>OX637666.1:5340909-6048409 GCA_951802225.1 Euspilapteryx auroguttella
GGACAACCAGTGGACATCTTGCAGCTATAATAAAGTACTTGTCTGTCAGTACAACGAAGTAACAATCATCATCTTTATTTAAGCCGCAATGCTGGACAAAGGACCAGTCTTAAGCAACCCTCATCCATTGTAATCCCATAGTTTCCCCAGTACTTCACGAAGTCACCAAATTCGTCTCTTTACAGAAAAATGCTGCCACTACTGTTTCTAATCTTCGCAACCGCTCAAGCAGCCACAATCCTCGAGAACGACATCGATGACTGTCCTTACACATTTGACAATCAGAACTACAGACGTCAATCAGTACTGAGCATCAAGGGTCTACCCACCAATCTCGCCTATAACCCACATACCAAAGAATTACTATTCACGCTGATCGATCTAGATTCTTTACAAAACGACGAAGTTCAAACTAAAATGGACCAGTACATCCTTACTAATGGAGAACCAATCAAAATAGATAATGTTAACGGTCAAACTGCAGCTGTTGATACTACAAACAACAAAGTTTACATAGGAACTGATGACGGTTTGACTGTTCTAAATAGTACTTACAAAGGCAACTTCTATAGTTTCAAAGATGAAGATATAGTACAGCTATTTAAACCAGCTAACAAGGATGAGCTGTATGCTGTTATGTATCCAGATAACGACGTTTTTATGATAGATTTAAAGAGAAACGAAAAGTTCAGAGTTGATAATGTACCGTGCGCGTACATAGTGGCTGTAGATGATAATGATAACGTGTTTTTCGAATGCGAATCGAAATACGTTCACGTTTTAATAAGCGGTTTCTCAGAGCCGATTAAATTTGTAGGTATCCCGAAGAATTCTTCAAGAGCCATCACTGTAGATTCTAATTATCGTGTTATTTTGGCAACAAATGATGGACTTTACCATTTGAGAAGTGATAATGTTATTCCGAAGAAGCTAATGGATTTAGATTTTACTCCTTCAGGTATTACGTTTAGCGGTGATGAGATGTGGATCTCGTCCAATGGGTATATTTATAAGTATACTAGTGTAGGGTGTTAGTCTTAATTAATAATACAAAAGGGTAATTTATTTTAAGACTTGTGTTTCATTTTATTTAAGAACGAATTCCCAAAGATGAACTGAATAAAGCATAAAGTTAAAGTTAAAAAACTATTCCGTTCTAACATGGATCAGTCAATTAAGTCAGTACCTTAACTCAAAAAAAGCAATCTTTTGAATTTCCGTATTTCAAACTTTAAATCAAAAACTGTTTATATTCGAAATTTTGCTATAATATTAATATTTTGAGTGTGACTTCCTTTAATTCAATCAAATTTTTATATTAGGTAAGTATTTCAAACTAGTATAACTAACCCTACTCTACATTTGAAAGTAGGAACAATAGAATTAGGTAATGTTTTTAAACTATAAAACGAAAACATTCAATAATATTTATAAACATTAAAACATAGTACAATAGACAATGGAATGCAAAACTTCATTTATATAGGCACGCTTTGAGATATTCATTATTAGACGATCACCCACGAATAGATCGTATCTCCTATTCAAAAAGCTGGTAAGTACTAATTTCTTAACAATTTGTCTTAAAACTTTATACAAGATCGGCCCAATCAAAGGCCCTTGAAAAATCTTAAAGTACCGTAATAATAATTCGTATTATTTTTGTTTTCAGAAAAGTTGTGACATGGTAAAATCATGAATAGTCTGGGAAAACTTATCACCATTACTCTCCTGATCGCTTTAGCAAATGGCGAAAAATGTGAAAGAACGAAAATCGACAAAGAATTCTACAAGCGCCAACTTATCGCCACCATCGATGGCTTCGCTACCGGAATAGTCATTGATACTCAATCAGATAACATATTCTTTCTATTACACAAAAGGAATTATACTCGAGGCATTCATTTACTTAAGCACGGATCGCTTGGAGTTAAAGCTTTGCCAATAAACGATGACTTAGTAGGCCAATGCATAGGCATTGATGCCAACAACGTTATATACGTTGGTACAAACCAAGGTATTCTTACCTACGACTACTCTAGGTCTGTTATACCAACCGAAAGACCTATTGGAGACGATGACGTCAGAAAATTCTTCTTCGATAAACAAAATCAGATGTACATCATCACTGGGCCGAATCATGAGATTTTAAGATTTTACAATGGAACAACAGTTGCTAAAAGATACGAACAAGTACCAAAGGCATACGATTTCGTCATAGATAGCAAAAGGAATGTATTCTACGAATATATCGACGGAAAAATTTACTTCTTATCAAATGATTTGTTTGAACCAGTGCAATACAAAGGGTTTTCAAGAGAACTAAAGTACATAATACAATTAAACAACAATGACGAAGCCATTTTAGCTGTCAAAGGCTCTTTATACAAATTAACAACTAATAGCATGATTCCTGTAAAAATTGCTAGTTTTGGATTTAAAATAACTGGACTAGCATTTGATAATAAGAATAATATAATAGTTGGAACGAAAGGGAAGATTTTTAGATTCAAACCAATTGATTCTAATGATCCGTGCACTCCCGATGACTATTTTATGACGGCTCTGTAAGATAATAAATAAATGATCGAGCTATAGATGTAACTTTAAATACGAAGACTTATTAAACATGTGTATAAATTTTCAAATCTGTTATTTATTTTTGTATTAGAGCTCTCTAGCTCCTAGCTGAGGCTGCCCCGCGGTTTTACCCGCGCAGATTTCTTATAAACACATACTTGCCGTTTTTTTCGTTCCCATGTGAATTTCGGAAAATTATTCCTTACTGCTCCCCTACACTCCTCAAGAAACCCACGTGCAAAATTTCACCCCGCTACGCCCAGTATTTTTGGCTCTGCGTTGCCTGTCAGTCAGTCAGTCTGTAACGGAAGAGTTTTATATACTGGGTGTTTCTGACAATGCGGTAATAAATCAAAGCTACATGGGTCGTAATCTCAAATAAATAACATCCGTTACATACCTTGGGTCGATTGAATAGCTGACGGGGTCACAATGTACGGGACACCTGATTTTTGTTTTGAGATTTCGTTCGACCCATGTTGCTTTGTGAAGTTGTTAGGTATGGTGAGCTGAATCCCTCCTTTGATTAATTACCGCGTTGTCAGAAACACCTTGTATATTGATTAAATTGTGGTAAGGCGGGGTTTTTCGCACCCACTAAAAACCCTGCCACGGTGTCCTTCTCGGCTGATAGCAGTGGGGCCGCGGGAAAGCCTGTGGAATTCTCCGCGAACCCGAACCCCCTTCCCTCCCATCATTGGCCGTAGATCCTCATCTCGGTGGGTCACGGTTGTGGTCCCCCTGAAGCGTGGTAATCTTGACCAACGCTCGACGGCGGAAACGGGACACCCGTGTTCCGCCGTCCTTCTCGTTCTCGGGCCGTTAAATGAGTGCACGAGCCCCCACCTCGTGCACTCAACGACCCTGGGGTCCCCTTTAGTCGCCTCTTACGACAGACGAGAATACCTCAGTTCTATTCTTCGGCCCGGTACTCTGCAGGGCGTACTATTGTGCCTGCCTAGCGCAACTCAAGTACCATTCAACAGCGATCAGGTAGTAAGTTTTTCTGTGGATATTTTGTTTAGAGAATAGGTAAAATTTTACAACTGACATATCATAATAATAATAATGAGACAATATTGAGTTTTTGTTTTTCTTTTTAAAATAAGAGTCGTCAGAATTTAATTGATCGCAATGAATTTTTATCGAATTACTGAAAAAAATAACTTTCTCATTTCCGTTTATTATAAAACGGCCTTTACAACAAAGCCCCCATTGGTACATATATAATATAATGCAGATTAATTATGTAAATACACTAGAATCAGACCAGTTACAAGGAAACACGGTCAATGCCATTATCTAACAAGTTTTCTAATAGTTTTCTCTAAAAGCGCCCCTGCTGGTGAATATTTGAACTTTTAGTTACAGCTGTACTTGTAAGATGTCGCTAGTGTCTGCCTTTATCATTTCTACATTCAAATAATAATATTATCTTATTTTATGAAAATTCAGAAAAATAATAAATTTTACTTTCTGTAGAAATTTTATAATTAAATTACTAAATTTGTATGAAAATGCATGTATGTCCGTAATGGTGGACGCAAAAAATACTACTTATAATAACTATTGTGTTTTTCTTAGTGAGTGCTTCTAGAAGAGACTGAAGAGGTACGTTGTTAAAAAATAAAATAAAATCAAAGTAAAATAAACAGAATTTAAGATAAATTTAACAAAAACAAAAAGGATTTGGGCTCGTCCGGGATTTGAACCCGGGACCTCTCGCACCCTAAGCGAAAATCATACCCCTAGACCAACGAGCCGGTGTTAAATAGCTCGAAATACATGTTCGTTTACAGACTTCTATCGTAATCGAAAATCTATTAGTCTTAGTTTAGATTAGTCTAATTGACTTTCAATAAGCGATATCTTGTATCCTGTATTGAATAAATCATTTTTTACTTTTACTTTTACTATTTAGGCTTTTACCTTGTCTTTACTTGTAAATCTCACAACTTTGCACAAAATGGACAGACAATAAATATATATAAAAACTCTTCCGTTACTGACTTACTGACTGACTGACTGACAGAGACAGACAACGCAGAGCTGAAACTACTAGGCGTAGAAAGCTGAAAATAGGCACGCGGGTTCCTTGGGGAGTGTAGGAGCACTAAGAAGGGATTTCTCGAAATTCCCACGGGAACGGGAAAAAAACGGGATTTTTGTGTTTATGAGAAATCTGCGCGGGAAAAACCGCGGGGCATCCTCTAGTAGGTAAATAATAATAAACAAGGACTTTGCCCAGCAGAATATGGAAATGAAAGGCAACTAAGTAAATTTTATTAAACTAAAACAACAAAACAGGATACTTTTTGAAGTTTCACATCTAACTTCGCAATACAAGATCGCACTTCTGATAAGACAAACAAATAGTTTCCTTTTACAATTAAAAAGCAGGTTTTTAGACCATATCTTTAAAGTTTTGTAACACTCAGGCATTGGCACATAAAATATTCAACTAAATTATATTCAACGTTGGCAAATTCTAACGTCCGGTCAGATTAAATTTATCTTTTAGTTTCTGTATGATAATTATCGTATCACACTCAAAGCCCCTAACTAGGTAGAATATATATCTCCGAAACCCCGTTTAGGATGCAGGTCAGACAGGGGATACCGTAGCCTTAAGTAGCCTTAATAGCCCGTCCATTGCTAGATATAGGCCTGTCCCCACAAATCGCCACACCAACCGGTCTTGCGCGACCTTCAATCCAGTGTACCTATAGACCTACCTACTCCCGCCGCCTTCGGCAGGTCGTATTTCACATGACACAATAATAATCCAGTATTTATCTATCTACTTTATCTTCTATCTTCTTTAAATCGGTATAAAAATGAATCGTGGTTCGTTAGTCTCGCAAAAACTCGAGAACGGCCGGGCCGATTTAACTGAAAATGTTCGTAGTAGTCCAGGGAAGGTTTAAAAGGTGAGAAAATATGGAGAAAATGTAGGGGAAGTTAGTAAAAACACAATTAAATTTTTCCATATTAAATTGTACCACGCGATACGAAGTTCGCCGGGACAGCTAGTAATATATAATAATAACGCATCACACTCAGACCCCCTAACTAGGAAGAACCTGTATCTAGGGTGACCGAAACATATACAGACACGAACATTACTCACAGACCGGAAACAAACATCGATATTCATCATAACAATGTTCGCCTCGCCGGGAATCGAACCCAGGTGCACAGTCCACATCACTGCCAACTGAGCTACGGAGCAGTCCTAGACAACTTTACAACAACAAAGGGTAGCTTGATGTACAGTCACGGACTAGGAGGCCGTAACAGATTTGTCTATGTTTTCGTCAGCCCTAGACTGTATTACCAAAGAACAAGAACTATTTTGCAATACAGAAAAACCGGAAGTGTTACGCCGATCGTGTCCGCCACTGATACTGTACGTTTTATATGTTTTAAGATGCACAATAAATAATAGCAACGTAATCGTTTCGAATTTAATGAAAGTGTGTCAAGCAGTTTTTGGTCCGGAATGAGCATTTATTGTTAAAAAAAGCAACATTAAAACGATAATTTTAATCTTGTAATATAATAAGTCAAAATTAAAGGAGCCCTTTACGCTGCACGTTCAATTGTAACATAATATAAACCACGTGTTTTGTTAGCGGGCTTTAAAACAATAATCGAATAAACATTATATAACCGTACAACGTTGCCGGGCTTTGAGCCCACCCTTATAATCAAATTTGTGAACTTGACATTGGCAAAATATTCCACTGAAGTGGAGTCAAGTCCATTAAATTAAAATAATAATCAATATATATAAAACTCTTCCGTTACTGACTGACTGACTGACTGACTCACAGACAACGCAGAGCCGAAACTACTGGACGTACAAAGCTGAAATTTGGCATGTAGGTTCCTTAGGGAGTGTAGGTGAGCACTAAGAAAGGATTTCCCGAAATTCCCACGGGAACGGGAAAACACGGGATTTTTGTGTTTATGAGAAATCTGCGCGGGAAATACCGCGGGGCAGCCTCTAGTGTAACATAATCCATACGCATAGTGTAAAGAGCTAGACTAGCTACGATGCGATCTAGTGTTCAATCAACCTCTAAGCCCATGGTGTGAACGTGTTATTACCAACACCAAAATTACATAAAAATATTGCGTTTATACAAATAATGATGCGATTGTTTTTTGGTTTAATAAAATTATCAAAAAAAAAGATAACCTCCTTTTTTGAAGTCGGTTAAAAATCAGCAAAATAGAGATAGAAAGTCGTAAATAGTTGACTAAGGCTACGAACGCACAGGCGGTTTTTTGCCGCGCGGATTTTATGTAACATACTGAATCCTATGATATTATAATCAATATCATCATCAATACATAGTATAAAATAAAGTCGCTTCTCGCGTCTGTCCCTATGTATGCTTAAATCTTTAAAACTATGCAACGAATTTTGATGAGGTTTTTTTAATAGATAGAGTGATTCAAGAGGAAGGTTTATAAGTAATAATACATGCACAATATAGTAATAGGTAAGGCGGTACGAAGTTCGCTGGGTCGATTAGTAATAAAATAATATTATAAAAAAAATTATATATAATATTATATAAAAAAAAATTTAGTCTAGAAGTTGCTAATTTAGCTTTCGAGTGCACGAAACTCTATGCAATCTAGCGTCTATTTCTAGATCTTATAAATCGTTTTGCTAGGCGCCAGATGGGGGTGTGGTCCGGGCTTTACTTAATGGCACATATGTACGTACAGTGTAAGGAGTCGCACTTTTCACTCACTCAACGTGCAATCGATCGAACACAATTCATCGCATACATTTCTAGTGCACATAATAAGAATAAAAGAAATATTCTAGAAACAAGATGGCGCTGCTCATTCTACATGGCGCTATGGTTGTCTTGCCGTCGCAGTTTAAAAGGCCAAAGAAAGTCGCGTAGCCAGTGAATATGGATAGATCATTATCCCACTTCTGAAATGTTAAAATGACTTTTTGAAGAGGTGGATTCCATTGTTATTTTAATTAGTATCAATGTTTGCACCACCTCACCTTAAGAGCCAGTTTACTTTACCGCGATTCGAGCGCCGTTCTCGAAAAAAAATTATATCTTCTGAAGTAAGGCAAAATCAAAAATTAAATGTGGCACAGTATGACACTAGATAATCTTGCTTAGTATGCAGTGTTGCCACCTTAGTGGATTTTCCACTAAATCTGGTGGTTTGGAACCCCCATTTAGTGGCAATTTTTTGCGTTTAGTGGCTAGTGGATTTTTTTAGTGGAAATATTAGACCAAGAACTGTTGCAGTTTTTGAATAAATTGGAATTGCGGTATGGTGTGACAAAGCGTATGAAATAAAGATGTTTTAGACAATTTGGTAGAATTACAACATTTTTACTTTTTTTTCAATTGAATACAGTCGATATACTTAATTTTTTTTTATATTTTTTTCCATACTTCGAGGACCCTTAGTTTTGTTTGTAGCTGTCTCGAGCACCTGATAATAGTTTTGACGATAGTTTAAGAGTCTAGATGGCAATAAAATTTAAAGGTTGCGAATTGGTTAATTTTTAGAAAAATGTCGTCCCACTCGGTATGGTGCGAAATAAAAAAAAAACGCGTTTTTTACAATGTGGTAGATGGTTACTTATTTCTTACATACGCGAATTATTAAAACTTTATTAAATATTTATTCTTTCGCCAAAATAAATAAAATCCGCGAAAAACTTTGAATTTCGCGCCATACCGAGAGAGACTACTTTAAAGTTTCAAGTTCAAGTTAGGGATTATAAATCTTAAAAATGGAACATTAAAAAATCCTTAAAAAATAAAAGGGCCCAGAAGGGCAAATCTCTCAACCAAAGACGACCGACCCGCAATTGTCCCGCTGGAGACTTCGACAACCATTGCTGTTTTCTTTGGGCGTGTAACAGAAATCACATTTGTTAAAGCGGCAATGGTTAACAAAGTCGCCAACAATTCAACCACAAGTCGATCGTTCCCAGCTAAGAAACCTGCCCCCCACCCAGGTCATAAATTTGGGGTAGAACGCATAGCAAAGGGTCATTACTGTCCCCTATTTACGTATGTCCACTCATCTGTCATGCACCCTAGTGGAAATTTTAGTGGTTTAAGAGAGGGGGACATCTTTTTGTTAGTGGTTTTCTGGTGGTTTGAGGAGGAGTGGAATCTGGTGGATTGCTATTTCAACCGTTGGCAACACTGTTAGTATGTTTTGAGCACAGTAAAGTAGTCGTAACTTAAAAGAACAAAATTATACACAAATTGTTGCTAAAAGTGGCCACTTTTAGCAATACTTTGTAGCTTTCTTTGTTCTTTAATTCAAAAGGTATAACAACCAGTGCCTCAAAAATACTAGGCTACATTATCTAATGTCATACTGTGCCACATTTTCGATATTTGCCTTAGTTTAGAAGATATAATTTTTTTTTCGCGAATGGCGCTAGCATCGCTGTAAACTGGCTCTTAAATAATAAATAGGCAGTAGGCAGCATAACGAAATAAATATTTTGAAATAACATAGTCTACTGAAATTTAATTCTCGGTAAGGCGCGAAATTTAATTTTTTTCGCTTTTTTATTTATTCTGTCGAAAGTGATCATAAAAGTTTAAATTAATTTGCGTTTGAAAAAACCATCTCCCACATTGTAATACAACGTTTTTGGAAGACAGACCTACCTGATTTTGTGTCTAAAAGAACAAAATTATAAACAGATTGTTACTAAAAGTGGCCACTTTTAGCAACACTCTGTAGCTTTCTTGGTTCTTTAATCTAAAAGCTATACAATCGTGCCTTAAAAATATTAGACTACATTATACTGTACTGATACTGCCCACACGTCAGCGACCATACGTGTAAAATAGCAATAGTTAACTTAGTAAAAAAAATTATTATCTATTTTTAGTTTTAAGGTATTTATCATATGGGCCTCTGTTTGTGTAATTCAACATCTTTTAATGTAAATATTGCCTGAAATAAATTAATATTATTAATTTTATTATCTAGTGTCATACTGTGCCCGATTTTTTATATTTGCCCTAGTTTAGAAGATTTTTTTTTTTTGGGAATGGCGCTAGCATCGCTGTAAACTGGCTCTTAACACAATTCAGAAAAGTTCTCAGTTTGAGCTGTATGTAAGTTTGTTTGCGATTATCTCGCGTTTGGCTAAACCGATTTTGATGCGGTTTTCAGAATAGTATCTTTTCCATTTAGGAGAAAGAAGGTAATGGCACCTATTTTAACCGACTTCGACAAAGAGAAAGTTCTCAGTTTATGTATGTGTATATGCCAGTTAATTGGTAGGCTAATGATTTTACTAAAAAAAAAAAATTAATTTGTATAGATAATATTTAATAATTGAAGATGGCTTCGAAGTTCCATTTGAACTGGCTCCCATTTTTTCTTTTACAACATATTTACTGCTAGTCATCTGCTAGTTCTTTTAATAACAGAAAACCAACAAATCATACAAAATTCTCAGTGTACTGCACGCAAGAAGGCTAAAAGAAGGCCGTTCCAACGCCCACCTCTGGCGTAAAGTTCAACGGTTTAAAAGTAAAAACACTGTCGCAGAAGCTGCCAGTTCGATTATTGAAATCGCGCGGGAAACCGCTTATAATTTTCTTATGTATGGAATTCAAAATGGCGGGAATGGTGGTGTAAAAAGTTTACGATACTTCTTTAAAAAAAATTGGTTAGGTACTTTTATTTTTTGTTTATAAGTGAATTTGTTAATAATAAGTGGCTGATTAAAACTTTTACTCTTATAAGCTGTTTTACGTGAACTTCAAGGATTTTTTATTAGGTAAGTAATTAAGTCAACTTTTTTAGTATTTTTTTAAAATAATTAGTAGGTTTTACCTATAATTACATAATAGAACCTGTATATTAATTTCTTGATGATTGCGATGGGTTATTGACCGCTACTCTCTCCGTTCAATTATGCTTTACTAGACTCTACCTAGTAGAGGTGGATGGATCTTCAGGTCACATGTCACATCCTCACGACAGGTTGAAAAATGTTCGGGGTTCCGTTGGATAATAAAAAAACATGACTACTAATCACCTGCACTCGCACTAATCAAAGTGAATACCAGTCCTTTTAAGTAACCAGCCAACTAGTTAGAATCCGCGCCAGCTAAGTCTGCGCGTGACGGGGGTGCCACTGTATACGTATTTTACCCGCCATTCAAAACAATTTTTTTCATATTTTTACCGCGCGTAGTCTAAGCTGGAGCGCACTCAAGTTTGTTACGGGCTAATTTATTGTTGTTATTTTATTCGCCCATTTTGGGTGTTCAGGCAAATGAACTATCATTCTGGGCAGGCAAAGGAACTTAGTCCATCCATACAGCCAAGTTTTAGTAGTTTATAGGTCCTTCGAAGTGTTTTCTAACCTCATTAAAATGCGTGCCCCCGCAGCACGACGGACCTTTTGTCGAATCTAACTGTCACTTTTAATCACTTGAAAGCGCCTTCTTATAAACGTCTGCTACCACATTTTGCATAAGGTAGAGCCAGTTTACAGCGATGCTAGCGCCATTCGCGAAAAAAAATTATATCTTCTAAACTAAGGCAAATATCAAAAATGTGGCACAGTATGACACTAGATTATGTAGCTTAGTTTTATTAGGGCACTGTTGTACAGCTTTTAGGTTAAAGAACAAAGAAAGCTACAAAGTGTTGCTAAACGTGGCTACTTTTAACAACAATCTGTGGATTATTTTGTTCTTTTTACTTAGGACTACTTAATTGTTCTCAAAAAATGCAAAGCAAGATTATCTAGTGTCATACTGTGCCACATTTTTTAAATTTGCCTATTATTTTTTTCGAGAATGGCTCGAGTATCGCTGTAAACTGGCTCTTAAACAACGGACTGATTATAATAATTACTATTAATAACTGTTTTAAGTAGAAGGGGTCGTGTTGAAATAAGTGAACTTTTAATCGATTGATTCCGATTCCGATAAATCGTTTAAAATCGATAGCAAGAAACGCCTACGGTACGGGCAATCACGATTTAGTAGTGACTGCAATGAAGTAACCTTAATTATGGAATATCCTGTTTCTATTAAACTATTAAATACATATACATAAACACACCTACCACCATTAAGTATTTCATTTATTCACTTACTAGTCGACCCGGCGAACTTCGTACTACTAATAATATCTTGTGCATGTATTATACTTTTAAACCATCCTCTTGAATCATTCTTAAAAACCGCATAAAATCCATCGCATAGTTTGAAAGATTTAAGCATACATAGGGACAGACGCGGAAAGCGACTTTATTTTTTACTATGTATTGATTAAAATTTATTATGATCTTAAAGCTACATATTTTTAACTAGTCGACCCGGTGAACTTAATACCGCCTAACCTATTATTATCTTGTGCATGTATTATACTTATAAACCCTCCTCTTAAATCACTCTATCTTTTAAAAAAACGCATCAAAAACCGTTGCATAATTTTTAAGATTTAAGCATACATACGGACATACTTACAGACGCGGAAAGCGACATTATTTTATACTATGTATTGATGATGATAGTTATTACAGAAACAAAATAAGAAAAAATAAATAAAAGCTAAGCTAGTATTAACATCGTTCTCTAGTTCCTTTCAAATAAACCGGGTTATTTATATGAATACTAATGTAAGAAAAATTTGACTTCATATGTTTTAGACTCTAAACTAGAGCAAAAAGCTAAAATTTAGAGCAAATAACACATTTTGTTACATACGATACTAGTCGAACCGGCGAACTTCATCCCGCCTAACCTATTAGTATTTTGTGCATGTAGTATACTTACAAACCTTCCTGTTGAATCACTCTCTATTAAAAAAAACCGAATCATAATCCGATGCATAGTTTTAAAGATTTAAGAATACATAGGGACAGACGCGGGAAGCGACTTTATTTTATACTATGTATATTGATTGATATTGATTAAAATTAATATTATTGCCCTCTAGAAAACGTTGAGTCAATGATTATTCAAATCTCAGATTAAGGAAACCGCATTCAAATACCTAATAGCATGTAGGTCAAAAATGTCAAAACCTACCGGAAGTAACCTCTTCCCGCCAGAAAGTCTGCGTTTCGTTACATCACAATGTTAATTTTGCACTTGTTCTGCTGCTTTTTGCATTATTGCACAAGCGTTTCGTTGTTAGAATTTTTAATCGAACTTATTTTGCAAGAGAACTAGCTTCGTTGAGTAGTTTTATGTAAGGGTTGTTTGTTGTTGGTTGGCACTAGCGCTACAGCTCGCATAGCGGAGATCAAGCGAACTAATTGCTTCATCGCGCCATCAAAGCTTCTCAGCTAGAATAGTATGTAGAATTTACGTGGCATTTCCCACGAAGTTAGTTGCTTTTCGCACTCCCATAACTGGTGACCACGAGAATGGTCAAAACGGCCACTTGCCAGCCTTTCAAAACAAAAATGTATTGCTTCTTATCTGGCGCCATTTGGTGGCAACTGCCAGGGCACAAAGCTTGAAAACCGATTGTCGCTGGGGCCGAAAAGTTAGCCACAAGCGGCTCTACCACAAAAAGAGTTAAACCTGGTCTAAATCACTAGACTAGGTTTAAATTAATTCGTCATACAAATTTGCGATTTAGACCGGTCTAACTTTTTTGTGGTAGGGTCTAAGATGTTCAGACGTCCGTGTGACACTGGATGAGGGTCGCTCAAGACTTGTCTGGTGAATTATGTTGGAGGCCTATGTCCAGCAGTGGACGTCTTTTGGCTGAAATTATGATGATGATGATTGCGACATAATCTAAAAATCCTTACTATAACCTCCCGCCTGTTTACACACAAGCATCTATTAAAAGCACACATTGTTCAACAAAACATGGTTTTTAATTAGTTTTTATTACAAGTTCACGACCTGAGCCGGTGTCGTATACCTTATTGTTGTGCAATAATTAATAAGAACTGAACAGAGGCGAACTTGGGTACTTTTTTTACAAAGCCAACACGGCTTGTAGCCGATAAGGTAAATGTTTCTGATATTTCACTTTACTTCATAAAGGATTTTCGGAATCTTTAAAATTTCCAAGGAAACTAAAAGTGGTCCTTTTTAGAATCCTCTGAAATTCTCTTCATTGTGTTCTTCAAATTATTTCGAGTGACTTAAAATACTCAAACATTAATTTACTCAAGCTTACCTTATGTGGTGGACTGGTGGTATTCTATAGGAAAGTAGGAAGCAGAGTTACTTTTCGTTATCTTGATACATGCATGCATGCACTTTTGGTTATCTTAAGTTTGTCAAATACGCCATTAAAAGAGTCAAGTCCATAAAATAAAATTGTATTAAAAATGTTTTAAATAGAAAATTAAATACTTATCCTTATTAATTATCAATACATAGTATAAAATAAAGTCGCCTCCCGCGTCTGTCCCTATGTAAGTATGCTTAAATCTTTCAAAATATGCATCGGATTTTGATGCGGGTTTTTTTAAAAGATAGAGTGATTCAAGAAGAAGGTTTATAAGTATAATACGTGCACAAAATAGTAAAAGCTAAGTTGTACGATGTTTGCCGGGTCGACTATTATTATTAAATGATGAAAGCAAATAAGTATTTAGAGTCGAACATTTTTAAACTTTCCTTAATAAAACTCCTTGTTTTATGTACCCCCCTAGCTGGCGGCTTCTTAGTGCGGCCCTGGCAATGAAAGTGCACCGTGGGACCCCCGTATGAGGTGCATTATATCATAGGTTACATCTTCCATTGTTAAATTTGTCCCCGAGTTAAAAAAAAAAGTTATCTGATCGAGATTGAACTGTCTAGTGAGATTATGCAAGATCTATAAAATATTGCCGGCATTTTCTGTAATAGTTATCTCTTTTTATATTAATAATTGTTATAGTGAATCTTTTTTTCTGACTTGACTTCATGCATTTTGATTTAAAAAAATTTTTTTTTATTAGCCGATACTTGAATCTTCCTATAAACAATGAAATTTCAATGGCAATAGCAGTAGCATTTGAAAACCATTAATACGTTTTAAGGACCACTTCAGTACATTACCTAAGCCTAAGAAAAGCAGCAATTGTTTTCAAATGATGCCATCGATTTTTCATTGTTTATTTGGTTAGCCGACTTGAGGCCTTATTGGCAGTTTTGTCTTGACGTATTTTGTCTATACTTAACTATCTAGATTTTATTTAACTTGTCGATATTTTTGTGTTGATATTTTTATTGTTATAAAGTCTAATAATAAAATAACTAAACAATTCGCTGATTGTTGCCAAAAGTGGTAACAAGAAAACAACATGACACTTTAAAATATAGATCAATAATAGCTAAAATTTTCGATATTAGCAAAATAGGGGTCTAGAAAATACTAACACAACATGTACAAATATAATCAAGTAAAGTAAATAGTAAATCACATAAAGTTGCGAAAGTGAAAGTATCACGGTCAACTAAAGGAATCCCGTTTTAGTACAGTTAGCCAAATTTAGATGTCCTAGGTTAAGTTACCAGATGAAAAAATAAAAAATCCGGAGAAAAGGCCTGATTTCCATTAAAAGTCATAAGATATTATACGGTTTGAGAATTTTCTCTCAAAGATTAGTTTTAGTTTGCTTTACTTAAATAAGTATTTAAAGAAGAATTGCTTTTCCGTGTTTTATTTAATCTTGAGTTTTGCAAAGTCCAGCCGGAATCCTGAGAAAAGTCGAAAATCCTGTAATCTCCGGACAAATCCGGAGATATGGTACCTAACCCTAGTCGTAGGGTACTTCTTCAGTTTCCGCACAGAAAACCTAATAGGTGTAGGTAGTGTAAACAAAATTTTAGAGCATCCGTGGTTCAGTTGGCAATTATGTCAACTGTGACATTGGGGTTTGATTCCCAGCAGGGCGGAAGGAACCATTTGCAAGCGTATAATCTGTGCTTGTATCATCTTCATAATTTCATAGGAAGGATAATGTTCCTTACTGTACTTACGTCGAGGTCAAAATGAAATTTAAACTAAAGAGGCTTTTTGTACAAACATTATCTCGGATTACTCGTATAATTATGTGTTTTTATGACAAATTTTAACACTTACACTCCTATTTACCACATATAATTAACTACTTAACCCCATTAAGAAATCACCAATAATCTTGGTGGTCATTTACTTGAATTAATCTTACTTCATAGGTACAACTTTCAAGGTAAAACTACTGGTCAGATTTTGATGAAACTTAACATTGCCTACCGTGTTATAGATTACACGTCAGAATACTTTTTTTTTAAAGTTAAGAGCCAGTTTACCGCGATGCTAGCGCCATTCGCGAAAAAATTTAATATCTTCTAAACTAAGGCAAATATCAAAAATGTGGCACTGTATGACACTAGATAAACTTGATTAGTATTTTTTGAGCACAATAAAGTAGTCCTAACTTAAAAGAACAAAATTATAAACAGATTGTTACTAAAAGTGGCCACTTTTAGCAACACTCTGTAGCTTTCTTTGGTCTTTAACCTAAAAGCTATAGAATCGTGCCCTAAAAATACTAGGCTACATTATCTAGTGTCATACTGTGTCCGATTTTTGATATTTGCCTTAGTTTAGAAGATATTAATTGTTTTCGGGAATGGCGCTAGCATCGCTGTAAACTGGCTCTTAAATTAATGTTTTGTCAAATATTTTACTGCACTTTTAAATCCTACTAATATTATAGACACGAAAGCTTGTAAGTATTGATTGTAACTCTTTTACAATAGAAAAACACATTGAAATACTAATCCTGCGCAGACAAAATCGAGAGTGCAAGCACCAGTTAGATAGTGAGCCTTTTTTTTTAAGGCGGGGAAGCTCCTGACGAGTACCCTGCAGCCCCGGGGGGAGCCGCTGGGTTATGTGGGGTTCGCACCCACTAAAACCCCGCCGGTGTCCATCTCGGCTGTTAGCAAGGGGGTCACGGGTGATCTTCCGATCGTTATGTTCAACTCCGTCACACGGTGTGACACTAGCGCCATTTCCATAAATAATTAATATCTTCTAAACCATAAGCGAAATCAAAAATATCTTATATAATCTTGCTAAGAATGTTTAAGGCTCTGTTAGTGTGTAGGATAATCTTAGAAATAAACGCTTTTGAAACTTAAGTGGCTACTTTAGGCAACAAACAGTTTATTTCTTAGATGTTGAACCTGAAAGCTACACAACGGGCCTTAAAAGGCATTAGCACAGCTAAAGTAGCGCCACCCGAGAAAAAAATAAATATCTTCTAAACTAAGGCAAATATCAAAAATGTGAAACAGCATTCCCCTAGATAATTCAGCCTAGTATTTTTAGGGCATTGTTGTATAGCTTTTAGGTTAAAGACCACAGAAAGAAACTGATTGTTGCTAAAAACGGCCACTTTTGGCAAATACTAGGCTGAATTATCTAGGGAAATGCTGTTTCACATTTTTTATATTTGCCTTAGTTTAGAAGATATTTATTTTTTTCTCGAGTGGCGCTACTTTAGCTGTGCTATGGCTCTTAATAATTCTCAGCAAGGTTATCTAGGGAGTCAAACACGCATATTTTTGATTTCGGCCAAGGTTTAGGTTTATAAGATATTAATTATTTATAGGAAGTGGTGCTAGTTTCGCACCGTTTCGCCTCTCAAAGCAGTGATCAAGCAGTTCTAGTTTCTAGTTATCTCACACACTTGTAACACTTGTTTATTGAAAGGGAAAGCGTCATAGTTCTGTAGTTATGGTGTTAAATGACCAAACTTACGTAAACCAACGTAATGTTTACTTTTCCGGTGATACAAACGCGGTAATTTATTTCATCGAGTGATGTATGAATGACTAGTCAAAAATTTCAACGCCATTTTGATCACTTTACAATTTAACATCAACAACCGACACACTTTTTAACCAAAAGAGTTTCTCAGTTTGACCTGTTTTTGTACAGTGACGGACACGGTCGGCGTAACACTTCCGGTTTTTCTGTATTACAAAATAGCTCTTGTTCATTGGTATTACAGTATAGGGCTGACGAAACCATAGACAAATCTGTTAAGGCCTCCTAGTCCGCCACTGTATGTATGTTTGTTTGTCCGCTATTAACTTGCGTTTGGCTGGATGAACAGAAAAGTATTTGCCACAATCAGGAAAAAGAAGAAGTTCTCAGTTTATTTATATGTCAGTTCAATGAAGGCGAGACCCTTTTATTTATTTTTTATATAAATTAATATTATTAAAATCAACTATAGCTGTAAAAAAGAAGAAAATAATTACTAATATACTTCTCTTTTTTATACCTTACACAACTCTTCACTAGATGGCGCTTTCAGTTCTATATCGCACCATCGACTTTTTGTGGCGTTAGGATATAACCTCCCGGCGGCGTATCGAAATCATACTTACCTGGCGTAGGGGACACCGTGATCAGGAAGGCGGTTCCCCCAGGGCGAGGCTCTCTCATTGCACTGCGATTGGGCTGACCCTTGCGATTATCCCTAATGCGGATAACTCGGACGCGTTATTTTTGGTAGTGGGGACTGCGTACGCGCTGTCCCCCCATTAATACTTAAATATAGGGTCATCCGTTCTAGAAACTAACGAGATAAAATGTATTTTCATTTCAGCGATCTACAGTAAAGTTTTGACCTATTATCACAATATCAATCAGTTGGATACGTTGTAGTACAGTCACGGACTAGGAGGCCGTAACAGATTTGTCTATGGTTTCGTCAGCCCTAGACTGTATTACTAAAAAACAAGAGCTATTTTGCAATACAGAAAAACCGGAAGTGTTACGCCGACCGTGTCCGCCACTGTACATTGCAATGTGGGATACGGTTTTTTACATGCGCGAAGTACTTCAAATTTCTTTAAACTAATACCATCTACTAATACTAATAAATAAAAACGTGAAAAACTTTTAATATCGCGCCTTCATTTAGATTTTTTTTACTGACTAAAGAGGAAAGATTTGATTGTTTGTTTGCTGTTTGAATCCTATTAAAGGATACTGAACCGGTTTACCGACATTTTTCTTGCCTGCGTAGCAAGACAGACCATATTTTGTCAATTCTTTCTGTTACTTTTAATCGCTTTTGACATTTAAATGCGGGAAAATGTATGAAATCGACAAAAGTGAAGATAGATACGACAAATTAATGAAGATAGGTTACAGAATAAATTCAGAATAGAATAGAACTAATAGGTTTACTATAATTAATAATATATTGTGTTAACTTAAAGGCTGTATATATTTGGTACAGTGGCGGACACGATCGGCGTAACACTTCCGGTTTTTCTGTATTGCAAAATAGCTCTTGTTCTTTGGTAATACAGTCTAGGGATGACGAAACCATAGACAAATCTGTTACGGCCTCCTAGTCCGTGACTGTACGCGTACACCTCGACAGCTAGTCTTTCATTAAAACTGCGGGAAACGACTAATTAATTAATTTATAATAATGAAATAAAAAACATTGTAATTAGAAATGTAAATATACGCTGAACTTTAGTTAAAAATATGTTTCTCTTCTTTTACAGCTAAAAAATGGCGACTGGAACCAGATTGCTTCTCAACACAACTATTCTCATCATCCTGGCTAACACTGTAGCCAGCAAAGCAACCAAAAGCAACCCCCGACCAGTTCACGAAGTAATCAATGAACAATCACGTATCGACACAAAAGCAAGAACAGCTAAAGGTCCAGTTCTACCATTCGGGAATCCACTAGCTGGTAATTCCCAACAGAATGCGAAACTGCACGCACAAACTCAACAAGCAATGTACAACGCCGAAAGGATAAGACAACACAAGGCGCAGTTACAACGGTGGACGAAAGCACCCATACAAATGGACAGCTACATGAAAGCCTACCACGAATCGCAAGAAAACCACCAACTGGCTTTAGAACAGCAGCAGAGCAAAGATGGAATCGTAGCGACTGCTGCTACACCCAAAATGAGAGTACCCAAACGTCCAGACAATGTTAACGTTAAAGTCATTAAAAGATTAGTGACAACTAATCCAGATTTAATAAAGATAACTAAAGCGGATGCTTTAAAAGAGAAGAATCGGAACCACAGATCACACGGTTCAATATTAAGACCTTCACCGAAAAGATATCAGACTGTATACGTTTCGCCTGGCACGACTTATGATCAAGGTGTAACAATAAAACCTCATGGAAGCATCGGATTGAACTCTCAAACAGAACAAACTATGTTATACACTGAAGCGATACCTAGTAACATACAGTATGTGTATCCGAAACAATTTAACCAAATGAAAGGATACCAATCCGCCCAAGATTTTGCTACTCTATCGTCATTATTACAAAAGAACCCACAAGATCAACTTTCCGAATTAAATGCACTTATACATCCAATCAAAGAGGATAATGAAAATAAGGACAATTTAGACACGCCTGTAGACCTTTACTTTTATTTAAAAGATGATCCAAATAAACAAAATATATACGAACAATCAAAATATGCTCAAATTCAACAGAATGCTGATAATAATGAAAATTTAAAAGATCATATTCCTATAACTGAGGAGGTCGATGACATAGCAGACCCCAATGCTAATAAAGTAAGAGTACTAAATCAGAATCTAGAAACTACAACGGTTAAAAGTCACAACTATTATAAAGTTGAGGTTGCAAGTCAGACTATAACCTCAGGGCGTAAAGTTCCTTTTACAATACCCGCTCAAAATCAAGCAGAAGTTAAATATTTACAATATAAACAACCTGCTATAAGCCAAGAAGGAGTTAAATACAATTCATATCAACCAGAATACAATGACGCGTCGCAACATGCTACGGTGCAGTATCCTACGCATTTCTACAAAGATGAAAAAAAATTAGGTGAAAAATATCTACATCACAACGGCCAACACACAGGAATTCAACATTTAGCTAGCGATGGAACCGTATCACCTTACACAGACGAGAATGTAAGTAAAAACAAAACTATAATTAAGAAGCTAAAGAAAAAATCTAGACCAAAAAGAAACCTAGAAATAGATACAGACCCCTTCCTGTTATCAAATGATAATATAACCACAACAGAAGAACCTGTTACTTACAATGATACTGTAACCAATAACACAGCCAAGGCTGAAGAACTAAGGCTATACAGACTTAACCCTAAAAAACGACTAAACCAATTCGGTACATTCCTAACGACCCCAAATTTCCCAATAGGCGAAGCGACAGATCTTAGAGATAGTTATCTAGAAGAAATTCCAAAACGCCAAAAAGATTTTAGAGAAAATCATGATAAATTTGAGAATATTTATGACGACGATTACAGTGAAGACTTTAGTGAAGATTACGATTACGGTTCGCCCAATGAGAACCAAAATGGTTTCCAAAATTACGCGCCAAGCTCTAATTACAATCAAAATTTGCGAGATCAAAAAAACTTTAGGAAAACAAATCGGGAATCTTTATCTAGTTACACTGCCCCAAACTCTTACCTTCCTTCCCAACAATATTACGATCCTCAGCCTCAAGGTTACGGCCCACCACCTCAAAGTTACGGTCCACCACCTCAAAGTTACGGTCCACCACCTCAAAGTTACGGTCCACCACCTCAAAGTTACGGTGCACCACTTCAAAGTTACGGCCCACCAGACCAATCATTTGGAGTCCCTCAAGACTCTTACGGTGCCCCCGTCACAAACAGTCCTTTACCAAATTTATCAAACCTACGTGACATTTTAGAACCAGTTTATATGCTGACAGAAACACAATTAAAAAAATTGATTGGTCATCACAATTTGAATATTGAGCATTTGTCGCTATATCAAGTTGCAACGGACAGGCCGAGGCAGAGAAAACGTAGGGTAAAGTTCTCACATAGGCATAGGGCTAAAGCGAATTTGCATAAGTTACAGAAATTTTACTAGGACGAAAACTGGAAGATATTTCTTGAAAAAAATAAAGATTAAAAAAAAAACACTGAAGGTTAATCTGAGGGTTAACTGT
This sequence comes from Euspilapteryx auroguttella, assembly GCA_951802225.1. NCBI lineage: Eukaryota > Metazoa > Arthropoda > Insecta > Lepidoptera > Gracillariidae > Euspilapteryx > Euspilapteryx auroguttella. The sequence continues at coordinate 5,362,472 of OX637666.1, forward strand.
GCAAGTAGCCATCAGATCGGACTATTGTGCAACAAAAATGGGATTGTCGATGTCCTGTCCTCAGTAGGTAACTATCTATTTAAAAAATAAGATTATCTAGTAGTTTTCTATTTGAAAAAAGTTCGTTAAATTATGTAATTAAGAAAATAGACAACTAAGTAAGTAAGTTAATTTTATTATTTATTTTGTTAACTTAATGTTGTTATGTTTATGTTGTATTAATATTTGGTAATCATTTAATAAATACATTGCATTTATTTTTTATTAAAAATCTGTTTCAAAATAGGTGAATTTGGATTGTGTGTTATTCAGAAAAAAAACTAGATTTTAGTGTCAAAATTTTGCACATAAATTACATAACACAAAGAAATAATTAATTATGTATTCAGTTTTAACAAAAAACTTACGAGATTATGTAAATCTTATATTTGCCATATTATACTCACAATATGTCGAATTCTTATTTAGTACGATTAAGTACAGTGGCGGTCACGGTCGGCGTAACACTTCCGGTTTTTCTGTATTGCAAAATAGCACTTGTTCTTTGGTAATACAGTCTAGGGCTGACAAACCATAGACAAATTTGTTACGGCCTCCTAGTCCGCCACTGTACAATGTTTAAATCGTGTTAAATTATAATACAATTTTAAATGAAAATTTGTAAATCAACATAATATTATTATTATATTGCAACAATTAGGATATTTTAAAAATAAATAGCACTAATCAAAATAGTTACTTACATACTAAAAAAAAAACATAATTACGTAGCTCTACATAATATTAAAATGAATAAAAAAAATCCTTCCGCTATAAAAGCACCTATTTAAAATTATGATTACTTACTAGTTAAATAGGCTTTCTGATTAATACCTTTTAGTATCACTCAGCCTTGTTAGCAGCGTTGCCAATGTGTGGGGAATTACCCAAACTGCGGGGAATCCTAAAGCAATTGGGGAATGAGAGGTTTTCAATTTGACAGCTCAGAAGAAAAAAACAAGTTTCACTAAGCTGCTACTAGATGGCGCTCTGCCAGGAGCAATAGGTCAAGATGAAATGAATGATTCAATAGCTCAAAATGAAACATAAAAATTAAAATTTAACTGAGGCAGTGACGGAGTAGGTGAAATTAAGATTTATACTTATCAGAAAATGATCCAATCCAAAGATTCAGTCAATATTCGATTTCCCATTTCTCTTATATAGCTTTAGACACCGCCATCTACCGGCGTATTATGAAACTTTTTTTTTTTCTTTTCTGTCACTTTGAAAACCCCTCATTTGTGGGGAGAGGCTCTGTGTGGGGAATATGCGGGGAATTTAGCATTTAACCAATTCAAAACAAACTTACAAACAAAACATCCATGATCAAATATAAATTACTGCCTTTATTTATTTTAATGGTAAAAAAGCTAAAACTTATCTTTAGAGAAGTGATTATTAACCTTATTCGTTTAAATTACTGAATAATAGCGAAATACAATAATGAAAATTTGTATCACCCCACCTTAAAATCAGTCAGTTGGTTATCCCCAGTCTTTGCTAATGCTTGCTTGCTTTGTATGTACTTACCTATGTAAATATTTGGTTACCTATTTTAAGTAGAAAAGTTTTTAATCGATTATGTTAAATTTACACTTCATCAGTTTTTACATAATATTTAACCTAGTTTTTACTATTAGGCCTGAATAGAAGAGAAAACCGGAGGACGATTAAAATATACCGGATGATTTTTATAAGTGATATTGCGATGTTCAAGTGTTTGTCATTAATAAATGGTTGATTTTTAAAGTAGGCCGCAGTAGTGGTCGTTATAACCGCGGCGACAAGCTGGCCCCTTGTCACGTTGGTAATAAAAGCATAAACTCGGCTAAATGTGGGTCCGGCTCTTGAGCTGGTACCTCTGCCTAACCCTCCGGGGAATAAAAGGCGTGAGATTATGTTTATGATTTTTAAAGTTATTTCGTAAATAGTTCACTATCTCATTGTGAGGGGATTTTGTGGGGAATCAGGATATTTTTCTCCCCAAATTTGGGGAATTTGAACAGTGATCTTGGGGAATCTGGTAAATAGCCATTGGCAACACTGCTTGTTAGATACATTGTTAAGATAGTTAACTTTTAGACCACGCAGAACACGTTACACCTTCGCGTTTTGTATTAGGAAGTCGAGAAGGAGAGTTCTTTACATCTTCGTGTAAACTCTTCTCAAATAAAATCAGTTAATTTTCTTGGAAATATCTAAAGGACTGATTTAGCTAAAGGTATTCATATAAGTACTTCAGAACAAACAAACCACTAACTATACTAACATACAATAAAAAGGAGTATATACCTAGGTCCTACAAAAGAAGGCTGTTAATTTTCTGTCTAGTGGCGGTCTAGGACGGCGTAAAAATTCCGGTTTTTCTGTTTTGCAAAATAGCTCTTGAACAGTAGCGGTCTAGGAGGCCGTAACAGATTTGTCTATGGTTTCGTCAGCCCTAGACTGTGTTGCCAAAGAACAAGAGCTATATTGCGTTACAGAAAAACTGCGGCGGTAGCATGACGGGCAATGCGTCGCATTTGTCGTATCTATCTGTCACTTTTGTCGATCACCTTCATACATTTTCCCGCATTGAAATGTCAAGCGATTAAAAGTGACAGTTAGATTTGACAAATAGTCCGTCATGCTGCGGGGGCTGGAGGCGACCTAGATCGCCACTGCACTTTGGTGTTGCAGACTAGGGAGCACAAGACCAGAGACAAAAGTGTAACGCCGTCCTAGACCGCTACTGTACGATACTTATCTAGGTACAGTGGTTGTTTAGGACGGCGGAACACTTATGTATTGCAAAATAGCTCTTGTTTTTTGGTAATAGGTACCTACAGTCTAGGGCGTACGAGACCATAGACAAAAAGTGTGACGCAGTCCTAGACCGCCATTTTTCTTACATAGGTACCTAGCCAACGTTGTATTACTTACGTTATTTTAAACATATTTTTTAATTTCAGCTCCACTATGCATCAAACTACGAATTTGGGTACCGAGTCCACGACAGCCATACTGGAAATGATTTTGGTCATTCCGAAGCGAAATCGGGCGAAAACACAAATGGCCATTACCACGTTTTATTGCCGGATGGTCGAATGCAGAAGGTCAAATACTCAGCAGGGCCTGAAGGCTTCCATGCTGATATATCTTATGATCATTTAGTTTATCAGTAGTTAGTTTTTTATGTTTTTTGTACAAATAATTTAATTATTTAAAAAGTAAAACTGAGTGGCTTGAGACTGCACTGAGCAGACCAATGGAAACAAACGGTGGAGTCCTTTATCTAGCAATGGAACACAAAGAGGATTTAGGAGAAAAAGGAAAAAGCTTCTAAAAATGCAGATGTGTAAACAAAAAAGTTTATAAAAGTTTTTAAGTTTACAAAACTATTTAAAATCAAAGATGGTACAGCGGTAGTAATTTTTAATAGTACGGTTACAAACAATACAGTAAAACTTAAATTAAACAACACTTAAAACGAAGCAATAAAAAATAAAACATAAAACAGCACTTCGTTATTCGTTTCCGGTCTGTCTTCAGCTCTGTCCACTGCAAAAATGGCGCGAGTTGGTCGAAACGTCAAAATATATAGTGATTTCCCGCGCTTTCTATGTCTATGTCAATGAAATGGAATGACTGTCTAGAAACGAAAAGTGAAAATCTATGCGTAGTTTACATTACGCGTTAATTTATCTTTTGAAGCGTATGTGAAATGTAATTGTAACTTGTAGTTCTTATAATGCCTCTTACTTCCTATTATGCAAGTCAAGTTGTGCATCCGAATCCCTCGTTAAAAGATGTGATATCATGTTTTTTCTTTCCAAACTTGTAAGTTACGCAACAATCTAGATTTTAATTATGTTAAAGATAATGTAGGCTATAATGTCATCAGGTTATTTATTGATTGATTAAATTGTTATGTAGGTTAGTATTTAAATTAATATTATGTAAACTTTAGATCCTGAATTGGAAATTTTGAGGCCATGTTCAAATTAAAAAATATAATTATGTATCATACTGATTTAAAGAAATTGTATTAAGGTCAATGTGGGGAAGTCCGTCTGGGAGGTAAGTCCGTCTAGCGGCAAAAACTTCCGTTCTAAAAGGAATTTAGCGGTTACGATTCGATCAGTAAAGCAGATCTGTAAATTACTTTTCAGCTAATTATCATAGATGCCGCTAGAAGCATTATCTTAGGAGAAATTTGGCAAACATTTTTTTTGCCTATTTGAACTTGAAGTTTAGCATTGACGTACTTCCGAAATAATTTTGGAAAAAATGAAAATTAAAGCAGTTTTACCATTTCCTGTTTTAACATAGGTAATTTAATAATCCTTCTTTGTTTTCCTTACAGTAGATTTGATTTGAAAATCAACTTTTGAACAGCTTTGAGCTTGATTTTATTGTATAATGAAGATGGACTTCACGGCGAAATCGCCTTTAGCACAATTCATTATAATGGAGGTCATTTCTATTCACAATTATTTATTTTGTTTTAAATAAAAAAAAGTTTACAACCCCTGCTTGCTTGGATATGACGGTCTTGCCCTAAAAATGATCAAATTGGATTATCATCGAAATCTCAACTGTATTTACAACGTAATTAAAACCAAAGTGTCAAGCCATTTGTCGTTATCATCTGAAAGAATTACTCAAGGGTATTTCCATAGAAGATTTTGATAATAAACCACTAGACGGACTTGCCCTTCATTTGCGGGAAATCCGTCTATTTTCAATTTTTTTTTTAAATATCTATATCTCGAAGCTTATTAAAGTGAATATATTTTCTGCATTGGTAAATAAAAAAACATTTCATACTCTATTACCTTCGAGCACATAAATCGGCGTAGAATGCAAATATCAGTACTTATTTAATCTCAAAGTGAATTCGGAGAAAAGTATGTCGGACTTGCCCACACTGACCTTATATCAATGTACTTACAGTGGCGGTCTAGGACGGCATAACACTTCCGGGTGCTTCCGGTCTTTCTGTGGTGCAAAATAGCTCTCTATTGTTCTTAGGTATTACAGACTCGAGCGCGCAAGAAACCATAGACAAAACTGTTACTCCATCCTAGTCCGCCACTGTACCTAAGTAGAGATAATAGAGTTTATTACTAGTCGATTTCATAAAATTATCATATATTATATTATAACTTAGGTAATGTTATAAAATTAAGTAAATTGAAGACTAAAAATATTATGGATAATATACATAACCGTTTGATAAATTTGAGATTGGTGCAATTCATTTATAATTAGTTGGTTCGAAATTGTGATCAAAAATGTGCAATATTAGATTAAGTTTTTAATTTCATTCAAAATTATAATTAAAAAAATACAAAAAACTATATAGGTATAAGATATTTTTTTATTTCGAGTAATATATGAATACTTTCAGCACAAACAAACACACATAAATTAAATCTGCTTGAGCCTATAATATAATTTGGCTGTTTTATTTAAGTATACATATTTTTGTGAATGTGAATTACTCTAACAATACAAATTAAAGTAATTACCTTAGCAAAAATAATAATATTTGAAGCTATACCTACATACTTAGGTATTATTAAAGTAAGTACCTATTAGTTTGTTTTACAACCCCGAAAACGTGCCAAAGACGCCATCTATTAGTTCGATTATACATCGTCAAATAGTAGGTTGTCCGATATTGTATAGAACCAATAGAGGGCACCTGAAACTAAAATTTTAAGCAAAGGGTGTGGCGTAAAATAACAATACAATAAAAGTTTTTAGTTTTATATCTTCTAAAATAAGTCTTATATAATAGGCGACGTTAAATTTAATTCCTAAAAAAATTCGTCTTAAGCTGGGGCAAAGACATTCTCCTACTTTTTGTAACTAAACTATACTTAAAAAAATATAACCAAAACTAATTATAAACCAAACATACAAAACAACATCTGGCCATAAAATCGAGAATTCAAGTATTTTCTAAAACGTTCAAAACAGGCTTTTAATCAGAATCAGAAATAATTCTTAGCTGCCGTATGAAACTTCTCAACCCTGTACATTAATTAATATATACTACATACTGTAGCTTCCTCAACAGTCACAGCTCCCCCGCTTTCGGTTATCTCTCAGGTACCGCTCACTACAAATAAGCTTCGCACGTCTCATTTCACCATAGATAATATTTCACTCACACAAGCATGATACGCGTGCACGTACACGAGTTTCGGCTGTACGCGAAACGACGCGCTTCTTTCTATGAAGTGTCCGAGGTGTGGTATTGGTTTGCTAGCGAGTTTACGCGCATTATTAATGTATAATCAATATATATATAACTCTTCCGTTACTGACTGACTGAGGGACTGACAGACAACGCAGAGCCGAAACTACTGGGCGTAGCGGGCTGAAATTTTGCACGTGGGTTCCTTGGGGAGTGTAGGGGATTACTAAAAAATGCATTTCCCGAAATTTTCATAGGAACGGAAAAAACGGGATTTTTTTTGTTTATGAGAAATCTGCGCGGGTGAACTGCAGGGCAGCCTCTAGTCTTTTTATACTTTTGCTACTCCCCGCCAGAGGCGCTGGAACGGTTTCCATACTAAAATTCGAACGCTCAACGCGTAACGTAGACGTGGTCAAATCAAACTCATACTAGGCCTACCGGGCTTAACTCCGACTCTGTGTCCATTAAAATTATGTAATTATTCTATATTAAACTATTTCATAGCCCTACAAGCCTAACAACAACAATTAAAATACCTCAAGCTCACAACGTTTATTGCTTCACCACCATATTATACATAGCTAATTTAATAAAGCACGTCACGTCAAGCTTGACAATTCTTATGGTACTTCAATGCATAGTATAGAACAAAGTCGCTTCCCGCGTCTGTCCCTATATATATCTTTAACATAATAATAGGTTAGGCGGTACGAAGTTCGCCGAGTCAACTAGTTTACATTAAAGAGCTTCGCTTCTATAGAATTGCTTCGTTCTTGCGTGTTCGCAAGGATCAAAGCGTTCTTTAGTTCTTAAATTTTAGATCTTGGTTAAAAAAAACTCGTACTCGTTTAAACTAAAAGATCAAGAGAACAAAATGCTTTTGTTTGATCTAGCTCTATGTTCGTTTGATTATAATAATAACACATCACACACAGATCCCATAACTAGGTAGAACCTGTATTTAGGGTGCCCGAAACATATACAAACACGAACATTACACTAAATTAAATGATAAACGTGTTTTGTGTGCACACGTTTTTGTAATGCAGTCTAGTTCTAACCTCTAACATTTATATAAGCGATTTCACCGATTGTATTATGTTGTGTCACCTTTATAATAAAATAAAATAAAAAATAAAAAAAATAAAGATAAACCTTAAATATTTTTTGTAGTGTTAAAAATAACTAGATAATGTTATAAACCGTTTGTTGCCTAAAGTGTTTAGTTTCATCAATACATAGTATAAAATAAAGTCGCTTCCCGCGTCTGTCCCTATGTATGCCTATATCTTTAAAACTATGCAACGGATTTTGATGAGGTTTTTTTTATTAGATAGAGTGATTCAAGAGGAAGGTTTATAAGTATAATACATGCACAAAATAGTAATAGGTTAGGCGGTACGAAGTTTGCCGAGTCGACTAGTAAAATAATATTTCTAAGATCATTATCCTAAAAGCTACACAACAGAGCCTTAAACATTCTAAGCAAGATTATCTAGGGAGTCAAAGACGCATATTTTTGATGTGGGCCATGGTTTAGAAGATATTAATTGTTTATCGAAGTGGCGCTAGTTTTGCACCGTTTTGCCGAGCCTTGCATAATACAAGGTTCCGAATGCTCGATAAAAGATGGCGCCGCCAGTTATTTATTTGTGGACTTTTGCCACCTTATCACAAAACGTAAGTCCGGACTGAATTGCGAATTTCTATGAAGAATTCGTGATTAGACCTATTGATTTAGACAAAGTTTAAATTTTTGGGGTAGAACCTTTAGTTTCTCATTAGCTTGAATAAGAAAACCTTACGGCTCTACCACAAAGGGAGTTAAACTTTAAAATCACTAAAAAAGTACACAGGCAATTTCGACGCCATCTGTTATGATTTAAAGGAACCATTCTCTGAAAGACCCTCATTGGCAATTTAGACCGGAATAACTTTTCTGTGGAAAGGGGGTCGGTGTTTTTATTTTTATCTAATCCAATTTACTTTTTTTCGAAGGACCCTCATCGTCCAAGGCATTAAGGCTCAGAGACCTTTTACCAGACCTGTTAATATAAATATCATTTTTGCACAACATCCTTAGATCACGTTCGCAATCTTCTATAGTTCCCATTATTGATTTAGATTTATGTGACGTTTTGCATGACGTATTATGGGCTTCTGACGTACTTTGGGTTTTTGACGTACTTTGGGTTTTTGACGTATTTTGGGTTTCTGACGTATTTGGGGTTTCTGACGTTTTTTGGGTTTCTGATGATTTCTGAGATTTCTCCGCGTCTTCCATTGCGACTGGAAGCTTGCAAGCCGACTTACGAGGTTTCATGTTTGGTCCCCCTGAAACAAGATAAGAAAAGAAAATCATTTAAATTTATATAATCCATAGGAAATCCATCTTTACAAAGTGGTAATAAATCAAAGCTATTACAACTTTCAACTTTGTTAAAAATCATCACCTGTACAATACATTTGTTCAATCAGCTGACGGGGTCAATGTATGGGACAACCATTTTTTTTTTAGATTTCGACTCATGTTATTTTATGAAAGTTGTTAAGTATGTCGAGCTGAATCCCTCCTTTGATTTATTAGGTACTGCTTTGGCAACGATGTACGGAATTCAACTTAATATTCTATTATTCATAAAAAGTTAAAGAGCATTTTAGTTATTTGACGTATGGCAATTTAAGACTTGAGAATATCACGTACCATACAACAAACCAGAGAAGTAGACCTCCAGTAAAGCTGTTTATAACCTACTATATTTTTATTCTTTATGAATAATACGGTAAATGTATAATACTAACGTTGTGTTCGCTTGGAAGTCCCAATAGGCAGCACAGAGAGGTCCAACTTGATCTGACTCGCAAAATGGCGCGCGCCCGCCGGCCCCGCCGCGCCCTCTGTTGACAACAATACTACAATCAGTTACCAATATATATAAAACTCTTCCGTTACTGACTGACTGACTGACAGACAACGCAGAGCCGAAACTACTGGGCGTAGAAAGCTGAAAATTGGCACGTGGGTTCCTTGGGGGAATAGGTGAGCACTAAGAAGGGATTTCCCAAAATTCCCACGGGAACGGGAAAAAACGGGATTTTTGTGTTTATGAGAAATCTGCGCGGGAAAAACCGCGGGGTAGCCTCTTGTTTCTTATATGAACATTGCTTATTATATCTAATTTTTGAACTAGAATTAGCTTCACTTGTATTTAAGTATGTTTTGTTTAGTTTGGACTCGATTCTGACCAAATTGAAACGGAGAGATTCAATAGTATACCGGGTGTTTCTGACAAGGCTCACCATAACTAACAACTTTCCCAAAGCAACCAAGGTCGAAATCTCAAAAAAAATAACAGCTGTTCCATCCATACATTGGTTCGATCAGCTGGCGGGGTCAATGTACAGTCACGGACTAGGAGGCCGTAACAGATTTGTCTATGGTTTCGTCAGCCCTAGACTGTATTGCCATTGCCAAAGAACAAGAGCTATTTTGCAATACAGAAAAACCGGAAGTGTTACGCCGATCGTGTCCGTTACTGTACGGGACAGCTGATTTTTGTTTTGCAATTTCGACCCATGTTGCTTTGGGAAAGTTGTTAGGTATGGTGAGCTGAATCCCTCCTTTGATTTATTACAGCCTATACATATTAGATTGTATGCAATTGTATGTTTTACTTACCAGCCATAGTTTTGGCGGGTTGGTTCGTGTGGGTGATCTCGCTGTACTTTATGTCACACTCTTCGATACGCTTTTTTAGATCCGCTGTAAAAAAAAGTTATTTATATTAGATTTAGAAAACATGTATTATCAATCATTAGGATTATTGTTTTAACGTTGGTTCCGAAACCACGTGTTTTGTTAGCGGGCTTTAAAACAATAATCCAATAAACTTATAATAACCGTACAACGTTGCCGGGCTTTAAGCCCACCCTTATAATATAATTTGTGAACTTGACATTTGCAAAATACTCCACTGAAGTGGAGTCAAGAGTCAATTCCATTATATTAAAATAATAATATTAATAATCTACTAAATAAAGCTACTGATTGTTGCCAAAAGTGGCAGTTTTTAGCAACAATCAGTAGCTTTCTGTGGTATTTAACCTAAAAGCTATACAACAGTACCCTAAAAATACAAGGCTGCATTATACAGGGGAATACTGTTTCACATTTTTGATATTTGCCTTAGTTTAGAAGATATTAATTTTTTTCTCGGGTGGTGCTACTTTAGCTGTGCTATGCCTCTTAATTTAGAAGAAATTATTTTTTTTCAAAAATGGCGCTGTAAACTGTCTCTTAATAAAAAAAAAAAAATCCGTAAGAAAATATGACTAAATAAATTATATTAAAATATATTTACCTATAGAAGCCTCTTGCTCGTTCTGTTTCTTGTTCAGATCTCGTATTATTTTCCTTTGCTTCATATTTGTCTTTTTGTACACAGAAATCTGTAAAAATAATAGTAGATCATATAACATAGACGTGAAGCGATTTATTAAGGGTGCGAATGTTAAAAACCGAGTGCAGTGAAAGTTTATAAAGAGGAAAGGGTTTATTCCCGAGCGTAGCAAATTCAAATAATCTTCATTCAATATAGGATACAAGATAAGTCAATTAGACTACATCTAATCTAATCGCTATTGATACCTTATTTGGTAAAGTATCCTATACTGTGAGAGGCGAGGTAGTTCAGGGTTCCCACCAATTGGCTCAGGCTAACAAATGTTTGGCTTGCCTTACGACAATGGTCGCCTGGAGACGCCCCCAAACGAGCCCTCCTCTGTCAAATGATTCTACTCATATTGATATTTGTACATGTTATTAAATTTGCATGCAATGGGCGATCTTACCCCCTATTACGGCCGCTTTTGCAATATTGCTTTTCGTCCTCTTTACGTTTTTTTTCGTAATGACTGACACTCTGCAGGACGAAAAGCAATATTGCTATTGTGGCTGTAATAGAACCCCTTATTGCTTTCTTCCAGGCAACCTACTAACCGCTAACTGATAAAAATTACCTTCCCAGGTATAAAACAGCACATGCCACTGTCGATAAACTTTGAATAAGTCATGTTCAGCATGGATATGCGAGTTTCTATGGAAGAGAGGATGTCGCAGTGCCGGGAGAGGGGGTGGTATCTGAAAACAGAAAATAAATCTATACCACAGTATAATAAATAGCTACATACAGTGTGGGCACTCCTCGCCTCCCTCAGCAAGTGCGGCCGCGCCGGTCACAGTATAAAAAAATTATATTTTTAATTATTACTACTACTTACTACTTACACTACATATTATATATTTGTCTGTTCCTACAGTTACCACTTAAATATTTAAAAATGTTAACATTTTTAAGTTTAAAAAAAAAAAATTGTATGCCTGAAAATGGCCTAACACAGTGTTTCTAAATAATTATTACTCTACCACCTGTAACTTTTACCTGTGTTAACAAATAAAGTTTTCTATGTCTATTTCTCATCTCACACAATGTAAGCATGATACACATGCACGTAACGGAGTTTCGGCTGTGCGCGAAGCAACGCACTTTTTTCTTTGAAGTGTCCGTGGCATACTGTGTGAGTAAGATAAGACAAGCTATTTGTACTGATAGGTAAACTACAGGTTACCCAGCGCGGGAGCCACACTTGCTGAGGGAGGCAAGGCAGGGCATGCTCATACTGTATGTAGTACTATTTATTATACTGTGGTATTGGGGAACGCATTTCTGGATAGATGCAATTTTTGCGTTTGAATCACAAAGTTCCATACAAATGCATGTATGGGGCAGTAAATTTATGTTATAAATACGGCATGTGAAAAGGCTTTAAAGGTGCACAAGTAAAAAAGGAATTTAAAAAAATTCCAGGGTAGGTTATGGCAAATCAAATGTGTTATGGATTAATATTATTTAATAAGCTATAAGTCAAATAAAACTATGCTAATTTAAATTAATACCTTCGTTCAGATTCTCGTCTTGGCAACTGCATTTTAACGTTCCTTAATGCAAGGCCATGTTTTCGCTCTATCACTACAAAACCACGGTTCAATAAGCGCTGGCATAGCTCGTTGAATGATTGGCAAACCTGAGGATGTTAAAGTGAGCTTTTTTAGTGAATATTTTTTTTTGCAGTACGTACACATAACTTTTTGGCACTGAATATTAAAATATAATTTTTCAATACAGGATACAAAGTATCTTATTGAAAGTTGAGTATATTTTTACTATATATAAATATAATAAAAAAAAAATACTTTAATAAAGTAATAGATTTATATTTTTACTTTTACTTACTTATTTATTAATTATATTCTTGTAAGCTTTGCATATTAGTTTTGACTTTACTGGAAGAGTGGTGTCTCCCGGCACAGGTATTATTACAATAAAGGGAGACTCCTAGTTGTAAAACTATGATTAAGAAAAGTGAATAAATTATTTTTATCTTTATCTTTAATGCCCTAAATTAATGAAATAAAAATAGTATCCAATACTAGACCCTCTAATATAATGTGTCTAATGATTGATTTGTAAATTTATTTTTTTATAATAATTGCAAATTGAATAATATTTTACCTAAGTAGTGTGTGAATCAATCTAATAGATTGATTCACACACTACTTAGGTAATACTATAGTAGTATGTATGTAGGTACATAGTAAAGTATGTACGTCTTATCGTCTTATCCTATGAAGAACAAGTGGTGTTTCTAGAAGGTTTGGTTTCTAGAAGTAAACAAATAAAACTTACTATTCGGCACTTCGCTATCTCGTCGTGGGTCATATATGAGAAAATGTTCTCCATAACAACTTCAGGCAGGTCCAGAAGATTCATGTTTATCTTTAAAATAGGTACGAAAATAAAAATTGCACACAAAAATAATACTTTTAGCTTTTTGAGCTAGAACATTTTTTATTATCACGTCATGTATATGTCACCGGAAAATAACAAGAACCGTAAATTTATAAATTTCCTAGGAAATTTATAAACTTTCGTAGGATTCTAAACGAGAGATAAATTGTATTATTTTACGGCTACATTTTCGTAAATTGATAAACTTACTAAACACACTCGTAAAATAATAAGTAACCAATAACAAAACGCCATGTATAATGAATTGAAATTTACCACAGAGCTACGAAAGTTTTATGGTAACCATGCCCAAAATGTTTTATTTTTGTAGAGTGAAATAGGGAACCCCCTACTTGGTAGGTAGATAGGTACCTATAATACAAGGTTACTTTTTGTATTATATTTTTTTTTTTCCCTTCTTCATCCGTAGATAGGCAAAGATCATATGACCGTACAGCCTGTTCTTTGTATCATGTCTCCTTTTTGGTTTCTTTCATTGTTTTTAATGTCTTCGTAGGGGTTTTCTTCAAGGCCTAAGCCAGTTCTTAATCTTCTTTATGTCTGAGTCGGTATTTTTCTCAAAGGCCAAAGCCAAGTCTTCATATTTTTCATTATCCTCAATATATAGAGTCAAATCCAGTAATCATTTCATATCCAGTTGTGACTTTTCGTCTTGTCATATCCAATATTTTGTCATATCCAGTGTGCTTGCAGTCTTTTAAATCTCTTCTACAGTACTTATAAAGTACTGAAACAGCGGCCGAAACGTATCCGGGTTTGAAAGTAGTCCTTGAGCATTAAGCGGGATATCTTTTTGCTCGTATAGCTTAGTAAGGCCGTCCATTAGCAAAAGGCGCTGGATGCCAAAGGACCGACACTCATAAATTAAATGATCAATGGTTTCGTTATCATCCTTACAATGCTGACATAATGGCGAAGACACCATTTTCATTCTGTGTAAGTGCGCATTGATTCTGCAGTGTCCAAAACGTAGTCGGCATATACTAGAGTAAAATTTTCTACCTAAGAAGTTCTTTCCTTTGCAAAACCATGGCTGCTTAGATGGCCCAGTTTCTTGAATCGCAGCGTACCACTGTCCTTTCTGTCCTAAAGAGTCATTCCAATGTCTTCGCCAGTCTTCAGTAACCTTCTTTTTTAGATTGACAAGTATGTCAGTAAACGGCAGGTCTATTTCTAAAATGGCAGGAGCTGTCACCGTGACAAATGATGTGTTCGTTGAATTGGTGCACCTGGCCAAAAAGTCTGCTGCTTCATTTCCAATAATTCCTTTATGAGCAGGAACCCATATAAACATGATCTTCATACCCGCAGAGGTGAGATTTTTCCATAAGTCTTTGATTCCGTAGATAAGATAGCTCGAGTTGGTGTCGAATCTGTTATGATTTAGGGCTTCTAGTACACTCATACTGTCCGAGGCAATGATCCAGTGGTCAGACTCTTTGCGTTTATGTTGGATGTGTTGCAATGCAGAAAGAACTGCGAGAGCCTCTGCAGTGAAAATACTTGCATTCTTGTCGATCTTCATAGCATGACCAATTTTCAGACGAGAGTCGTAAATTGCTTCAGAGACACTATTGTCGTTTTTAGCACCATCAGTATAAACACATCTATAGTTACACCAAGTTGAGATCAACTCGTAAAACTGCTCTTTGCTGTTCAAAGTCTTATCTATAATAATATCCATCTCTGGGTATTTTCCAACATAGCTGCCCTGATAACAAGGCCAGTTGTCTGTCTTGTTAATATTGTAACTAACAATAAAATTGGATATTTCAGAAAAATTTTGAAGCAAGTAGATAGACCCCAAAGGCAATCGAGACTGCAAAAATTTTATTTTTGAGATCAAAGGATGATTATTTAAAGACATATACTTTAACAAAAACTTATACTTGAGGAATTTGAATCTTATATCTAAAGGTGGAAGATTGCACTCTATTTGCATTGAATTTATGGGACTGGTGCAGAAGGCACCAGTGATGAGACGTAAGTTTTTATTCTGAATCTTATTAAGTTTATCAAGTAGCTGATTGCAAGAAGAAAAACAAAGAAAACCATATTCAAAATGGCTACGTACTACAGACTTGTATAATGTTAGTAATATTTTGGGATCTGCCCCCCAATAGGTTCTACACAAAGACTTTAAAACATTAAATGCTCTGTTTGCTTTACAAATTATGGAATCCACATACTTGTACCATGATAAATTGTTGGTGAAAATAACTCCCAAAAATTTAGCTTCAGTAGACACAGGTATGCGTATACTATCATAGTGTATCTGAGAGATCTGAGGGATTTTCTTTCCAAAAACTATTAATTTGCTCTTATTTACATTAATATCAAGGTTCAAATAACTAAAATATCTTTTTAATTTAAACAGGGCACAATTCAATGTATTTATAATTTTATCAGAGTCCTTGCTAGAATAGTAAACTGCTAAATCATCTGCATATTGCAGATTTGATACATTGGATCCCAAGATTAAATTAATTTTATGTATGTAAAGGATATATATTAAGGGACTTAATATACTTCCTTGACAAGTACCTTTATATGAGATTCTAGGACCAAACATCATGTTTTCATGCCTTGTATAAACTTGTCTGCCATGTAGAAAATTAAATATCCAGTTTATTATTTTTCCAGGTAAACCAATGGATGATAACTCTTGACACAATATAGAATGATCTACATTATTAAAAGCGCCAGTTATATCAAAAAATATACAAGCTAATGATTCACCATTATTGAGAGCTTGTTTAATGTCAAGTTGCAAGTGACAAATACTTTCGCGCGCACTGTGTCCTCGTCGAAATCCAAACTGATTAGGAGGTAAAATATTATTTTTTTCAACAAAATACTCTAAACGTTGCTTAAGAAGTTGCTCAAAAACTTTGCCAACACATGATGTAAGTGCTATTGGACGGTAAGAGTCATGGCAATTTTTAGGTTTTTCTGTCTTTAAAATGGGCACTAAGCAGTCTGTTTTCCAATCTGACGGAATATAATTTTGAACCCAAAAGTGATTGTATATTTTTAACAATACTTGCATACTTTTAGTACTTAAATTTTTGAAAAATGCATATGATACACCATCCAAACCAAAAGCAGTATCTTTTCTAGTTGAAATAGCTGATTTTAATTCCGGCATTGTAAAGGTGTCTGTAAGAAACTTATTAGTTGTATTTGATTGAAAATTATCTGCAAGATTCTCATTATTATTATGTGCAAAATCAGGGGTGTATTTTTTCAAAAAGTCTAAAACCCATGAATTATCGCCATTATTGCTATTTAATTTAAAAGTTTTATTGAATTTTTTCATATAATTCCAGATAACTGACAATGGTGTATTTCTATTGAAACGTTCACAAAGTTCAGCCCAACTTTTGCTACGTTCTATTTTCAAAGTAAGTTTTTTTTGAGCTTGAAGTTTCTTAAAATTAATATAATTAGTTTCTGTTGGATTATGCTTAAAAGTTAAGTAAGCTGCTTTGGATTTAGATACTGCCTCACTACACTTATTGTTCCACCAAGGGAGGGGATTCCTAATCTTTTTAGATTTCGAGTTCTCAGCTACTGTTTTTTTTAAAGGTTTTGGTAAAGATTTTTTAATACTATCATGTAAAATATTACAAAATCGTTTGTACGTATCCTCAGCTGAGGAATAGTTAATTTGAAATGTTTCTAAAGAATGATCAACAATTTCTGAATAAATTTTCCAATTAACCATTTTGTAATTGGGAAACTTTATGGGGTTACTTCCTGTTAGCTTTTGATTGTCCTGAAGGTTGTTATTAAATGAAATTTTTGTTATTACAGGTAGATGGTAGCTACCTAATGGATCATCATGCACAGACCAATTACAAGATAATGATATTGAGGGGGAAACAATAGTTAAATCAAGCCCATTTGGACGCCACATATGAGTTCCGACAGTGGTCACTTGGCCATCATTTAAAATAATTAAACCATTGTCATCAACTACATCAAGAAGCTGTCTGCCTCGAGTGTCAATGTCGTTACAACCCCATACTGTATGATGGGCATTGAAATCGCCAGCTAAAATCATAGGTTGAGGAATGCTTTTTATAAGAGCATCTAACTTACTACTTGTAAACCTAGGCGATGGATATGAAGGGCAATATACACTAGCAATACTGATCTCTTTGTTGTTAAAAGTTTTTATTCTAACACAAATATTTTGTAAAGAGTTATCATAGAAAGTTTTAATAGTTCTATATTGAAAGCTGTTATGTATTAAAATTGCTACACCATTGTGCTTGTTACCAGTGTCATTACGTTCTATTGAGTAACCTTTGAAATTAAGTTTTTGTTCCGGCCGAAGCCAAGTTTCAGAGAGAATAGCAATATGTATATTAAAATCAGAAAGGAATTTAGAAAAAATATGTCGATTACATAATATGCTCTGTGCATTCCATTGTACTATATTAATAACATTATCCATTTTTATATTTATTCTTTTTTATCAGTAAATGTTTCCTTTAATATACTTTTTATACTGTTACTAGAAATGTTTTCTTTATTTTTGTTAAGGGTCATTATTTTTACAACACTTTTAACTAGTAAATTCATGAATTGGTCTGTATTAATGAGGGCAGAATAAGCTTGTACGGGATTAAGATGGGGGAAATTTTTGTCATTAAATAGTTCGGAATATGGTATAGTCCTGGCCTTGATTTGAGTTTCGGTCATTTTCTGTTTTTTTACTGGGCATTGTGATGAAATGGCTATATGATTTCCTTGACAATGACAGCACTGTGCTTCCGTTGAATTTTTCGTGCAATCTTTAAAGGAGTGCGCTTCTCCGCAGATAGAGCATCGGACAGAATTTTTGCAATAGTTTGCGATGTGGCCGTACCTTAGACATTTAAGGCATTGTTTAACTGGTGGAACGTATGGTTTTACCTCATGCCGCCATCTGTTTAGGTAGACATAGTCCGGGAGTTCAGTAGAAGCGAAGGTGACTGCGACCGTCTGCGTCGGCTCCAAGGTGACCTTGCCGTCCTCTGCCTTCGTGCGCCGCATGAAACGACGGACCTGAATGATATTGCGTGTACTTTCAATTATAGTGTAGATTTTGTAATTGGACATTTCAACTGGGACCCTAGTCAGGACTCCAGTTATCTCAGTGGTACCTGCCGGAATAGTAGCTACAAGCTGCAGCTCATCTAAGAATTTATAATTCGTCATAAATGTGTTGGCGTTATTGGCATTATCAAAAATTATACCGACTTTATACTTATTAATGATTCTCATATGTTTAATGCCAGTTACGCAGTACTTTGGAGTTTGCGTATTTCTCGTGATGGCCATCCGAGTTCCTTCGGATATCGGCCTTTCGTCGTCATGTGACAGAAAAACGATGTACTCTACATTACCAATGTTGTCTGGATATTTGCGAGTGTAGTTTTTTGCTTTGTACGTATTAAACTTGTGTTTTGCGTCTTCGTAAGTGTCCATGTCCGAATCAGTATCGGAAGGAAGGTCGGGGCCGGGAGACTCCGCCTTCCCATCCGATTTTCTTTTTTTGGGCTTAACACGCCCCATTTTTGTATTGGTGTCCCAGTTATAGCGTACTTTAATCGAAAAACTTTTATAAAACTTTTTCAATTTAAAATCAGCGCCCTTCCGCTATCGTGGTTTCCCGCTTTTTCCTTTTTGTATTATATCTGTCACCGTTATATTGCAAAATACGTTAATGTGCACTTTCCGGGCAATGTGCACATTAACTGTTTAGGTCAGTTAATGTGCGAAATTTTATGTGAAATATGGGGTATCCACACTTTACCTAGTTAATGTGCGTATTACCGGATGTCTCGCCGTTAAAGTGCGGAAAACAGAAAACTCCGACCGAAAATTCAAATCTAGGGCAAAATTGTAGGTTAGGTTTGGTTTGGCTTGTGATATTTAACCAGCGTAGCGAGCGAAGCGAGCGGAGCTTGGGTTACCTGTGTTAAACTGAAATCTAAGGCAACAATTTTTCGAACTTAACTTAGTCGTTAACTCTGTAGATTATCTAGGGATTTTGCAGATTACCTAGTTAATGTTGAGAACAACATTTTATTTCGAACTCTAACGGATTCAGCCAGTTAGTGCACTTTTACTGAATTTCGCACATTAGCGGTCATATATTAACCTATAAACCTACTTAGTTTTTAGTACCAGTAAAAATACTTTTAGTGTGATCGAATTGTTTGGCAAGTCTGATTGTACTTAAGTCTATGGACGCAAGCATTTTCACTGTCAACATCGACCAATCAGAGAGCAGTGTGTTATTTTCCGTATTTCAAAAAGCGTAAAATTAAAAGCTCTTCTGTGATTGGTCGATCCGTTTAGAATCTTACGGATTGATATCCGTTAGTTTATAAATTTACTACGTCACGTCGAAAATTTATAAATTTGCGAAAAAGTGGGCGTAAAATAATTCAATTTATCTCTCGTTTAGAATCCTACGAAAGTTTATAAATTTCCTAGGAAATTTATAAACTTGCGAATCTTATTATTTTCCGGTGACATATATAAACATTGAATTGTAGAAACACTGTTTACCTACGTGTTTTCTAAAAGTTTTAAAGTAGGTTTAAGTACCTACGAAATGCAATTTTTGCAGATACAGAGAAACCAGAAACCGAAACCAAACAAAAACACAAAAGAATGGCCGAGAAAAAGAAAGAAACTCACATTATATTAATAGTTTAGGTCACAGAACAAGGAAGATGCTCTCTCTCTCTAAATAGAAATCGCGAGTAGGCGGAGCCCGCGTGCCTATCATTAGCTCTGCAGTGCCTATGCGTAGTTTTTGACAGATTTGATAAGCTCAGTTGCTTTATGCTTCTTGTAAACAAACCACCAGGAAAAATATGAAAAAAAAACCCACTAAAATGCCATATTGTGCTGTGTTGGAATGCAAAAATTTAAGTTGGGGACTTAAAAGTACTAATTATGCCGTATCATTGCATCGGTAAGTAATATTTCACTGTATTTTAAAATAAATTTGAAATTATACATGAACAAGAAAACAAAACCATAAGTGAGAAAATGAAAACACCCTAATTACGGAGCAGTAAAATTGAATTTTCATTGAAGCCTGTGACTGTGACTGTACCTTCTTAGCGTTCTTCTTTATCTATGGTATTAGACTCATGACTTTTTCTAGAACATTTTGACAACAGTATAATGGAAATCAGTTAGAGATTGCTCAACATGATGAAAATCTATCGATAATTTTCTATGATAAAAATCTATCGATAATAATAATTTTCAGTAAAAAAAAGGTATTCGCTTCGACTTGAAAACCTCTACCTTTTTTTCGGTTTAAAATGTGATTCACTTTAAAGTTAAATTCATGAATACGAATGAAATTATATGAATCTTTCAACTTAGACTCTTGCGTATGAATGAAATTATATTAGCATCATCATCATATTACAATAATATTGTAATATGTAAAAAATAAAGTAGCTTTCCGCATCAGTCCTTAGGTATGTTTAAATCTTTAAAAATACAGCGGATTTTAATGCGGATTTTTTTAATGGATAAAGTGATTCAAGAGGAAGGTTTATAAGTATAAAACATGCACGTTCTAATAATAGGTTAGGCGGTACGAAGTTTGCCGGGTCGACTAGTATTGTATAAAGACAAGTCGTCACTCTTATAGTGTGCTATATTTTATTTTTATTTTCATTTATTTACAGCCTGTGTTACTGGATCACCTTGGGCCAAGCTCAGAACCTAATACACTTAAGCATAAACTTGAAGATGGAACCATCATGAAAGCTTCTTAAGCTAAGAGGAGTTTCAATAAACAATACCTAGAGAAGAAAAAATGCTAAATATTATGTATTAAAAAAACCAAGATTAGTTAAGAGTTTAAGGCAAGTAATAAATAAGCAAGTACTTCGATATTAAATAAGATAAAATAATATAAATATAAAACCCATCCTGTTTTATTGGTCTATCAACCCATCCACCTAAATTGTTTACTTTGGTTAAAATAAAGCTTCATTTAAAGTACAGTACTTACTCCAAAATTAATAATGCGCATGCAGATTCGCTAATTGTCGATTACACGGAAACACCTGAATCAAAAATCATAATTCTACTAAATTACGCATGCAGAAATTGCACTTAACCTCCTTAAATACATATCGTCTTCCGTCGCTTGGGAATACGACTGTTGTCGAACAGTGACGAAGATTTCTATGCGCATTATAACTTTTGCAGTACTGTAGGTATATACAATTTTATAACTAAACCCATTATTATTTCTGAATCTCTATTTATGCGAAGCATAACTGTTGAATACAAAACGACATTGGAAATAAATAAAAATTAAACTGTACACTAAAATAAACTTTGTTCTATGAGCGACTGGTTTTTTCATATGATAATACCAATACATCGCCAATCACCAAGAAGGCCGTTTTGCGTAGAATACACATAGATTTTCGTAAAAAAAGTAATTGTTAACTGTAGCCATATGAAAGAAAGTTGTATATCGAAAGGTTTTTCTCATCGACAAACTTTCTTCCGCAATATGTACAGTACATCCCTAGCTTAGTTTTTAATTTTTCGACGTAGCCACCTAGTGTTTAGTAGCGGTAGTACAAAAGCTGTAGTTCCATCTAGCGTCGAATAGTAAAACTAGGAACAATGCGTGAGGATTTTAAAGCAAAGAGGATGTATAGCTTTCTATTATGTCTTTGGAAAAACCTAATTTCATTCTTTTATCATATGTATGTCATCATTATCTTAAGGGTATTTCATAATTGTTATTTGATTTTGATCTTTGTTTATTTGTAAAAAAGGTTCATAGTCTACTTCAAAGTTTTGTGATGTAGATCTTTTCGGCTTTGTCGTTAATCACCAATGGTAGCTTGGATTTCATAGTGAGCGTTTGGTTTATATGTGTGAGTTTGGACACACTGGTTTTAGTACTAAAAGCTCATGATGCTATTTCTATTGTATTCTCTTGTTCTGTGGTTTAGGTAGTTCACAGACTTTATTAGGATTAGTCATAGATAAAAAAAAACACATTACAATACAGAATGCAGTCTTGGTTGAGCAGGCAAAGGCCATTCTATACATCCAAGTAAAACTACCAGAGAGAAGGTAAATCACTAAACTACTATAGCTACCTGTCCCGGCAAACTTCGTAATAAGGGGTTTTTAAAATAACATTTAAAAAAAATAGTATCATAATACGCCCGTAGTAGATGGCCTTAGAGTAGATGGCGTTGTCCAAAGTAATAGAGTAAAAGAGTAATAGGTTAGTAATTTAAATCAGTTCAAATTTAACTTGAAAAGTTTAAAACAAAACATAAACTATTTGACTGACGAGAGACGAGATTCTATCTAATTTTGCGTTTTCAATTATTTATTTAAACTTGAGAATATAAATTGCCCTACATATATAAGACTTTTGCAAAGCGCCATCTGTTCAAGAGTGAGTTAGGTATTTTCAGGTTTTTGTAATTTCTCAGTAGATAGCGCTATCACGGCCTACATCGCGCTATCGTCGTCTTGCGGATATTATATATAAGGTTCAAGTGTTTTATATTTCGTTGTCCATTTCCAATGGGTAGTATTCGCCTATAATAAATAGTGTGTGAAGAAATCCAGTTGTTTCCTTGGCTGAGGAGTGGACCCGGGGGACCCTTGTTCATGGTCCTTCGAGCCGGATAAGCCTTGGCCGCTGCAGCAGGCCAGCATCAGGTGGTTCAGGGAACCATCACCCCGCAGCCGTCGGAGACCGACTGCGACCGTAGGAGGAGGGAGTACGGGAGCCGGCCCAGGAATCCAGAGGGTGAGGCGCGGTGCGGTGGAGGGGCGCTGCTGCAGACGGCAAGGCAAAGTGGCCAGCTGTCAGGAGACAGCCGCCGAGGTGGAAGCTGTCAGGAAGACGGCTCTCCAGGTGACAAGAGTGACAAGTGAAAGATTGTTAGTACCCTCAAAGTTTTAAAGTTGGACCTTCAGTCAAAATTGAATCAGTGCAGTGAATTAATTTGGACCTTCAGTCAGTAAAAAAGAACTTAGAAGATTTCAAGAGTAAATTTAGACTTAGAAAAATTCGTGAAAAAGTGAAGACACGGGGAACCTATGCCCGATTTTGTATAGACTGTAAAGGTTACAAAGACTTAGAATAATTAGCGAAATTTCGGACTTTGAAAATATTTGAAAAAATAAATTAAAAAAAATTGTTTGAAATTTGATAAAGGTTTGTAAGTAGATTAAAGCGGTAAATATGGATGTCTTTTTGCGCCAACAAGTAGATTTGAAAGATAAGATAGAAAGAGCTAAATCAAATTATAAAAAGTCTCCAAAAGATCGTATAACGGTGTCCTATGTAGAGGCACGATTGGAGAATTTGGAACAATGTTGGGCAGATTTTAGGGCAAATGATACGGAAATTGTAAAATTAGTAGATTTAAAGAAGTTAACGGAATCGGCTTATGTCACTAAGGATATATTTAACGATACGGAGGAAGTTTATCTAGAATATAAGAGTTTGTTAAAAACTGCTTTGCTGGAATTCCAAAAGGCGCAGCCACCACTCCCAACACAGCCATCAGCGTCAGGTTGTTCTGAGTCACACATCAGATTGAGAGAGGTACCAATCCCGAAGTTTTCAGGGAATTATTTGGAATGGACCACTTTCCGGGATTTATTTACTTCATTGGTCCACAAAAATTCGCAATTGGATGATGTGCAAAAGTTTCAACATTTAAAAGCTCATCTGGTGGGGGAAGCGGGACAATTACTTCGTCATATACCGATATCAGAGCAAAATTACGCTTATGGTTGGGAGGTTTTGGAAAAAAGATATAGTAACAAACGGTACTTGTCGAATTCAATTCTGAAAAGGTTGTTCAGTCAGCGGCATGCGATGGGCGAGTCGGCTAGGGCACTCAAGGAGTTGCTAGATACCACTTCTGATTGCTTATTGGCTTTAAAAGGGATCGGCGTGAATACGGAATCATGGGATATATTGGTAATTTATATGGTATCTTTTAAACTGGACGCGGAAACACGAAAGCAATGGGAAATTAAAATCTGTGAAAGTGAATCAGAAGATCTGCCAACGTTTTCAGAATTTAAAAGGTTTTTAGAGAGTCGGTTCAGGGCACTAGAAAATATTGAATTTAAATCGGCTCGCACAATCAATTCCAGCAACGCAAATTCATATAGGCCCAGGAAACTACATGTTACTAATAATGGTTGTAAGTTTTGTGGGGGTACAGGGCATACTTTAGCCTTATGTAAAGAATTTCATATGGAAACGGTAGAAAATCGGCGCACATTTGTGCAAGGAAATGGTGTGTGTTTTAATTGTCTGGGTTCAAACCACTCTGCCAAGTATTGCCGGAATTCAGATGCTTGTAGGGTGTGTTCAAGACGCCACCATTCCCTACTACATCCAAAAGGTGCTCCCGGGAAATATTCAGCCGGTAGTTCAGGAACACAGGATTTCACATCAGGGGTAGAAGAAGTAGGCGTAGGAGATGGACCAAATACGGCGGTAAATAATGGGGATTCAACAAATGTAGTCGCATGTTTGTCGACAGGAAGGGGGAGTCGGGAAGTATTATTAGCCACAGCTCTAGTAGCAGCTGAGTCGAAAACAGGCGACTACCGGGTTTTGAGATCATTGTTGGATCAAGGTGCACAAGCATCCTTAATAACGGAATCAACGGTTCGAAAGTTAGGTTTGAAGCGGATTCCAATTCAGGGTAATATTTCGGGAATCGGAGAACAAAAGGGAATGACCTCAAAGTCAATGGTGAGATTTAAAATTAAGTCTGTCAAATCCACTATTTAGTATGGAAATTGAGGCATTCGTGTTGCAATCAATAACGACCTTCTTACCAACAAGGAAAGTCCTTATAGAGTCAAAGATTGGCTTTTACCACTTAATTATGATGAAATTGAATTATTGCTTAAACGTACTTCATAGGATAGAAATCATACTTAAATAAAAATTTGTAACTAAGATAATTCAGTCAGACTTAAATAATTAAAATAAATTGTCATTCAACTTTTCAAAATTTAAATTCATATTCTTAATAAGTAAAACATTTTTTGTATTAGTCGCCTTAATTTACTTTCTAGTTTTAAGTTATTTTTTTTGTTTAAAAACCTAGTTTATTTTTACTATTACTTACAAAACACTTTTTGTCTCTGTGGAAGAGTGGAGTCTCCTACCACAGGTATTTCTATACTTAAAAGGAGAACCCTTGTCTGTTTAATTGTGTAAAAGTGATTAATAAACATCTTTTATCTTTTATCTTTATCTTTATAGATGACTGGGAGGAGCTACATACTTTGAGTCTTGCAGACCCAGAGTATCACACGCCTAATGAGATAGATATCCTGTTAGGTGGGGAGGTCTACAGCCAGGTAATACAAGAGGGGGTTAAATGGGGACCATCGGGGTCACCCGTTGCCCAAAGCACCACTTTAGGGTGGATCTTGTCTGGTTCTGTGGAGCAAGCGACTTCTAGTTGTCCAGTGGTGATGCACGCGACACTGCGAACAGAGAATTTATTAGGGAACTTAAAGGCAATGGAGTCGGATACCAAAAATAATGAGATAAAAACAGAAGAAGCGCGACTATGTGAAGAGGACACATTTAGCACTACGACCAAAAGAGAGGATGGTAGTAACATAGTCAAGTTTCCGGTTAGTAATAGGAGACTAAAGGGCAGAAAAGGTAGAACAAGAGAGATAGCAGAAAGTAGATTGAGAAGGTTAGAGCCAAGCTAAATAAAAACATTGAAACGGGAAAGAAGATATTGAAGGATTTTTATAGGGATAACCTAATTTAAGGGTTTTAGATGGAAGTAAAAAAAAAAGAAGAAAACTTATCAACTATAGTTTGCCGAGATGGGTGAACAAGAAGGAACTAAATGCACTGATCGAGCTGCACGGGTTCGGCGGCGCTTCGGATAATAGCGTACGCAGGTGTTTTGATCAGGACCGTGGGAGCAAAAGGATCAGTTTCCGTTCATTCGTCTCCGCTAAACTTAAGGTTGGGTTGAGTTATGGGAAGCGGTCATGGTGGCAAAGCTATTTGCAGTTTCAATATTAGAAGAATAGTAAAGTAAAGGTTAAAGTTGATATGGCTACTTGGCAGGGTGATTGAAAAACACACTGGAAACGTTAATGTAACTAGAGTCAATAGTTTAAAATGTAAAAAAAGGGTTAAATTACGAGAAGTTAAGTTTTTTGAAAATATGTTTTTGAAGGTTAAGTAGGTAAGTAGTTAGTTATTTGAAAACATTGGTTCATTCATGGTGGGCGGTAAATTATTATTGTTTTTTAATTAATTGGATTTATGTTTTTTTATAGTGTTTTGTTGAAATTTAGGGTTATACTTTTAAGTCGATGGGTTAGTTAATGCATTAGTATTAAGACTAATGCCTTGGTGGGCGGTATGTTCAAGAGTGAGTTAGGTATTTTCAGGTTTTTGTAATTTCTCAGTAGATAGCGCTATCACGGCCTACATCGCGCTATCGTCGTCTTGCGGATATTATATATAAGGTTCAAGTGTTTTATATTTCGTTGTCCATTTCCAATGGGTAGTATTCGCCTATAATAAATAGTGTGTGAAGAAATCCAGTTGTTTCCTTGGCTGAGGAGTAGAGGTGGTCGTTATTTACAATCGCATTTAAAAAAAACTCGTTATTTCATGGCAACGAATCGCAATGCTATTTACAACGAATGTATAATGCGATCACGTTTTCGTTGCCGTCGGCAACGATCGCGTTCTCGTGCCCGGCAACGATCGCGTTCTCGTTGCCCGGCAACGATCGCGTTCTCGTTGCCGTCGGCAACGATCTCATTCTCGTTGCCGACAGCAACGAAAATCAGAAACGAAACGCGATCGCATGTGCGAAGCAACGGAACGCATTGAAGCATTGCGATCTCACTCCTATCGAATTAATATGAAATGTACTAAAAATACATTTTGCTGAAAAAAAATTGTATAAGGTTTTGAAATATCGATAATTTCTGCACTTCGATAAAAATATCCATTTTAACATTGAAATTAGAGAAAACTTGCATGTCTAGTTACACCTGCGTTTTCGTTGTCAATCGCATTTTCGTTGCCGATCGCATTCTCGTTGCCGATCGCATTTTCGTTGCCGATCGCATTCTCGTTGCCGATCGCATTTTCGTTGCCGTTGCATGATATGCGATCCGGCAACGAAAATGCGATCGCAGTTTAAAATCGCAGTTGTTCGAAAATAGCATAATAGCGATCGCATGCGATTGAAAAATAGCAGTTATTCTCACCTCTACTGAGGAGTGGACCCGGGGGACCCTTGTTCACCATCGATAGCCGGCGTGATAAAACCGAGTCCTGTCTGTCAGCAGCGAGCGGCTGACGAACACGTCCGAAAGCATAGAAAAATGTTACTCTCTAGTCGAGTCCGAGTCCGACCGAGTCAAAGGCAAAGTTCCCCGCTTTTCATATTCATTTATTAGAGCTTCCTTAAGTATGTACAGTCACGGACTAGGAGGCCGTAACAGATTTGTCTATGGTTTCGTCAGCCCTAGACTGTATTACCAAAGAACAAGAGCTATTTTGCAATACAGAAAAACCGGAAGTGTTACGCCGACCGTGTCCGCCACTGTACACAGATGTTTTTGCGTTTCATTTAAATAATTATGCAAAAATCACGTTGTGGTTGTTGTCGGTTGTGTAGGACATTACAGGCTTGAATCATAAAAGTAAGATGATTCCGTGCTTCGGATGGCACGTTAGGCCGTTGGTCCCGGCCGCAGTAGTGGTCGTTATAACTGCGGCACTTACCGGGTCCGGCTCTTCAGCTGCTGCCTCTGCCTAACCCTTCGGGGAATAGAAGGCGTAAGATTATATTATGTTATGTTAATATTTATGCATATAAAGCAAAGCAGCAAATCGATCTAGGACGTCCGAAGAGTTGTCAGACAAATGTTGGGTTGATGTCAAACGTCAGTGACTGCCATATTATGCCATGGGGCTACCCTTCTTCGGACGTCACGACTGTTTTGCTGCATAGCTGAAGCTGCATACAGCATACAGAGAGATGGGAAACGTTGGCTGCATGCTGCATGTGCATACCGTTTCTCATCTCTCTGCCGTAGACGGAGAATAATTTAATAACCTATATGTACTCGAGATGTACAGTGGCGGACACGATCGGCGTAACACTTTCGGTTTTTTTGTATTGTAAAATAGCTCTTGTACTTTGGTAATACAGTCTAGGGCTGACGAAACCATAGACAAATCTGTTACGGCCTCCTAGTCCGTGACTGTACCCTCCACGCTGCATACCTCAGAGCTCAGAGAAAGGAAACCGCTGCCTCAGAGTAAGGACAGATGCATACATACCATGATACATACTTTTTTTTTTTTTTTTTTTGTAACGGGGGGAAATGCCTAACGCATTTCCCGACGCTCGGGGGAGCGTCGGGGGTATGTGGGGCTCGCACCCACTAAAACCCCCCGGCGGCCGTCTTGGCGCTTTTGGGAAGGACCCCGGGAACCACGCATTACTGGCGTCCGAGGTTCCTCCCACGCTCAACTGATATCAGCTTCGTGCACGGGGAGGGCATATTGTTCCCTCCCCGGCTCGCCTTTGTAGCTGCGGCGGCACAGTGCCACAAGCTGTGCCGCCGCCCATCTTGGGGCCGTTTGATGAGTGTGTCGGGCCCCCGCCCTTCACACCCACGGCCCCAAAGACCCCTTTTAGTCGCCTCTTACGACAGGCAGGGTATACCGTAGACCTATTCTTACGCCCGGACCTACAGGGCTTACCATGATACATACTGCCCAGGCATACAATTAAAAATACATATGTAAAGTGCGAGTGCGACACAAAAAATCTAGAAATTAAAAAGTGGCAACACTGTATGGAAATTTGATGGATATCGGAAATATCGGATTTCAAAAAAATTCATACAGTGTTGCCACTTTTTAATAAGGTGGTAACGAGGTGGTAACTCTCTGTATGGCGCGAAATTCAAATTTTTTCGCTTTTTATTTATTCTGGCGAAAGTATGTACCTATCTAAAACTTCTAAAAGACCATCTCCCACACTGTAATTACAACGTTTTTTGAAAGACAGACCTACTGATTTTGTGTCTAAGGGGTAAAAGGCCAAAAATCAAGTTCCTTGAATATACACAAAATCGCCAACAGCTACGATTTTTAAACAATCAACATCGAGCTTTGCTGTGCTTTGATTAGCTCAGTATTAAAAGTAATCAGCAGCTCGTGTAGTCGGCACAGCGCGGCTCAGCACGTAGTGATTTACCTTCTCTCTGCTCAGCACGGCGGGTAGCGCGCCTCGCTCGAGACTGCTGCGTGCGTTTAAAGTGCGGGCGGCCAATGGAAGAACAGTGTCTTTAGTTGTCTTGCACAACTGAAGTCAAATGCTGAATTGGCAAACCGGCTTGTCATAGATGGGCCGTTGGTCGGCGAGTGGTTGTGTTATGTGCAATGATTGTGTTGTTTTCTTCAGAAGAATACCTAGTAAACTTTTATCTGTATTCCGTCCGAGCTTAGTGCATATCTACATATCTCACATTTTTTTTTATGCCGCGCTGCGCCGCCGCCGGCCTAGATCTATTGATGAATAAATGAATTTTTCTTTCTTTCTTTTTAAACAGAGCGTAGCCTCACACAGCGCAGCACAGCATGGTTTGTTTGTATCCTCATTAAAATATTAGACGAGCGAGCTGACCAAACATAGCACAGCGCAGTACAGCTACAGCTCAGCTCATAGCTCGATGTTTATTTAATGTCACCCTTACGCTTGGGCGCCGTTCCTAGCTTTAGTTTTATACTGCAAACTACCTCCCAAGATAAAATAGAACAACAACACAAGATTATGTAAAACACAACCATATAATTTATTTACAAGAACAACTTACAAAACTAAGAGGGTAAATCGCAATGCTTTTTCCTTACATGAAATCTTAAGGATGTATTATATTTAGTTGCAAATGGGCAAGATTCACATTT
Organism: Euspilapteryx auroguttella; assembly: GCA_951802225.1. Classification (NCBI taxonomy): domain Eukaryota; kingdom Metazoa; phylum Arthropoda; class Insecta; order Lepidoptera; family Gracillariidae; genus Euspilapteryx; species Euspilapteryx auroguttella. The sequence continues at coordinate 5,392,602 of OX637666.1, forward strand.
AAACCTTTTCTCTGTGGCGTGCTTGTACTTATGCTGCACCAGATTTGCTGGAAGAATAGTTCTATAATCACACTTATCACAAGCGTACCTTTTCTCACCAGTTTTATGCTCCTCTTCATGGTACTTCAAAATGTATTTATTCATTGTTTGGAACGGACAACTAGCACACTGAAGTTTTTCACCAATTTCAGCATGTTTCTTCTTATGCTTATCCATAGCTAACTGGTAGAAACTTTTATATTTGCATCCCTGATAGTCGCATGTTATCGTTGTTGCGTTTTTGTGTCTCAGCGTATGCTGAGTCAGACTCGATTTGGAGGTAGTTTCAAAATCACAGTACGGACACTTTTGTAGCGTTTCCACTGGATGCTTCAACTTCATATGTCTCGGTAACTCCTTTTCTGATACAAAATCACTGCATGTTTCACATTGTATTAAAGGTAGATTGTGATGGTTTTTCTCATAATGCACCCTAAGCTCTAACCAAGTAGGACAAGTTTGTGGACACTTAGTGCACTGATACGACTCTGTTTCAACTTTAACTTCACTTTCACTTTTTACTTGAATTTCTTTATTTTTATGCGCTGCTTTTATGTGGCGACAGAGCTCTGGTTCACTCTTGAACGATTCGGGGCAAACATCACATTTGTAATCTGTACTTTTCACCAGACCAACCGCATGGTATCGCATACAATGCTTTCTCAAACTCGGTCTTGTCTTAAATACTTTCTTGCAATGTTTGCATGGATAGTTAACATTTAAATGTACCCTCATTATATGGACTTTCAGCTGCCTATTCTCATTGAAGCCTTCCTTGCAAACTTGACAGAATACCGTCTTTGGTTTGTCAATTTTGTGTGTGCAACGCATATGTTTTCCCAAACCACCTTGAGAAGCGAAAATAAGTCCACATATAGAGCATTCTATAATAGGTTTCTCATGAGTATGATTAGCAAAATCCTCCTCTGTTTGGAATTGTATCTTGCAAATTTCACAAATCGAGCACCCTGTATGCTTCCTTCTTATATGACGTTTTAGGCTTTCAACTTTATCGTACGATAAGTCGCAAACCACGCATTTCAGTTGGAAGTCCTCTTTAAATTCATTATGCTTTCTCCTCATATGTAACTTTAAATACATAACACTTGAAAACACTAGCGGGCAATGCTTGCATGGTATTTCATTTAAACTCATATTTGAATCAATTTTCATATTTGACTCGTTAAGGCTGTCCAGGAATTCTTTTGGTATTTTCTTGTCCTCTCTATCGCTGTGATGTGTCCTTATTACATGTCTTGAGTAAGCGTCCCTTTTGGCAAACATTTTAGGACATAAAGGACATCTGTACCAGCTAACCCGTTTCTCTTTGACCACAACATGCTTTCTACGTCTGTGTACTAACAAGCTATGGTATTTGTCATAGGTTAGTCCGCAGTCATGGCATTTGTGTTTGAATGTATCGCTGTACGTTCCATGTTTCCTCTGCATATGCATTCTTAGACGGGTCATACCTTTGAAGACCAATGCGCATACCTCACAAACTCTTTGTTCGTTGTCTTCTGGTACAGTATTTTTGGAGTGTTTCCGTCTTATATGCGTTTCAAGACTTGTTTTGTGTTCATAGGCCATCCCGCAATGGTCACAAGCAAAAACAAAACTTGGTCGGTACATTTTATGCTTCTTCACCTGATGTATTCTTAGCGTACTTGTTGTTTTGAATACCAAATGGCATATATTGCACATTTTTTGGTATTTTGACTTTTTATGTGATTTTTTAACTTCCTTTAGAATATTTTCAAAGGTAAGGAGGCAGGCTTCTTTCTTAATCTCTTCATTTATATCTACCGGTACTTCGTCTTCAGGTTGCATTTCATTATCTATTACTTCTCCTTGATAGGGATCATCTCCGAACTGGAATTAAATAAAACATTTGATTATTTATTGGTTTATTTTGTTTTTAATTTTTACACATCAATTAAAAACAGTTCTCGGTCAAACGTGGGTCCAGCTCGATGCACTGATGCCTCTCTTGGGCTCAGTCAATGAGCTGGTGCCTCTGCCTACTCCTCGGGGAATATAGGTGTGAGATTAGGTTATCGTAAGCATCCGATATATTGTGTAAGTCATAAGCAATCCGGATGAAGATAAACACAGAGAAAGCATATCGTAAATGGACGAGGATATTTAAATAAAGTGGATAAAAAAAAATCCTATGTCCGTATCGTGGTTCTAAGCTCCCTATCTACCAATTTTCAGCCACATCGGCTCAGTAGTTTAGGCGTGATTAGATTACGTGACACACAGACAGACAGCTAATTTCGCAATAATACTAGTAGACCCGGCGTACTCCGTACCGCCTAACTACCCTATTACTATGTTGTGCATGCATTATACATATTAAATAAACCTTCCTCATGACTTGAATCACATCATAATCCGTTGCGTTGCGTAGTTTTAAAGATTTAAGCATCTGTTTTATTCTAATGTATTGCAGTATCGATAATTATGTAGGTATAGTATAGTAGGATACATACAATATAGCAACAATTTAACTTACATCATTGAAGTCTAGATCCACCTCAATGTTTTCCTCCTTGATCGTCACCTCGGGGTCAAGTACTGAATCGTAGTCATACTCTATCTAGAAAATAATAAAAATATTATTTAAAGATTACTAGTCGACTCGTTGATAAAATTGGCCCAGTGTCCAGGAGGCCAAGTTTCTTAACTAAAAACGAGTGACTCGTAATTGTCTTGTTAGCGACTTAGTTAATCATTGCTGTTTTCTTTGAGCGTGCAACAGAAATTACCTTTGTTAAAGCGGCAATGGTTAACGAAATTGCTAACAAGACAATTAAGAGTCACTCGTTTTTAGTTAAGAAACTTGGCCCCCAGGTTCCGTTGTTGTTGAGTTATGCGCTTACCAACATATTTTGCAATTCATTCTTATATTATAGATAAAAATGTAATTGGGCCAGATAGTTTCCTTCGAAAACAGGCAAGATAAAGAGATCGATCGCCGCATCGATAACGCCTGGAAGAGCTTCTGGTCCATGAAGGAGCTAATGAAGGGGAATCTTCCAATTACCCTGAAGCGCAAGCTCGTCGACATGTGTATACTACCCATCCTTACCTACGGCGCTCAGACCTTTTTTTTTTTTTAGGCGGGAAACTCCTAACGAGTACCCTGCAACCCCGGGGGGAGTCGCAGGGTTATGTGGGGTTCGCACCCACTAAAACCCCGCCGGTGTCCATCTCGGCTGTTGGCAAGGGGGTCACGGGTGATCTTTCGATCGTTATGTTCAACTCCGCGACCCCCTCCAGCACTGGCTGTTTAGCCTCTTCACGGGGGGACAAGTGTTGGTAGTCCCCCCTGAGACGGCGCTCAGACCTGGTCTTTAACGGAACTACAGAAGTCCAGACTCAAGATTTGCCAGCGGGCCATGGAGCGCAGTATTTTAGGCATTACGTTACTTGACCGTGTAAGTAACCCAATACTGCGCTCAAAAACAGGAGTCAGCGATGTTGGTGCAGTAATTGCCAAGTTAAAATGGAACTGGGCCGGCCACGTTTGCCGAATGGACCCGTACCGGTGGGCCAAAATCGTTACCGAGTGGGTTCCAAATGATGGACGGCGAAAGCGTGGTCGACCCAGGCGGAGATGGCGGGACGACCTCGACAAGTTTCAGGAGGATTGGTTGGGGGTGGCACTGGATAGAGTGGAATAGAGGAAAAGGGGGGAGGCCTTTGCCCAGCAGTGGGACACAATAAAGGCTACATAAAAAAATATATATATATATAGATAAAAATGTAAAGCTACAGTCACGGAACTCACGGACTGGTTCAGCGTAACACTTTTTGTCTATGGTCTCGTGCGCACTATGTAGACTAGACTGTAATACCAGAGAACAAGGGCTTTTTTGCAATTCAGAAAAAAATTGACTACATTAATTGAGGCCAAAAGCTGGACTACATCTATTGAGACCAAAAAAAATATTCTCAGATCGAACCCAGACTTCCAAAGTCATAGCAACTTACTTTCTGCTAACTGAACCAAGAAGGTGGTTATATTTACCTTATGATTGTGTTACTGTGTTACTACTTTTGCTCTATCATTATTTAAAGATAAGATAAAAACGCTTCATTACGAAAATTAAAGACATAGAAATGAATTACATAAAATAATTCAATTCTTTAAAATTTATTTTAAAAAAAAGGGGATTGGCTCAAAGAGATTTCTTCCAGACAACGCAATTTTTTTGATATGGCCTCCCCTCTTTCTATAGCCTTCCGATCCTGTGTCACCTCTGGGCCAAAGGCTCTGGCCAGATTTTGATAACCAAACACAAAAAAACAGAAGACATATCACATAAAAAACAAACAAATGAACATTTATAGAATACTGGCTGACACGGAGAACTTCGTACCGCCCTGCATTCTACATTTTTGAGAATATTCTATAGACCAGCTTCCCAACAGTGCAATAATTTTTGAAATTGGTCAGTAGTCTCAGAGCCTATTCAATGCAAACAAACAAACAAAAAATGAAATCTTTCCGCTTTATAATACCAGCTGACTTAGTACCGCATTACCTATTACTATGTTGTGCATGATTATACAATAAACCTTCCTATTGAATCACTCTATCTTTAAAAAAACGCATCCAAATCTGTATGTAGCATATTTTTAAAGATATAAGCATACATAGGGATGAACATGGGAAGCTACTTTATTTTATACTAGAGGCTGCCCCGCGGTTTTTCCCGCGGAGATTTCTCATAAACACAAAATTCCCGTTTTTTCCCGTTCCCGTGGGAATATCGGGAAATCCCTTCTTAGTGCTCACCTACACTCCCTAAGGAACCTACATGCAAAATTTCAGCCCGCTACGCCCAGTAGTTACGGCTCTGCGTTGTCTGTCAGTCAGTCAGTCAGTAACGGAAGAGTTTTATATATATTGATTATGAATTGATTATGTTGACCTATTAATTAAAAACATGGAACATCAGTAGTTCAGGGTTGTCACAATCTCAAAACCCGCTAAGCTTTTATAGAAAAAAAAAAACACTTACTTTTACAGGTGCTTCCGGAGGCTTCTCCAATAGGTCTCCCAGAGGGTCTTCTAAATCTTTCTTCTTCTTCTTCTTTTTCTTCTTCTTCTTAATTTCGTAGCACATTGGCTCATCAGGGAGCAGTAGGGTTGGATCAATGCGGTTCTTGGCATTTTGCTCTGACATTTTATTCTGAAATAAAAAGAAGATTAAAAAAGCAAAGGTTATTTTACATAAATACATTCTACATTGAAATTTGTTTAATGGAAGTAATGTCTAAGGCTGACATCGCTGACATTCACAGTCATGACACAGCTCAAACTCGCACTCTAAAGTGTCAAAATGAAACTTTTTAAATTGTTCTCAATGCTAATTAGCTAAATAAATAGTTTTACAAACTCGAGATCCAACTCCAAGACAGTGAAACATACTCTCAACAGAGTATAACATGGTTTGTGCCAGGATAATCAGTACTCAGAAATGACTATTATTATTATTATTATTTTAATTTAATGGACTTGACTCCACTTCAGTGGAGTATTATGCCAATGTCAAGTTCAGGAATTAGGTTTAAAGGGTGGGCTTAAAGCCTGGCAACGTTGTACGGTTATTTTATGTTTATTTGATTATTGTTTTAAAGCCCGCTAATAAAACACGTGGTTTCGGAACCAACGATAAAACATTAATCCAGAAATGACTAGTCCGAGTATCAAACAAGACTGAGTAGCCTCCAATTACTTACTGTGAATGTCAGCCTTAGTGTAAGTTTTTTGTCATTATCAAGTTATCTACACTAGTTTGTGTTTGCAGAGTAAGCAGGCACCCCACCAAGGTGGTCAGACGACCTGGTGAAGTTGTGTGAGTACACAGAATGACAGTCGCTAAAGACCTATTGCTGTGTCAATTTATGGGGAGGCCTATGTTCAACAGACGTCTTAAATCATAAATTTTGGCTCTGAAATGATGATGAGTAAGTTCTCTACTGAGTAAACTTTGCACTGAAGTTCATTATCACTATTGAACAAGCCAAAGAGTTACTATTATGTTTCTTTCACTATAAAAGGCATAGTGTATCATTAGTAATGGCAATCCGGTCGGTGGGTCGTTTTAGGGGCGGGAGTCGTAGTTGGGGAATACTCTTAGGGGCGCTTCAGGAGGCTTCAAAACGCATAAAAAAAATATAAAAAAAAATTAAAAAATTATTTTCCCTTTAAAAAACTTTTTGTCAGAACTTAGAAAAATTTCGATCGAAAAAACGTGTCCCCCATAAGGGTACTTTTTTATGACGGGGTCGTGTAGAGGGGTTTAATACAAGCACTTTTTGCCCCTATGACTTTTTCGCCAAGGTGCACCGTTTCCGGAAAAATACTCCGGAAATATTTTCCTGACCTCTAACTCTGAAAGGGGGCCTCGGAGCGGCAGGGTTTCTTAGGCGTTATTGATGAACATCAGACACACTATCGAACCCCATTTAAGGATTTTCAACTTTTTTTTTTTCGGACTTTCGTCAGCTTGCGTAGCGTTTGGGGCTCTATGGGAAAAAGACTTAAAAAAATCGATCCACATTAAAAAAAAAATTATCCTCCATGAGGGTACTTTTTTATAATGGGGACGTGTAGAGGGACACAATACAAGCACTTTTTGCCCCTATGACATTTTCTCCCAAGTGTCCCGTTTCCGGAAAAATCGTCCGGAAATCCGAAAGGAGGCCTCGGAGAGGCAGGGTTTCTTGGGCGTTATTGATGAGCATCAAACACACTATCGAACCCCATTAATGATTTTCAACTTTTTTTTTCGGACTTAGAATTTTCGTCAGCTTGGGTAGCCTTGGGGGCTCTATGGGAAAAAGACTTAGAAAAATCGATCGACATGAAAAAAAATTATCCTCCATGAGGGTACTTTTTTATAATGGGGGCGTGTAGAGGGACACAATACAAGCACTTTTTGCCCCTATGACATTTTCCCCAAAGTGTCCCGTTTCCGGAAAATTCGTCCGGAAATCCGAAATGAGGCCTCGAAGAGGCAGGGTTTCTTGGGCGTTATTGATGAGCATCAAACACACTATCGAACCCCGGTAACTGTGTTGTGATCATTACGAGTACCGAAACTCGTGTGACCCACAACCCTGTTTTTATGCTAACACCATAAAACTAAATTCCACTTCCCCTAAATTACAATAATTGTGCAAGAATAAGGTTTTCAAATATTTTACTGGTTGTAAGTACCGAAATAAATAAATATATCGTCAAGGTACACGAAGCCGCAAGAAGCCTGTTACCTCGGAAGGCATCTCAGGATTCACAAGGTTTTGAGAACAGGCAAGCGCATTTTTAAGTCCAGCATGCTGTAAAATCGGATTTGCCTTTGTCGATTAAAAGGTAGCGAGAATTTCGGTAAAGTTATTTCCGATGTGACCTTGATTTGGTAAAATCCGGAAGCTAAATCGCGGTTTGGTTTGGATAGCATAGCACCAGTGAGTGGCATAATTTTACTCACACCTTATTGCGATATTTTGAATGATATTTTGAAACTCTCGCCTATGATAATCTCGTCTCATACGATTCTCGCCTAAACTTTACTTATCTCGATTTGAACATTTTGTGAAAAGCGTCATAGGGGCATAAAGCGTTCCATAGTGCGATTGACATTGATCAATAACGCGCAGGAAAGCATGCCACTACAATAAACCTTTTCGGAGTTAGAGGTCAGCCAAAAAAAAATCCGGTCGTTTGTCCGGAAACGAAGCATTTTCAGGAAGACGTCATACAGGCAAAAATGCTTGCATTTTTCTCTCCCCTCCCAAAACCTTCCCGATCCCAGGCCTCCTTTCGGATTTCCGGACGATTTTTCCGGAAACGGGACACGGGAGAAAATGTCATAGCGGCAAAAAGTGCTTGTATTGTGTCCCTCTACACGCTCCCATTATAAAAAAGTACCCTCATCGAGGATATTTTTTTTTTCATATCGATCGATTTTTCTAAGTCTTTTTCCCATACAGCCCCTAACGCTACGCAAACTGACGAAAATTCTAAGTCCGAAAAAAAAAAAAGTTGAAAATCCTTAAATGGGGTTTGATAGTGTGTCTGATGATTATCAATAGCGCCCAAAGAACCCTGCCGCTCCGAGGCCCCCTTTCGGAGTTAGAGGTCGGGAAAATATTTCGGGTAATTTTTTCCGTAAACGGGGCTTTTTAGGGAAAACGTGATAGAGGCAAAAAGTGCTTGTATTGTGTCCCTCTACACGCCCCTATCATAAAAAAGTACCCTTAAGGGGGATAAAATTTTTTCATACAAATTTTTCGAAATTTTTCTAAGTCTCGCCTCCATAGCGCCCCTAAGGCTACACTCCAACCGGCAATCCAGACCATGACATCCAGAATTCGGTATACAAATTACCTTGATATTTTTATTATGAAACTAGTAACACACTATCTATAGGTTATCTTGTGTCTTTTATCTTGTAACTTTAGTTTTATCCAAGAAAACATATTTATAGATACACAAAAGCAATAAAAGCGGTAAAACTGGTTTTGAGAACATAAAATCCTTACCACCACCTTGCCAAAGGATTTAACTCAGATGCTTGGAATCACTTCATAGCTGCTTCTACAAAACCATTACAAAACATTATTTTCAATCACAAAATTAAAGAGACAACAGATTGCTTTATGTTAATTTCATTACATCAACTGTACACGTAAGCTAATCACTGTAAGTCGCCTATTTTCATCTAAAAACTAGCCAATAACCTTGTGTTGTAGAAAGAAAATTATGAAATTATTAATATTGACGTTTTCCTCATTTTTGATATTAAAAATATATTAAATTCAGTGTTGTCAGCGTATGACAAATGACAAAATGGGGAAGAAAACTGCCAATTTATCGACCCATAACAAACAAAGTTTTGTATGTGATTTGCATTAGTAGTCCAATTATTTATCAAAAGAACTCATTATGTAGCTGTTGGGTGTAAGAAAAGTTAAAATCTTATGTTTCCTAACAATTCCCGGCTACGAAGCTATGAGGTTAAAGAACTTTCAAAGAAACCGAACGGATCGAGGTTATGTTTTCGAAATTTTGAAGATTTCAACTACCGAAGTATTCGTTTTGCTACATGTTTGTTCCTAATTCTATATCTTATAGCTACTTAATTTAGTGGGCCTGCAGTCCTCGCACAGGATTTCTGACTAATCTTGCCTGATTGTTTTTAGGTTATATTTTGTTTTGCAAAAGTAATTTAAAATGGTTTTCCGTATGAATTTGTGTCCATACACCCTTGTAATTAAATGTGAACTTGAGATAATGAAAAGCAAATAGTCCTAGCTAACATTAACTAAAGATAAGCCATTGTTTACCTGCTCACGAAGTTCGCGTTTTTGCCATGTAAAAAGCCTTCTCATTTATTAATTTCTTCTTGAAACTATGTTTTTTTTCTATGTTTCATACGATACAACACAATCCAATGTAAAAAAACGTCGAAAAACACAAAAAAAATGTCTTTTTTATTGTATTTCACTTGTTTGTTATGGGTCGAACATATAGAGCGTCATCTACAAAAAGTTTTCCGTGTACAACCACATTTCCTGCGAGAAGGTAAATCACATTCACATTTACTAAACGTTATTTTATGCTGTAGCAGCTGCAGAAATACTATAAAAATTCAACTTCAACCAACCAATATCATCACATCATCACAAAGTGAGTCAAGGTCCCTTAAATAAATAAAGATTAAATAAAAAACATCCAACAACCCCAGCCCCGTATGATTTAAAATACGGTTTTGCAAAAAGGATTAATAATAACACAACACACTCAGAGCCCCTAACTAGGAAGAACCTGTATCTAGGGTGCCCGAAACACACACAAAAAACGGATCAAAATCCGTTACCTATCGTAATTTGGGGTGAGAAGGGACGATTTGTGACTTTACAATCGATTATATTGACTGCTCCGTGGCTCAGTTGGCAGTGATGTGGACTGAGAAGCGAGTGCACCCGGGTTTGATTCCCGGGCGGGGCGAATATTGATATGATGAATATCGATGTTTGTTTCCGGTCTGGTTGTGATGTTTGTCTCTGTATGTGTTTCGGGCACCCTAGATACAGGTTCTTCCTAGTTAGGGGCTCTGAGTGTGATGTGTTATTATATATTGACTTTTTTCAAGCAAAGACCTCATTTAAAATGCATAGATTTGGTTCCGGCAGCTAATATTTTATATTTTAGAAATTATTTTAGAATTTCTTATAGTATTTAAAGCAATAATCTCAAAAATATGTTTGAGAAGGGGCGACAAGGGAAATTTGTTAGGGTTGTCACTTTTAGATTTTAATCCCTACTAGTCGACCCAGCGAACTTCGTACCACCTATTACTATGTTCTTATACATAATATGATCCTTCCTTATGAATCACTTTATCTATTAAAAACCGCATCAAATTCCGTTGCATATTTTTAAAGCGACTTTGTTTTAAATTAAAGCAACAAATAATAAAACAGACAATTTGTTTATTTACAATATTAAGGTAATATTTTTTTCGAGTTTTTGTTCCCGGATTTGCTGTATATACCCTCGGCATCCTGTAAATAAAACAAAAATATTTAGATGCATTTTAAACGAATGAAAAAAAAAATATAGTAAAAACGTAAATTGGTGATAATAATATAACAATGTAATTAAATATCAATGGTACCTTTATCCATATGTTTGATTATATATATTTACAAGTTCATTTAAAATTGCCAACACTAAAAGTATTTTCCCAACACACCCCTGTAGTGTCCCTAGTAACCTCATTCGCGTAACAACTAACCCCGCTCACATCCTAACTCACCCCGTTTCTGCTTTGTCTCACCCACTTAGACATCCCTTCTCACCCCAGAAATATCTAAAATGTGATACATATTTTTATAATGTGAATTTTCGATGAATTTTTGTAATTATTACTTATCTGTTCAATGTTTGGATCTTGTTTTTAACTAAAATTCAACTAAACAAACTTTTTAAGCTCGGAAACACAATCAATTTTGTTTTAAAATCAAACTCAACTTACCTGTTTTTACTTCCGATTTTGACTTATTTTTTTTATATTTTCGGGGTTCAGATATTTGGGCGTTGCCAGGGAATGAGAACGAAATACTTCTAAAATTTAAATAAAAAAAACGTACTACGAATCAACAGCCATACCACATTTATACCACAAAGGTTTACACAAAATCTGGTTTCACGTCCCTTGCCACCCCGCCATCCCTTGTCACCCCAATTTACGGTACCTATGTTTTAAAGATTTAAGCATACTTAAGGACAGACACGGGAAGTGTCATCATCATCATTATCATTTCAGCCGTAAGACGTCCACTGCTGGACATAGGCCTCCCTCAAGGCTCTCCATCTGTACCGATCGCAGTGGGCCTGCATCCAGCGTGGACCCGCAGCCTTGCGCAGATCATCCGTCCTTCTGGTCGGTGGACGTCCTACGCTGCGCTTGCCGATCCGTGGTCTCCACTCGAGAACTTTTCGGCCCCAGCGGCCATCTGTTCTGCGGGCTATATGACCTGCCCATTGCCACTTCAACGAGCTTATCCGCTTGGCTATGTCGGTGACCCTGGTTTCTCTGCCTATGACCTCATTTCTGATTCGATCCTGCAGAGAAATCCCGAGCATAGCCCGCTCCATGGCTCGTTGATCTACTCGGAGCCTATTATACTATGTATTGATTAAAAATTAAAGTATTAGTAATTACAGGTAAGACTTTTACCTAATTTCACCAGTTTCATTTCATTACAGTCAGTGCTTTATGTTCTTTAATCTACGCTTATGGGGAAAATTCTCGTTCGTCACACTTGCAATATTCACCATCATAAAAAAAGGTTTGCAAATTATCGATATAATTTTCTGACGAAGGTACCCTCAGGTACAGTCAAGGACTAGGAGGCCGTAACAGATTTGTCTATGGTTTCGTCAGCCCTAGACTGTAAAACCAAAGAATAAGAGCTATTTTGCAAAAAAGAAAAAAACCGGAAGTGTTACGCCGATCGTGTCCGCCACTGTACATAGACAAATCTGTTACGGCCTCCTAGTCCGTGACTGTACCTTAATATAATCTGAGCATCACTATTGTTAAACATGCTGTCACTGTCATCTGATGACACTTTCGTAAGGGAAATGGAATGGGGGGGCAGGGGCAGGGGGTTTTTGTTTTGAGTTTGTTTTCGAACTTGATGTAACCTATAAATTAATTTGATAAAGTTTGTGAAACCATTTTCCGATGCTGAAATAAAATATGACTATGATTAGGACAATTTTAAAGCGCCTTCTTGTTCCAGCTGGGATAAGATCTATCAAAATCCCAGAAATCCATCAATACAGGCAGATCCATGTCACCGCAGGTTTGTGATATTTTTATCTAATCTTTTTGACAACTATCACTGGATTTTAAAGTATGACTTTCTAAATTACAGGTCTAAATCACGGGGAATACGAATGGCAAGATCCAAAGTCGGAAAAAGAAGTGTAAGTGATCATTGTTCAGTAGTAAAAATAACCTTCAGTAGGAAAAGTAAACAAGACTTATTTACCAAATTAATTTGTACAAAAATTATATTTTCAGTGTTAACGTCGTGTACATAGATAAAGATGGTAAAAGAACAAAAGTGAGAGGCAAAATTGGTGATAACATTCTGTATTTGGCACACAGATATGGCGTTGAAATGGAAGGTGGGTTTTTTCTTTAGTTCACCTTCAGTTTGAATGTTAATCATTCTAAGTAACTGCAAAACGAACATCAATATTCATCATAACAATATTCGCTCTGCCGGGAATCACACTCAGTGCACCCCCTTCACAGTCTATATCACTGCCATGCCAACTGAGCCACGGAGCAGTCAAGTCAAATGTATCTTTATAAAAAATGTCATGTCTTAAGCCAACAAATTTTAAATAGCAATTCAATTAACTATACTTATGTTTATAAAATTCTTTGAAAACAGACAGACACTGTTAATGGGAAAAGCTTTTCCCATCAACTAACAAAACAGGGTAAAATGTTTAAAATTGAGGTGCACTTTGCATTCACTAAATGTAAATGGTTTGAACACTCATTCAGTTTTCAGGCACCATTCCAGTGTACACTAGTATATTTTGTCCAAACTCTATGATTTACTATCATACGTTTCCAGGTGCCTGCGAAGCATCCTTGGCCTGTACAACGTGCCATGTGTATGTCCCGCATAAGTTTTTAGACAAGCTTCCACCATCGGAAGAGAAAGAGGACGATCTATTAGACATGGCACCATTTCTCAAAGAAAACTCTAGATTAGGTTTGTATACTTGCCCCTTAAATACACGTTGCAGTCCCCCTAAATACAACTTGCCCCTTAAATACACATTAATTTTTTCATTTAAAATTAGTGTCAGCAAGTGGTGATCAACATTTTTTGCCATTTATGTGTGAGTTAAGAGTCAAAATATAACTATGTTAATATGAACTTGCTACCCTCCTGTGCTTTTTAATGAATGTTCATTAGATATTAAAATAAATTAATGAGAAAGGTTGCTTTTAATTAGTGTCAAGAATTAATTGATCTCTTAGTAATTATAATAAATAATATAAATGCAACTTTTTTTTTTCAGGATGTCAAATAGTACTAACAAAGGAATTAGAAGGAATAGAGTTGGAGCTGCCAAAGGCAACAAGGAATTTCTATGTAGACGGACACAAGCCTAAACCTCACTGAAATTTGTAAAATATTGTGTAAATATATAATACAAGCTCAGAATCCTAGTACAGTGGCGGTCTATGTTGGCGTAACACCTCCGGTTTTTCTGAATTGCAAAATAGCTCTTGCTGTGTGGTAATACAGTCTATGGCGTACGAGACCATAGACAAATCTGTTACGCCCTCTTAAACCCGCCACTGCACAAAGAAGTAAAACAGAGTCACCTACTGAAACAAGTACATTATTATTAGGTATTGAAAGTGAAAAAAGTTTTAAAGAATAATTTAAACACTTAAAAAAAATACAAACTAAAGATAGTAAAGTTAATGTTGATTATTTCAGCATGTAAATAAATAAAAAAGGGTAAATTGTAAATTGTAAAGTAGGTATAAAGAACGTAAACAGTGGCGTCCCCCACCCGTCGCGCGCACACTTAGCTGGCCTGGCGCAGACTCATTCTTTCTTACAAGTTTGATGGCTAGTAACAATAGGTACCTACCTACAATATAAGAAACATTACTTTGCATTTATTCCTTAGCAGACTCAATTGGTTTATTTATAAGGCAATCAAGTTAAAAAAATGAGTAAGAATGGCACCTAAATGCAATTTTGTGTAAATATAATAATACAAAATTTAGTAATAAACTGAACAGGAGGAATAGTCCATATATTTTGTGTGGTGAAACTCAACTGGTTGTAGAGTTTTAGGAACTAATTTAAAATAACTTATAATTGTTTTATTAGTTATCATTATCCATAGGATAGAATGCCGCTTAATAGTAGTGCAAGAAAAATAAAAAAATACACACCTTTTAAAGGTAACAGGATATTGTGTTTTATTTTTATTAACAAGGGTGGTAGTAATTATATTTTTTTTAATTTTGATTTAACCGTTCTTTAAAAAAAACTATAAAAAGATCAACAGGATAACTATTTTATGCATATTACTTAAATTTACTTACCTTCTCTGATATTACTTTACTTAATACCTACCAGAACAAACCATTTTTTTTTTCAGATGAATACCGAAGAGAAATAAATTTATAAACGATACAAAATTTTGATTCAGGAGAATTTCTAAACGATACCTGCGCGCGCAGTTTATTTAACTCACTCAATATCAATCACTCATCACCGCTCGTTCACTCCCAGTTCTTCATTCAATCAATTCAGTCAGCTCGCGACCGCTTTCCGAGAAGGTGGTGTCGTTATTTTCTCAGCATAAAGTCGCGTTTTTGTGTGATTTGTGTTTTGTTTTGTGCTTTACGATGGCTTACAACGGCAGTGGTGGCAAGAGGCTGTGCACTGGAACCGAACTGGACGTTGAAAGGGTAGGTTTAGTGGAACAAACCACATATTGCCAAAGACGTAGCATGAATAATCACGACGAAGATGGCCGTAATATTGTTGGTCGTGTTTTCGTGTTTGTTATCGAATTGGACGCTTTATCTTCGTATTTCAAGCTATTATACTCAAAATTATTTATCATCACTATATTAACTTAGAAAAGCATAGCATTAAAAGGAAATAATCAAAGGTTTATAGTAATTTTTAGGTTACCCATTCAATTTGACGGCTCCTTGCTTTTTTTTAAGGTTTACTCATATGGTGTCTAGATTATTCCGCTTCAGCCTTGTTAATTTTATCTATACTTAAATGCGAAACGTCGTTGTTTATTCTTGGAGAAGGCATTCTCTGATTTCTTGTTTAAAATTACGAACGCCAGAAGCTGTCAATTATTGTGATTGACATTGTAGTCGTTAGGTAGGTTTCTTCCTACCTACATAGTAGTCTCAGACTTGGCAACAATGGTAGGTACCTATGTATGTATAGGTACTATGTAGTGTTTGGTATTAAACATTTTCGATTTTTTTTAGTAATTCTATATTAAAAATCTGGTGAATTAGGAGAGATATATTTACTTGCATAAGGTTCGTACCTATGTATGTATACTATGTAGTGTTTGGTATTAAACATTTTCGATTTTTTTCATTAATTCTATATTAAAAAGCTGGTAAATTAGGAGAGATATATTTACTTGCGTAAGGTTCCGTATGTACCTACAAGAACATTATTTTTTATTTTAGTTTCATAATAAAATATTATAATTTTATCTTGTTAAGGCTTTGATACTTATTTGGCAAAAACCCTTTTATTTAAAAAAATGACTTCGTTAAAGAAACAATTTTTTTAAGAACTATTAAAGGATAGGCTGCACAGCACAGTCTAGACTCTAGACTCTAGAGAGACCTTTGCCTTTCCCAAAGGGATAACTTTTTTTCTATTCAATGCCTCCAGGCGGCCGAGCGCCTTGTATTTTTTTTATTTTATATTGACTACACAGTGACATACGGACAGACAGACGGTCAGAAGCCGAAACGGTCATCCTGAGCTTCTGACATTGCAGCTTAGTCATATGCAATCATTTATTCACTATCATGTCGGAATTGTCGTATTGTAGGTATTTTTGGGCTGCCTCCTGTGAACGACACCTGGAGTCGGAAACTTGAGATTGGGTCTTGGGTCTTTGGTGTCTTTTCACACGTTATCGACCAAAGTGTCCGATTTCTTGCTATGTTATGTAGGTACTGTGTGTGAGTTATGTGAAAGCATTTTTGTGTTTTTTCTGATTTTATTTATATATTTATTTTTCCATTCGCATTTAATAGTAGTGAATCTCACACAAACGAGAAATTTTAAGGGGTGAATTGCAAAAATGCAGTAGAAAGCACAGTTAACCTACCTAAAAAGTAGTGTTCTGCATTAAGATGAAATTTACAACAACTTGAAAGGCTGGCTACTCTACTAATTTGGTACAATATGAAATATTGTGTTGGATGAAGCAATAAAATGTGAAAGCATCATCCATAAATAAAGTACCGTGAAAGCAAAGAGAGTGGGTGAAACTGAAACAATAAAATCGATTCATCTGAAAAATAGTAAATCACGAGTGGAGGGCCCCGGCCAGACCAGAGTATAACAAAGAGGAGTCAGAAATAAACGATACCCTAGGCTACTGGATAATAAAACTCACATATTTATCACAATTTTACGATAACATCAAAATCAGTCCGAAATCCCTATCGCGCGAAGTTTACGACACTATAAAAAGAGAGGCCATCAAATGAAGCTTTATATTTTATTTAATATTTCGTTAATTTTAAAGTACGCTTTATGTACTAAAAACTAGAATTTAAGAGTAAAAAAAAAGATAAAAAGTCGCCCGTGATAGGCAGCTGTCCCCACACTTCATCATCAAAGAGTCGAGAGAATTTAAAAATATAAAAAGTTTTTTTTTTATTCCTCGAATCGGCGCACGGATTTGGCGTGTTGGTTGGGTCCAATGCCGAAATACTTCACGGTAATTAGCGAATTGTTAGTAGACTAGAACTAGCACACGTGTTGGGAATAGCGTATTGGCTGGATAGAATAAAGGTTGCCATGCCATTGTTAACCTATTTAAAAACATTATTTGAAGTTGACAGGGGTGTGTACAAAACGAAAATAAAAGTGTACAGTACATTGTACTGACAAAAAATATTTTGTTTTTGGTTCCGGAACCACGTGTTATTTAGCGATAATTAAAACGTTACATTTTTGTTAACCCTGTAACTTTTGTAGCAACATTGTAAAACAACGCTTCTCGTAAAAAAGCGTTAAACATTAATAATTTTTTTAAGAAAACTTAGCGACCATGTTGTAAATTTTTATTATTATTATTTTATTTAATGGACTTGACTCCACTTCAGTGGAGTATTTTGCCAATGCCAAGTTCATAAATTAGCTTAAAAGGGTGGGCTGCCCGGCAACGTTGTACGGTTATTATAAGTTTATTGGATTATTGTCTTAAAGCCCGCTAACAAAACACGTGGTTTCGGAACCAACGTTAAATATAAACTTAGCGCTTTTATGGCGTTTGATATCACTGTCAGTGGTTTCAGAGGCATCATTGCTTTACGTCCTCTTTTCGTTTTTTTTTTTATTGACTTTTAATCATAATCATAATCATCATTTATTTCAGGCAATATTTACATTAGTGGATGTTAAATAATATAAACAGAGGCCCATATCATAAATACCTTAACACTTTCGCGGATGCAAGAAAAAAAGCATGACTTCCCTATGGGAAACCCAAAAATTGTATGAAAAAATAAAGCATGCAATAGAAGTCATTTGACACTTTAGCGGACGTAAAGCAATATTGCAAATGTTGCCGTAATAGTACCCCAGTTGCTTAAGACAGGACCACGTCTGTCGGGTCAACTAGGACCTAATACTAATAATTTCATCTTAAAAGAATACGAATAGCATGCACTGTGATGTGATATAATAAAATACCAGATAGCCAGCTAGTTAGATATCAACCCAATGTTTCTCTAAGATTATTTCTAAGGATAATCAAAATGTACAATTCCAGTCCGGGGTAAGGACGTTGGACAGTGCCGAGTGTCGGTAACGATGCAAATTTCCCGAACAGATGTCCCGCCAAGTTTTCCCGCTAAATTTCGGAACGCAACCGATATTCCGTTTTCAAATTCGAAGTTTGATTGTTCAATCTATCGAATGATTCCCTGATTGGATGTCTTCGTTTTTGTTCTTTGAAACTTTTTGAAATTTTATTATGAGCGTTGAAAGTTTTTGAGGAATCTAATAATATCAGATTGGATTTTTCTGTTTTGAAACATTTTGGTGTTATTTTTTATTAGTAAGTACTTACTTTAAATAGTTTAGCATTAAAATGAAAACTCAATAGACAACTTACAGCACAGACTAAACCGCTTTTGCTAGACTTTTGTAATTTCCAAAGTTCCCACAGGAACAGAATGAACTTTTAAATTGTTAACGGATTAGAATTTTTTTCAGATGTGTGTGAGGCAATCTCGGTGTTTTTTTTTTAATTTGTTTGAAGGGCAAGATTCAAAATTCTGATCAGCTTGAATTCAGAGCATAAATAATTCCTTTGCGTCAATGGTATGATTGTATAATGTATTTCATTGCAGCGAGCGTAGACATTCATAAATTTGCTATAATGATAAGGAACTTGATAAACAAAATAAATAAATAATAAACGAATCACACAATACAAAACGTTATCTAAATCACGTGACCCGTTAACAAAAGCCTAGAAACATCCAGACATTGAACAAACACAGTTTTTGGCGTCTGGTTTGAGTTAGTTATACTGTCCTATCTTTATAAGGTAGTTTTAATGTCGTGCCGTGCTCCTTTTGTGGATTGTAGACGCATACAGCCTCTGGCCTATACCAAAAAAAGAGTAAAACTTGGTCTAAAGTGGGTCTAAATCAATAACCTAGGTTTATTATATCTCTAATTCGTCATACAATTAGCGATTTATACCGGTCTTACTTGATTTTGGTAAGAGGGATAGCCACCTAAACGCTACGCTCCAAAATTTAAAGCACACTGACCTAAAGTTGCTGCTTAAGGCGGTAACTCTCGGTATGACGCGAAATTCAAATTTTTTCGCGGTTTTTAATTATTCTGGCGAAATTATTAATTTCTAATGAAGTTTTAATGACTTCGCGTATGTACAAAACCATCTCCCACATTGTAATACAACATTTTTGGAAGACAGACCTAATACTTTCGCCATAATAAATAAAAAACGCGAAAAAATTTGCATTTCGCGCAAAACCGAGAGTTACCACCGTAGGCCCAACGTCTCACTAACGCAGTAGTTACAGTCCATGTGGACCCCTGGGGGTGAGAATGAAGAACGCTGCTACTCGTCTTTCTTCTGGTCTTCCCTTAGTCGCCTTTTACTACACCCGTGGGAGGCGATGGACGGGTGGTTTACTATCTAGAATAGAATAACATGTTTTTAATAAATAAGATTTACCACCTGAATTGCTAGCTTTATGAAGATACAGCTGCTTCAAAAACAGTAATTTTACAATTTTTCATTCATAAATGGAGGAAGGAACTGAATAATTTTTCTGTGAGCAATTTTGAACAGCAATTCGCATTTAACGGTCTGCGTAATTTGGCCCATTTATCTGACAGAGTGGTGTATTATTTTTATCAACTTATTTACCTAAATACTGGTTTTTGTTCTCGCGAAAAATGTCTGGAATTAATCTTGGTAACAGAATGTTTTTGAAGGGTGCTAAGTAATAATGGCTCAATGTAATCAACGCTATTATTAAAAAGAGAAAGGAAATATTTGATTTTTTTAACCGGTTTGAAACTACTGGTCCGATTTAATAAATCCTTTCAACATTAGTTTCACTCGCGCAGATTTCTCATAAACACAAAAATCCAGTTTTTCCCGTTCCCATGGTAATTTCGGGAAATCCTTTCTTATTGCTCACCTACACTCCTTAAGGAACCTACATGCAAAATTTCAGCCCGCTACGCCCAGTAGTTTCGGCTCTTCGTTGTCTGTCAGTCAGTCAGTCAGTCAGTAACGGAAGAGTTTTACATATATTGATGAACACATGGGCTTTAGAATATTGAAAAAACTATATAATAATATTGTGTAAACTTATATTGCGGTATGAAGTTTGCCGTGTCAGCTAGTCATCTTTTCATATTTATCTCGTCCACTGATGCCTGACATAGGCCTCCCCCATAATTAGCCATAACGACCTGTCTTGAGCGACCCTCATCCATTGTAATTCTTCAGCCTTCACCAGGTCGTCTGACCATCTTGAGGGTCTGCCTACTTTGCGTCTTCCATAGCAGCTATTTCGACTAAACAAATCCAATTAACAAATCCACCGATACCGTACACCAGCATCCTCAATCACACAAATATCGACCGAGCATAGAAAAAAACAACCTCAAAGTAAGCGGAAACGATCAACCGTGCCGGTAGACCAAGCGGGGCGTACAGACTACGGATATTTGATCTGCCAATAGGACACTAGAGTTTAGTGTCTGTGCTGCCAAAATATTCTATGTGCGACGCCTTCTTGGCATGTCATGATGAGGATGACTCACTGAAATGTCAGTTGGGTTGGATTCTGACAGCCATCAGCCAATACTGAGCAAGTGCATATGATTCATCGTTTATTATTCTAGCTGTGCCACGCGGCTTCGGCAGCGCATTTCCCGTTTAAACCGCAAATCCCAAATTTCCGTTGGATGTGTGTGATGAAAAGTATCCTTTTCCCGTCTCGTGCTTTTAACTTTCATATCATTTTTCAGCCATCATATCGGTTCAGTGGTTATGACATCACATCAGGCAAGACTGTGCAAGGGCATGAGTCATCGTTTATTATTCTTCTAGTGCGATTCGGCTCGCCAGCGCCATTTCCGATTAGTAAAATCGCAATTTTCGAATCGCAATCGAAGTATCGTCCGTCTCGTGGTTTCAACTTAACTACCAATTTTCAGCCATAATCGGTCCAGCTTGGCTGATTGGTTATCGAGTTTAACACTGTACTGTATTAAATTTACAATTCATACATGTTTATTGTTTACAACAACTTGATATCACAATAGGTAGAACGGAGGTCATTTCTCGTCAGCTAACTGATTTCTTATTGTATTTATTATGCGAGGATAGACGGTCTAAAGTTCTTTGTTCTGAGCTGAACTTCGTTGCATTTGGTTTCTTTAATCATCAAATCACACGGCGATTCAAAACGTGTAATGGTTGGCCACCTCACGCACCTAATCTCACACCCACACAATACCAACGCAACTTAATTTGAGTCACGGGGTGGTATAGAGTTCTTATTATTATGTATATGGTTCTAAAAAGAGTGTCGTGCCTATCATTAATTTGTACCTTCCTGAAAAGAGTTTTTTTTCCAATTACGTACATTATTTACGATGATAATCTAAAAATCCGTACAGCCTGTCACTGCTTAAAAAAGCACGTAACTGTTTTATTATCATGGTGACGCTTATTTGCGTGCGTTGCGATGTGACAGGATTTATACTAAGCTTTTGCGGAATATCTTGTGAGTGAGTGAGTGTTTTTTTTTGTCATACATGAAAACGAGGTTTCAAACTAAGATTCTTTTTTTTAGTTAGGCTGGAAGAAACCTGGCTCATCTATCATCCTATCCGAAAGTAGTCTATTGTTAGACAAAAGCCTCCCCCCCACAGATCGCCACGAGAACAAACCTTTTTGGAGGGACTTTTGCTATATCATGAAGGCGGGTCGGCGATCGCAGTATGGCTCCTGTTTTTAACCCCCGAACCCGAACGAAAAATTCAGAGTGGTGTGTTATAATTTTAACGTGTGTTCTGTCTGTCTGTCTGTGTATCTGTATGTGGCATCGTAGAGCCCAAACGGCTGAACCGATTTTCGTTTAGTTTTTTTTGTATCATAGATAATTTCAGGCCGAGTGTTCTTAGCCATGTCTGATGAAGATCTGATCAGCCGTTTGAAGATGATCAGCTCTTGAATAATGGATGAGAGGATCTAACTAGCTTCCTTATGTCCGATCGATTTGAAATTTGGTACCATGTTACATCTATGTTATAGAAAGTATTTGGTAAGGTAACCATTACCTGATCAGCCGTTTAAAGATGATCAGCTCTTGAATAAAATGGATGAGAGGATCTAACCACCTTCCATTTGTCCTATCAATTAAAATTTTGGTACAGTTTTACTAATGATATTGAAAGTATATGTTAAGGTAACCATGATATTTTTAAGATGATTGGCTCTAGTTCTAGTTAAGTTGATGAGGGGTCTGACTGGGTCGGGGGTTTTTAAATTTGAGTTATATAATGAAGGACTGCTGTCCGTCCTTGTGTTCTCTTAGTTAGCAAACCTCGGACAATTCATAGAAAAAAAAACTCGTTGTACGTGCACGCGTATCATGCGGGTGTGAGTGAGATAAGACGTGCGACGCTGCTTTATTTGTACTGAGCGATAACTGAGAGGTAACCGAGAGCCGGGGAGCTGCACTTGCTGAGGGAGGCAGGCAGTGCCCATACTGTATGTAGTACTATTTATTATACTGTGCCTTTAGTAGAGTTAAATGTAACCCTAACTAAAATGAAATGTGGATAAAATATAATATTATGTAATATCATACTCTAATCGAAACGAATTGAAGCATGCCCAAGTTGTTATTCAAACAGAACAAAATCTGTATGACTAATTCTTATTTAAACGCTGATATTTCAAGTAGTAGCAGAGTCTGAAAATAATTAAAGAATTCTTTGACTAGAGTCAAGTGTACAAAGAGGGAGGAAATGTGTAATAAGATTGCTAAGTTCAGATTTCTATCTAGGATTACAGAGTTTTTAATTGAAAATGTTCCTTATACTATTTTGAAACCTAGTTGGATATTTCAATTCTATGGGCCTATTGGCTGTTAGATTGAAAATAATTTTGAAATGTTTTTCTCATGATGGGTATCAAATTATCAATCCATTTGTCTAGTCGAGAGATTGTTAACCAAAATGAGTAACATGTCAAATGATTTTGATTACATTATAACATAGCCACCAAGAACGGCAAATAGACCTACTATTAGGTCATTTCAAATTTGTTATTTTTTAAAACTCTGCCAACGTGAGTCCATCTGGAGCTCGATGCACATGCCTCTCGTAGGATCAGCCTTGGAGCTGATGCTTCTGTCTACCCTATCGAGGTTTAAGGCGTGAGATTACTTCATGTTTTTTTTTTAATCTTTCTTTAATCAGCAGTCATGTTTTAAAACCACGTGGCTTGTGTTTTGTTTGTTGTTCAACACGTCTCCGTTTTTTTGTCCGATAACGAATTAGGGTGGTAAGCGGTTTTGACATAAAAATAGCTTTTAGTAGCTTTTCATGCGTGTTCTTCTGGTCTCTGCCTTTTCTTTTGTTTGTTTCTATAATTTGTTAAGTAGTGTTTCTTATTCCGTTTGAACGGTTAAACATCTGTTTTTTTAATTTTTCTTTCATATTGAGTTTAGTCTCAGTCGTTTTTTATTTCATTTAAATATAAGTTTTCTAAGTTCACTGACATAAATTTACCTGTAATGAATAAAATTTACTAGCCCTTCATATAATTTGTGCAAACGAAATTCTTCTTCATATAGGTAATAAAGAAGTATTTTATGTCATAAGATATTAGAATATATAAATAGACACAGGTTCTAAATGTCAAGAAAATTGCCATAATTAGCTATAATGGCCACGCTTGGCAAGCGGGTTGGCGATAGCAGTGTGGTTCTTTAAGTTCAACGAAGGATGCTGCTACCCGTGCCCGTCCCTTCCCTTAGTCGCTTTTTACGTCACCCATAGAAGGAGATGGGGTGGTTGTATTCCATGCCGACACCACACGTCACATTTACGTACAGTAGGATTAAGATTATTATAATATCACAAGCAGATCATTAAGAACATTTGGTTGTTCAGAATCTACGTTTGATGGTGACTGAACTACATACGTACGTTCCGCACACAAGTTGTTGAACGGCGAGAATAATTTACTAGCCATTCAGAGCTCACATTCGAAACTAGTTTACTGGCACTGCATGTAGTTTAATGAAGTCTTAAATTGATGACGCGTTTTTGTTTTAACATTATTATTTTGTTTCTCATACTCTTCGGTATCACGGGATAGAGCCAAGTGCTTTCAGAGGCGTACGAGGGTCACGAATTCAACTCGTAGAGGACAATTTTAAGAGTTTTGCTATATTGTGTAATGGATAGCCACTAAATGCACAAATAGATAATTTAGTTAAACTATTTTGAAATACATCTAATTTATTTATTGAATGATTTGTAGTACACACTCTAACCGGAGATCCACACAAATCACTAAAGGAAGCATCAGCGTAAACAACATTAAAACAAACGGCCACTGCAACATTCCAAGATTAGCCCTGCTGCTATAAGTGTAACGGAACGTTTAGTATAATATATCAAATTGGTATACTGGAACGTAATCGCAGGTTAGATTGAAGCAGGGGAGATCAAAGTAACCGCGCATCACGTGTTTTTCTAAATTGTTATTGATTTTAAATTAAATAAATAAAGCAATCACGATCCCTTTTTGTATTTCTGCTATCTCTATATATCTACACTAATTTTTGAAAGAGAAAAGATTGATTGATTTTTTGATTCGAACAGTCTCACAAAACTACTGGACCAAATATTTAAATTAGAAATTAGAATCCTACATTATCTTTGAAGAACAAAGGCTAAAGAATAATTTCAAAAATCCAAAACAGCACAAAGGCTATCATCTACTATCTATCTACTATATATATAAAAATGAATCGTGGTTCGTTATTTTCGCAAAAACTCGAGATTCTCGTGAACGGCCGGGCCGATTTACCTGTTTTTGGTCTTGAAATATCTGTAGTAGTCCTGGGAAGGTTTAAAAGGTAAGAAAATATGGAAAAATTTAGAGGAAGTTAGTAAAAGTAATAATTTCCTTTTCCTACACGCACAAGGCGCGATACGAAGTTTGCCGGTCCGTATAGCCTTTACAGCTAGTATGATTATTAAATTGTTTAAACTTTAAGGTAAGGCGAAGGAAGTTTACCTTTAACGACACCCAACGGGAGAAGATGGGGTGGTATTCTATACAGCCACCTAAGGGCGAAACATTGATCCAACATTTCAATTATTTACTAATAATACCCACAAGGCAAGGCATTATCTTTGCAACTCGCTCTCCTATCTAATCCTAACGTACAATGTAATACTAAGAGAGGTCTGGCTTCTATCAAACATTCCTTTGCATGATGTAGACGAGTATTTCATTCGTTAAATCATACCTCTTCTTCATGTAGGTGTAAGTCATTTCGTTTGCACAAATTATAATAAAGGGCTAGTAAATCAATATCAATACATAGTATAAAACAAAGTCGTTTCCCGCGTCTGTCCCTATGTACGCTTATATCTTTAAAACTATCCAACGGATTTTGATGCGGTTTTTTGTAATCGATAGAGTAACCCAAGAGGAAGGTTTATAAGTATAATACATTAGCAACATAGCATTAGGTTAGGCGGTACGAAGTTCGCCGGGTCTACTAGTTTTTAATAAATACAGGTAAATTTAGGCTCAGGCGGCAACTCGTTATGTTAAGTATGTCATTGAACATAAAAAACTCATAAATAAATTAAAAAACTTAAAATAAAAGAAAATTTAATAACCATATATTTAAATCTGTTAAAACAAAAGAAGAAAAATTATTAACAAATTATAAAAACAAATATAAATAAAACAAAAAAGACAAACGAAAAGAACATGCATGCAAAGCTACTAAAAGGTTTTTTATAATATGTCATACTTCCCGAAACTTGAAACTACATAGTAATTGCACAAAACCATCGAGACCCAGAATAATGTCGGTATTAATAATACCCATTTCTCGCCCTGGCCGAGAATCGAATCCGGATGTTCGGCGTCACATTTGACATCGCTGTCAACTTTGCAAATATTCAAATGCAAATTCTAAATACATCTCGCAGATATGTTTCTCGCTTGCTGTCACTAAACCTGAATTTGAAATATTTATTTTTAAAACCCGAGCAATTTTTCAAAGTCTTCACTAAATCAGCATTGACAGTTTCTATTTTGGTTCGTTACGAGACGAGGCTCGAACCCGGACCACGGATACTAGGTTTTCTTTCGCTTTTTATTATTTTAGGAGCTCCGCTTTTTTGTCGTTGAAGTTTTCGCTACAGTTCTATAGGGAATATTTCCCATTAAGCCCTCGACCTCTTTATACGAGTCTACTCCAGGCTTCTTTTCAAGTTGATCTATAAAGACTATCTCTAATATCGTGTGGAGACGACTCGCCTATGGTATGGAGGCGTCATAGAATACCACAACCTTATCTCCTCCCACGGGTGTCGTAGGAGGCGACTACAGGAACAGCCGAAAGACGTGCAGCAGCGTCCTTCGTTGAAATACTTGAAGATCTATACCTTATTTATACGAAGGTAGCTGCTCTGCGACTGCGATCTCCAACCCGCCTGCCAAGCGTGGCGATAACGGCAAACTCCATTCACAATGTTTTTTTTTTCTTGTGGCAATCTGTGGTTGTGAGTTGACCTATGTCACAGCTTATGTACAGCAGTGGAAGTCTACGGTTGTAATGATAAAGGCGTTTCCTAGGTCCCCTTTCTCTTTGGCTTCGTGGACACTAGTGTACACCAACTTTACTGTAAACTATGTTAAACAAAATGACCCTTTGCTTGCTTTTAGTTCTAAAAGCACGTTCCTGAACCAAAGTTTGTCAAGAAACTACTTGGCATCTGTAAATCCCTTGCTTTCCAGAGCTGATTTTAATACAAGAGTGATAATCTACTGAGATTTTGTTGACTACCGCCGAAATTTAGTTGCATGATGTCGACTTCGACGCCAAAGGTATGTGTTCGACTCCTGGTGAGGTCGAACACTGGATGATGGATATCGAACTTTTATTCCCGAGCTGGGTATCCTCTTGTGTCTTTGTTTGTAGTAGCTTCAGGTAAGATAAAGGTTCTACTAATTCTTCTAGTCCTAATTTTATTATTGTTATTAAAAAATAACGTTGAAAGCAAACCGTAGAGCAAAATGTTCAACAAAGATTCAACGGTAATTAGTGGTTTTACTGATTTTTTTCTTGGGGCATGCGTGATATATAAAAATGACGGCATTTGCCAAATGCTGTGTGGTGTATATAGATTTAAAAAGAAACATTAAGTACAGAAATTATATTTTAGACATACTAGACAAAAATAGCTTTGGAAACATAGTTGGATACTTTTGGAGCAAAATGACACAGAGTTTTTGAGTTAAATTTGCCTTCGTATTATGCCGTGGTTCATGTATCTTTAGCTCCTCGTCAGTCGTGTCGGTCAGCCGTCCCATTGACACTAAGGAGCTAAAGAACAGAGATTGGGGTTTGTGGTTAGCGCAGCTCTGCTTTCCCACCCCCCCGCGATGAGGTTCTACAGCCAATGCTGGCTCGCGGAGAATTCCACAGGCTTACCTGCGGACCCCTGCTATCAGCCGAGAAGGACACCGGCGGGGTTTTAGTGGGTGCGAACCTCACATAACCCTGCGGCTGCAGGGTACTAGTTAGTTAGTTTCCCCGCCAAAAAAAAAGCTGAATTCCCACTATAATCCGCATCTTACGACGCAGTCGTCCTAATGATTTAGATGCTCGCCATTGTCGAATGAAACGATTACGACGACGTTACTTCAATAGTAGATACACACAAACGCAATATAAAATTCTCAAGCTTCAAAAACCAATTCCAAAACTGAAATCTTTGAAAAATCTGGCTTTAGCCTAAACATTTAGGTCAATGAACGTCCCAAAATCCCTCGTTAATATTAAATGGCTGCCGACCTTCATCCGAATCAAGGTCAGGGAGGCAATTTCTATCGCTGACACGTTTTAAAATTCTGTGGCACTGGATGAGTCAACAGTCAACACACTCTGAGACATGGCTCTGGTTTAAAAATAGGGAAAGCGCGTGTCCCGTGAGCTTAAGCTTGTAGACACGTTTTTTTTTTTCTCTTAGTTTTATGTATTGATGTAATTTTATGCATGTCTAATCTAATGGTAAAAATTTGTTTGCGGGATCTGGATTTTGGATCTGTCGAGGATTTTGAAAAATAAAAAACTTTTTCAATTGAAAATCTTTGAACAGTATCGCTTTGGATTGTAAATGTTTTTAGATTCTGCAAAAAATATACTCAGTAAAACGTTTAACAATGTTCTATGTTTGCCAAGAGAGAGAAAATAATTTTACGAAAAATGCAAAAAAAAACACCATCATACCGAGACCCGTGCTGCCGTCCTTGCGATAACCACAGTAACTATGTTTGAGTTCATTTCGAGAAAAATGAGCTCAAAGTGTAAAATTTTGTTTTTTGGAATAACTCCTGAAATAAACAACCTAGCAATATGAATCTTTTATGAGTGTAAAGAGCTTAAAAAACATAACCTTTCCAATTGCTAGAAATGGCAGAAACTGCATAAATTACGGCTTAAAACGCAAAAATGTGTTTTTGCTTAGGAATATGTAAACAAAATACTATTGTTTCCTAACCATAAGCGCAGTAAAACTCGTACTTACTTCACTTATCGTTAGAAAAAGTCGCTACTGTAAGCCCTTTTTATAAAAAAATGAAAGTTTCCTAATGATAAGCGCAGTAACTTCAGTGTAAAAAACTTATGTCAAAGTTTAAACATTTTTATTTCCCTTTTCCTTTTAGTTTATTGTTTCCTGAATAGATCCTAACCTGCACCCATTATCTACAAATGAAATAAAAGTATTAGTATACGATTAGCTTTTTGTTTTCAATATTAAAAAGATAAACTATAAAAATTTGAAAGGACCTACTAACATAAAGGCCCTTCAAAGGCTACATGCATCAAGAATCGCGCCAACCATCGGATGTATCTGTCAGCCGCAGCTTAGGACCTTCCCGATGGCCCGCAGGAGCACCGACACAACACACCCGAACTTAAGGTGTCTTAAGTTACTACAAATACTTACATTCAAAATCTCAAGGGCAAACTATAAAGTTGCTAATCATAAGCACAGTAAATCTAAAACTACTGCGCTTATTATTAGCATTGTCTTAATTTTTTTGTGTGCTCACTCCATAGTATTTCATATTACTGTTGTTATCGTTAGGAATGAATAAGTTTCGAGTAGGTGTAGCCCAAATAACTAAAAAGTAACTATAGTTACTAAAATAATGACTAGTCATTTATAAATTTCAGGCCGAGTTACTGCGCTTTGCGTTATTGTGCATTTTAAAAAAAACCTAGTTCCCGTAGGAATTAAGAAAAGTTTGTTCGAGAGAGTTGTAGATCTTAAATTGCTGATTCCGAATATGTATCTAACTCAATTTCGACCAAAACCCTAGTGACTGTGGTTATCACAAGGACGGCAGCGTGCAACATGATGACATGGATGATTCCACAAAATATATTTTAAGAGAAATTGCATTCTGAATATAAATAAAATCGTTCATTTTCATATAATAAACATTCAATCTGCAAGTGATTAGTCTCTCTTTAAGTTCGTCTTAAGCAGATGATCCGTGGTTTCCGCTGTACCTATTTAAAATGCATCTCTGATGAATAACAGCCGTGTGGGTTTCTTATATGTGTATTTAATAATATTTTCTTTGGCAGAGTAATTAATTTTTGCTTGAGAGCGATGCGTGTTTTCTTTGGGTCTGTTGTTTCATGCCTAATGCTTGGCGGTGCACGCTCAAGGATGGGTTTACGTATCAGGACGATATGGTCATTTTGTAGCGAGATGCGAGTTTTATCTACTCGTAGTAAATTATCTGAACACTACCGCCTATCTAAATGCCTAAAACCAAAGCCTATTTTGTGAATGAAATCGATCGCTGCAGAAATTAAGCGACTCAAAATACTCTACTCAAAATACGCCTCTCTTGCTATTAGACTTTCAGTATTTTGTACTTTTCCTAAAGTTTCCTGTTCATTACTCAAGCCTGTCAGGACGGGGGTAGTCAAACGTCAACAAGTTGATTTATTGACGGCAAAACGTACAGAGCTACAGACTGCCTAACAGAATAGACTCTGCTTACGACTCAATGGCTGACATTCACATTCAATTTTTAAGTTAACTCGCTCAAGTCTGGATTTGATATTGCGTTCTTGAGTACAAATTAATATGGCTCCTATTGAGTCGAGTGCATTCTCACTTCGGATCTAAACAGTGTATAATAATTTAGAGCGGCAAAACGAGTTAAAGTTACATTTTGACAATCAATGTATCGGCACCGTGCTTATCAATGGACGCCTACGATCTTTGCGGATGGGCCTAATCGGCAGAATGCCTTGGGGGGGTGCAGTCTGGCTCGTGTGCATGAGAGCTGTCTCCGTACAGTGTTCTTCTGTTATTCGCGCTGGTCTATGCTTCTGTTGGTTTCTCATTTGCTTGCTAGAGTCGTACCCCATGCGGCTCAAGGAAATGGGAAACGAACAGTCCACAGTAGTACGGAGACAGCTGTCATGCCATATTATATCATAATCGCTGTTCTGGCAATATTTTACTTACTCGCGTTGCGCTTTAGGTGGTGGGTACTCAGCTATGCTTAAGCTCACATCATTCGTCTATTCTGATTCACGGTCGGTGTATTGAACACTCTGCGGTTTCGCCGGTCGATGGTGGAGTGACAATAATAACGTTAATAATTGCGTTTTGAGGTTTTGAATGATCAAATTGGAGTGATGCAATGCAATGTTCAGGGATTTGTGGTTCTATTGTTATCTGTTCTCTGCGCTATTTATAGGTGACATATGTAGAACTAAAACATACATACATACTGTTAAAAACATACATGGTTGGCGATCGCAGTCTCTTATTCAGCTGATAGCTTAACTAGTAGATCGGTGATTGAATGTAGATTTGAATGATGAAATAAGGCTTTGTAATGTTTGATATCACAAAGCCATATGGAATTGTTTGTCACATGTTTTTATAAAGTTTTCGCTTGCCCCTCTTCTCGGCCTAAATAAAGACGTCCACTGTAAGACAGAGAGACAGAATCCTCCCCGACAGATCACAAAACGATGAACATCAAAAGTGTTTAAGTACTCGTTTATAATTTGTCACATATTTAGTAGGACATCAAAATTCATGGGAGCAATATCTCAGCCGTCGTCGCGGTATTTAACAAGCTTCGTCTTTGAGTTGTTACACATGCCGCTAAACACTGCTTTACGTCATATAATATTTGTATTAAATCTTACTAGCTTTATAGTCTGCGTAGTTTGTATTTCAATTTTATCAAAAATGGTTATCGAATTGCCTCTTTGAGATAAATTTTCCCTCGCACGCCTCTCAAGGACCGGGCTTCATCCCGTGATCATCATCATCATCATCATTTCAGCCGTAGGACGTCCACTGCTGGACATAGGCCTCCCTCAAGGCTCTCCATCTGTACCGATCGCAGGTGGCCTGCATCCAGCGTGGACCCGCAGCCTTGCGCAGATCATCCGTCCATCTGGTCGGTGGACGTCCTACGCTGCGCTTGCCGATCCGTGGTCTCCACTCGAGAACTTTTCGGCCCCAGCGGCCATCTGTTCTGCGGGCTATATGACCTGCCCATTGCCACTTCAACGAGCTTATCCGCTTGGCTATGTCGGTGACCCTGGTTTCTCTGCGTATGTCCTCATTTCTGATTCGATCCCGCAGAGAAATCCCGAGCATAGCCCGCTCCATGGCTCGTTGAGCTACTCGGAGCCTGTTCATAAGGCCTATAGTGAAGCACCACGTTTCAGAACCGTATGTCATCACTGGCAGCACACATTGGTTAAATACCTTCGTCTTCAGGCACTGAGGAATATTGGACGAGAAGACGTTGCGTAGTTTCCCGAACGCCGCCCATCCGAGCTGGATTCGGCGATTGACCTCCTTCTCGAAGTTGGACCTACCTAACTGGATGGTTTGTCCTAGGTATACGTACTCGTCGACAACTTCGAGAACCGAGTTCCCAACCATAACTGGGGTAGGCAGAACATGGACATTAGACATGACCTTCGTCTTGTCCATGTTCATTTTAAGGCCCACCTGTTGGGAGACTCGGTTGAGGCCTTCGAGCATCGTGCTGAGTTCCTCCATCGACCTTGCCATGACTACGATGTCGTCAGCAAACCGAAGGTGAGTGATGTATTCGCCGTTAATATTGATGCCCTGCCCTTTCCATTCTAGAAGTTTGAAGGCGTCTTCTAAAGTGGCGGTGAACAGTTTCGGAGATATAACATCTCCCTGTCTCACGCCTCTGTTCAAGGGAATAGCCTTCGAATTCTGTTCCTGTACTCGGACAGACATGGTGGCGTTGCTATACAAACACTTCAGCACTTCGATGTACCGATAGTCAATCCGGCATCGTTGGAGGGACTCTAGCACCGCCCATGTTTCGCCCATGTTTCATCCCGTGATATCCAAGAGATAAAGAAACATCGAAAAAGGGTCAAGTTGGATAGGCCTACCACAGATAGCTTATGGGGTGTTGGAATTTGCTATAATATGGCGTGGCAGGTGGGTTGGCAATCGTAGTATGACTCTTCAAGTTTTTCAACGAAGGACGCTGCTGCCCTTACTTCGGATTTTCCTTCTGGTTTTTCACATAAACTTGAATAAGATCTGCAGTTTGCACATCACAGCTAAATAAATCAATAATAAATAGTAAACTTTCATAATGTTCATCATACATAACATAATCTCACGCCTTTTATTTCCCGAACGGTTAGGCAGAGGCACCAGCTCAAGAGCCGGACCCACGTTTAGCCGAGTTTATGCCTTATTACTAACGTGACAAGGGGCCAGCTTGTCGCCGCGGTTATAACGACTACTACTGCGGCCGGGACCAACGGCTTAACGTGCCTTCCGAAGCACGGAATCATCTTATTCTTCTCGGAATCTCTTCATAATACAATTACAAGTTTCAGTGGGTCTTAACTCACTAATGAAAGAACAAAAATAGGTACACCTACCTCCTGATGTAAAAAAAAAACAGGTCTTAGATATTCTAAAATAAATAGTGACCTATCTATCTGCCTACTTGATGTTTCCGGTGAGTTTAATGAGGAATTTAGTATTTTTGAATGTCAGGTGCAATTAGAGGTGACAGTTTCAAGCATAAATAGATCTTTGCTTAAGAAAACGAACAGTTTTTTTTATTATATCTGTTATATTACCTTTATTTTTTTAAAATAATTTACGAAAATTGCTTCTGTAGTTAACAATTAATTCTTTTTTAAAAAAAGGAACCCGCCTTCAATAAACTGACACATACATCAACTGAGCATGTTGAGAATTTGGTTTGTTCTGTATTCAAAGAAATATTGACATGTGAAGTTTTAGTTTCCCTAGTTACGTGTTTTGTGTTTGTAACTACTTGTGAATTGCTAGTCAAGAAGACAGTTTGCTTTTGTGTATATTTTATGGAAAAATAAATTATATAAGCCAAAAAGAAGTGACTTTGTATGTTCTAACAGGTTATGGGCCCAGCACGCTTCCACTAGCCCCGAGCAAGACAATTCATCAGATGAAACCTATGTACCATCGTCAGCTGATTCATCTGATTCCAATTACTTATCAGAGTCTGATGAGGTAGAGAATGTTGTCTTGTGTGCTGAAGCTGCAGCTTGTAGCGACGAGCCAGCCACTGTGGAGGAGGCTCTTGGAGGTCAAGCCGCAGACAAGTGGAAGGAAGCGATGGCGGACGAGTACCAATCCTTTCTCGACAACCAGTGCTGGACACTGACTGAATTACCCAAAGGACAGAAACCTGTCAAATGCAAATGGCTTTTTAAAATTAAACGAGGATTGAATGGAGAAGTTTTGAGGTACAAAGCAAGGTTAGTGGCTAAGGGGTTCACTCAAAGATATGGAGTGAACTATAACGATACCTTTTCACCTGTAGTCAGATACTCAACGATCCGAATGCTTCTTGCCCTTGCTGCTCAGATGGACATGGAGATAGATCACATGGACGTCAAAACTGCTTTCCTGAATGGTGATCTCAAAGAAGTTATTTACATGGAACAGCCGAAGGGGTATAAGAGTAAAGAGTTCCCAGACAAAGTACTTTGTCTACACAAAGCTGTGTACGGGTTAAAACAAGCATCGAGAAGTTGGTATGAAAAGATTAACAAATCTTTAACTGAGACTTTGAAATTCAAGAAATTTTGTTCGGAAACTTGCGTTTATATAAAGCATGGGGGGAAGGTAAGATAACCATCATTGCTTTATATGTTGATGACATCATGCTGTTCACCACTCATCAAGACGAAAAGTTAGCGATTAAGGGCCAGCTAATGAAGGAATTTGAAATGAAAGATTTGGGACCAGCCCATCACGTTTTGGGAATGAGAATTTGTAAGAGCAATGGGCTGATAACTTTAGATCAAACAAATTATATTAAGAATGTTCTGGAAAGGTTCCACATGACGGATTGCAAGCCAGTTGGCACTCCAATGGAGACGGGGCTTAAACTAACCAAAGCTGAAAATAATGATGAGAGTTTTGAGTATAGGCAGCTGATTGGTTGCCTTATGTACGCCGCCATCTGTACCAGACCGGACATAGCGCACGCGGTAAGTACTTTAAGTCAATTTAACGATTGCCACTCAGAGGTGCACTGGAAAGCGGCGAAACGAGTGCTTCGCTATCTCAAAGGTACCTTAGATCACTGTATTACGTATAAGAAAGGAGACATGACCATTGATGCATACGTTGATGCAGACTGGGCAGCTTGCGAGGTTGATCGTAGGTCGGTCACGGGTTTTGTTTTTAAAATAGCTAATTGCATTGTTTCATGGGAGAGTAGGAAACAAAGAACGGTTGCTCTTTCAAGCACAGAGGCGGAATATATGGCTCTATCTGATGCGTGCAAGGAAGCTTTATTTATCCGAAGTTTCTTACTTGAGTGTTTAGGAGTTACCTATAGCGTAACAGTTTATAATGACAGTCAGTCGGCACAAAAGCTTTGTGTTAACTCTATGTACCACGCGCGAACTAAACACATTGATGTTAGGCATCATTTTATAAGAGACATTGTTAGCGAGAATGTTATCAAGTTGGTATATCTTCAAACTGATGACATGATGGCAGACTTACTTACTAAGCCGTTGAGTAAAGATAAAACTATAAAATACGTAGCCCAATTAGGATTGACTAATTTTTCAAATTAGACAGGGTTGTTAATTTAGTTTATTTTTGATTGTTTTATTATTATGTTTTCTGTGTAAATATTTTTTGCTTAAGGGCAAGTGTTGAGAATTTGGTTTGTTCTGTATTCAAAGAAATATTGACATGTGAAGTTTTAGTTTCCCTAGTTACGTGTTTTGTGTTTGTAACTACTTGTGAATTGCTAGTCAAGAAGACAGTTTGCTTTTGTGTATATTTTATGGAAAAATAAATTATATAAGCCAAAAAGAAGTGACTTTGTATGTTCTAACAGAGCACTTCCTCTTTTTCGAAGTCGGTTAAAATAGGTACTAACACCTTCTCTTGAATGTAACAAATACTTATCTGAAAACCGCATCGAAATCGGTTCAGCCAAACGCGAGATAATCGCGGACATACATACATACATACATACATACAGGGCAAACTGACAACCTCCTTTTTGGTGTCGGTTAAAAACTCAATAATTTTGAATTTCGCATCACACCGTAACGGTAAGCCTTCACGTAAAATGTTTTACGTTCCTACTATTCTATTCTGAGAGCCTATCATCGTTTGAAATTATTCAAGCCAGCCTATTTATTTGACTGTAAAATCGATATGAACTTTACTGTTCAGTGCACGATGTGAACAGGCAACGTTATCCTCGTGTTACGTTTTACAATATTGACTTCATAATCCGCAAACCTTATCCTTACAACATTAAATGTAATTTGATTTCTTTTTGCTGTCACAAATTTAAGTCCTTACACAATAATACGTAATTTGAGTTAAAATATCATGCTTTTGGTTTCTGTCTAGATGGTATAAACCATGACTTTTTCTAACATTATATAAGTATGAAGTTTGTGTCATTACTGTTCCAATGCTTGGCTGAGGCGCCTCTATTTCTTCTTTCCACACATGAGTCAATTTTTCACAAAAACGTTTGTGCAGCTAAGCAACCAGATCATCTCCACAATCATCGTAGCAGAGAAACGTCCAGTCTATCCAATAGGCCACCCTTACATATCGCTGCAATGACCAGTCTGTAAGGATGTCGCAAGTTGGGTGTTGAGAGAAGTGATACAACCGTTCTTGATGAATTACGTTTATTGAATGCTTAACCTAAACCTTACAAGCTAGTGGGTGGTGGGTGGCGTACCACACTACAAGTCTTTCGCGACACTCATTCAGAATACTCCTACAACTTTCAGCAGGTCTTCTTATTAACTTTTGCAAGATCTGTCAACTTGGCTTTCTGTTGCGCGGTCGCTATCAGATAACTTTTCAGCCCCATCAAATTCCTGTAAATGTAGCAATTTGCAAATTGCCATTTGATTTGCCCTTGATTTTAATCTTCTTCTTCTCTTCGTTTCTTATCACGTGAATGCAAAGTATCTATCTACTGCTAATATACCTAAATGTGGAAATGCGCATCTTTATCCAAACACCCAGACCTTCTGAATGATAAGACTGCGCTTTTGGCTTCATGCCAGCCGCGCGGCCAGTTCCCAAACCAATTGGTGTATTGGTACCAGTGTTTGTTAGTAATTTGGTTCGATTTTATGGGTTTATAGGAATAGCTTACTACGATAAGAATGCTTTTGTACATTTCAATTTGATTGTCCTTTACACTGTTTCTTTATTCCCTTTTACCGCTGATTTCTTTGTAGTTTTATTTTGTCTTTACTATTACTGCTTTCAAATATATTTATTCAGCAAAGTTCCTTTATGGGACCTAAGAGCCTTGGTCATATAAATCCATGAAAGTAATTTTATTGTCTTCAGACCAAATAACTTTGGAATTCAGCTACCTTAATTTGCAGACGTTTTTGTAAGTATTTTGCGCCTTCCAATTTCTAACTTGCATTCGCTTATGTTTCGACAGTTTTGACTATTGCGTGCTTACGGTTTCAAATAATCGGTCCCGTGAAAGGAACCCTCTTTCGCCCTAAAGAACCCATTAAAGGGATGGATTTCGTCCACCGGATTTCTTACAAAAGGACCTGACAAGAGGTAATGTTGTTTGAGAGCTTTAACAGCCGGTTTCCTGTGACAAAACGTTTCATGGTAAGGGTTGACTCGCATTTTCGTTTAAGTGAAAAATTTAATGAATAAAAATTGACCAAGTATAGAACCTTGTAGGATGCTGAGTGTTTTTCTTTTTATAATTTGTTTAACAGCATCTGCGATGGTAATATAACCAAAATTTACCTTTAAAGAACTTGAGGTTGTTTGTGTTATAGTAATTTTTAATACATTCCCTAAGTTATAGCAAACTTTATCAAATGCATTTGTTGCATAAAACAACTATGAAATGCAACTGTTAAATAAGTGTTTTTTTTATTTAGATTCTCTAACTTATTCATCCTATGTTACTGCTGTAATATAACTTATCGTTAAGCGTGCGCTTACCTTTATCCACCCCTTGTTCGTCAAGTACTATTGCTATTAACTCGTTTCGTGACAAATAGGTCTGCTTTATAAATTGTACTATTAAAAAGTCGTAAGGAAACGTTTAATGTTTTAGTACAGAGTAAAAAGTTGACATGTTTATTGCGTTCTTTTTTTAAGCGATACTTAGTTGAAAAGATTGTGTACTGAATTTCGTCTAAGTTTTCGTCTAGTCAGTTAGCATTTTTGCAGATTTGGAGTCAGCAATGTTATGCGAGGCTTAATTTTATGATGTGGTTTTGTTGCATGGTCATTGTAACATAATTATATCAGCTACACCTACCTCGTTTATTCCTTTTTTTTTCATGGGTTAAGACTTTGCTCGTTTTTGAAAACATCATTTTGCGTACGGTCAGAATATTGAGGATGATTATTTTATAGTAATCGAAGCAGACTGACGTGTTTTAGTTGTTGATTGAGGTGTCAGATTGATGAATGATATCAACTTTCGATTATCTTCTCACAATTGCTTATAGAGTTGCTTTTACTTTTTTCTCATATAGTTTTGAAAATTGAGCTATTGTGTTTATTGTTTAGTGTTTTTAGGTTTGTCGGAGCTTCAAAAGTAAAACTCGTTACCGAATTTTTAAGTTTTCTGTTACATTAAGCATCACATTCAACTTCAGTAAAATTAACTATGAGCTTTTACTCAAACGATCAATCATCGTTACTATGAAATAAACATATTTCTAACACATTCGGGGTCGATTCGTAATTGCTTAACTTTAATATTACAAAATCAATATGGTACCAGCTACCTTGCTAGTCGGTTTGGCATGAGTAAATTTGGGCTGTTGACAAAAGTTAAATTATGCGACAAAATTGAAATCGATTCTAGTATTTCAGAACCTTGAGAAAGTAATTTTAGTTTGAATTTTGTAGATATGTGTGTAATGAAAAAAAATATGACATAGTATTGTAATGACTATGTATATGACATGTAATTTTATTAAATCAGTGTCGGGGTACTTGGTAAGATGGAGATTTATCAGATAAAAATTGTACAGACGACTCTTTAAGTGAAGAAATAAGAGTCCTAAAAATCTTCTATTGAAATCTAATAAGAGATTAGTGCGAAAGGACGAATGGAAGATTTGAAGCAACAAATTAGCTCATTTCAGTCTAACGCACTCGGGAGGCGACATCAAAGCGAGTCGGAATACGGCCTAATGGAACGAGTAAGCGAGATAGGAATAACGATAAGAAAATTGATTTCATAAAGACTATTCGCTATTTGATTTGTCTTCATTTTGTATACTACTGGTTGCTAAAGTCGGAAATAAATTAAAGGAGTGATATATGGGTCGAATACAAAAAAAAAACTTCTGTTCCAATATTGGGTCGA
This sequence comes from Euspilapteryx auroguttella, assembly GCA_951802225.1. Lineage (NCBI taxonomy): Eukaryota > Metazoa > Arthropoda > Insecta > Lepidoptera > Gracillariidae > Euspilapteryx > Euspilapteryx auroguttella. The sequence continues at coordinate 5,431,753 of OX637666.1, forward strand.
TCAGATGTCGGGGTCAATATAAATCCTCCTCGTCATTTAAATGTATTATTGTATTTATTAATTACTTGTTAATTATTTTTGACATTAAATAAATAAAACGATTTTATTTTACCTTAATTAATTGTAATGTTATTTTGTTGCAGGTATGTAAAGAAAACAGAACACCTACAGATGCTGGAGAATATTGTAAATATAAGTAAAGCAAATCTTAGAAAAAAACTATGACTGAGGCATGGAAAACTTATTTTTGTTAGATGTGAGTTTTACACATTATTTATCTAAGACGAAACACATATAATGCTAGATATGCCTTCCTCAAAAACCAATGTCGAGCAGTGGCGTCTTTCGGATGAGATGGGGATGATGGGGCTCCTTTCAATCACACTTCCTACCTCAACGCTCTCGTCTAAAGTTCCGCATTTAGGATTCGCGCACTCGGGAACATTTGTCATTCTCTATGGTCGCCTGTGACGGCTGTCCGTCAGAGTGTATGTTTTCATTAGCGCAGTAGCTACTGAACTGTCGCTGGGTAGTGCAAAACAAACATAGAAAATATAAAACTACTTTTTGAAACTAGAACCAATGACTCAAGGCGCAACGTCTCGCAAGAGTTATTGCTTTCGTTTCTTGATACTTTTGATGTCAATTCCGCCATGTTTATATATACAGGGTGTAACAAATAACCCGGTGCAAGTATCAAGCACTGACGTGCTACAGGAATAGATGCGTCTCAACAATGGACAGTGCAGAGCTCAGCTCGTCTACCTCACGACCGATTGTCTTGTCTGGGAGACAGGCGAAAATAGATAGGGCTGGCAAGGGGTTTGCTAAGACCTGATTAGTAGTTATGACTATACTTATATCAGTTGCTACCATATTCCGAAGTTGTTTGTTCCAGGCTCCTTTTTCTGGGACACTGAAGGATGGCTATCTGTTAACACGACTCCCGTTTCCCCGCGAGCTGCTTAACCTCTTAGTACGACACGCCTATTTTTTCCTTCAGTTGATCAAATTAACTTTATCTTGGTCTTCCCCTCTTTCTTACCTTCAATAATGTTGGTAATGAAGGTGTCGTGTCCTATCAGATGCCCAATCATCTTGCCCATCTGGGCCCTTAATCTCATCGCGCAAAACGTAACTATCGAATAAAAGTAGAGTAGAAACAGTACGTTAATCGCAAGAATATACACATTTGGTAGTCTCGTAATCAATTTTGCTATAACTATAGCAGTAGTATCGCAATAGATTGGAATTGACCAAAAAGGGTAGTCTGCTCCATAATAAGATAATGTTATGATTACGTCCGACTGACATTATATATGTCAATATTGATTGATATTAAGTGACAGTTGCACTACGCCCGTCCGGATTCACAACATAAAACAGGATTCACTATTTAGGTAAAAAAATCCCAGATTATTCTATAGCTTGCTATTCATATTCTATTGCTATACTATAATGATCGATCAAAGTTACGAGACTCGCAATTTTTGACACAATCGTAATAGAGTAATAGTAGAATAATAATAGAATAGAAGTTTAATCGTAAGTTTAAGAGACTAGTCCCTGGTCTCAGAACTTAAAATAATGTGTGGAATAAATTATTTTTACTGTTCTAAAGACCTAGTTATACAATGCTGTTAGTGTTTCTTGCTATTTGAGTTAACGAGCGGTAACCCTAGCAATCGGCATTAAAATACCTGACTGCTAAAAGGTCAACTCTATTCCTGTAACGAATCGTTAAAGATTAATTCCACCGATTTAGCTGTAAGAGATGCCATCTTTCATCCATCCGTAGAGACGGAGCAATGTCCTGTCCTGCTGCTTCGTAGATTAAATAAACAAGTTGTTTTTTAATTAACGCTAAATGAGAAAGTCAGTTTTGTTCGCTGACAGCAGCAACCTAGTACGCGGAGTTGAACATAACGATCGAAAGATCACCCGTGACCCCCTTGCCAACAGCCGAGATGGACACCGGCGGGGTTTTAGTGGGTGCGAACCCCACATAATCCTGCGACTCCCCCCGGGGTCGCAGAGCCGTTAGGAGTTTCCCCGCAAAAAAAAAAAGGAGCACATTAGTATGTCATATCCGAAGACATAATAATCGTTTCTGCTGATAGACTTTCACTGCGGATCATAGGGGTTCCCCACAAATCGCCATACCGACCTGTCTCAAGGGCAAAGGCTACACGGTGCAAAACGAGCGCCACTTCCGATAAATAATTAATATCTTCTAACCCATGACCGAAATAAAAAATATGCGTTTTTGACGGCCTAGATAATCTTGCTTAGAATTTTAAAGGCCCCGTTGTGTACTTCCAGGTTCAAAATCTAAGAAATAAACCGTTTGTTGCCTATAGTGTCCACTTTTATAAAATAATTTTGCTAAGATCATTATCGGTCGTCTTTGACCACCTTGTTGGGAAGTTTGGTCAGTGTGTGTCTGCAGCTGGTCTTCTGAGCGTTCTTATAATTAAAAGCTATTAAATAAGTATAAGAGACTGGCTGTGCCCCGCAGTGTAAATCACGGTTTAGTAAAAAGTAGCCTATGTGTAAATCCAGGCTGTCAGCTAACTCCATACTAAATTTTATTGAAATCGCTCCAGCCGTTTGGACGAGAAGAAGTAACAAACATGCACAAAAAAAAATCGCCTAGTGTAATATATCTATTGCAAAGAAAAGGAACGAGACAACAATAAAATATGGTATCAATACATAGTATAAAACAAAGTCGCTTCCCGCGTCTGTCTGTCGCTATAATCTTTAAAACTATGAAACGGATTTTGATGCGGTTTTCTTTAATACATAGAGTGATTCAAGAAGAAGGTTTATATGTATAAACATTCACAACATATTTATACGTTAAGCGGCACGAAGTTCACCGGGTCGACTAGTAAACTATATTGGGTGTGTTTTGAATAAAGAAGTGAGTCAGCTTTACTAAACTTTATGACACAAAGCACTCAGAAATATCCGCGGCATTTTCACTGTTAAAATCCCCGAAATGCCAAACTTTATGTGCGTAGATTTTACCTCGTTTGTAAGAGAAAATAGTGATGGATTGTGGTTTCATGAGTAAAAATATATTATGCTTAGTGTAAAAATATCAAGGGTTTTCTCTGTGTTCTATTTAGTTCATCAACCACACACCCTTTAGTCATTGGACATAGGTCCCACAGATGGCCACAAGGGAAAATTGTAAGGGTTTTTGCCCTAATCGCCACGCTTCGCAGGTCTATTTCATTGCGATGCATAATATTCAAACGTTGATTTACGTTTTTACAGTTCCTGTGGTTATTTCAGGAAATCCTTCATGCCTTGTGTTCTTCCTCAGTTTGTCTTTAAATTTTAACTTTCAAAGATAATTAGTTTAGACTTTAGCTAAGTGGAAATAACGTTGTGGATCTTAACGCAGAGTTAATTTAAGCTTATGCAAAATCAAAATTAAAGATTTTTGTTGTCTTTCGTTGTCATTGTCCTTTGAATCGAAAAGGCTCCGAAACTATTGGAATACTTAAAAGAAATCTAACGCCAATAGCGATCAATTTCCCTGATGAATATAAAAGTATTAAAAATAGGAATCGATCAATCAATAATTTTGTTAGCGTTACGATATTCGGCGGTTCGATCAAGTCCCTTTCGGCCGTCATCGCGACTATGTTTCGCAATCGCAACTGGTTGTCTAAAAGAAGTTATTAGTACTTCATGACAACCAGTTGCCATCAAAGATTATTTAGTCCTAATAAATAAATAACCAATCATCTGGGTTTAAACCTCATCGCGTCGTGCGCACATAAACTGTGCATAATTTAAATGCGTTTGAGGGTAGTCAATCGTTCCACGTGTTTAATCCAAGCTTTAGAAAACCCACTGTTTTTATTCCCTTCCCCCTTCGTAACACAATTTCCTGCGTCACTCAGAAAAAAGAAACAAAACCAAACGATGACAACATCAATGGGACGTCTGTGTTGAAACAGCCATTTATCATTTTGTCACGTTATAGTTGGGTGTGTTAATTGGGTTTATTTAGGAATGTTAAGGTAGGAGGTGACATCGAAACAGGATTAATATGTTTTTGCTAACGTGTTTTACAGGTACGGTACGGTAGCTATCAAATCAACCTATATTTGTTTTTTGGACAATATTATTTATTTAGTACCTACGTATTAAGGTTGATGCAAGTACAATATGGGAGCACTCACGTACAAAGCTGGTAACAAGCGCGTGTTGGCGCTGGTTCGAAAAATTTATAGAAAATACCTGCGCGGACATAGACGCTTGTTCCAGCGCGAATGTCAGCGCAGGTATTTTCTATACATTTCTTGAACCAGCGCCAACAAGCACTAGTTACCAGGTTTGTACGTGAATGCACCCTAAACATATAATTTAGAGAACATTATAAATTAGAAGATCGAACAAACTTACCTGAAGCACAGCCTGAAGTAAGGTTCGACCATAATCATTGCACAGATTACAGTGACGCCTCGGTGTTTGGAGAATTTTGTACGCAGATTACATGTTTATACCTATTATATTACCTACTAGTCGACCCGGAGAACTTCGTACCGCCTAACCTATTACTATGCTGTGCATGCATTATGCACATAAACTTTCCTCTTGAGTCACTGTATTTATTTTAAAAAAAAAAGCATCAGAATCCGTTGTATAGTTTTAAAGATTAAGCATAAATAGGGACAGACGCGGTAAGCGACTTTATTTTATGCTATGTATTGATTGAATGAAGTACCTAGTATTACCTAACTAATTTAACTTATTAAAAAAAAATCTCTCGGTATCTTCGCTTCACCCTGCCAGGTTTGCGATGGTCTTAAATAATAATAATAAAAACTTTATTTAAGTCTTGCAAGAGCGTTCATAAATGTTTCAGTAGAAATTTCAGCGTATTACTCTTTAGCTACAAAGTAATACTAATAAAGAGTATTAAGTCGTAAGGTAACAAAATACAATCGTATTGCTCGAATTTGATTTTCTTGGAAAAGGTGAAACTAAATCCGTAATACCAAATAGCTTGGGAATTGGACAGCGGAACCCCGAAACGGGGACGGTAGCTGAAGGAAGGGCAATTTATCATTTTTATTCCAGACAACCGATGCTGAAATATTGCCCGCAAATAGCGATGGAAATGCGACGCAGTTTGCCTGTGAGCATAGACTAAGTAATGCACATGAGAAACGAAGTGTGGGAATAAAAATTCAATAAAATCCACGTTTGTCTTAGTATGCCCAAGAGAAACATAGCGTAGGGTATGAGACTTTAATTACATATTTGAGTGTTCGAGTAAGAAAGAGTTTTTGTTCTTGTTCATTCTACGCACTCTGTAAAGTATTAACACGATTTGAATACAATATTGGAATAACGCCATCAAAGGAAAGGATTTTATTTCGCCTAATCACACAGGAGTAAAACCCCAACATTTTGGTATAATATTGATAAACATACATAACACAATCTCACGCCTATGTTCTCCGAATGGTAAGGCAGAGGCACCAGTTCATTGACTGAGCCGACGACCTCTCGTCGTGCAGGCATTAGCGCATCTAGCTGGACCCACGTTTAGCCGATTATTATACATACTGGGTGTTTCTGACAAGGGGGTAATAAATCAAAGGAGGGATTCAGCTCACCATACCTAACAACTTTCCCAAAGCAACATGGGTCGAAATCTCAAAAAAAAAAAACAGCTGTTCCATACATTGGTTCGATCAGCTGACGGGGTCAATGTATGGGACAGCTGATTTTTGTTTTGAGATTTCGACCCATGTTGCTTTGGGAAAGTTGTTAGGTATGGTGAGCTGAATCCCTCCTTTGATTTATTACCGCCTTGTCAGAAACACCCTGTATAAGTCATAAATAAAGAAACGAGCACCCACAAAACGCTCTTCTTTTTTAAAATAACAAGTGGGACATTTTAATAGCAATCGAAATAATACGCCATTACGTGTGAGCGTGGTCGTTTGTATGAAAAAACTTACTGAGATTTTTTCTAATCTTTACCTGAGTCTATAGAAATAAGATATCAAAAAGGTATCGTCTAGTTACGACTAGGTCACCATTTATAATTCTGTGGAAAAAGCTGATGAATACAACTGGCTATTGGCTAATACCTGATAGCGTTTGATTTATGCTTTCTCTTTCACACCACTGAAGTATTTATTGCGGATATACCTGGTGTTTTAATTGTTCTTCGCTAAGAATGAATAATTACTTGTGCTGAAGTAAAAGTGTGAGTACTATCGCACGAAGCGCTTCTTGTTCTGTCAGGCCGCGTTATTATGAAAGAAAGACATTTTCAAAATAATTAGTAGATGCTATCAATAAACTTAAAAAACAAAAAGAAAGTAAAACAAGTTGTTTGTGCATTGCAGCTGCCGTAACATGGCACTGCAAGGGAAGGATTTTAACAAAACAATCCATACTTTATCCATAGTATAATCGAAAATATCAGAGTTCCTACCTAAGTTACTTAAATACTATTGCATTAGGGTAAACCTGTAAAAATAGATGTGTAAATAATAAAAAAAAAATAATGCAAAAGTAACTGTCTGCATGTGTGAAACGCATTCACACTAAACTACTGAACTGAAATGACTGAAAATTAGTAGGTGGGTGGGTAGTTTAGTTAAGAATAACGAGATTAATTATACAACTAGGTACTTTAAATTCCGAAAAACCCACTGGAACAGAAAATTGGGGTTTTAAGTTCGAAGGGAAAATGCGCTGGTGAAGCCGCGAGGCGCTCAATAGTTTCTAACCGGCTTCAAAAAAGAAGGTTTCAGTTAGACTTGTATAAATGTATGTTTGTCCGCCGATTATCTCGAGTTTGGCTGAACCGATTTTGATGCGGTTTTTACAAAAGTATTTGTTACATTCAGGGGAAGGTTTAAGTACCTAAATTAACTGATTAAAAAAAAAAGTGCTCTGTTGATGTATGTGTGAGTTTATCGAAGGCGGGTTCCTTTTTTTTTAAAAAGAAATTATTGATAATAACATACAGAATTGTCTATCTACACCCAGTCGTCCGTAACGTTAAAGTTAATCAAACGCCGGATATTGCGCAGAGATGGCACGTAAACAAAACGTAACGTTACGTCGTCGCCGTCGGTGGACGTGAACGTAACCTCACGTGAACGGACACGGACAGCGTTTCCTATTTGATTCTATTTCTGCGAATAAACAGACTTGTCTGACGGTGCGTTTTGGTAGGAAAAACTAGGAAATGTATGTTTAGTTCTTTATTTCATCTGTTATTGGTTGTAGTAGCTTTTGATTTTGTTTGTTAACTATCTATATGAGTGTATATGGCGAGTCAATAATAAATTTAAGGGGTGATTCAGCTCACCATATCTAACAATTTTCCCGAAGTAACATTAAAATTTCAATTAACAAATAAGCTGTTTCGTACATTCATTCGATCAGCTGATAGGGTCGTTGTCGAGACGATTTATTGTTTTGAAATTCCGACCATGTTGCTAATGGAAAATTGTATAGTACGGTGAGCTGAATGCCTCCTTAGATTTAATACCGACTTGTCATAAACACCCAGTGTATATCTAGAAAGTATGAACAAAGCATGAAGCCGGCAAATAAACCTAGCCCAGCCCCCGCAGCATGACGGACCATTTGTCGAATCTTTCTGTCACTTTTAATCGCTTTTGACATTCAAATGCGGGAAAATGTATGGAGACGATCGACAAAAGTGACAGATGGATACGACAAAGTCGACAAAATTTCGTCATGTTACCACTGCAGAATGAAAAGAGCGAGCGAATAGAAAAGAAATACTTTAGAATAGTTCACATTTCTCTTCACATTTTCCAACTGGACTTGCCAATCATGCAGTGTGCCGGGGGATTAAACGGCTGGATTCTATACACATGTGTGTTAGTGTAAAATGAAATTATATGTCATCCGCTTGTAAGTTGTAAGGGCCGGACTCTTCAATAGCGGAGATAAGACAAGCGGGGAGATGTGTTTTTAATAGTAGTTTCTACTACTCACACGTCTCGTCCTGTGGCGGTAGCATGACGGACAATTTGTCGAATTTGCCATATCTATATGTCACTTTTGACAATCAGCTCCATACATTTTCCCGCATTGAAATCTCAAAAGCTATTAAAAGTTACAGAAAGATTCGACAAATAGTCCGTCATGCTACAGGGGCTGCAGTGTTATCATGACGAAAATTTGTCGACTTTATAGTATCTATCTGTCACTTTTGTCGACCGTCTCCATACATTTTCCCGCATTTAAATGTCAAAAGCGATCAAAAGTGACAGAACGACTACACAGATGGTCCGTCATGCTACGTAGGCTGGTTGCCTGGAAGAAAGTTTTTCTGTGATAGTGGAACTAAAAATTCAAAATCGTCACACAAACTTTCGCATTCATAATTTTGGTAGGGATTAATTTTACTTAGGTATATAAAAGTCGTAAAAGACCATATTTCTAAATATATCCAGTAAGATTATAAGTTTGCTGGTCAGCCTTTAGTAATAATTAACTGTATCTGTAGTTTTTATTATTATGTTTCTCAATACTCTTCGGTATCACGGGATGGAGCCCGGTCCTTTGAGAGGCGTGCGAGGGGACGAATCCAACTCGTAGAGGCCCTTTCGAGAGTTTTGCTATATTGTATATGGATCACCAACCAGGCACCGCCACTAAATGCACAAACAGATCATGCACCCAGAGGCGGCACCCAGAAGGTGATAGGAACTATTGTAAAATGGATGACAAGAAATGGTTTATGGGGGTGAACTGTTTAATGGACCGGTTAACTGGTGCTATGGAGTGAAATACCGGTATACGCCTGCCTTTAATGCAACATTTCACTAATTATCATGGCAGGCGGTGACTCGCTGTCCACTGGGTGGGCTTCCACTAAGTCGCCGATATATTGGCAACGGGTCGCAACACTGGTCGTGGACAGCTAAGGTTGTCGAGAGGTGAGACTGCGGGCAGCATAAGATGCACCCGGCGTTATGACATTTTACACTTCCAACCTGGAGCATAGGCTTCGCTCTTGCTACTCCACTCTGGCCGGCTGGTGAAGGCAAGCTCAGAGGCGGGGGGGTGTGTGTGTGTGATGACTGCATGTGAGTGTGCGTGTGATGACTGCGTGTGTCCCCTGGAGGTATAGGGTCCGTGGTGTCGCCACTCACCATCGACTCGCCACAAGCCGTCCCTGCGGTGACTAATTGCAATGGAAGTTCCAGACCGGAAGTACTGGAATTTATTATTATTATTATTATTTTAATAAATTTATCTCCACTTTTGTTGAGTACGGCCCTAAAGTGTGTATGACACAGCTGTTTTTCAGTCGAATCATCTCGCAACGATTTCGAGCAATCATAAGATAGTTTCCAATAGACATTTCCCTGGACATTCCAAAATAATGTTTTCTAGTTTATTTTTTTATTTTTTATAATATATGTTGTAACTTCTTGTAACACATTTTATTTTGTTTTCCTATTCTCTAACTGAGTCAGAGCACAGAATAATAAATTTAGTACTACATACAGTATGGGCACTCCCTGCCTCCCTGAGCAAGTGCGGCTTCCCCGCTCTCGGTTACCTCTCAGCTACAGCTCAGTACAGTTAAAGCAGCGTCACCCGTCTTTTCTTACTCACACAAGCATGATACGCGTGCACGTATACGAGTTTAGGCAGTGCGCGAAGAAACACGATTTCTTCTTTAAAGTGTCCGAGGTGTAGTGTAGTAAGAGTAACAGCATCGCACATCTGGCAAGGTGTTGCGACGTTTACGAAATAATAACACTGTTATCTAGACCAATTAAGCTATTTAACGTAAGTATGTCAATTTAGACTGGATGTCACATATTTACCATACAACAAACCAGTAAAGCAGACCTCCAGTAAAGCTATTTAAAACCTACTATATCTTAAAGAATAATACGGTAACGTTTTTAAACTGGTAAGTTAACTCTATGCACAGAATACCTAATAGTACCAGGAATGCTCTATGGCACTTTGTTCAAAACTAAATTTTATAACCATATATAATCATTCAATTACCATAGAATCCTAATACAATTTACTATAAGTATCGATTTTTGTTTCTTGTTTGTAGTTCTTTTTGTATGACTTTGTATATGTTTCGGGCACCTTAGAAACAGGCTTTATCTAGTAAGGGGCTCTGAGCGTGATGCGATTATTAATAAAAAAAAACTAAACAAAAATCGGTTCAGCCATTTAGACTCTACGACCACAGACAGATACACGTTAAAATTATAACACCCCTCTCTGAATTTTCGTTTGGGGGTTAAAAATAAATATTAGCTGAAATACTTTATGTGACCAATTATCGACCTTGCATTATTATCAAGGATGATGCCGCCATTTCCAAGTGATTGAACTTCTTGTGCGTATTTTTGTAATACACTGCATGCGTGTGGCCTCCCCTAGCTAATGTGAATCAACAACTGAATAACGTAAACATTTCAGTATGCGCGTTCTCCGTTCCTTGGCAATAGTCCAGCGATGACATTTCTTTTAAGTAGCTTGTTTTGCAATGCACTTGTTCGCTTTTGAACGAGTTTGTGAATTAGTTTTTTGGTTTTAACAGATTTATTATTGTGTCTTTTTGATTCTCGCTTGGTCGCCCTTAGTGGGTTAATGTAAATATGTCTATGTTCGGATCTTAATTTATTAAATCAGAATCAGAACTGGCGGTTATTCGTTTTTTTTTTATCTTCAATATTTTCTCAAGATGTAAAAGGTTGTGTATGAGTAATGTTTCTGGGATGGATACTATTTAGTGAATTTGAATTTTTAACACTGATTGCGTATTTCATTGCGATAAACTTGAGATATTTTCTTTTCTCTTTTAATTCATTAATTCCATATTTAGTAAAATGGGGTTTAAAGTGATTTTTTTTTATAATTTACACTGGACGAGGGTCGCTAAAAACAGGTCGACTTGGCGTTGCGTGGGCTAGGCCTTCCAGCAGTAGACTTCTTTCGGCTAAAATGATATTAGTTAAGGAAAATCTAGCATCCAAATTATGTAAGAAAAAGAAAATCTGGATTCTATTTATTATATAGTCGTCTAAATGACAGGCTATTCGCAATTTTATAGCTGGCGTAAGCTTAGATGTAATAATAACATGAAGCTGTCAATGGCGGCTGAGTGAATCTGCTGCGAAGTCGTTAGTGGCACATTTAACACTACATTCTGTATCTAGAATACAATAAATTGCCTTTCGTCGTCTCAGTTCATTCTATCTTCTAATATATTAATACTAGTCGACCCTGCGAACTTCGTACCGCCTAACCTATGAATGTATTATATACTTGTAAACCTTCCTCTTGAATGAATCTATCTATAAAAAAACCGCATCAAAACCCGATGCATAGTTTTAAAGATTAAAGCATACATAGGGACAGACGCGGGAAGCGACTTTGTTTTATACTATGTATTGATGATATTGATATTCATATGCCGCTATGGATATAAATGGGAAGTGACCAACCATAAACTGATTGATTTATTTTTTTATTATCATACGAGCGGTCCCGGCTTACTTCGTTACGCCATAGAATATAAGATTACTCAAAGACTTGGCTCTACAGACGATGTTCTTTTGACTGCCCAGAATGGGCGAATCAAAAAATTTACAACAACTACAAACCACCTGTAAAAATATGAAACAACGGAAAAAATACTGCAGCTTGGGTTACATTATTTGAGCTTAAGTAAGGTCCCTAATTTTTTTGAAAATCTCATATAGCCTATGTCACTCAAGGATAGTGTAGCTTCCTACCAGTGAAAGAATTTTTCAAAGCGGTTCAGTATTTCCGGAGCCTATTCGTTACAAACAAACAAATAAACAAACAAATCTTTCCTCTTTCTAATATTGGTATAGATTTGTTCAATTGAACAGTTACAGCTTACAACATAGAAAAAACGATAAAAACAATTAGCCACTCGCTATACTTACAATTTTATAGCTGCACTGTAGCTGATGAGCTTTGTGCAGTTTTTGTTTTTTAAATTATTATACGTGATATTATTATTCTGTTCAATTTGCGCCCTCAATTGACGCATGCCTGAGCAACCGCAGTCATTGCGCTAATAAAACTAGTACCTTTTTGAATTTTCCGTTTCCTTAGATGGATTTTTTTAATAAAAAGATCTGGTTTTAGACTATCTCTGTAGTAAATTTTAGTTAAATCGACTCAGTTTTTAGGCGTGATTGCGTAACACAAGGACACTTAGAGTTCCTTCATATTTGTAGGGATTACTTGACATTACACCAAGAACACGTTGGGAGGTAGTAAACCAGTAAATAAAATAAAAGATGACATTTAAACGGCAATTTTGTGGTTAACGCGCTACGGGTGAGTTGTCTGTGAAAAATAAATTATAATAACCACCCGTGTTCGTAAGTCGTATTTAGTAACATTTATCACAGGTAACTTTAATATTTACTATTCGACCCGGCGAACTTTGTACCGACTAACCCTATAGCAGAGCTATCTTGTGCGCGAATTATTCTTATAAACCGTCCTCTTGAATCTCTCTATCTATTAAAAAAAAAACCGCATCAAAATACGTTGCCTAATTTTAAAGATTGAAGCATACATGGAGACAGACGCGGGAAGCGACTTTATTTTATACCATGTTATGTATTGATATTGATTTAGCATTGAATAAAATATATTATGAGTGTATAATATTTTTCTTATAACAGGATCTCAGTTTATGATTTGAAAACAAGAGCGCAATTGCCCTTTACTATCAGTTCCTGTAGGATTTTCGATAAAAATGTACTATCTTTGTTCAAAATATCCTAAATAATAATAATAATTACACATGACACTCAGAGCCCCTAAGTAGAAAGAACATGTATCTGGGTACACGCGAAACATATACAGAGACGAACATTACACCCAGACCGGAAACAAACATCGATATTCATCATAACAATGTTCGCCTCGCCGGGAATCGAACCCAGGTGTACACGCATCTCAGTCCACATCACTGCCAACTGAGCTACGGAAAAGTCAATCCAATCAGTAGTTTTGGCAGGAAAGCGAGACAGACGGACAGATAGACAAAGTTAATTTAGAATTTATAATATTAGTATGGATATTTTCTTTCAAAGCATGTTGAAAGTTCCTATCAATTTCCGTAAAGCATCAATCCGCATCTACAATTACATCAGCAAAAGGCGAAATGCTCTAATAATCGGTGCAAACAAACGAAAATGATTGTTCAAAGTTTAAAATGGCCGTTGCAAATACTAAATGGAATATTTATTAAGCTTTTTGTGTTCTTCAATACATAATTAAACACAAAGTCGCTTCCGCTGTCTGTCGCTATATGCCAAAATCTTTAATTTAAACTATGCTACGGATTTTGATACGGCTTTTTTTTAATAGATTGAGTACATAATTCAAGAGGAGGGTTCCAATTATAATATATATACCATACACAATATAGTAATAAGTTAGGCCCTAACTTTGCTATGTTCTAATGTTATTTGTTTGAACTGTTGGTGTGCCTATTAAATAAATAAAATAAAATAAAACCTTTAGGTGGAACGAAGTTCGCAGGGACTTGTTTTACTATTAAGTCATTATTAAGTACTAGCTGTCCCGGCGAACTTCGTATCGCGCCCTTACACTTTATATTTTACTTTTACTAACTGCCTCTCAATTTTTCCATATTTTCTTACCTTTTAAACCTTCCCTGGACTACTACGAACATTTCAAACCCAAAATCAGCTAAATCGGCCCGGTTCTCGAGTTTTAGCGAGACTAACGAACCAGTGTAAGGAAAGATACTTATTCGTTTGATAGTTGTCTATTTGTTACAAAAAATATAATCACAATATTTGATTGCTCAACTAAATTGTGCGTCAATCATGCATAACGTCGTAAGTGTCAATTAAAATCATATATTCATAAATGAGGACATTCCTGAATAAAATGTCGTGTTAACAGAATCGTAGACGATTTATCAAAAGCAAAAACAAATAATAAACTTGTCTTAGCTTTGCCGGTTTTACGTGGGATGGGACATCTATGTTTATTTTATTTGCCTTTTGGTACGTGAAAATGGTACGCAATGAAGAATGGTACAGTGGCGGTCTAGGACGGCGCTAAAGTTCCGGGTTTTTAACATAACATAATATCACGCCTTTTATTCCCCGGAGGGTTAGGCAGAGGCACCGGCTTGAGAGCCAGACCCACGTTTAGCCGAGTTTATGCTTTATTACCAACGTGACAAGGGGCCAGCTTGTCGCCGCGGTTATAACGACCACTACTGCGGCCGGGACCAACGGCTTAACGTGCCTTCCGAAGCACGGAATCATCTTAACTTTTCGGACAATCAGGTGATTCAAGCCTGCAATGTCCTGTCAATGGGTTTTTCTGTCTTGAAAAATAGCTCTTGTTCTTTGGTAATACAGTCTAGGGCGCACGAGACCATAGACAAATCTTTTACGGCCTCCTAGACCGCTACTGTACGCATTGAAGAATAAAACGTTAAGATAATCGATACAGAGAGCAGACCACACAGGCGTATGATATGCCAGTGCTATTAAGGTTAATATAAAAACTGATTGCAATATCGTTCATTATGTTTGTCCAGCAGTAAAAGTCTTTGGATTGAAATGATGATGAACCTAATCGATTGAAGGCGTGGTCACTGTAAATGAGAAAAACAAAATTATTTAGAGCTAAACTAGTCGCTACTCTCGGTATGTAATAGTTGAATAACTTAGATCGAATATAATATTTTCTTAAATTGCAGTATAACAATACTTAATCAGTTTATGAAGATACTAGTCGACCCTGTGAACTTTTTTTTATTTTTTTTATTAACAATGTACCAATGCCAAAAAGTACCAATCCTATTCGGCCGGACAACACAAACAAGCCACCTGTACGCTCCTTTCCACGCAGGTTTCTAACAAAAAATATTATATCTGGCCCGTTGCCAACGTTCCGTTATCGCTACCTCGTGCAGTAAGCGTAGTGTAGGATTCACTTTTGTCTATTCATCCTAGTTTAGGTGATTAGATAACGCGGTAGTCTGAAACGTTACTTTATAAAGATTTGATAAGTTGACTATGTTGAAAGTATGTTTGTTCTTTTTTGTGTGCAGTTTTCAACAAAAAACGCCAAAAGAAAGTAATGTCTTTTTTTTTTCTTTTTATCGCTGGTATATCATATCACTAGAGGCTGCCCCGCGGTTTTTCCCGCGCAGATTTATCATAAACACCTAAATCCCATTTTTTCCCGTTCCCGTGGGAATTTCGGGAAATCCCTTCTTAGTGCTCACTTACACTCCCTAAGGAGTTCCTTACTACCTTCCTACGTGCAAAATTACAGCCCGCTACGTCCAGTAGTTTCGGCTCTGCGTTGTCTTTCAGTCAGTCAGTAACGGAAGAGTTTTATATACTATATTGATAGAGTTTATAAGGCTATTCTTATACCATTCGAAAGATAAGATAAAAACGCTTTATTGCCATAAAATAAAAACAACAAATAAATAATGAGAAGTCTAGTGAGAAAGAGACAAAGCGCCTCTCCATCCCGCTCGCAATCCGCGCGTCAAACGAGATAGTGTTAGAAGTTTTCACTTTGTGAGCCTAGTAAGTAACCATAGTCGTGCTCGCACTGCAGCCAAGTATACACTCATTTGTCACCGACGAGCTGTTTACTTGTAATCCTAGTTTAGAATTTCTACTGAAGACACCCAAACCTAAATCATAAACTCCTAAAGTACAACGAACATGATAGCTGTAGTTATTTAAGGTCTCCGCCCACTATTAATATGCTAATGCGGCAGTAAATTAGTGGCGAGCCGAGATTTAGGGCGGGCGCACGTTGCATTATTGCTTGAGCCACGGCTACAAACGCGGACGCGGCTACAAATCGGGGCGAGATTTTTCACGCATTCTGTATAGCATCGTTGCAAACTGAGCGTTTGAGAAGCTAAAATTGTGGCTAGCAGAGATTTAAAGCGGGCGCACAATGAGCCACTGGTCGCGGACACAAACTGCTGACGAGTTTTTTCATACATATTGTATCTATTACATCGGCGAAAACCGAGTTTTCGAGAGGATAAATTTTTGGCGTGCTGACTAAATAAAGAGCGTGAGGCTGCATTAGCGGCTGCGTTGTGTTGTTGGGTTAAGTCTAGTGGATTGTCTAAAAACCTTTCCAGAAACAACTTCATTGGGCAATCGGATAAAAAAAAAACAGCTACTATCACCAGAAAATACAGGGTTGAATAGATAGACGGATTCAGCTCACAACTTTCCCAAAGCAACATGGATCGATATTTTAAAAAACCAGCTGTTCCATAAATTGGTTCGATCAACTGACGGGGTCAATGTACGAGATAATTGTATCAGATTTTTTGCTTGACGGGTTTGTGCCCCCAGTGGCCGCGCATAGTGGCTACGATTAGAGACCTACCGTCTTATTCATAAAGATACAGTAGATTTTAAGTCGCCTTATTGGAGGTCTACTTCGCTGGTTTGTTGTATGGTAAATGTTTAAAGGTTTGGATGGTAATTAGTGGACTGTATTTATTTTAGTTTTATAGGCCCTGGTCTTAGTAAAGAAAACACGTGCTCATCGTGCGAACAATTTATTTGAAGAGAAACAAAAGAACTTAAAATTAGAACATGTCAAATCAAAGAGAATACTCTATACATAGTTCTTTACTTTATGTTGGTAAAGATTCCAACAGTAAATACGTGACATCCAGTCTAAATTGACATACGTCAAATAACTAAAATGTTCTTTAACTTTTTATGAATAAGAGGGTAAGTGTGCGCCTGCTCTTAAATGAAATTCTGAATCTCACTGAATAAAATTACAGTTTGGGGCTTATACACGGTTAGTAATGATGCTGTCTTAATCTTAGTTAGATGATCTGAATATCGTATTAAATGACTTTAAGAGCCAGTTTACAGCGATGCTAGCGCCATTCGCGAAAAAAATTAATAGCTTCTAAACTAAGGCAAATATCAAAAATGTGGCACAGTATGACACTAGATGATGTAGCCTAGTATGTTTAGGGCACTTCTGTACAGCTTTTAGGTTGTAGACCAAAGAAAGCTACAAAGTTTAGCTAAAAGTGGCCACTTTTGTCAACAATCTATGTTTTTTTTTGTTCTTTTTACGAAGGACTACTTTGCTGTGCTCAAAAAATACTAGGCTACATTATCTTGTGTCATACAGTGCCACATTTTTGATATTTGCCTTATTTTAGAAGATATTAATTTTTTTCGCGAATAGCGCTAGCATCGCTGTTAAGTGGCTCTTAACTAGAATCAAGCGGATTCACAATGAGTGGTTTTCAATTTGTCATCTCAGAAAAAAAAATTAGTTTTATGACGCCGCTATCAGATGGCGCTAGCAAAAATTTCAGTAACGGAAGAGTTTTATATACAAGGTGTTTCTGACAAGGCGGTAATAAATCAAAGGAGGGATTCTGCTCACCATACCTAACAACTTTCCCAAAGCAACATGGGTCGAAATCTCAAAACAAAAATCAGCCGTCCCGTACATTGACCCCGTCAGCTGATCGAACCAATGTATGGAACAGCTGTTATTTTTTTTGAGATTTTGACCCATGTTGCTTTGGGAAAGTTGTTAGTTATGGAGAGCAGAATCCCTCCTTTGATTTATTACCGCCTTGTCAGAAACACCCAGTATATTGATTAACTGTCTTACTAGCGTAGTTCAATAGTATCCTGCTTGTATTAATAGGAAACGTATTATCTTGAAAACCTCTGGAACATCCTTTATAAGAGGTTTTCGAATATTATACAGATCTAATACAGGTGGTTAAATGTTTTCAGTAAATTAAGTAAATCTAAAATATCCCTAGACATTGCTGATGTGTGTACCTTTTATAATATTACTCAATATTGCATTTACATATATGTTTCATTTTGTTATTTCCAAATTAGTGTATCGAGGTAAAATGGTGTGTTATGTTATGTTAGTGCCAGTCGGTAAATTAATAAATAAAATATTTATTTGACAAAAGGAGCTCGTTTTTACAAAATATCCTCTCACTCTCAAACTCGGCAAGGCCTGTAATATGAGAGCCACTAAAAATTTACAAAAATGTAATTTGAGTACCTACTTAAATATAAATAATTAAGGTCAGTGTGGAAAATTTCGGCAGACTTCTCTCCCATTTCACTTTGACATTATTTAAATATTGATATATGCATAACCGCCTCCGTAGCTCAGTGGCGTAGCGCGTCGCGCCTTTGATTAGGGCACGGATGGTTGTGGGTTCGATCCCCGCAGAAAACACCACATATTGATTTCTCACAAAAATCACGTTGTGGTTGTTTTCGGTTGGATAGGACATTGCAGGCTTGAATCACCTGATTGTCCGAAAAGTAAGATGATTCCGTGCTTCGGAAGGCACGTTAAGCCGTTGGTCCCGTCCGCAGTGGTGGTCGTTATAACCGCGGCGACAAGCTGGCCCCTTGTCACGTTGGTAATAAAGCATAAACTCGGCTAAACGTGGGTCTGGCTCTTGAGCCAGTACCTCTGCCTAACCCTTCGGGGAATAAAAGGCGTGAGATTATGTATGTATGTATGTGATATATGCATAATCAATAATAATATGGCTTGTATCGGTGTACTATAGGCTAACTATAGGGCTCTTTAACGAGGCACTGCTATCCAACTTTCTTAATGATTATCAGCGAAGAAAATCTGTTCTTTTCCTCCTCAGTTTGTAATATTATGCCAAAAAAATGGGTGAATTTAATTCTGTGAATTAAAAGAAGGCGCCGGAATCTCATATAAGTGCTGGTAAGTAAATACTTATTTCCGGTTTAAATTTTTTTTTAAACCTCTTTTTTCGACAATCGTACGATAACGGAAAATTAGGATTTAGCGTTTAGATTTAAAGGGAAATTCGGTAAATTACGTTTTATTTACTGGCGAAGCCGCGGGGCGCAAGGACTATACATAAATAGATTTCTGATCAAAATAAAACACGAGTCAGAAATCCCCAAAAATATTTGTTCTAACAATTAAAAGTAATCGTTTTGTAGCTTTCTTTGGCAGTGTTGCCAACGGTTGAAATAGCAATCCACCAGATAAGGCTCCTCAAACTACCAGAAAACCACTAACAAAAATATGTCCCCCTCTGAAAACCACTAAAATTTCCACTAGAGTGCATGACAGATGAGTTGATATACGTAAATAGGGGACAGTGGTGACCCTTTGCTTTTACCCCAAATATATGACCTGGGAGGCAAATTTCTTAACTAAAATCGATCGATTCGTAATTGACTTGTTAGCGACTTCGTTAACCATTGCCGCTTTAACAAATGTGATTTCTGCTACACGCCCAAAGAAAACAGCAATGGTTAACAAAGTCGCCAAAAAGAACAAGACAATTACGAGTCAATCGTTTTTAGTTAAGAAATTTGCCTCCCTGTGCCCTTTTATTTTTTAAGGATTTTATAATGTTCAATTATTAAGACTTGAGCCCTAACTTGAACTTGAAACTTAAGGTGGACCCTCTCGGTATGGCGCGAAAATAAAAAAAAATCGCGTTTTTTATTTACTCTGGCGAAAAAATTTAATAAAGTTTTAATGAATTCGCTCATGTAAGAAATAAGAAACCATCTCCCACATTGTAAAAAACGCGATTTTTTTTAATTTTGCGCCATACCGAGAGGGACGACGTTTTTCTAAAAATTAACCAATTCGCAACCTTAAAATTTTATTGCCATCTAGATGTTAAACTATCGTCTTTAAAAACTTTAATCAGGTTCTCAAGACAGCTACAAAGAAAACTAAGGGTCCTCGAAGTATGGACAAAATATGAAAAAAAAAAAAATTTACATCGACTTTGTATTCAATTGAAAAAAAAAAAAAGGAAAAATGTTGTAATTCTACTAAATTGTCTAAAACATCTTTAGTTCATACGCTTTGCAACAGCATACCACAATTCCAATTTATTCAAAAACTGCAACAGTTCTTGGTCTAATTTTTCCACTAAAAAAATCCACTAGCCACTAAACGCAAAAAATGGCCACTAAATGGGGGTTCCAAACCACCAGATTTAGTGGAAAATCCACTAAGGTGGCAACACTGTTCTTTGGCTAAGGAAAACCATTTTATACTCGCGCCGAGAGACGACGCTGGCGCGACGTGGAATCGAAAACGCCCTCTTTCAGCTATATAAAAAAACCAACCCCCAGTGAGTTTTTCTTTTATGTAAAGAGTTTTTCAAGATATAAATAGATCAATAGAGCCGCCTCCGTAGCTCAGTGGCGTAGCGCGTCGCGCCTTTGATTAGGGCACGGAAGGTTGTGGGTTCGATCCCCGCAGAAAACACCACATATTGATTTCTCACAAAAATCACGTTGTGGTTGTTTTCGGTTGGATAGGACATTGCAGGCTTGAATCACCTGATTGTCCGAAAAAGTAAGATGATTCCGTGCTTCGGAAGGCACGTTAAGCCGTTGGTCCCGGCCGCAGTAGTGGTCGTTATAACCGCGGCGACAAGCTGGCCCCTTGTCACGTTGGTAATAAAGCATAAACTCGGCTAAACGTGGGTCTGGCTCTTAAACCAGTACCGCTGCCTTCGGGGAATAAAAGGCGTGAGATTATGTAAATAGATCTTACACGAGGTTATCAAGTTCCGACGTTTATTTTCTTTTCCACTCTGTTTAATAAAGGATAGCATTAAATCTAAATATTTTACCTAACTCAGGTCTTCCACATAAGGTCTTTATTTTGCAATTTAAATTCTCATTCAGTATTACCGCTTTGCTATACTATAATTTAATATATGGAATAGTTACATTAACTATTCGGGTGCGAGGCCGGGAGGGTTTTATTAAATTCTGAAGAGACGTCAGTCAGGGGTTGCAAGATGTGGTCTAGAGCTTGCAAAAAGGGTCTTAGAAATTGCTATTTAGCGGAGATATACGGAGTTATAGCTCCTTTGCTTATACAAGTTGCGAGTCGGTACAGTTTATTTCTAATTTGCGCTAAGAGTTTATAGTTATTCATGCGTTGCACTGTTGCACAATATCTCTAAACTTTGTATGGCTATCTTCCATATTTTTTTTTTTATGTTATCAGTGAAATCTGTGTAAATGTCTAAGAAGAAGTCTAAACCTGTTGCATAACAGTTTTTGAGTAACAGGAACAGTTCTTTAAGTCCCTAATTTTTTCGTAGTTACAAACAATCTATGAAAATTTTAGCTCGATTCCTTCGTTAGCGGCTGCGACAGGCAATCAGCTCAGACAGACAAAGGCTTTTCTTCCTTGTTACGAAACCCGAAAATGCTTAGATTTAAAAAAAAAACAAAATAATATACAATTTATAGGAAGGATAAAAAATTTACAAAAACTGCAAACTCGTTGGGGGTTGGTTAATTAAGTATATTGATTTTAATTCAACACCGCGCTTGCGTTGTCTTGCGGCGCTAGTATTGAAGGTTTTTTTTTTTTGCGATTGTCACTAAATTTGATGAAATTTTGATCAGGATTTTCTTTAACGCAAAAACTACTAATACCTTTTGGGATTTGTGACTAATAATTAGATAAGAATCTTTAGTATTTTTCAATCATTCAGCAAAAGCCATTTTTTTCCTCACGATTTCTGGAATAAAAAATTGTCGAAGATTGTTCAACTGTAAAAAAACATAAAACCAAAATATGTTTTTATTTTTGCCAGCACTTACATGAGATTCCGGCGTCTTTAAATTCGCATCCTTTGCATAATATTACATACTGAGGAGGAAGAGATTTCGATCTTGGATAATCTTTTAGAAAGTTTGATAGCACTTGGCTCTTCCTAGAGCCCTAATACAACGATACTGGAATGTTACTAGATAATGAGAAATTGACTGGCTTTCACCAAGATACGCTCTCGATGCACTAATTTTGGAAAAAAAATTAGGACATAAATCGAATATTGAGTAGAATAACATACTGTTAATGGTATTTTAAGGCTATATTGTGTAGCTTTTAGGATAATGATCTTAGAAATCTTATTTTATGAAACTTAAGTGGCCACTATAGGCAACAAATGATTTATTCCTTACATTTTGAACCTGAAAGCTACGCAACAGGGCCCTAAAAATTTTAAGCAAGATTATCTAGGGAGTCAAAGAAGCATAATTTTTATTTCGACCATGGTTTTGAAGATATTAATTATTTATCAGAAGTTGCTCTAGTTTCGACCCATGCAAGCCCTTAGGGATACTTAACCTAATTTGTTTTTGGCATAATCTTGAATCATTCTAATGAGATATATGTAATCTAGCATTAATTAATGTTACATCTCCCATTACCACATTAGGTTAACCAAACAGGAAACGGAAGCAGTTAGTTCATCAAGGCATAACGCTGAGCTAAACACTCCGGTGGAATCTGTCGCGTAAATCAATCTGTACTGCAGAGGGTTATAATATATTTTACTAGCTGACCCGGCATACTCCTTATTGCCTTAGATTATACCTTAACATGATTATTAATAAACTACCTACGCCTAAAAACTTTGCTGTATGGACTATGCTCAGTTGGCAGTGATGTGGACTGAGTAAGCGTGTGCTGTGCACCCGGGTTCGATTCCCGGGCGGGGCGAATATTGATATGATGAATATCGATGTTTGTTTCCGGTCTGGGTGTGATGTTCGTCTCTGTATGTGTTTCGGGCTCCCTAGATACAGGTTCTCCCTAGTAAGGGGATCTGAGTGTGATGTGTTATTTATTATTATTATTATTCTCAATACTCTTCGGTATCACGGGATGGAGCCCGGTCCTTGAGGAGAGGCGTGCGAGGGGACGAATCCAACTCGTAGAGGCCCGTTCGAGAGTTTTGCTATATTGTATATGGATCACCAACCAGGCACCGCCACTAAATGCACAAATAGATCATGCACCCAGAGGCGGCACCCATTATTATTATTATTATTATTATGTTACTTTGCCCGGCCAGAAGGGGTGAATTAAAAAACAACAACGTTAAATCAATCTTTGACAGGAAAATATACGGAACGGAATGCCAAAATATTTTTTACTAGCTCTCCCCTCCATATTTTCTCACATTTTAAATCTTTCCTGAACTACTACGAAATTTCGAAACTAAAATCAGCTAAATCGGCTCAGCCCTTTTCGAGTAATAGCGAGATTAACGAACTACGAATCTACTACTACTATATGGTAGATTTACACTAATATTATAAAGAGGAAATAAACAATCTAACGCACGCTAATGGAACACTTGAAGAACAGGCACCAGCGTCTTTCGTCAAAAATAAAAACCTGCCAAGCTGGCAAAAACCCCCTCGCAATGATTTTTCTTATGGCAATCTGATAGAGAATAATTGCCTTGCAATTGCAACGTCTAGTGCTTGGTCTTTAAGAGCCATAGCACAGCTAAAGTAGCGCCACCCGAGAAAAAATTAAATATCTTCTAAACTAAGGCCAATATCAAAAATGTGAAACAGTATTCCCCTGGATAATGCAGCCTAGTATTTTTAGGGCACTGTTGTATAGCTTTTAGGTTAAAGACCACAGAAAGAAACTGATTGTTGCCAAAAGCGGCAAAAGTTTCACATTTTTGATATTTTCACTTTAGCTGTGCTATGCCTCTTAAATAAGAAATCAATAAGGCACTAGTGAAAGTATAATATAAATCTAGTGATTTATCAGTACGGTCCATTTCAGACGCCACTTAAGAGCCAGTTTACAGCGATGCTAGCACCATTCGCGAAAAAAAATTATATCTTCTTAACTAAGGCAAATATCCAAAATGTGGCGTAGTATGACACTAGATAATGTAGTCTAGTATTTTTAGGGCACTGTTGTATAGCTTTTGAAATAAAAACCATAGAAATCTACAAAGTGTTGCTAAAAGTGGCCACTTTCAGCAACAATCTGTGTATAATTTTGTTCTTTTAAGTTAGGACTACTTGTCTGTGCTCACAAAATACCAAGCAAGATTATCTATTGTCATACTGTGCCACATTTTTGATATTTGCCTAACTTAAGAAAAAAATAATTATTTTTCGAGAATGGCGCTAGCATCGCGGTAATTGGAGTATTCGCTAAGAACGTCTTAATGACCGGGCGTAAAACGTAGCGTACAGGTCGTAAAATGCACTATCATAGAGTTTAGGTGGTCTTGACTTTACTTGACGGAGCTTAAGGCGGTCACTCACGGTATGGCGCGAAATTCAAATTTTTTCACGTTTTTTAATTACTTTGGCGAAAGTATTCATCAATATATATAAAACTCTTCGTTTACTGACTGACTGACTGACTGACTGGCTACTGGGCGCAGCGGGCTGAAATTTTGTATGTAGGTTCCTTAGGGAGTGTAGGTGAGCACTAAGAAGGGAGTTCCCGAAATTCCCATGGGAACGGGAAAAAACGGGATTTTTGTGTTTATGAAAAATCTGCGCCAGTGAAACCGCGGGGCAGCCTCTAGTTTTAAATAAAGTTTAAATGAATTCGCGTACGTAAAACCCTATTTCCCACATTGTGATATATCGTTTTTGAACGACAGAGTTAACGCTTTTGTGTATATTCAAGGAACTTGTTTTTTGGCCTTTTACCCCTTAGACACAAAATCTGTAGGTCTGTCTTCAAAAAACGTTGTATTACAATATGGGAGATGGTTTTTTACACACGCGAATTCATTTAAACTTTATTAATAATGTATACTTTCGCAAGAAAAATAAAAAACACGAAAAAATTTGAATTTTGCGCCATAGCGAGAGTTACCACCTTAAGGTAAAAGCAATGTTACAAATGCGGCCATAATTAGTACCCCAGAGCTTTATTATCTCCACCAAAGACATAATTAAAGCTACTGCTGGACGTAGGCCTCACATCGCCACACCGACCTACACGAAGACCCTCATTTAGTGCACTCCCCCATGACACATACAGTAAGGTGACAAAAGACGATCTTATCGCTTGAAGCGGTTTCCAAATTTTTAGAGCTGGATAGGTCCGGTTTAAAATTTACTGACCTAGTTTTAAATTGAGATTGTAAATGCACTGGTATAATTAATTTATTGTTACTTTTATTTGTTTCAGGTATGTTCAGCAAACATAACTTCAATATGCTGCTGACCTGGAGAATAATCTATAGCTTGAAGAAAATCTTCGAAAATAGGTTGATTCTAGAGAATCGTAATTTTGACGATTGCAAGTCGCGTTATTTACATTATCATCGTAATGCTTTGAGCTTTGAACCCCAGAATGAACATGGGATTCTTTTTATCCCGAAAATCTCACAGGAACGGAAAATCTATACCAATATTATAAAGAGGAAAGATTTGTTTGTTTGTTTGTAACGAATAGGCTCCGGAAATACTGACCCGATTTGAAAAATTCTTTCACTGGTAGGAAGCTACACTATCCCCGAGTGACATAGGCTACATTAGATTTTTTTTTAAATTAGGGATCCTTACTTAAACTCAAATAATGTAACCCAAGCAGCAATATTTTTTCCGTTGTTTACATATTTTGACAGGTGGTTTGTAGTGGTTGTTTACTTTTTGATTCGCCCATTCTGGGCAGTCAAAAGAACATAGTCTATAGAGCCAAGTCTTTGATTAGTATCTTATATTGTATGGCGTAACGAAGTAAGCCGGGACTGCTCGTTAATAATAATAATAATAACACATTACACTCAGAGCTCCTAACTAGGAAGAACCTGTATCTAGGGTGCCCGAAACACACACAGAGACGAACATCACACCCAGACCGGAAACAAACATCGATATTCATCATATCAATATTCGCCCCGCCCGGGAATCGAACCCGGGTGCACACGCTTACTCAGTCCACATCACTGCCAACTGAGCCACGGAGCAGTCGAATTGGGATTGAAGGGGAATAATTTGAATAAAAAAAAAAAACCTAAATAACAGGTTATGTTAATCGACCAATGTATGGCTGGCTCATCTGGAAATTCCTGAAGACAGACTTGATCTGAATAATGATTAGCTTTTCAGTAATAATCATCTAATTGGCCATTAATGTAAGTGACATCCCTACACTTTGGCTCATCCATTTCAATTTCAGTCCGGCTTTATAGAGGTTATTACACCGTCTTTTGTTTTTATCTGCTTGCTGCGGCATTTACGAAATCTATCAGTTTTTTTCTTTTCTTTACTCAGCGATGATCAAAGGTAAACACTGAAATCGCCACGCTATCGTTGTGAAAAAAAAAAAAAACAATGGCTTGTTATCAATATCAATACATAGTATGAAACAAAGTCGCTTTCCGCGTCTGTCCCTATGTATGCTTATATTTTTAAAACTATGCAACGGACTTTGATGCAGTTTTTTTTAAATAAATAGAGTGATTAAAGAGGAAGGTTTATAAACAAATGCGCAACATAGTAATAAGTAAGGCGGTACGAAGTTCGCCGGGTCGACTAGTTAAAAATAATGGCAAAACCTGTTTTTTTTTTATCGCAACGGACTCTATTCGTGATTATATACAAAAAGTACTCTCTCATCTCGCGTTTATAAGCACGTCGTTATACAGTGGATAGTGTTGCCAGTTTTTAAAAGTGCAATCTAAATTCAAAACACGAGAAACAAAAGCGCACCAATCCAAACAGCTATAGTTGCCGCGACGCGGCGACAATATATCAAGAACAAAGTCTGAAATACTGAACAAACTTGCGTTTCTGAGGATTACCGTCTTTGGTGGAGATGCCGGGCGATGTAACAATATCCTGAAATACTGATCTTGTTCAATAGAGATGTAGTTATCTTCATTAAGAGCCAGTTTACAGCGATGCTAGCGCCAAAAAAATCTGCTAAACTAAGGCAAATATCAAAAATGTGGCACAGTATGACACTAGATAATCTTGCTTCGTATTTTTTGAGCATAGTTAAGTAGTCCTAAGTATAAAGAACAAAAAAAAACCACAGATTATTGCCAAAAGTGGCCACTTTTAGCAACACTTTGTAGCTATCTTTGGTCTTTAATCTAAAATCTAACAACAACAGTGCCCTAAAAATACTAGGCTACATTATCTAGTGTCATACTGTGCCACATTTTTGATATTTGCCTTAGTTTAGAAGATATTGATTTTTTTCGCGAATGGCGCTAACATAGCGGTAAACTGCGGTTATTTTTCAAACGTTAGTATTTTTTTAAAGTAGTGATATTTGCCTTAGTTTAGAAGATATTTTTTTTTTCTCGAATGGCGCTAACATAGCGGTAAACTGGCTCTTAAAGCTTTAAATACGTCCAATGTCACAAAATTTCAAAATACCTCTCAGTTACCTATAGGTTACCGCTCGGTACAAAAAAAGTAGAGTCGCACGTCGTATCTCACTTACACAAGCTTGATACGCGTGCACGTACACGAGTTTCGGCTGTGTGCGAAGCAACGCACTTTTTTCTATGAAGGATCCAATGTGTGGCTGGGCTAAATGCTTGTTACTTGATCAGCGTTTCCAGAAACAATTTTAAAAAAAAAAATCGTTGATATTGGTCTATTGGTTGAACCCGAAATTTTTAAACGAGTTGCACTACGAAAGGATTTTTTTAAATTCCTATAGTTGAGGAAAAACAGGCATTTTCGTAGAGGAAGCGAGGCAAAGGTTAACAGGCCTCCACTTGTAGAATGCCATTTTACCTCACTTAAAAGAATGAGATGTAATTTATAAAAAAACTCGTAACCTCTAAAAGTATTATAGGATCTGTTTGTTTTAACATTTATCCCGCCAAAAGCTTATAAGGGGATAATGTGGGGTTACCATTTGCGGACGATGTGTCAAATGTTGCCTACATAAGATTTTTGACAGCGGTTTAAAATATGGAATCATTTTATAAAATAAATAAAGAATAAAACTTCAGAAGGTGCTATTCTGTTTATCTTTCATAAATGTAAAAGTGTCGAAAAGGCGGCGGCCTGCCCACATATCGTCACAAGGGCAAATATTTAGGGGAGGATTTTTCATAACCGCCATGATTTTTGTCAGGCGGTTATGACAATAGGTTGGTGATAATAATAATAACACATCACACTCAGAGCCCAGATCCCCTAACTAAGAAGAACCTGTATCTAGGGTGCCCAAACACACACAGAGACGAACATCACACCCAGACCGGAAACAAACATGGATATTCATCATATCAATATTCGCCCCTCCCGGGAATCGAACCCGGGTGCACACGCTTACTCAGTCCACATCACTGCCAACTGAGCCACGTAGCAGTGACGGTGATCACAATAGCTTTTTTAGTTTTTTAACACTTTGGGCGTTCTCTTAGTAGCCTTTTACGAATCCCATGGGACAAGACGGGGTGCTAGTACCTATTCTTTTCCGCCACTTCATGGCTGCAAACATAGCTGGGTACTTTTCATTTACTACTTTAAAGTGTGAAGACCTTTTTTTACCCTTAATTTTTATTTTTTTTACCATGAAAACTTATTTAAAATGTATATTTTGTTGTATTTATAATACGTATGCTAAATTAAGGAATAACAAATAGTTATTACTTTAAAATAATGGATAATTTATACTGAAATGTCACGGAACATGGTCTGTGAGAAATCCGTTTTTTGACATATTTTAATTTTTTTATTTTGTTCAATTCATTATTTTGTCAAACTAATCAAACATTCACAACTAGAAATAATTTATCGACAAAACTACGCAAAATATAAACTAACATAATGATTATAAATAAGTTTTTTTGATATAAAGATTTTGTGAGAAATTTTTTTGTCACGCACATGCAGGCATCTGGCCATGTCTGCTGACGTTCATAAATTGTGTTTCGTTGGTTTGGTAAAATTGGCAACACTTTGTTTTAAAAGAATAAGATTGTGCATTTACTTTTCTTCATTCAATGTGCAGTGCAAAAGTGATTTGGTAAAGATATATTATTTTTTATTCTTAGATACCTTATTTTGTCGAGCATGTCTCATCACAAACATGAATTAAGTTGTATTCACTGAGGTTATGTAAATTTAATGGCTATCAATTTTTTAGGTGGATTATTGTACCAAATTATTGTGAATAAAATCCCATGCCGCTAGAGTCATTTCTATGCCAGGTTTGGCGCACACGTTCAAAAAATGTCACAGACATGGCTTCGAATGAGTGTCACAAACATGGATTTTTAGTAGCATGTTTGTGACATTTAACCATGTTCGTGATATTTTACATTAAAATTGTTAAACATTAGTTAGTTTTCATACATAATTTCATAATAAAATACGTAATATTTGCGTTTAATTATTATAATTATATTATGAAGATGAAATAACTATATTTCAGATAAAACCTTACTATATTTCAGATAAAACCTTCATTTGTTTGTATATAGCGAGGATATAATCCTATAGAAGCAATAATGTACTGACTGATATAAGCGAATTGCTTAAAGTTAGTAGCTCTTAATTTGATTTTTTTTTTTAAATTATATCATACATTTTCGGACAGAATTGAGAATAAAATCATAAAAATTCTAATATAAAAGAATATAAAACCTACATCTCAACATTAAAGAGTATTTAAATTTGTGCATCGTTAGCAAGACTTCATGTATTGTGATATTTTTTCTTGAAGTTTATTGTTTAAGTTAACTTTTAATCAAAAAGAAAAAAAATGAATCATTCATATGATAATTTTCTGTATGAAAAAGTCACAAACATGGGCTAAATGTCACTACACATGTCTTATTTAGCTAATAACTATTCAGTAGTCACACACATGTATGCTTGTGTCACACACATGTCCGTATTATTTTTCAAATATTTATATTTAGCCTCCTAGACATTTCCAAGCTCAGCCACATATATAGCAAGACTTCTTTTATCCAAAAGAACATTAAAAAAAATAAAAACAATTTTTTGGAGATAACACCCTCTTCTACAAACTTGGTGAAAATGACCCAGCTAAACAATTAGATGTCTCACTTTTTTATTATCATCATCATCATCATCATTTCAGCCGTAGGACGTCCACTGCTGGACATAGGACTCCCTCAAGGCTCTCCATCTGTACCGATTGCAGGTGGCCTGCATCCAGCGGGGACCCGCAGCCTTGCGCAGATCATCCGTCCATCTGGTCGGTGGACGTCCTACGCTGCGCTTGCCGATCCGTGATCTCCACTCGTTTTTTTTTATATGAGTCAAGAAATACCAACTTTCAGAAATATTAAAGATACAAAACTGCTTGAAAAGTTTGAGAAAACTGTAAACTTAGCTGAGTTACAGCGAGTTATATTATTTATCGGCGAAGCGAAGGAGAAATGATCCTCCAGAGTTAAATAGATGGGTTTGTAGGGGAAGAGTCTTCATATTTTATGGTAAAAATATGCAAATTGTAGCCTTTTGTCACATTAAAGAACTTGGTTCGTTTTCTGGCGCGAGCGAAAAATTAAATTATTGTGTACACTAACTTCTCCAAATTTTTCCATATTTTCTCTCCTTTTAAACCTTTCAAAACTTAAATCAGTTAAATCTGCCCGGCCGTTCTTGAGTTTTAGCGAGGCTAACGAACCACGATTCATTTTTATATATATAGTAGATTTGCTCTCCTTTTAAACCTTCCCTGGACTACAACGAACATTTCATAACTAAAACCAGTTAAATAGGCCCCGCCGTTCTCGAGTTTTAGCGAGACTAACGAACCACGATTCATTTTTATATATAGTAGAAGTAGATAATCAACACAGGTTGGAATTTTGGAACGAAATTGCAGCGAACTCATCACAGTCGATAAAACAATGCGGCGCGCAATACTAAAAATGACAAGTGACTCTGAAACTCTGAAACAGTGTTCAAAAAGTCAAAGCATTTTGTCACAAAGTCACAGCACCGGACGGCGGGCGTGGCAGTTGCAGACAAAAGTTTACAATACTTTTGAATTTGATTCGTTCGTGTAAACTATGGGAAGTTGGGTGTACTTTGATCTGTTTGGTTATAGAAATTGTTGTGCAATGTTTTGACAGAGTTTCTTGCATCTAGTCTAGTATTTACAAGATCGCTTGTATACTTGTAGAATGTGCAGAATATTATGATCTAGGTTCTTGACACGTTATTTTATAGGCTCTAAGCGTTTGGTATCATTCCAACATTTCCGATTTAACAAAAACGATCTACGTCTTTTACATCAGCCCCTAGTAATATCACAACTCGGACACTTCGTAGAAAAAAGCGCGTTGCTTCGTGCACGCCAAAACTCGTGTACGTGCACGCGTGCTTGTGTGATTGAGATAAGACGTGCGACGCTGATTTATTTGTACTGAGCGGTAACTGAAAGGTTACCGAAAGCGGAGGAGCCGCACTTGCTGAGGGAGGCAGGCAGTGTCCATGCTGTACGTAGTATTATTTATTAAACTGTTGTAATATGGTCGTTTAAAGCAGAACTCCTTTAGTTCATCTATCTTTTTTTTTGTACTGGCTTTTTACAGCCACTATTCACAAAGAATAATGCGCTAACTCGCTAAGTTAGTTACAGTTTTCTTAATGACCATCAATCAAAAGGCAATACTGCAAAGACAAAGAGAGCAGCCGAGTGTATTTGCTGCAACTGTTTGCATCAGTCAGTTTGGCTACAAGCCAGGGCGGAATTTTTTACCCAATCCACTCGAGGGGTTTTCAAGTAGAAGCATAAATTGTGACTCGAAAGAGTTTAGCTCAAAAATAACAAGGGACTAATTGGGGGATGAGTTAGTAAGTAAACAAAGTGAAAAGGGAGTTAAGATTTTAGGTCAAACCAATTTGGCTATGCTTGACGTTTTACTGGGTGTCAGTATCAGAAATGAAATAATCCGCAGAAGAACCAAAGTCACAGACATAGCCCAGGGAATTGCCAAACTTAAGAGGACCGTATATCCCAAGTGCGTCCATACAAAAAGAGAAAACTTTTTTCCACTACTAATAATTTTTAAGTTTTAGTATGCCTAACACCATAAAAAACTACGTTTAGTACGTTTTCCTTTTTTTTATTCGCTATAGATTCAGACTTATAGGCCCCTGAAATACAGAGATTTTGTAATAAAAATTGGTCGGATAAAGTTGTTTCTTTTACGAAATCAATGCATATTTAAAGAAAAAAGGAAACGTATAAACCTAGATAATTTAATGCTTAAGCGATGCACATTAAAATCCTTTTTATTCGCTAAGATTTAGGTAGTGAAAAAAGTTTTCCCCAGAAACGAAAATTTCATCAAAAAATTTTGCTCTTTCTCTGTCGCATCGTTGCAGTTAGGGGCGACAGCATGAGTTTTTCTCAATATTTTTGACTATACTGTCCTCTTAAGTGAATGCCATAGTTAGAAGAAAAGATGGTCGATAGGGCTGAAAAGTTATCTAATGTGAAAAAAAAAAGGCAAAAGCCAGGTGGTCAGAAATCCCAGTGAAGGTTGAGGGATGCGGGATTACACTGGATGAGGCTCACGAAAGGCCGGCCATTGTAGTGATTTCTGCAAGAGGATTCTTTCCAGAAGCGATAGGCTTTTGAAAGAGATGACGATGATGTTGATGTTAGCTGTTTTGAGACTGCAGCAAAGCCGCTCAAAATAGCAAGATGATATCGATATAGGAAGCCAAAAGAAAAAAGAAAGTGACCGTCTTGGAATACTTAGTCGGGCACCTCGCGTTGTAATGTTACATGATACATACACATCGAGCATATGTGCAGTCAGTACCTATGTCTTTGCTCGCGCAATACCAGTCCTACGTATTGACTGAAAGAAAGAAACAAAAAAAATATTTATTTACAGACCATGCTGTGACGCACATACCACGTATATCAATAAAACACACATTTAAATACAAAATAATTAACATAAATAGGTAATAATAACTAAATGCAAGAATGCTCGTCGTGTATCATGTTTCATTACACCGTGAGCATTTGGTCACTACCCAGCTTTATACCATTTCCAGATATTGTCCATTTACTTGGTTTGTCAAGCAGCAAAAGCGAAAAGAGGAAAAAGAAAATTCAAAAATTTCACTATGAATTTAATACCAACCAATATTGCTGGAACAAAGGAAATCTATTGCACCGCTTTGGTGTTCCCGGAGGCGTGTTAAATACATAAATAAAGCCTGCATCGATATTAAATTCCGTCCAGGATCGAGTTCTCGCTCGGGATCGATTTAAAATCGGGCGATACACGTGGGTAATCGTATAATCGATTCTAGTTAAATTGACGTCGGTTCGTTTGAAAAACGTGTTCGGTTTTGCTTTAGAACAGAGTGTTTTAAACGTGTTAGTTATAATTTAATAAGAAAAATAAAAGCTACTCGATAATGACTGCCCCGTGGCTGAGTTGGCAGTGATGTGGACTGAGTAAGCGTGTGCACCTGGGTTCAATTCCCGGGCGGGGCGAATATTGATATGATTAATACCGATTTTTGTTTCCGGTCTGGGTGTAATGTTCGTCTGTGTGTTTTCGGGTACCCTAGATACAGGTTCTACCTAGTTAGGGGCTCTGAGTGTGATGTGTTATTATTAATATTTTGGACTTAATGTTTATCTTAGTAAAGAGTTACTGGGTAAATTATAATAATTTTAATATTTGAGCTAAAGACAGTTTTTTTATTTGTGTATATGTATCTTACACGATGCTAGAGACTTTTTCAAAATAGAAACACCTGTATAAAAAATCAACTCTTTCACAGTATCAACAAGTTTTTCAGGAGTATTAATTAATAGAAGAAGCGAAAGAAGTGTGTCAGGATCGTAGCAAGTGTTATTCAATTGTATCTGCCTACCCCGATGGGATACAGGCGTGACGTTATTTGTATGTTAATTAATAGGTAAGTAGGCAGTTTAACCACTGAAATATGTGTGTGGATTTGTTTTTATAGCATTTTAACAACAAAGCTTTTTTTTATCTCTGTCACAGAATACTAACTTAACATTCTTTGTTTTACGTAGAAAGCAAAATATAGAATTTAAATTTATGCTAAGTCAACTTAACTTATTCGACCTTCTTTCTATGTATTTACTTAGTCTGAACCTACTTTTTTAAACCACACTTGCTAGTTTTTTTTTCTTCGGCCAGCACCAAATTTTTTTTTCGAACCGTTCATCACTTCTACATGTGTTGCGCAGTAAATGTTGAGACATCCGCGCATTGGGGGGTTAAAAAAAATTGTTCCGTGCCGACAACAAATTGTCGTAGATTTTTTTTTTTTTGAACTTACGGGACAATTTATGCGCCGCCCGTTTTTGAGAGATACAAATTGAGTCTATTTAGTTTTGTTTGTCATCTCCGTGTTATGTTCTTTTGCTTGTTTTTCATTTCGGCACCATACCATACGGTGATGATGAATTAGATATCGTGTCAGTTTTTTTTTTCTGATTTACGAAAAAGCATTTTTTATTTTTCAAACGTTTGTATTTTATTAAAGTAGTGCTGCTTTTTAATAAATTATTTTTTCAGATTTACAAAAAGCGCATTTTTTACTTTTCAAACGTTTGAATTTTTTTTAAAGTAGTAAGTATTTTTAACCGACTCCAACCAATTTTATAAATACCTCAAAAAGGGATATTTTTTGACTTGAAAAACTAAAGTTGGGGGTGTCTGAGCTATTGGGTTGCGTTACTTAATAAAAAGTACGTTGTATAAAAATAAGTTGCAGTACTCCACCTTAAGTACTCGAGATACTTAAATACTAATAAATATTACTGCTGGATATAGCCCGACCTCTTAGCGAGATTGTTACTTGAACAGCACTTAAAAGTAAAGTATCGAAAACTAATAAAATCTTCGGAACGGAAATGCTTCAAAATTCTGCATTGAAGGTTGCATTGCATCGGGCTAGTACAAGTGCTAGTAGTGACCTTAATTTTGGCACTGCTGTTGGTTGTTGCGAACCGTATCTTAATGCTGAGTCTGTGCCTTTTCGCTGCCATAGAATCCCACCATATAGTGAGCTCAAGCCTGACATGGGAGCTCACTTCTATATATAATGAACGAGCTTTCCCGGCTTACTTCGTTAGGCCATAGAATATAAGATACTACAAAAGACTTGGCTCTAAAGACTACGTTCTTTTGACTGCCCAGAATGGCCGAATAAAAACTAACAAAAACAACAAACCACCAGTCAAAATAATGTAAACAACGGAAAAAATATTGCAACTTGGGTTACATTATTTGAGTTTAGGTAATGATGCCTAATTTTTTTGAAAAACTTATACCCCCTTACCACAAAAAAGTTAGACCGGTCTAAATCGCCAATTTTTATGACGAATTAGTGATTTAAACCTAGTCTAGAGATTTAGACCAGGTTTAACTGTTTTTGTGGTAGAGCCGATATAGCCTATGACACTCGGGGTTCAAATCGGTTCAGTATTTCCGGAGCCTATTCGTTACAAACAAACAAATCATTCCTCTTTATAATATTGGTATTGATGCATCAATACGTGCAAAAAGATAATTCACTATGATTATCAATCTCTTGAAAATAAAAATACACACATTGATACCTGATTGATAAGAGTATAGAATTTGAAAATGCTTTTCATTCTCATGATTTTGAGTTCTATCACAGACTACCTAATAGTAACTAAAGTATTGCTGTTACTTATTGTACGGTGGAAAAAGTCCTAAGAAATGTTATGCAAGTCGCCTTTTAAGTAGAGTAGTTCATCTAGTGGTTTTTGGAGTGTATTTTTTTTTCTAGCTAGATGAACGAAAACTTATGAGTTAAATAATGGCGTTCGTAGAGCCAGTTACTGCCATGATGACTTGCCTCGTGCTGTTTTATTTTGGCATTAAAATCAGAGACCCGTATCGGAGGGTAGTTCGTAGATTCACGTTTACCACTTCTACGTATATACGTAACGTACGGCGCCATGGGACCCTGCCAGAATATTATTTTAGCTTTATCCAACTGAACAGTTTTATTTTGGCCATGAATATATTTTATTTTCTTTTCGGATATTGGCTTGGTTTAGTGAGCTCTGTGTGGTTTCGTATGGTAGATATTGTTGAGATTGTATTGCGAATTTATGCTTTAAAATCCTTCGTTTATCTTTACCGTTATTGGACATTCATAGACAGACCATCCACGAGGTGGTCAGACGACGAGTGCACTAAGTAATAATAATAACGCATTACACTCATAGCCCCTAACTAGGAAGAACCGGTATCTAGGGTGCCCGAAACATTACATAGACGAGCATTACACCCATACCGAAAACAAACATCGATATTCATCATACCGATGTTCACCCAGCCGGGAAATGATCCCAGGTGCACACGCTTACTTAGTCCACATCACTGCCAACTGAGCTACGGAGCACTCAGTGTCAAATGAGGACTGGGGAAGCGGGTTATTGTGGGGGAGACCCGTTTTCAGCCGTGGACGTATTTTTGTTGAGATTAATGAATGAATAAATGATCTAATACGAAAACAAGGAACTAATACATCAGTAAGTTGACAAAAGACGGACCTGAAAGGAGATGATGATGAAGACGATTATTTTTTGAAACTTTGATTACGTAGTGACTTTTTATTATTGAAGTACGTGAAAAATATGCTAAATTCGAAGTGTCATTGCACCAACATTGTAAGTGGACGTATTTATAAAGTGCACTATAAATTGTGTGATACGTTGCAGAAGAGCGGCTGTTTGGCGCGAGCCAGCTTCGTAAATCGTTCCATTTTCAATAAAACGCACGGTTTATAAAGCTTGTTTGAGTAAACACAGCTAACTGCCTTGGAATTAACCTGTTCTTCTTCTTCTTCTTCTTCTCTAGTGGGGGTTGATTAGTGCCTGCACTTAGCTCGCGTAGTTGGAGCCATTGTACATATCCCCACATTGGAACCATCCGAAGCGTGGATGCTCCCACAGCTCAGTCAGGTGGTCAGCTGGGCCGCAAATTACAATTTTTTTTTTCCACTATCAATGCGTTCTGATGTGGATTTTTCATCGACTGAAGCCTTTATTTCTACCTTGGTGGGCTTTAGAGCCCCTTCAGACCCTTGAAGCACCAGAACCCTCTCGAACCCCAGTAATTGCTCACGCAATGAAGGCTGATGGGACCCGCAGAGTCGCTTTGGAGCCCTTAAAGACCCCTAGCGGCTCCTCCGAGCCCACACAGACCTCCTGCGCAGTACCAAGCAATACCAGATCGCTGAAGGCAGTGATGTATGAATTTTTGATTGGCGAAAGCCTTTATTTGCTACACTGGTAGGTGCTTGAGAGCCCGTTGCAGACCCTTAGAGAAGCACGGGAGCCCTTTTGGACCCCAGTAGATGCTTCAGAGCCCGCATAGACCCTTGTAATGCAAAGAAGCCTGATGAGACCCGAGGAGTCGCCTAGGAGCCCTTACGGACCCCAGCGGCTCCCTTGAGCCCACATAGACCTCCTGCACTGCTACCAGCGATACTAGATTGCTTTAAGTAGAGAAAGCTCTGGTAGCTTCTTCAGCCCTTTTTCTTAACTCCATTGCATAAACTTGCAAATGAGGGTAGTTTTATGTTTGATTTAGCTTGGAGTAATTACGTGAAAATTGTTATGTTTTGAGTGGATTTTCTTTATAAAATAACAATTACACATATAGAAAAACACCACCACTTTTTATAACACTTGCCACTCACTTTCCGCGATTTTGGCGTCTAAACACAAAATAATTTGTGGAGCCAATTATGTTGTTGCCAGTGTTGCCAGGCAAATTCGAATTAACCTGTTACAATAAGGAATTCTGTTAGGCTTCGAACGCACAGGCGGATTTTTATCCGCGCGGCAACAATCCGCGCGGATAAAAATCCGCTGTTGCTTTTTATTTCCGCGCGGTTTTAAAGGTTGTTATTTCATTTTCAACCTTATTCATAGGCCACGAAGGTACAGGCGAATTTTTAGCCGCGCGGAAATAAAACCGCGACAGCGGATTTTTAACCGCGCAGTTTTTTATCCGCTGGTGCGCACACTTCCATAGGATTCAGTATGTTACATAAAATCCGCGCGGCAAAAAACCGCCTGTGCGTTCGTAGCCTTAGCTGTTGTTGTAAAAGGATTTTAAAATTGGCTCGAGCTCTGCTGCTGTTTTATTGATATTTTAAATTTTTATTTCTCTCGTTTAAAAAATTACAAGTGGTTTTCACGGGGTCAGGTTACGCGACAGCTGTTTTTTTTTTTTTAATCACGCGACCCCTGTTGCTTTGGGAAAGTTGCTAGGAAAAGTGAAATGAATCACTCCTTGACTTAATAACCATTGTGTCAAAAAAAAAAACAGTATAATTTACCATTTGAAGTTTTGTCAAATTCAAAGCATTAGTTTTTCGTGAAAGTAGAACGAAAATCATCCTTACTAACTGTTGCAAATACTAGTAGATTCTGCTTCTTAGATAGATATTTATTTGTAAAATTTTCGGTCAATTTTAATTATTCAGGTAACATTTACCAGAAGACACGATTTTTTCCACAGATTACTTTTAATTAGTAAACTTTTCGCACCAAAAGCTAAGTTTTTGATCACGGGGAATGAATATTCAGCGAGCGAAGGTAGTGGAATACCAATCTTTAGCCGTAAGGAACTAAGGAACGAATAGGAACGAGTAGTGGATCGGAAATGTTTGGACGATTGTCTTTGGTGCCCGAGAAAGCGGAAGTTGGCTTTTTATGGTATTTTCTTTGTTTTGGCCGTGTAGATAAAAAGTGTTGACTTTGAACAAATATGTGATGTGGACGGCTTAATTTGGTTTTAGGAACGAGTTTTTTGTTTTAACCTATGAATGTTTGTTTTATTTTATTTTAAATTATATTCATAAATGTTTTGGCCTTATCTTGGTTGACGTTAGATTTTTTAGCCTTTAAAAGTGGTCAAGTGCAAACGGAACTTTCCCTTTTTTTATGAAAAACTAAAATTTAGTTTGTGTTTATTATCCCATGCAACTTAAGGCCTTTTTAATTTTTATAAGTTCAGTAAATAGGTTTCCATCTCACCCGCTCTGAATGCAACAAGATATTTTTTATCGGGAAATATTAAGATGTTGCAAAAACAAAGATATTGAAAGAATTTTTTTTTTTTTTTTTTGTCAGCCTTTTATGTGTCCCACTGCTGGGCAAAGGCCTCCCCCTCCCCTCTCCAAGTATCCCGATCCTGTGCGATCTCCGGCCAATCCTTAAGGAATTTGTCCAGGTCGTCCCGCCATCTCCGCCGCGGTCTACCACGCTTTCGCCGGCCGTCTTGCGGTACCCACTCAGTGGCAATTTTAGCCCACCGGTCCGGGCTCATGCGGCAGACGTGGCCGACCGGTGGGCTAAAATTGCCACGTCTGAAAGAATTAACAAACATAATTATTAATTAACCATAGACATTACAAAATCTTAAAATATCCATGGAAATATTGAGTTTTTAATATAAAATCGCTCGTTCCTTGCACAAGGGCCCGACCTCAATTCGACAAAGGGAAGCGGTAGGGCAAGTTTGTCCGAAACAAACGGCAAGTTCCCGCCCAACTTACTGCTTTTAATTAATTCCCTATGTGCAGTGCACCGCTGGCTATTCAGCCTTTGCGATTTCCAGAAAATAATTAATTCTTTTTTTAAACCACCAGAAATTATCTTACTACTTAGCTAGGTAAAGTTTTTTTTTACAACAATATGGATCATGATAGCTTTGTCAAAGTTAATTAATCAAATATTTGAAATGAAAAAAAAAAAAAAAAAAAACTGCGGCATGGATTAATAAACTTGCCTTCCAATTTTTTTATTTAACAAATTTAACCATTTAAAAAAAATCGAAAATTGAAGTAAGTAGGTATGTTAGTATAAATTTTATATATTTTTTAAATAGTACTTTGATTTAATATAAAAATATTTACGAACAGAATAAAATTTAAATTTTTAACAAAAAACTCATTACATATGTATTAAGCAATTCTGTTTTTCCGTACATTTGTGCAGTGAACTCGTTTTGTATGCAAATTAATATTTTCACATTGCAAAAAACGAAATATGTAATATGTTAACTGAATAACACTGCTTTACGGATTTTTTATATAATGAACCAAGTCCGTATCAGATGTATAACTGATTAGTTTTAAAAAAACTTAGCGCAATAGAGGTGCCTGTCTGGCATAAAAAAAACACTTTGAATTTTTTTATGTAACTCATAATTCCAGGGGACTTCCCCACAAAGCGTCACAAGGACAAACATTTATGAGGAAGTGCCAACAAAAAAATACTTCTATTCAGAAAATTTTCATGGAAAATTATAATGTTTTCGTAACGTTATGTTTTCATTAACACTCCAAAATTAGTCTCAATTTGGAGTTTGTTTTCGTTTTACCAACTCTCGCGTTAAATACTGGCACGTGGCCGGAGTTGATAAACTTTTTAAATTTGGACTATGAAATTGGATTCATTCGGTTTTGTTTTTGCACGAGCCGATTCCATTTTTGTTGGTTAAGTAGTAGGTATATATTTGTTTTTAAAATAATCAAGTAAATTTAATTTTTTGTGATTTCATAATCATCGTTAATTAAATTTTATATCATTTTTTGTTTTGTAGTAAGTTAGTACGACACACTTAAATAACAAAGGTCACGAGTATGTTTCACGCGGCTTTGGCAGCGTAATTTTTTTTTAAACCGCAAATCCCAATTGAAAAGAGTCCTTTCGTCTCCTGGTTCTGAGCTTCCAAATTTCAGCCATATCTGTTTTGTATTTAAGGCAAGATTGCTGAACACACAGGCAGATAAAGTTACTTTTGCATTTTTAATATAAGTATGGAAGTAACCACTCACAAAACTAGTAGAAATTTATTTAAAAACCAGACCACAAAATTGTTTAATCCACCAAAAGTGTTTGAAACCCCAAAGGCCTGCGCTTTTTCGGTCGTTTCCACGCTATGACGTCACGCTCCTGTCCAATTTGCCATCTACAATGCCCCAGACGCTGTGTTTGTTTTAATATGACCCACACGTATGAACCTTCAAAATGCCGCCACTGTCATAAACTCAATAAATTTTTTAGCGTCTCACATTAACCGTTCGAACGTTTACCTACCCTCAAACGCATTTAAACTATGCACAGTTTATGTGCGCACGATGCGGTGACTCAAATTAAAAGTTTTGAAACGGTAGATGACAGGAAATCCCTTATCGCTAAAAGCAATTTCATTAAGAGAACCTGTTTTTTATTTTTATAGCTAACTAGAGGCTGCCCCGCGGTTTCACCCGCGCATTTTTCTCACTAACACAAAAATCCTGTTTTTTCCCGTTCCCGTGGGAATTTCGGGAATTCATTCCTTAGTGCTCCCCTACACTTCCCAAGGAACCCACGTGCAAAATTTCAGCCCGCTACGCCCAGTAGTTTTGGCTTTGCGTTGTCTGTCAGTCAGTCAGTCAGTAACGGAAGAGTTTTATATATATTGACTAGAGGCTGCCCCGCGGTATTTCCCGCGCAGATTTCTCATAAACACAAAATTCCCGTTTTTTTTCGTTTCCGTGGGAATTTCGGGAAATCCTTTCTTAGTGCTCACCTACACTCCCTAAGGAACCTACATGCCAAATTTCAGCTTTGTACACCCAGTAGTTTCGGCTCTGCGTTGTCTGTCAGTCAGTCAGTCAGTCAGTAACGGAAGAGTTTTATATATATTGATTGATAACGCATCACACCACACCATAGCCCATAGACTTACAAGCTAAGGCATTTCTGTGTCTGCTGTGCCCGAAATACTTAAATAAACTAACCTAACAGACCTAGAAAACAACCATCTATAAGCCGCGCACATAAAGGAATCATTTATAAAACCATGACAAAGATTAGGCTGTCTCGCTCAGACATTCCCATTCTGAGTGAGGACGCATGAGGCTGTTTTGCTTTATAACCGACTTCAAAAAAGGAGGTTATCAGTTTGACCTGTATGTATGTATGTATGTATGTTTGTCCGCGATTATCTCGCGTT
Source organism: Euspilapteryx auroguttella (assembly GCA_951802225.1). Classification (NCBI taxonomy): domain Eukaryota; kingdom Metazoa; phylum Arthropoda; class Insecta; order Lepidoptera; family Gracillariidae; genus Euspilapteryx; species Euspilapteryx auroguttella. Next base: position 5,473,685 of record OX637666.1, read on the forward strand.
TGGCTGAACCGATTTTGATGCGGTTTTCAGAAATGTATTCGTTACATTCAGGAGAAGGTTTCAGTACCTATTTAACCGACTTCTAAAAAGAGAAGTTCTCAGTTTATGTATGTGTCAGTTTGTTGAAGGCGGGTCGCTTTTTGTAAAAAAAGAAATTATATATTTTTTTTTTATGTTGCGCGAGTTATACCTATGTCCACCATAACAATGTTCTCGGGGCCGCATTTTTTTGTCCATAAATTTTATGCACGCAAAAGATTCCATGTAAGTTTTTTTGGGAATGGCGTTATTGTATAGGTAACGATCTGTCTTTTAATGTGGTCCCAAAACGTGAGTGGGCAGTCAATTATACCTCTATGTATATTCGACAGATATTCGTTCCCACTGAAGCTTTTCCGACGCTTCAATACATTGTATGAAATAAAGTCGCTTCCGGCGTCTGTCCCTATGTATGCTTATATCTTTAAAACTATCCAACGGATTTTGATGCGGTTTTTTGTAATCGATAGAGTGATCCAAGAGGAAGGTTCATAAGTCTAATACATGAGCAACATAGCAATAGGTTAGGCGGTACGAAGTTCGCCGGGTCGACTAGTATTTGTATAAAATGGCTTCCGTAATAAGGTGTGGTTACGTCACACTCATTAGTTAGCTAAATCCTTACACTTAATAATTTCTTTTTTTTTTTTGCAAAAAGAGACCCGCCTTCAACAAACTGACGCATATATAATCTGAGAACTTCCTCTTTTTCGAAGTCGGTTAAAATAGGTAGGTACTAAAACCTTCTCCTGAATGTAACAAATACATTTCTGTAAACCGCATCAAATTGGTTAAGCCAAACGCGAGATGATTGAGGGCAAACATACAAACTTACATACAATCATACATTCACTTCAAACTGATAACCTCATTTTTTTTAAGTTTTTTTTAATCATGTTGTGGTTGTTTTCGGTTGGATAGGACATTGCAGGCTTGTTGAATCACCTGGGACCTTAGTCTCATCGCGCAAAACGTAACTATCGAATAAAAGTAGAGTAGAAACAGTACGTTAATCGCAAGAAAATACACATTTGGTAGTCTCGTAATCAATTTAGCTATAACTATAGCAGTAGTATCGCAACAGATTGGAATTGACCAAAAAGGGTAGTCTGCTCCATAATAAGATAATGTTATTTGTATGATATAATGATATTTGTAAATAATGATTGATATTAAGTGACAGTTGCACTACGCCCGTTCCACTTTCGTCTAATAAAACAGGATTCACTATTTAGGTAAAAAAATCCCAGATTATTCTATAGCTTGATATTAATATTCTATTGCTATACTATAATGATCGATCAAAGTTACGAGACTCGCAATTTTTGATACAATCGTAATAGAGTAATCAATATATATAAAACTCTTCCGTTACTGACTGACTGACTGACTGACTGACTGACTGACTGACAGACAGACAGCGCAGAGCCCAAACTACTGGGCGTAGCGGGCTGAAATTTTGCATGTAGGTTCCTAAGGGAGTGTAGGTGAGCACTAAGAAAGGATTTCCCGAAATTCCCATGGGAACGGGAAAAAAACGGAATTTTTGTGTTTATGAGAAATCTGCGCGAGTGAAACCGCGGGGCAGCCTCTAGTAGTAGAATAATAATAGAATAGAAGTATAATCGTAAGTTTAAGAGACTAGAGTCCCTGATTGTCCGAAAAGTAAGATGATTCCGTGCTTCGGAAGGCACGTTAAGCCGTTGGTCCCGGCCGCAGTAGTGGTCGTTATAACCGCGGCGACAAGCTGGCCCCGCCTCACGTTGGTAATAAAAGCATAAACTCGGCTAAACGTGGGTCCGGCTCTTGAGCTGGTACCTCTGCCTAACCCTTCGGGGAATAAAAGGCGTGAGATTATGTTATGTTATGTTTTTTAAAGTCGGTTAATACAATTTTGATACTTACAAAGGTTGTTTCTGACTGTAATAAATCAAAGGAAGGATTTAGCTCACCATAGCTAACAAATTTAGCTAAGTAAAGGGTTGAAATCTCAAGACAAAAACAAGCAGCACAGCTTTTTTTTTTTAATATTTCTCCCTATGTTACTTTTCTATTGCTTGTTTTACATACCGCCCCAGTCAGTGGGTGTCGTAAAAAGCGGCTAAGGTAACATTTGCAGCACGGGCAGCAGCGTCCTTCGTCCAAAAACTGAAAAGCCACACTGCGATCGCCAACCCGCCTTTTTTTTTTTGTAACGAGGGGAAATGCCTATCGCATGTGTATGTGGGGCTCGCACCCACTAAAACCCCCCGGCGGCCGTCTCGGCGCTTTTGGGAAGAACCCCGGGAACCACACATTATAGCGTCCGAAGTATCGCCAACCCGCCTGCCAAGCGTGGCGATTATGGCAAACAAAAAAAAAACCAATCACAATGTTATCCAAAACAATCACATCAATAGGTAATTTCCTTGTGCAAATTTTCGCAGTTAAAAGTTTGAAGAATCTTCAAAGTTTAGAAGGATGCTAAAAGTAGTCAAAGTCCTATAAAATAAACTTTAGAAGTTTAGTTTCCAAGTTTTAAAAATATTTATATAAACTAGTCAAAACTTTATTTATTCAATATAGGATACAAGATATCACTTACTGAAAGTCAATTAGAGTGACTATTTAATCTAATTGGTATTGATACCTTATTTGGTAAAGTATCCTATACTGTGAGAGGCGAGGTATACATAGTTCAGGGCGCACACCAAGCGGCTCAGGCAAAAAATTGTTGGCCTTGCCTTTAGACAATGGTCGCCTGGAGAGGCCCCCAAACAAGCTCTCTCCTGTCAAATGTTTCTCCCCTTTCGCAATAATTTTACAATGGAGAGAAGAAAGGGGTAACCAACTCTACAATTTATCACTCTTTTTTTCTTTTTTTCTTTTGGTGACATTACAATTCAAAAGTGTAGTACTACTTTTATTTTAATTTACTTTAAAATACTTCCTCTTAGCTACCTTGCTTAACTAATCAACAAGAGCAGGTCCGCACTTTGGGTCCCGTCTTCGGGGGCCCACTTGGGATCAATGAGGCCCTTGTAGCGGTGTCCTCTAATTAGTGACAATATTGATCGCAGCTGTGAAGGGGGCCCCACTTTGTAGGCGGTTTCTTGTCTGTTACCAAGGGTTCGGTTTACCTTTCTTAGATAGATATTATAATAGATATATATGAAGATAGTTAGATAGATCTCTATAGTGTACAAAAAACACAAAAACAAGAAACATATATATTAAGCGATGTATTCCAGGTAACCTGTAGATACGGTATTTATTAAAAAAATATCGGTGTATAAAAAAATCTTGCAAAATTTGGTACTTTTCTGTAAATGTCTATAAGTATATAATAATTAATAGATTTTTTTTTGTTTCAGGTAAGCATTTGCCATCAACTAAAGTCCCCATCTTTCAGCTGAGATGATAATAATCAATATATATAAAACTCTTCCCTTACTGACTGACTGACTGACTGACTGACTGACTGACTGACTGACTGACTGACTGACAGACAACGCAGAGCCGAAACTACTGGGCGTAGCGGGCTGAAATTTTGCAAGTGGGTTCCTTGTGGAGTGTAGGGAAGCACTAAGAAAGGATTTCCCGAAATTCCCATGGGAACAGGAAAAAACGGGATTTTGGTGTTTATGAGAAATCTGCGCGGGTAAAACCGCGGAGCAGCCTCTAGTGCAATATAATTACTTCTTTCGGTATGACGATAGTGGTACAGTCGCGGACTATAGTCTCGTGCGCATTAGACTGTTATACCAGAGAACTAGGGCTTTTTTTGTGATACAGAAAAACCAAAAAAAAAGTGTTGCGCTGAACAGTCCGTGACTGTACGTTATTTTGTGACGTCACAAGTAACGTAGTACGTAGTAATACGCTGACTCAGCTACAGGGTAAGTACAGGCAGGCGTGCAAGTTTTCTGAAAATTTCATTATGTTCCCTTGGGCTTGGATCTCTCATTTTGGAACTGCTTATTTTGCCTTTTCCAGATGATAGCATACTAAAGCTGCACGCACACCTGCAGCTCTTATCGTATCGCAAATACAACTTCCTACTTCCATAAGTGAACAATAATAAAATTAAAGCATCACACTCAAGATACCCTAAATAGGAAAAACCTATATCTAGGGTGCCCGAAACACATCCAGTGAGGAACAAATACACCCAGACTGGGAATTCATCATAATAAAGTTTGTTCTTTATAAATCGGTATAATATAGTGTATTTTATATTATTTTTGGGTTGGCTATAATTATTTAAATTAGGAGAAGATGGGGTGGTAGTAGAATACTCTGCCACCGCACGACTTAAGTGAAATACTTAAAAATCAATACATAGTATAAAATGAAGTCGCTTTCCGCGTCTGTCCCTATGTATGCTTATATCTTCAAAACTATCCAACGGAATTAGATGCGGTCTTTTATAATAGATAGAGTGATTCAAGAGGAAGGTTTATAGGTATAATACATGCACAATATAGTAAAAGGTTAGGCGGTACGAAGTTCGCCGGGTCGACTAGTATAATATAAAGAAAGAAAGAAAGGAAGAATATACATTTATCTAACGAATTAAATGCTATTTAAAGAATTAAATAATGCGACTCGTTTCGATAAAACACTGTGGAAGCTAACCTTTAGACCTGGGCAGGGCTCCGCGAGGAGAATTTATTCCGGGTGCTTTCGCGAGAGACATGATGGCAGGTATTGTCTTCATTGAAATCTATAGAGTTTGTTGCTTTTTGTTTTTACGTATAAAAACCAAACTGAATTTCATATTTCGCAGTCTGTGTTTGTGGTATTTTATTTTATGCTAAGGAAGTCCTGATCACGCGCGAGCGATTGTTATCGTGTGTGGGTGCTGTTGCCAGTTACCTATTCTTAAACATTTTGCCAAACCAAATCAAAGAACTAAACTAATAATAACTGCTTTTTTTAATGGGAGAACCGAGAACTTCCTCTTTATCGAAGTCCCTTACCTTCTCCTGGATCTGGATGTTACAAATACTGTTCTAAAATCCGCATCAAAATCGGTTTAGCCATACGCGAGGTAATCGCGAACATAACACACCTACAGGTCAAACTAAGAACATCCAGTTTCAAGTCTATTAATACCAAAGATAATCTGTTAGTTCTTTATGAATTTCCCCACCGTTCACCACTGGTTCTGAATTTCCCGTGCATACCTCGGGAATTTTCCCGTGTTTTAGAGAATTCCCGGGAGCGGCACATCCGTAGTCGTAATGTGACCTCCTTTACAATTTAACTTTAACTCAATTCTTGTCCATTCATACGTAATTGTGTTATTTTTCCAAAAGATTCTTATCATATAACAAGCAAGCGATCTTATTAAGTAAAAACGTAACTTCTGACAAGACTACATTATTACGTTCTCATTATCTTTCAACAAGCTGTTCAGACTCTTATCGCAAACTAATAAGGTGCATTTTTGAATGTAAAAGTATTTTTTATAATTTTATACGTGTCCGCTACTATCAGTAGGACCCTTTCCTGTAGCAAAATGCGATTGTTATCGGGAAATGGGGTAGGATTTCGGTAATGGACCGCCTTGAGAGGTTGTTACGTAGTGCGCGAAGCGATTTGTAAGGTCCATAGTATTGGAATGAGTGGGTGAATTGTGTGATACTTATTACTTATCTTTAGGTGCTCGTCTTACATTATTTGTAAATTTTATCTTTTAACAAGCTGTCCCGATGAACTTCGTATCGCGCTTTATAATTTTTTTATTTTTTTTATTGTTGTTTTTAATAACTTCCACTTCATTTTTCCATATTTTATCACCTTTTAAACCTTCCTTGAACTACTACGAACATTTCAAAACCAAGGTCAGCTAAATCGGCCCGTCCGTTATCGAGTTTTAGCGAGACTAACCAACCACGATTAATTTTTATATATATAGTAGATAGTATAAAGTAGAAGTAGATAGTAGATAGATGGATTTGGATTCTAACTAGTGACGTTATGGAATGCTATCAGCCCATCTCCTTTCATTAGTGTCTTAAAAATCGACTTAGAGAACAGCCGACGGTCGGTAGGCTGCGTCCTTCGTTGATATACTTGAAGAGCCACACTGCGATCGCCAACCGGCCAACCCGCCTATCGAACTTGCGACTACGTTAACCATAGCTCTCTTCTTTGGGCGTGCAACAGAAAATGCCTTTGTCAAAGCAGCAAATGGTTAGCTTGCAAGACAATTACAATTCAATCATGTTTAGTTAAGAGAATTACCCACCTGGTCTGAATTAATTTCTCAGCAAAATGTTGTGATCTCGGTAATAAGGACTCAAAAGGATATTCCTGTCATTGGCAACGTGAAATCACCGAGCGACGCTCGCTGTCCTTTTGCTATCATCACTACGTCTTGAAGGGTACAAATAACAGTTTTCCTGGAGCCGGGGATACGATTCAGGCTTCCTGAAGTTTAGTTGTAGTTTGCGTTTAGTTTTAGTGCAGTTCATTTTAAAGGAGCATTCTTAGAGAGTCCGTGGAGCGAGGGTTTGCATTGATGACCTGCACATAAATGAAGGTCCCTCATTATAGTTGCGATAAAAGTTCTTTCGGTGGTACTTAATGTTTGTCTTTGGTTGTAGACGTTTTTGTGTTTATCCTGTCCGCCGCTGGTGAGACTACCCCGTGAAGATTGCGCTAGTGCTTTGGAGAAGGGTTGCTGAATACCAGTTACTGTGGTGATTTGTGGGGGAGGTCTATGTCCAGAAGAATACTTCTTTCGGCTGAAATGATGGTAATGAACGTTAAAAAAAAACAATAAAATCCGCTGGTCAGTGGCCATATTATTATAAGACACGTGCAAAAACAACAACAATAGCTATACCTACGTGAATTAGGTCCTAGTTTCATGACGAGATAGATAGGCGGGAAACTGTTATAGCCCCTAAAACAAGCTAGGGGATCAAAAATAATTGAACAAATTCCGTAAATGGCTAGAGAAACAATATTTGCTGATATTAAGGAAAATCTATTACATTAAATTCTGGTTGGATATTATATAGAAAACCTACAAATTGTTGGTAAAGTTTTAGATAAAATAGGTAATAATAAAAGATAACGCATCAAAACGCTCAGTAAATAAATACCGCAAAAACAACTGATTTATAAGTTTTTAAAATACATTTAAATTCAGAACTGCCTTCAGCCACGAGTTTTTTTTTTCAAGAATAATTGAGTTCAACCATTTCCACTTTTCCAGCCAGCCTCAATCAAGAAGCTTTTTAAAGTTAAATTGATTAAAATCACGTGCGATTTAACATCGCTTGTTCTGGTTAATTAACGAGTTGTTAAATAACCTTAATTAACGTTTGACAGCTTGTGCGGAGGGCCTTAATTGGGACGAGTGCAAATGAGGGAGTTGATTACATAACACTGTGTTGCTATGAGTTTTATAAAAAAAAAATTAAGTACTTTTGGTTTGTTACCTTTCAGTTTTCTTTTTAACCATCATCATACTATAGTTAAATATTTAAATTTCATTAAAATCAGTTGCGTAGTTAATATCAGTTTTATACATAACGAGCTTTCCCGGCTTACTTTGTTACGCCATAGAATATAAGATACTACAAAAGACTTGGCTCTATAGACTATGTTCTTTTGACTGGCCAGAATGGCCGAATAAAAAACTAACAACAACAACAAACCACCTGTCAAAATATGTAAACAACGGAAAAAATATTGCACCTTGGGTTACATTGTTTGAGTTTAGGTAAGGATCCCTTATTTTTTTGAAAATCTAATATAGCCTATGACACTCGGGGTTAATGTAGCTTCCTACCAGTGAAAGAATTTTTCAAATCAGTTCAGTATTTCCGGAGCCTATTCGTTACAATCAAACAAACAAACAAACAAACAAATCTTTCCTCTTTATAATATTGGTATAGATTTGATGTTTCCCCTTTTTTATTACCATATCAATTCATAACATTAATGTAACACTTTCACAATAATATGTATACTTATAAATAAAATGTACTAAATTTTATTATTAATTGTTTGTAATTAACAGCTTTATAACACAATTACCTATACATATTTATATACAAATAATACATTAAATCTAGTATAGAATGTAAAGAATTTCCTTCGCTTATGATTGTAGGTATACAGATGAAAATCAATCCGTTCAAACCGTAGCATATTTTGCTACGGCGTAGCACAGTTCAAACTCCTTGCTACGAAATGTTGTAGCCCCACAGCGCTACGCTTTTAATTTCGAAATGTCACGGAATGCCGCCGTTTTCATAGCACACAATGACTTTTTGCACGATCAGTGCTATTCAATGAGCAAATCTTGTTCCATCTCTTTTTTACTAATTACTAAGTACTGTGTGAGTGGGATAGCATGAGCTATGATAGTCATTTGGGTGTTTTTTATTCTACCCTCACAGTTTTAATAAAAAGACGCCGATTTTAATATAGATGATTGTTTTGTTATTATTGATTTCGAATCATTTACCGTAATAATTGTTTTCAGACTGTAAATGATGATAAATTTAAACAAATCGGATAGAATGACAACTAAAAGTGATAACTGTGTTCCAAGCATAATGAGAATTTATTTCTGCATTCTACTGATACCAGTTTTGTTGTTCAAAGTGATGTTTCTGTGGAATCTTCGTTTCTGTTCTAAAGTGTTTTATTCTGTTTTGTCCCAAATGAAAAGAGGAAAACGAAGTTATTGTGTAAGTAATAGAATCAATACATAGTATAAAATAAAGTCGCTTTCCGCGTCTGTCCCTATGTATGCTTAAATCTTTAAAACTAAGCAACTGATTTTGATGCAGTTTTTTTTTAATACATAGAGTGATGCAAGAGGAAGGTTTATATGTATAATACATGCACACCATAATAATAGGTAAGGCGGCACGAAGTTCGCCGGTTCGACTAGTCTATCTATATAGATAATAGTGTAGCGATGTCAAAATATGACGCCGATGGTCCCAGTTTTATTGCCGGCGGGACAAACTATCATGAATATAAGGCCGCTGTGGACCAAAAATAATAGGCTGTTCAACAGCCGGTTAAAAAGTTAACGGTTTGGATAAGGTATGAGATATGGTATATGATATATGTAACATATTGAATCCTATGGAAGTGTCCGCACCAGCGGATAAAAAACCGCGCGGTTAAAAATCCGCTGTTGCGGTTTTTTTCCGCGCGGATAAAAATTCGCTTGTGCGTTCGGGACATATGAATAAGGTTGAAAATGAAACAACAACATTTTAAACCGCGCGGAAATAAAACCGCAACAGCGGATTTTAATCCGCCTGTGCGTTTGAAGCCTAAGTAGTAGTAGTCAACTATTGAACCGGCTATTGAAAAACCGATAATTTTTCGTGCACACCGGCCTAAGGTTGTTTCCTAGACTAGGTGTTCTTGTGTCTTTGTATGTGTTTCAATCGCCATAGAATCAGGTTCCACCTTGTCTTATTAGGCGCTTTGAGATGTTTTTTGATTCATTTATAAATAATCTTTTGAAATTGCCAGACAGATTAACAATGGTGATTGGCGGAGCTTTGAAATAAATAAATATAAACGTTTCTTATATAACGAAGGGCTTCTAATAAAACTTAATAAAAACTCGACGTAGGTGTTTGCTTGTTAAGGGTTAAAATCGCCCACGTGCCTTTAGTTAAAATTAGATTTTGTGTAGGTTTGAAGTTGTTTTATTTGTTTGTGTAATAATTTATTCTTATACAGAAATCGTAGTTTTCTTGACGTCTTGGAAAAACTGTTGGAAAGGGTTGCCTTTTGCCTGTAAACTTGCTTGTAGATTTCGTTTATCTTATACAGTTTTGTAACTTAGTAAAAAAAAAAAAAGTTCAGTAAGTTAAAATAATTGGTTATACGGCAAACTTTTATACTGCGCTACATAATGTAAGTTTCTATAATTTTATAATTATTGCCTTTCTTTGTAATATTCTAAATATAAAAAAATACACTCTTTTAAAGTTATTATGTAACATTTTTAAATTCGCCTTAGTAGTTTCGGATTCTATTCCATTCAAACAAACAACCAAATCTTTGTTCTTTCTTATTCTAGTTTATATTTCACAGTTTTTACAATACAATTTTCGTTTTATTAGTTTTATTTATCTTTGTTAGAATTTTTTATTATTCTGATCCTTTTTAAGCGATCAGGCTCCCTATCTCAGCAGCTATCTCAAAAAATGTGCAGGAAATGTTCAGTAATTATCATATTTCAAACCATACATTAATTTTCAATGTGTCATATTTTTTTTTAAAAGGGTGTTATTTATTACAAAGATTTTTTTTATCATGTGTCCAAATGTTAAAATTTAGCTCTTTTGTTTACTTTTCTGGTGGATTCCGAAAATTCTCTCTTTCGTTATAAGTTACAATAATCTTACGCATGAATGAAAATAAAAAAAATCTTACATACAATACTAAATCAAACATTTCAAAACTACAAATTATCTAAAACATTTGGCACTATAAGCTGTACCTGTCATACGGCGAACTAGATAAATCATTTGCGAAAAGTTGCACATAAATTCAGCGACTCACTCTCTCTTACTCGAATAAGAAATAATAGTCACACGGTAATTTTAGATGCGGCCTGTCTGCGGTGAGATGGTGATAAATTTGTTCGTTGCTCATTGTGTCTGTTTTAGTGCATCCGATGCTTTATAGTTTTATTGCTTTGTTTAGGATGTTTCAATGTGTAACGGTGCATTTACATCAAGCGAACGAGCGAATGCTCGTTCTATCCCCACTCCAAAATTATTTATTCAATATAGCCAATAACCTAATTTTCCGTTTTCTTAGGATTGTCGAGACAAAAAGTATCTTACGTCCATCTCGTGCTTCTAATCTTCCTATCCTAGAATGTTTAAATATAGTTTTAGTAGTTTAGGCGTGGTTGTGTAACACACAGGGACAGTAAGAGTTACATTTGCATTGACAATATTATAGACATGGATTTGAGTCAGTTTTCAGTCCAGACATTTGTTATTAAGTTCTAAAACACCTACCTAGCATTTTTGGATATAGTTTCTTTTAAGTACTTTAGGCGTGATTTCGTAACCTACAGACATTCTTGATTTTTATTGCGTCTGAAAATGTTGCAGTTTGGATTTGAGTCGATTTCAGCCCAGAAGTGTGTTATTAATAGCGTTCAATTTACGTAAGGCCCTCGCCACACGACACCTGTTTAAGGATTTGCTCTGACAGTCGACTAATTGCGTGTCATCTGGGCGATTTGTCATTTTGATTTGATGGTCAGAATTTAGAATGTGCCGTAGATGTTGACCGTAGTCCGGCTTCGATTCTTGCTGGAGGCAAACATTTTTGTGATGGATATCGACTATATGTATGTATACGATGTCTGTTTTGTAGGTCTGGGTGTGTTTGTATAATTTTACATGTGTTTCGGGTACCCTAGGTACAAATTCTACCTACCTCTCCGTCGTGAAGCACGTTAAATCTCTTTTTTTCACAGGTTTAAGTAAGACAGTTTTTTACACCACACATTTATACACCACACATTTATACACCACACATTTATACACATACAACATTTCTTTATTTTTATTTTTGTTTGTTTAGATTTTTCAGATATTATGTTTATAATTATAATTTTAAATTTTATGCTCTTATCTAAATGGTACTCAGATATTTAAATTTTGGGTCTCAAATCTACAATATTTTTATACTGTATGCTTAGTATTTATTCAAATAGCAGTCTGATTTCCGTACGTATCTCACACAATGTAGGGGCCGTCAGAATGATCAGCGTCTTATCTGGGTCGCCTGCCGGCCCAGGTGCGACATTATGCTGAGACGGTAACCTGTTTGGCTCACCGGACGCCTAGGTGTGCTTACTCATCTTATTATTATTTTTTATTTCATTTTTTGTATGCCTATGTGTTTGTGAACCAAATAAATGTTTTCTTATTCTTATTCTTTCTTATAGTAAGGTAAAATTTGTACCCAGCGTTGCTGAGTGAGAGCTATTTCGCACCCACATTACTTTTAGGGTCTGTATGATAAGTTATTTTTTGATTTGTAACTATAAACCTGTATCTTTTTCTCAGTGTTGTGTGTGTGACTAAAGATTTGTCTATACCTAAGTTTTTTTTTTAAATATTAAACATGTGCCCAGGATCGGGAAAAGTGGAGAAAGGGGAAGGAGGCCTTTGCCCAGCAGTGTGTCCTACAGGCTACAAATAAATAAATAAAATATATACGTGACAAGGGGCCAGCTTGATAAAAATTGTAATTGTTGATAATTGTTCTTCATACAAATGCATTCTCATGTTAAATCTAAGAAACCACCACACACAGCCCTCACATTTAATTATAAAGGTAAACGAGCACTTCGCCTCTCATCTCCTCATAGCTGTCTTATTTAGGTCTGACATATTTCAGTTTGGGAGACAATGCAAAATGTAAATGTCAAAAGACCGCGTAAATAACACGGGACCGCACTCTCGACATTTATGGCGACGACTCGGTGCCCTTTGTGTGTATAGGTGCAGTTGTGTATGTTGGATTAAGTGTAAATGTAGCTGTGTACAGTTGTCTGTATTAAAATGTTTTTAATAATTATTTTTCTACAAAGTAGAACGTTGCGCTTCCTATCGACGGAAGATAGAAGAACCTGAATGCAAGCCGTTATCAGATGTGTATGTGTGTACAAAATAGCAAAACCATAGACAAGAAAACGCTAAAAACGGATCGCGTGCATTCTTAGGCTATTTGTTTATTTATTAGTTTGTCTCTCTTAATTAGTTTGTTATTATTAAATAAGTAAGAGTAGTAGTAGTCTTCAGTTTCTGCTATAAAATATCTTCTACCAAGTACAAACCTTATCTCAGATCTTTAGCGTTTAAAATCCTAACATTCATTGAAATAAATATAAGATTGATGGATGTTTTTATTAACATATTATTAACATAGTCGGTACCATTAGAAAAGTAAACCTTTTAGTCGTCAAATACAACAACAAATACTAAACGTTATTTTTTGCGCGGCTTAGCTATTTTGAGGGTTTGATAATTTTTGTAGATTTAGAATTCTGACTGTACTTCCTAACCCTTTTGCGGGCAATTGCGGGGATATATGTGTTTGGATGGAGGGGGGGGGGGGGTGCTCCTGATTTATTCGCGTCTACTGTTCGCGCGGAGATGTTTAATTGTGCGCGCGGTACGTCCGAGGCGGTTGATTTATTGCGCGCGCGCGCAAATGTTCGGTAGCCGTCATGTTAAGACGATATACGACAAATAAATGGAACGAGCGAATGAACAGAGTCTATCTCTTTGATATAGCATACTGAGGGCAAGGGACAGTCATATGTCAGTCGCCCACATCGGTTACTACATTTTATTGGAAAAAGTAGTAAATATTGAATTTCTTTTTAATTATTACTTTTAAATCAAATCTGAATTACCAGAATTTAATTTTGTTTATTATCATTATTCCTAGGTAGTTTTAACTAAAACTAGTCAGTCATTTCGAAGAACTAGCTATTCCCGTTTTTTGGAAAGGTTATCTTTGACGAAATAATGTATCGAGGTTTTTTGATTCAACTAGTGTTTCTCAATTATAAAAAACTTTGTTATATCCTCAAAAAGGTTATATTGAAATTCCCGATCTTTACGATCTTTAGATTAAGAGAATTACTTGATTTAAAAAACCTTCAAAACTCATATAGCGTCTTAATGGTGAATATTTGTGGTGTTTGATGGAATGAGTCTTTAGCGGAATGGAGCGTTATTGTCTACGCAATATGTCCATTACGTATTGAATGAATGAACATACATACTTAATTCATATACATAACTAGTCGACCCGGCGAACTTCGTCCCGCCTAAACTATTACTATGTTGCTCATCTACTTATAAACCTTCTTCTTGAATTACTCTATCTATGCATAGTTTTAAAGATTTAAGCATACATAGGGTCAGACGTGGGAAGCGACTTTGGTTTATACTATGTATTGATTAACGTGATCTGGCAAGGTTCATAGATAAAGTTCAGTCAAAGGAGACGAAATTATAATAATAATAATAATAATAATAATGTTTTATTTCAAGAAAAGAAAAAAAAGTTTAACAATTCACTTAACTATACTTAAAAAACTATTGAAAGATATACTTAACTAGTATACTGTTATCTATGACCAGTATTATAAGCAATATAGCTAAGAGATCGTGCCTACTCCCGTACTAGTAAAAACTGTATTACGGTGTAGCAGTGCACTTCCTCCGAGACCAATAAAACAGGGCAGATGTTACAGTGGAGACGGCTCGGCGCGAGAGCTCAACACTGGTTGGATGAAGACAACGAGTTTTTAATGTAAACAATTTGATGAGGTTACACAGTATATGCGAAAACGCCCGATATATCAATATATTATGGATTCAATAATTTATATAAATATATAATTATATGTTATTTAAGATAATACGTACATACATACATATGACATGTCACACAATTAATTTATCGCTTGTAAGGAATATTTTCCCAATACAGTTTGTCACTGCGGGGGAGTATGACAATTACCCTCTTACAACAAAAGATTACCTTGATTACATAGAAAACTTGAAGAAGATGTAAAGAGGAGGCCTCTATTGACACACTAAACCAATTTAAGGAAAAAGAAAATAAAGAAAGCAAATGAGACGGTTTAGAAACAAAAGGCTATTCTATTCTTTAAGAAATACTTAGAAAAAAACATGATATTAATACAGAACAAACCCAGACGCCGTAAACAAACTGTTGCGGATGTAAAATGAGCTATTTCATAATATTTCACACTATTGGGTTTGAAAGATAAATAAAAAGATTGTCAAAGCAATTTTCAGCTTTAAATCGAAGTACATACGGTCCCTTTATGTGTGAAGTACCCGCGATGATAGTGTGCATCGCCAGTCGGCCGGGAAATTCAAATATGGAACAGTCTTCAAGGTGCAGTTAAGGGGAGGTTGAATTTTCTGTTAAGTATTAGTTGATTTTGCACTACGAATAAAATAAAACTTCTAACTTCGGATAGATAAGTAATATACTAGGATATATACCCATTTTTTCAAGTGCTAAACGTATCTAATATCAAATATTTTAACAATGATTTGAAATATAAAACCTATTGCGTCATTCCGAAAAGGTTCAGGTAAATCCAGTAAACTTTCTTCCGATATACGATTCTGTTTCAAAAGATCTTTCTCCTGCAAAACGATACCAACTGACTAAATAGTCGCAGAGCAGCGATTATTTGACCAATTAGCCACCTTTTGTTCTCTACTAGTTTAGTGTGAAACTGCTGACTAATAGTTTGCGGGAAAGACTAACTTGGACATTGATTGTGTTGAAATCGGATTATAGTTTCATCTGTAATAAGATCTTTTCTTAATGACGTGTGGGATGGTAATAAGAGTACGCTGTATAGAGCTGTTAATTAGGGCTGGAATTGTTACTTATCACGCTTTTGAGCAACTTGCATTGGCTTCGTTTTTGAAAGGAATACTTAAAGTTTTTTTTCTAAAACTTTAAAATAAAAATTATAAAATATTCCAAGCATCCAAGCAATAAAATTGGTAAAGTAAACGTACCACGTACACCACGACGACAACGCGACGACGACGGTGCGTTCTGATCATAATAAAATAATTTCTACTATTATAAGTCTTTTAAAACGCACCTATAGCACATAATTCTTTGCTTGTCATTTTGTGGCATTGTTATTGGCCTTATTTAAGATTTATGTTGTATTCTAGTCAGAATTAAACTACCCCTTAACAGTTTCCCTAGTCTACCTGTTATACGCGCGTCATGTATTATGCATTACAGCCACAAATCGAGCGGGTTACATATAGCTATATCCGTCTCTTTCATGTGCCTAGTGGTTGTGAGAGACAGCGCTGATTACTGTCTACTGACGCTGTTTACTGTCTGTCGTATAATGTTTATGGATTGAAGGGTGGTTTAGACGTATTTTGTTAGGATAACGTTTACAAAGTGTAAAATTGATACCTTTTTCTGAATTTACAAGTCAAGGTTCCCTGTTCGTTCGTATGTCCTTTGTATGACTAGCGCAATAGGTGCATCAAACTCATATGTAGGCAGTAGATTATTAAATATTCATCTGGTATAGTAAATCCAAGGAGACGACAGAAAAATCCGACCGTTACTAAGTTAAACTCTGATAGCAAGCGATAAGTATCTCTATCCTTATCTCTTACATGTAATGATGTCTTTTGATATTCGACTACGGCTGTCGTCGCGTGTTCCTGCTACAGGACATCTGACAGTTCAGAAGCCGTCAACATTTGGCGCGTCGTAAAAATATTCATTATTCTTAGGACTGTGTCAGAACAGAAATGATACGTATTTGAAAAGAGATCATTCATTCATTTATTTATTGTCCACAGAGCAACGGCAACAGCTTCATGGCAGCAGCTGAGCCGAGGCGGAAGCGGGAGCCTCCCGCCCGCCCGAACCACATCCTGCTGTACACCATCATCAACCCTGCCTATCCCATCACTGTGGTAAGTAATAGCTCTGTGCTGTTTATTATTTCTTGATAGCAAAACACATAAGCCCTTCTTTCAGTACGAGAGTCTCATGAGACTTCGGTCTCGGAGACTAGTTGCTGCAGAGTTCACGTATGTCAAAATAGACTAGATATCTCGTATTCACCATACATGACACTGGTTACTTGTACTAGCAGTACTCTGCAGAAGTAGCACCTGCGCTTGAGAGGATCACTTCTCTGGTTACTTTCGGTTGTAATGATGAGCTGGACATATGCCTTTGTTGTACTATTGTTAAACTAAATTTATTTTTTCAACATATCGTGTTGGAAAGCAGTAGCTCTGAATATTCTTCTGTTTGTTTTATCATAGCATGTCTGGAAACAATAGAAAGCTCGACATTTTCACGTTGCAGTGCTTTGCTGGCAATTTTAAAATGTCAACGTTTTTAAAACATGAGACCTTTTTAAGATTACCCTACCCTAGTAAGTATATATATAGACAGCTAGTTATTTTTATTTAGGAAAAAAACTCGCTGTAACATTTCTTATCTAGTAAATTTGACGACATGCTCAACTACTGATACAACAGGAAATGGATTTGTATCAAAAGAAATGGTTTCATTAAGAATAGGGTTACAAATGATTAATCACGGCGCGACTGATAACGAGTGCGTTCTATACAAGGAAAACGATGCTATTAACCCAGTCTCAGCTTTTCACCCTCTCTGATGTCGTCACATTAGCCATGGCTAAAACAGTGCGCTTTCTGGTGCATCTTGCGTTTTCCTCTGACGCATGCCTGAGCAACCGCCAAGTTTGCCGCTAACGCACGCTGATCCGAGCAAGTTACGAGTTTTTAATGTGCTGTTAAATAGTCTTCTCTTCTATCTCCACTACAATTTGAATTATTCCGTCAAATTAAATAAGTTGAGAGGGAATAACAATTTGTTCAATGTTATTTTTACAAGCAAAACTTTTGCTCGCAGTCAGCCGCTTTTATAAGTCATGTGAAACGCTTTTGAAACGCGAAATTAAGCCTCACGTCACGTCCCGTTGAAATTTAAAACAGACAGCTAAGCTTTTCCCATCATCATTACGAACGAGAGAGGTCTACTGCTGGAAATAGGTGCCCCCCACAGATTTGCCACAAGCATAGACATTGTGGAAGTAGATTGACGTAATCGCCACCCTTTGCAGGCGGGTTGGTGATCGCAGTGTGGCTCATCAAGTATTTCAACGAAGGACGCTGCTGCCCGTCCTTTGGCTGTTCCCATTGTCGCCTTTTATGACACCCACGGGAGGAGATGGGGTGGTAATATTCTATGCCGCTTCCACATGGCCCAATAATATCCTAAGGCTTAAGTGCCATAGCACAGCTAAAGAAGCGCCACCCGCGAAATAAAAAATGTCTTCTATACTAAGGCATATATCAAAAATGTGGGAATGATACTAGATAACGTAGCTTAGTAAAGCTACAGATTGTTGACAAAAGTTCACTTTTAGCAACACTTTGTAGTTTTATTTGGCAATTAACCTAAATGCTAAACAACTGTAAGTATAGAAGATATAATTTCTTTTTTCGCTGGTGGCGATTCTTTAGTTTTGCTATGCCTCCTAAAAACTCCCTTTCTACGCCTACGTAATCTTTAGTCGTGTCGCGAATTCTTGCGGAGCGTATGGTGCTAGGAATGACTCAAATCCCAAAGTTTTCTCCATCTATCCGTCATTACGATGAGTCCTTTATTATTTCGCCCCGGGACGCCCTCTGGCGGCAAACGACGTAAGTTGCGCCACTCTTTGTTTGATGACTCTTGTATTAGGTTTGTGCGAGAGAGTTTCAAGTTGATGGTAAAGGAATGTTGGAAGTTTTACAGTTGGTTAAATCGACCATCTGTGCGGTGAAATGTTTGTGTGTTGCTACGATAATATACTTGTCTCTTCGTCTCAGCTGAAAGATCTACTGTTGGACATGAAGTTTTCCCTAATATTACATCAAGGACACAAAAATATTGAGGTAGGTTTGCCACAATCAATTTCTGGCGCTTTTTCAGGCGGGTTTGTGTTCGCAGTATGGTTTTTCAAGTTTAAAAGGAAGGAAGCTTTACTAAATCGTTCAAGTAGTTTTTTTTATAGTAACTAACTACCCACAAACGTACACGGTAACTAACTTTAAGACTTAATATTATTACTAGTCGACCCGGCGAACTTCGTACCGCCTAACCTATTACTATATTGTGCATGTATATCAATATACATAGTATTAAATAAAGTTGCTTTCCGCCTCTGTCCCTATGTATGCTTAAAGCTTTAAAACTACGCAATGGATTTTGATGGGTCTTCTTTTAGTAGATATATTGACACAAGAGGAAGGTTTATGTGTATAATACATGCACAACATAAATATAGGTTAGGCGGTACGAAGTTCGCCGGGTCGACTAGTTACTTATAAATCTTCCTCTTGAATCAATCTATTATCTATTCACAAAGATTCTAATCAAAATTCGTTGCATAGTTTTAAAGATTTTAGCAAACATAGGGACAGACGCGGGCAGATACTTTGTTTTATACTATGTATTGATTAAGATAATCTTGTAGCAAAAAGTTTTGTAATAACATGACAACTATGTCTTTAGTTACACTTCTATATAGAGTAAGAAAATATAAACTCTTACTAAGTTGTTATAAGAAGCGAGCGGCGGCAAATTGTTTCTTTTTTTTTTATCACATCTTCATGACATTATATTACGCGACAGGGCCCGGGGCAGTTGAAAAAGTTTTGCAATCGTTTTCTTTAATAAGTATTTTACTTACTGAGATTGAAAAAAAAAAATACTTTTATTTAGTGGCAAGTTTTACAGGTATATTATTAAAGTTAAAGTTTAAGTTAAAAAACACTTTATTGCATACAAAAGAACATTAGACAATTAATGGTACACATATTTAAATTTGCATGCAATGGGCGGACTTATCGCTAAAAGCGATTTGCTTCCAGGCAACCCATTTAATGAACGTCATCGCGTGTCCGCGGCGACAAGTCGACGATTAGAACAATTTACTCTAGACAGGAACCGGAAGTGAGATTAAAACACGATTTACCCGCGAAACGCATCAATTAGAATAGGGGTAGTAGTGTGGGGTGGGCTAAGGGTAGGGCATCCATTTCTAAAAATTTTAATCTAAGACAAGACGCAAGAAAAGCCCGTATTTTAGAGCCCAAAACCCGTAGATACAGTCAAGTGGCGGTCTAGGAGGGTATAACATATTTGTCTATGTTCTCTTGTGTGCAGACTACAATACCAAAGAACAAGAGCTATTTTGCAATACAGGAAAACCGGAAGGAGGGGATGGTACCTTGAAAGTATACTGCTCATCGTTTTAATCATCATCATCACAACTGAAAGACGTCCCCTCTTGGATATAGGTCTCCCCCACAGATAGCCACAAGGACAAACATTGTGGAGGGACTTTGCTGTAATCGCCACGCTTGGCAGGCGGGTTGGCGACCGCTATTGGCTCTTGAAGCTTTTCAAGATCGCTGCTACCAGCTGCTGCCTGCTCGGGTGTTCCAATTAAAAAAAATAACACACAACTCCTGAAAACTGAAACTCCTGCCTGTAAGAAATCACTTTTAGTGGTAAGGCCGCCGTTGTATGTTTTTTTTTCTTTTGATTGCACTAAAGATAAACCCTCTTATTCATAAAAAGTTAAAGAGCATTTTAGTTATTTGACGTATGTCAATTTAGACTGGATGTCACGTATTTACCTGACAACAAACCAGAGAAGTGGAGCTCCAGTAATGCTACTTAAAATCTACTGTATCTTTATGAATAACACGGAAAGTATATAATCCTTTTTTATTTTATCCTAACTCCGAGTTCCGTTAAAAAGCAATAGCGTCCCAAAATTGATCATTGGAATGTGTCAGAGCTCCTCTAGAAATAATTACTCCGCATCGTTATTATTATTAGGCTCGTAAATCAGTTTGTCTGTAACCTAATTAAAGTTTTCGGTGTCGCAGTAGCACGCGGCAAGTAATATAGTAACGCTGCCCCGCCGCGAGAAATATGCGGTCGTGTGGGTGCGGGCTTTAGTCGTAGACTGCATGTCTATTTAGCTATAGGTTCAATTTTCCGTTTTTTTTATTATAACCTGCGCACATAAAGAAGCGATCTCAAAATGGCGGCCGTTGGCTGTCCTGTCTCTCTATTTTACTCTTGCTAATATAAGCGAGACAGCATGCGTTCGGCCGCCATTTTGAGATCTTTTCTTTATCTGCGCGGTTTATACATAGTGTGAAACAATGACAGTTTTA
Source organism: Euspilapteryx auroguttella (assembly GCA_951802225.1). NCBI lineage: Eukaryota > Metazoa > Arthropoda > Insecta > Lepidoptera > Gracillariidae > Euspilapteryx > Euspilapteryx auroguttella. The sequence continues at coordinate 5,494,549 of OX637666.1, forward strand.
TCTGTCTTTCCCTATGGTATGCTTTAGTTTGATTTTTAAAGCTCCGCAACGGATTTTGATGCCAAATAAATAGAGAGAGTTGTTCAAAAGGAATGTTTATAAGTAGGTTTTGTTCAAGTGCGATGCGAGTCGGACGTGAAAAACGGTATGGTTATGAAAACTTATCCCAACGCGGGCGGAGCCGTTGGCACAGCGCTAGTATAGGTATAAAATAAAAGTTGCTGACGCGGTGATCTTCCGACTTAAAATATAAGTTTACACAATATTATAAACTAGTCGACCCGGCGAACTTCGTACCGCTTAACCTATTACTACTTTGTGCATGTATAATACTTATAAACCTTGCGCTTGAATCACTCTATCTATTAGAAAAAACCGCATCAAAATCCGTTGCGTATTTTTTAAGATTTAAGCATACATAGGGACAGACCCGGGAAGCGACTTCATTTTATACTATGTATTGATATTGATGATGATTATTATAGCATGATCTTCTGAATTTTATCTGCATCTCGATTATTTTAGTGAAAATGATCTTCTGATTTTTTTCTGCATCTCGGTTATTTAGTTAAATAGAAATATTAAATTAATCAATATTTATAAAACTCTTCCGTTACTGACTGACTGACAAACAACGCAGAGGCGAAACTACTGGGCCTAAATAAAATAAAATAAAATAAAAAAATAAAAATAAAAATAAAAATAAAAATAGCCTTTATTTGCCAAAATTAATTAGTTATAACAATTCAGGTAAGTATAGTTTCGTTATTTACAAGTGAACATGCAGTAGACTAAAATCTAAAATCTTTAAAGACATTTCAAATCATTTTCATTTGACTCTAGATTTGATTTAACTATTTACATATACCTTTATTATAATTTTATTTATTTATTTTTTTTTTTTTTTTATATACTCGATTTATTTAATTTCAATTTAATTGAAATTAAATGTTATAAGATCTAAAACTAACATAAAGGACGCAAACACCGCGGCTGCTAAACTCAAATGGAAGTGGGCAGGCCATGTAGCAAGAATAACTGATAACCGATGGACAGAGAGGATAATAAATTGGTGGCCTCGGGACAAACATAGAGCACGCGGCAGACCCCTGACGAGATGGAGCGATGACATCGTGGCTACTGCCGGAAACACATGGTCGAGACAAGCTAGGGATAGAGTCAAATGGAAAATGATGGAGGAGGCCTACGTCCAAAAATGGACAGTGCCACAATCAAAGAAATACATTAAAAATAATTAAATTGAAACTGGGCCTAGCGGGCTGAAAATTTGCACGTGGGTTCCTTGGGGTGTGTAGGGGAGCACTAAGGAATGTATTCCCGAAATTCCCATGGGAACGAAAAAAAAACAGGATTTTGGATTTTATGAGAAATCTGCGCGAGTGAAACCGCGGGGCAGCTAGTTTTCTTATATAGCATGTTATATAAAAAAATTCGTTGATTATTATAGCGACTTACTTTAGATTAGTATAGGTATTTTTTACCTATAATAGATATGTTATCACGTACTGAAGCGAATTCATCAAATGTTTACACATGTACACGAGCTCGGATTTGGCAAGCTAGCTCCACCTGTTACTATCTCCATCAATTTTGCACAAAACTATGCCATAGTAACCTCAAAATAGGGTTTAATATTCTAGTTACTCTTTTGATTAACCTAGAACGAAAGTGCTAAGGTATTATAAGAGTTATAGTTTGAGAGTTAAGGTTGATAATGGTTCAAAAGGTTTGGTATGTCTGATTGTAAATTCATGAACGTATCGCATCTCGGATGGGTGGGACGACGCTAAATGTTTTAAACAATTAGATGTATTTCTGAATACATTAATTTGCTAGCATAGTATGTAGTATAAATTAGGTTACGTTTGCTAGGGTATGAATAAAACTATGATGATAATTTACAAACTCCATCTAATTCTCTGGTCTATTGCTATACTTTAAAGTTCTCTAGTGGCACAGTATAATAAAGAGTACTACAAACGTACAGTATGGACACTCCCTGCCTCCCTCAGCAAGTGCGGGCCCCCGCGCTCGGTTACCTCTCAGTTACCGCTCAGTAAAAACAGAACGTCTTATCTCACTCACCCAAGCATGATACGCGTGCACGTACACGAATTTCGGCTGTGCGCGAAGCAACGCGCTTTTTTCTATGAAGTGTCCGAGGTGTGCCCTAGGTCTAGGTGCTTCCTAGTAAGGGCTCTGATCTGCTTGTTATACGTTATTAATAAAACAATCGGTGCCTTTTCGCGATGGTATAAACATAAACTCGGCCAAACGTGGTTCCAGCTCGATGCACTGATGCCTCTCGTGGGCTCAGTTAATGAGCCTCTGCCTACTCCTACGGGGAATATAGGCGTGAGATGTTATTAGTCAATACATAGTATAAAATAAAGTCGCTTCCCGCGGCTGTCCCTATGTATGCTTAAATCTTTAAAAGTACTCTACGGATTTCGATGCGTTTTTTTTATTGATAGAGTGATTCAAGAGGTAGGTTTATAAGTATAATATATGCACCAAATAATAATAGGTTAGGCGGTACGAAGTTCGCCGGGTCAACTAGTTATAAATAATTTCTTTTTTACAAAAAAGGAACCCGCCTTCAATAAACTGACACACACATAAACTGAGAACTTCCTCTTTTCCGAAGTCGATTAAATTCGGTACTAAAACCTTCTCCTGAATGTAAAGAATATTTTTTTGAAAACCGCATCCGAATTGGTGCAGCGAAACTCGACATAATCGCGGACAAACATACATACATACATACAGGTCAAACTGATAACCTCCTTTTTTGAAGTCGGTTAATAAACAAATCTTCACTCTCACAATATGAATCAACCGCGACTAACAACTAGCTGTTTTGGTGAATGACGGAGAGCGAGGCGCGTAATGTTTTATAGATCATAAAATGGTCATAAATCAACGCGGCAATGACCTGCGCGCTGGATAGTTTAGTATTGCTAGCTGACACGCTGAACTTCGTGCCGCCTTACAATACAAGTTTACACAATATTAGATATTTTAGCCTGTGTTCTATACTCAATTTTTTAATTTTTTCTATACTTAGACTATTTTTATCTGGAAGAATGAAGGATTTTAATGGATAAATATTTAAAAATCGGGCCAACACTTTTGGAGCCTATTTAATGCCAACAAACAACCAAACTCTTACTGTTTTTTATTGAAGTAACTCTAACTAAAGTACCGAATGTAAAGAAACTGCTGCATTTTTTTAAGTTAGGATATTAAATACAAGTTAACACAATATTAGATATTATAGCCTGTGTTCTATACTCAATTTTTTAATTTTTTCTATACTTAGACTATTTTTATTTGGAAGAATGAAGGATTTTAATGGATAAATATTTAAAAATCGGGCCAACACTTTTGGAGCCTATTTAATGCCAACAAACAAACAAACTTTTACTGTTTTTTATTGAAGTAACTCTAACTAAAGTACCGAATGTAAAGAAACTGCTGCATTTTTTTAAGTTAGGATATTAAATCTTAAAAACCCATTATGATAGCCGGTTCTATCATAGCTAATAACGTGCTTTTGCTAAGTTAGATTACTTGCAACTAAACAGGGCGAGCTTTCGCGAAAGCTCGGGCGACAACACAGCAGCTCTGCTCTTCCGTCAGATAATAGCTTTGCAGAGCTTTATCATAATTTACTTCATCATTGCGAGCTTTTACAGGTAGTGTTATGCTTGCAGTTTTTATTATTTAGGTAGTAAGTTTGCTAATTTGTTGTGCTCTTCACGCAGTTAGTTAAAACCTACCGACACAGTAGTTCAGGTAGTTCAGGTTGCCCACCAATTGGCTCAGGTATACAAATGTTTGCCTTGCCTTACGACAATAGTCGCCTGGAGAGGCCCCCGAACGAGCCCTCCTCTGTCAAATTATTCTACCTATATGTGCTTCGCCTTCAGAGCGGTAATGTAATACCAACGACTGAAGATAAGCTTGATCTCCTGAACTCAGGATGTGACCTAGCACTTTATGTATATTGAATGTCGTCTTATCTAAATTTCCTGAAGTGAGCTTGAGGGTTGTACAGTGAAGTTAAGAGCCAGTTTACCGCAATGCTATCGCTATTCTCGAAAAAAAAATTATATCTTCTAACCTAAGGCAAATATAAAAAATGTCGCACAGTATGACACTAGATAATCTTGCTTAGTATTTTTGAGCACAGTAAAGTAGTCCTAAATTAAAATAACAAAATTATACCCAGAAGTGGCCACTTTTAGCAACACTTTGTAGCTTTCTTTGGTTTATAATTCAAAAGCAATACAACAGTGCCCTAAAAATACTAGGCTACATTATCTTGTGTCATATTGTGCCACCTATTTGATATTTGTCTTAGTTTAGAAGTTATAATTTTTTTTCGCGAATGGCGCTAGCATAGCTGTAAACTGGCTCTTAAGGCTTTGTCACACAGACGGCGCTAGAACGCTCTTTGAAGTTACACACGAAACTGATTCTACACGCCCTGCGACAGAGCGTCCTAGCATCGGCGCTTGATAGCCAGTACGCCGGGCGCTCCTGTGCGATGGAGTAATATTATTTATTATACTGTGGTAATACTGTTATTGTAAATTACAAGTCGATGCTAGGACGCTCTGTCGCAGGGCGTTTAGAATCAGTTTCGTGTGTAACTTCAAAGAGCGTTCTAGCGCCATCTGTTTGACGAACTCTTAAGCTTAGGAAAGCATTATACAATAAGTAGCACTGTACATTAAGCAGTATTTTAATTGTCCAGTGACATTTTGGAAACTTTTATGACACCCGTGGGAGAAGCTGGGGTGGCGGCATTAAATACCACCGACTCAGCTCCTCGTACGGGTGGCGTAAAAGGCGACTAAGGGAGCACCTGAAGGACGTGCAGTAGCGTGCTATAATTTCACTTTTTGTTTGCGATTTCAATGAAAATTGCCCTGGCGAAGCCGTGGGGCACTTACTAGTTAAGTTATTTGGTATTGGTTATCATATTTCATTACCTCAAAATAATATTAAATCAATATACAGTATTGGATACTCTACATATCTCTGACGGCCAGGTACCGTGAATATCTATCCGCACTGTCATTGCAAATTCGCCTTTAAGCCGTACACACTAAGGTATTATGGTGGGTTGGAAGATGTGCAGTTGACTTTAGCGTTACATTGTAACAACCAATATTGAATGCCACTGCCACGTCTTATCTAAATGACCTGGAGCAGGGTTCAAACGGTATCGAGAATCCATTGTCACCTGCGAAATGCACCCTTAATGGGTTCGGTTGATCGATAGTGTGTAGTGGCTCAGGGGTACTATTATGGCCGCATTTGCAATATTCCTTTTCGTCCTAACTCTCTTAACGCAAAGAGGACGCAAAGCAATATTGCAAAAGCGGCCGTAATAGGCCCTCAGGTTGTGAGAGGAAGGACTACTCAGAAAAGCTGTTTTCAAAATTGTATTAAGAATTTCTACTGCGGTTTTGTTTGTCTCATTGAAATCGTGAATGAGAGAAAATACTGTCGATTTTGGCAATCAGAAGTGCTGTTTGTGTCTTGCAATAGTCTAGTCTTGTCATAGTCTTACAATTTTGGGGATATTTTATAATTTGTCTTTCTTGAATCGGATTTTGACATTATAGCCGCCACGCTTGACGGCAGGTTTCTCGTTTTTCAACGAAGAACGCGCCCTTGCTAATACTAAATCGCTAGTGATTTGAAACAAAGTGACAACTTTTCCAAAGATACAATAATAGCATTCTTTATCGTGTAACCAAGAACCCGACCCTCAGTATCCACTAACGAGACAGGAGATTAGCTTTCTCGCTTTAATGCGTTACGTTTAGTATCGGCCTTCCCAGTGCCTGCCCTAAGAAGATATTACTCTACTTAAAGCTCTCGAGACGAGAATGTCTTAAATATTTTTTTAAATAATATTATTAAAACGTAGAAACTCATAGGTGGAAAATGCAATCGATGCAAAAGATGCAATTTTTGAGAATATTCAATTGCATTTTCCACTTTTCTTTAGTAAAGACGAACTTCAGAAATTCATATAGGCTAAATTATCTTTGCACCATTGACGATTACCTCCACTCCGCTTCCGGCTTTTATTTGTAGCTATCTTTTAAAGTTTAATTTGTTAGGAATGTAACGTAATTTGTCCCTGCACAGTATCCAGTCTCCCCTACCTGGCTTCCACAGACCACCCTATCAGCATAGACACAGTTTATGGCTCTAAAAAGCATTGTGGTCGAGAGCTATTTTAAATAAACTAAGATAAAAGTAATTTTCCATGAGATTTGGCTTGCCTCATTGTTCGATTGCATTCGTCGCGTCAAGATTTGGCCCAACGCACATCTTGCGAGGCGCCGCAAGGATGTCCAAGTACTTAAATTATAATGCACAGGATTGAATACTGCCGTTCGATCGAAAACTTTTCAATGCTTGCCAGCTTAGAAACTTGTCATAAAGTCGTTTTCGCAACCCTCTGGTGTATGTAGAATACATAGTTTAACCTGCGCACATTCAGAAACGATCTCAAAATGGCGGCCGTTTTATGGACTGTCTTGTCTGTCGTCTTAACTCTTCTCTCATACCAATAAACGCGAGATAGCATTAGTTCGGCCGCCATCATGAGATTTTTTCTTTATCTGCGCGGCTTACACACATAAAATTGTTATCGCTCGCTATCGCCAGACATGCACTTGGTCTCTTGACGGTTTAAAATGTATTTACGCTCATTTGTAGTCTATCCTAATAGATGGTCGGTGCTCACCTCACATTAATAGCTCTCTCCTCATTAAACTGTTGGATAATTTGTTTATGGTTACTTTGTTGTGAGAATGAGATCTACTTGCCGGTGTTAACGCGTTTTTACGCTAGGTAACGAGTTTTTTTTTCGTGCTATCAAAGTTGGGAAAATTGTTAAATGTAGAATGAGAAAATTAGGAGTTATCTTTCTTTAAGGGTCCGTAAACATCAAAGAGAATCTAATCTTATTATTGTCTTTTTTTTTTTCAATAATTAAGAAAGTAGAAATCAGAAATTTTAAATAGATACTTGTTGAATGTACAGTCCCGTTTGAATTGTAAATAAAATTTAAATTGAATTGTACTGAAATTTCATTGCAATCAATTGTATCTATAGCATTCTTGCTTCGCATTTCTCGTCTTGATTTTTTTTTTATTTTCCTTCGTTTCTTCTACGCTTCGTTAATGTTCTCTATGAGCTTATTTACTCGATTCTTTACTAGATACTATAAAACAAAGTCGCTTCCCGCTATCTGTGTGTATGAATCTTTAAAACTATGCAACGGATTTTGATTCGTTTTTTTTATTAGAAAGATTGATTCAAGGCGACGGTTTATGTGCATAATTATGTACTGTACATGTAAACAAACTGCAATTTCAATTAAGACGTTTAATTAGGTGTTGAGTTTTTGTTATATAATCAAATAAATATGCGTAAATGAATAGGTAGGCTATGTATGGCTACATCTTTGAAACTTAGTATTATATCAGGCGGTATGAAGTTCGCCGGGTAGACTAGTCTAATTAGAGCTTGCTTACATTTTTCCCGTTTGGCATACCTTTTGATACAGATACGTAAGAATCAACGCCTACCCTTTGTTAATGTTGGGCAAAGTAAATCCGCGTAGGTCGTGCCCTCTTTCTTTTTCTCTCAATTTTCCCTTCAATAATGATAATGATACTTTTTCCCTTAAGGCTTGGTGGTTCAAAAATTTGTGTTTTTGAGATTTTTTTAAACAATCTGAGACATACAAAATTGATGTCTTCATTCTGAAAAAAATATATGTGTTAGTTAAGGATCTAATCTAGTCATCATACTAAAGGGAAACAGGATCTAATTAATTTTAGTTGATAGAAAAAAATCTCAAAGTTACCCCTTTTTGTTCCGTTTTTTCCATTTTATTTTTAAACCGCTGATTGTTTTTATTTGATTTTTGGAATGAAAATTGCTGACCTTAAATTTTAGACATACTACTATAGTAAGAATTTTTAAGTTTAACGAAAAGACAAAAAACCAGCTAAAACTAAAAAAAAACATCGTTTTCGGGCGGTCCGATGCCATGCCGCGCCGCTCCCTACCCCGTCAGTACCCTTGTGGCCACGGCCGAGGCCGGTTCTGTGTCAAATTTTTGTTTTCGCGCTCTCGTATTTCGTTTTATTTTTATTCAAATGTAAACAAGTTTTGACAACAGATGTCAAAACAATGAACCATAACATCTGATTAGGATCTATATGAAGCTGAAAAAAAACAATTTTGATACCGATATTACATTTAAAAAACCGTCGCATTACAAACTTACCTTTTTTATTTTCACAGACAAAACTTAAATCGTAGGGATGATAGAACAATAGCTGCTGACGAAAACTTGGTTGTTTAACTGTAGCAGCGAGCGGTCTCAGATCAGACAGTGATATTATAATATTATATAAACATACATAGACCTAAATATTTTACACAAGTTATTTTGCGTATAGTGCTTGATAGCTCAGACTTGCCTTTGGAAAGTTTAATAGCTCGAATTTCTGCCATCTTGGTTTCAAAATGTTGGTAGGTATGTCATTTTCGTTATCAGCGAACCCGGAAATCTACTTATTAAATAATTTTTCTCGTAAAAAACCTATATACTTACAATGCAATATACGCGCTACCGCATCCAGTGTGCCCGCCAGTTTGAGAATTAAACAATAGATAATAGAGGTACACAACAATTTTATTTAATCCAACAGTACACGCAAAATCATACCTACAATATAATTAAAAACAAAAAACATAGTTTACCTTCAGTTTACATATTTAACTAAAATAAAATAACATGTATGTAATGTAAATGTGCATGGCGTGCCAGAGAAGAGGCCTATGTCCAGCAGTGGGCTCTTACAAGCTGATGATGATGATGATGAATGTATTGTCAAGCCTTTTTTCTGGCTTACTCCGCACTTTAGGTATAAACCTGCAAGTACGTGCGGCGGCAATACGGAAGCGCAGCGTTCTACTTTGTCTATGCCTAAATACAGAATGTCAAATCAGAAGAAACCCAAGTTTCTTAAAATTAAAAAAATATTTAAAAAAATATATTAAGTACATTTTCAGAAATAATTAAATTGTGTACTTCTTACAATATTAATTTATTTTTTGAAAATAACACCATCTTAATGTGATCCGTTACAATAATTGTAATTATTAGAGGTACAATTGCGGCACTCATGCAAACGAACGTCTAAAAACTTTTTTATCAAAAAATTAAACCGCCGAAAAAAAAACCGAAATGCATAAAATAATAATATAATTACTAAGTTCTTAAAGTTATGTAGGGTATACCAAGTAATTTTAAGTCGGATATCCGATTCGGATATTTTCTTTTTGATCAATAATTGTCTTCGGATTAGTTTTTATTTTATTAGACTTTAGTCTAAAGACCCTCTAAGAAAACCCTTTAAGAAAAAGTCCTTTGAAGTCAGATCTGGTGGTGGCCAGGGAATGACGACTACTCTTAGAGAAATAAATTACGGACGATAGGGAAAGTGGTTTAAGAGATGTATCTATTTCCCGCATTTATAGGTATGTAAACATAGTAAATTGAGCAAAAAGTTATCAACTCAAACTATATAGTAATTTGTATGTAATGTTTTTTGAGTCACAAAATCAAATTAAAACAATCAGTAGTGTATTTCTAATGGAAAAAAACACTACAAAAAGGGTTTACTTTGTTTTATTTCTACAGAGTGAAATTCATTAGATCTTGTTACTTTTTAATAACTTGTCTAAACTAAATCCTACATCTATATTTTTCAGAATTAAGAAATCTGTTTTATATTTCTCAGATGGTTTAAAAAAAAACTCGTTATTACAAATACCTTACCTAAACGCAAATTCTTGTTAGCTGAAACGAAAATCGGAAAGAAAAATTGTGCGGTAGGTATAAACATCTCGATTTAACTTCGGCTTGTATGAAAAGTAATAAAATTTAAAACTGCCGCGACATTTCGCATTTCGACGCGCGCATGTCACAGCTGCGAGGGTGGGGGACCCTCATACCTAATTAGGTAAGAAGCTTCAAACTACAGGTCCTTAATCTTGCCTTTAATAATGATGGTGATAAAAGTGTCATGTCGTATCAGGTGACCAATTTTGTGAGTTTATTAATTAAAAAACTTTATAAATTTCAATTAATTATTTTGTTCCAACAAGAAGGCTGCGTTAAGAGGACAATAAATAACAAGATGACGCTCTAACGATGTAGAATGAAACTCCTTACGGCCTCATAAACTCCTGGTACCATATTTTACTTGCTAACTTTTTTTTATTACTAGGAGCCGTGTTTCAGTTGTCAGTGATTATGGCAGTGACTTCGATGTTCCAGGTTCGATTCCCGGAGGGGCGAACATTGTTATAATAATGATGGTTCATTTCCTGGGTCGAGACGTTTTTGTGTGTCTTCCTTATGTATTTCAGGCATCCTAGATACAGGTTTACATCTACTTAGAGGCCTTGAGTGTAATGCGCTATTATGTTATTATAATTTTAGAGTAATTAGGTAAATTTCACATGTATTAATTTTAAAAACAAATTATGAGACAATTATTTACTACGAGCTGTCCCGGCTTACTTTGTTACGCCATAGAATATAAGATACTACTAAAGACATGGCACTATAGACCAGGGGTGGCCAACAGGTCGACCGCGGTCTACCAGTCGCCCGCGAAGGCATTTGAGGTAGCCCGCGCGCGTGTCGCCAAGAACTGAACTACCTTACACTCCGACAAAATTCAAATAATTTTTTGTACTGAATTTGCTACGATCCCTTTTCAAGAACGCGGCAATGTTTGAAAATTCAATAAAAACTTTTTTTTTGGTCTACTTTGCAGTCGACCGCAAAAACATTTTTGACCAACAAGTAGATCTCATAGGTCAAAAGTTTGGCCACTCCTGCTATAGACTATGTTCTTTTGACTGCCCAGAATGGGCGAATAAAAAAACAAACAACGACATCAAACCACCTGTCAAAATATGTAAACAACGAAAAAAAAATTGCACCTTGGGATACATTATTTGAGTTTCAGTAAGGATCCCTAATTTTTTTTTTAATCTAATATAGCCTGATGTCACTCGGGGATAGTGTAGCTTCCAAACAGTGGAATAATTGTTCAAATCGGTTCAATATTTTCAGAGCCTATTCGTTACAAACAAACAAACAAATCTTTCCTCTTTATAATATTGGTAAGACTAGTGGGCGCCCCGCGGCTTCTTCAGCGCATTTTCCCTTGTAACATCAAATTCTTAATTTTCCCGTAGGAATAAAAAGTAGCAGGCTACAGACATAGATGTCCTTTCTAAGGCTCTAGACTATCCCTATACCAATTTTCATTCAAATCGGTTCAGTAGTTTTCTCAGGAAAGCGAGAAAGACAGACAGACTGACAGTTTCTTTTGCATTTATAGTATGGATTTCTACCTTTATTTTACTAAACTTTTATTGTGTTTTTGTTTCAGGTAAGTACCTTAACAAAATTAGTGCAATTTTATTGACGGTGCGTGTAATAGAAAAACCTGGTGAGTAAAATTAAAAATTAGTAAATTCGTAAAATACACGTATAAATGTAATTTGAATCACTTTTACCGTTTTTATTTATTTGAATTTAGTAATAGTATTTTATTAATGATTCGTTTTTTTTGTATTTAATTACTTTTTCTAAAGGAAACCTAGTAAGAAACTGTTTAACAAATATACTGACGGGTAGCTTCATATTTAAAGTCAATAATAAGGTAACCTTTCTTAAACCTTTAAAAATTTCACGTGCCAAACCCTGAAATGGCTTCATTCCATAACCACACGTCGTCTCGCAGCAACCGAACAAAAAGCTCTCACTGAATTGTAGATGCAATTAAAGCTAGATAAAAGCTTGCGAACAAACTACCGACTTTAGAATTAGAGCTTCCCGCACAAGGAAAGCTTTTATGTAGTTAAGACGCTTTATGAGTTTTGAAGGTGTTTTAAATCAAGATGCGGGCGACTGTCATATGACTGTCCCTTTTCCTCAGTATGCTATATCAAAGCTCTATCTCTGTTCATTCGGTCGTTTGATTTCTTTATCTTATTATACTCTTAAGAGATTCTATAAATTTGAGTGGCTGCGGCGAGCATAGGAACAAGAGCAAACTCTCGGACACTAGCGATGAAAATGTTTGGAACAAACGCGTTGCTTCGCACACAGCCTAAGCTCGTGTACGTGCACGCATACCCTGCTTGTGTGAGTGAGATAAGACGTGCTATTTGTACTGAGCGGTAACTGGGAGGTAACAAAACGCAGGTGGGCCGAACTTTCATCATCGGAAGACAGGGAGTGTCCTTACTGTACGTAGTACTCATTCTTATGCTGTGACTGTGGCGTTGCTCTGTTTTTTGGCTAGATGCCGTTCGCTTCATTCCCACTATAATCCGCATCACGCAACGATATCGCCCTTATGATTCGATGGTCGCCGTTGTCGAATACGAAATGAGGTCTTTATTGTTAACAAACTGACATGGCGAACTTCAACCGCTTTGCGTTTACTAGAGGCTGCCCCGCGGTTTTACACGCGCAAGATTTCTCATAAACACAAAAATCCATTTTTTTTCTCGTTCCCATGTGAATTTCGGGAAATCCTTTCTTAGTGCTCACCTACACTCCCTAAGGAACCTACATGCAAAATTTCAGCCCGCTACGCCCAGTAGTTTTGGAGTAGTAGGGAGTGTAGGTGAGCACTAAGAAAGGATTTCCAGAAATTCTCATGGGAACGGGAAAAAACTAGATTTTTGTGTTTATGAGAAATCTGCGCGAGTGAAACCGCGGGGCAGCCTCTAGTTTTATATATATTGATTACTACGACACCTGGGGATAGTGTAGCTTCCCACCAGTGAAATAATTTGACTTATTTCACAAATCGGTTTAGTAATTTTGGATTTAATGCAAACGAACACACAAACAATCAAATCTTTTCTCTCTATAAAATGTCTATAAAAAAGGTATAGATTGATTTACAAAGTAAGGAGTTGAGTTTCAGGCAAACAAAAGCCATTTCCGGTTTTTAGTGTAAATTCATTGTAGCTCTCTTAAATTCAACTACTATATAGTTCTTTGTTGACTAGTTTGTTGCTTAACTACTGAATACGCTCACTGCGTAATGCTTTGTTGACTCTTACCTCGGTACTATTGTTGTCTAAACAATTAGCTTTTGAACTTCAACAGTTAAGTTACAAAGTTTACCAAAACCACCTTTTATCTATTAGTTACACTGTATTTTTAACTGCAGTTCAAGTTGTATGCTAGGTGCTTATCTTTATAGTTTGTTAGTAGTGCAATAATAACAATAATTGCGTGTATTATCTTTAAATAACAAAGAATGAAAATGTTAATATTTGTTTTTTTAAACATTTCCCAATCATTGTCTAATACTGGGGAATTAACCCTTTCCCGTAAGTTGTTTCCATTCATGCCCCGGGAAATTTATAAAAAGTTTACTAGACGTTCGGTAATAATATAACTTTTATCCAGTTTTAAATAAATGCTTTTTATCTTATCTTTACTTTACGAAAACTAAAAAGGAAACCCTAGTTTTAATATCAAATAAGAAAAACAGAAAAACCCACCCACCCAGACAACCACATAGTTAGGTAAAAGCAATTTAAATTAAAACTTTGTTCGTATTTATTTAATTTTATTCCCTCGGGAGAATAATTTTAATTATACGCATCGTGTAAATAAAACGCAACTCTACCGTTATGCTGGGATTTAAATTAATACCAGTTCGCTTTGCAGTCGGGGAATTATTAGCTTGGTAATTTGCAAGTTTTCATTGTGCATTAGGGTAGGCTCACATGTGGCGAAGCGCGGCGCATTTACACATTCAAACTATTATCGGCTTTGTTGACTTTGAAATAATATCCAAAATCAATTAACACAATACAAGCTCCTAAGCGACTACATGCGGAAGACGACAAAGCCGATAGTAGTTGGACAGATAAAATGCTCCGCGCTGCGCTTTGCCATATGTTTTTTTTTTTAGGCGGGGAAACTCCTAACGAGTACCCTGCAGCCCCGGGGGGAGCCGCAGGGTTATGTGGGGCTCGCACCCACTAAAACCCCGCCGGTGTCCTTCTCGGCTGATAGCAGGAGGGTCGCGGGTAAGCCTGTGGAATTCTCCGCGACCCCCCCCAGCATTGGCTGTTTAGCCTATTCACGGGGGGACAGGTGAAGGTAGTCCCCCCTGAATATGTACGCCAACCCTGTGTGCGTAGGCACTACGTAGGCTACATTTTTGGTAGATCTGATCAATTGATCTAGAGCAAAATGTCAATACAAAAAAACCGTAGATTAGTTTATGCGGCCTGATTAAGAGGGTGGTTTAGATTGGTATAAATTCTCGATATTTTCGCTGCGCCTCGCCAGGTGTGCTTTGGGCCTAACAGTTTGGTATTTGACGAAATTAGCTCGTCTTACATCTTTGAAGCGTAGCGCTTGAAACGTTGCAAATGGCAAATTGTACACTGAAATATTCCATTGCACTTTGATGTCATTAAAATTGATAAATAATTTCTTCCTCGTGTTTCCTTACCCCACGTAGTGAAACAGGCCTATTAGTAAAGTACTATTTTACTACACTTAAGATATATTTAGGTTTTACGGCGGCTGCAACACACATTAAACTTGTTTAACTGTTTTTTTTTCCTATGTTTTAAATGGTGTTTCTTTATTTACTTTGATTTACTAGTACCTGTTATGTTTTTCAATTTGTGTCATTTTGTTTGTTTTAATTTTTGTTTAAAATTTAAGTTATTTTGTTAATGTGTGTTTTCTGTTGTAAATAAATAATTTCTTTCTTTCTTTTAGGTAGGTTGCCGAATACCTATTAATATAATTTTTACAACAAAAAAAAAAGTGACAATCATGTTATTGTTTTATTTAGATCCACCCTTGTCTATGTGGTTTTTGAATGTTCGTTTGACAAAAGTGTACTTCAACATTATTGGCTACGATAAAACTGAAATAATTAAAGACCGATATTTTTTCATACCTATACAAATTAAAACTTTACTGTGTTAGCAAAAACATGGGTAATATATATATACTAGAGGCTGCCCCGCGGTTTTTCCCGCGCAGATTTCTCATAAACACAAAAATCCCGTTTTTTCCCGTTCCCGTGGGAATTTAGGGAAATCCCTTCTTAGTGCTCACCTACACTCCCCAAGGAAGCCACATGCCAATTTTCAGCTTTCTACGCCCAGTAGTTTCGGCTCTGCGTTGTCTGTCAGTCAGTCAGTCAGTAACGGAAGAGTTTTATATATATTGATATGCGTGCTATATACCTATACCGCCGCCGGGCCGATTGAGTTGATTTTGGTTTTGAAATGTTTGTTGCAAGTCCAGGGAAGGTTTAAAAGGTGAGAAAATATTGAAAAATTACGAGGAAGGCGGAGAAAACAACAATTTCATTTTTCCATACAATCCATTCCATTGTTCACTTGGCGGTTTATGGCGTTTTAAAATAACTGTCAGTCTTTTCAATCAGTTTAAGACAGGACATTGTCTGTCCGGTCAAATAGTAGTCAATGTATCAAATACTTGCCCCGGCCGGGTATTGAACCCGGAACTATGCAAGGTGTATTAAGGGCAATATCCGCGTATTGTTTGATCCTCCATTTGAGTCAAGTTTGCCCGTCTGACTTGCGAGGACCCTTGAGATTGATTTAAGGTTCTCTATACACACGACGATTTGTTGGGTGTAGCTCTGGGTATTTTTTTTTGGAAAATTTCAATAATTAGTCAAATTTATATTAAATACTAGCTGACCCGGCAAACTCCGTATCGCCTTAGTTTATAAGTTTACACGATTATTATTATACTACCTACCCACTAAAAACTTGGCTGTATGGATTACGTTACTTTTCCCGGTCAGAATGGGAAAATTATAAAACAAAACCGTCAGTCAATCAATTCATACGTCACAGGAAAATGGATACAAAATTATGTAATGGAACAGGCCTATGTAAAAAAAAATTGATGTTTTATCTAACATACTCTACATTTTTCCTAATTTTGTTACCTTTTAAATTTTAAACGGTCCCTGGACTACTACAAACATTTCAAGACCAAAATCAACTAAACCCCGTACTATATACCTATACCGCCCGGCGGCGGTATAGGTATATAGTACGCATATATATAGTACCCATGTTTTGGCTAACACAGTAAAGTTTTAATTTGTACAGGTATGAAAAAATATCTGTCTATATTATTTAGGTTTATAGTTAAAGTACGAAGTTTGCCGGGTCGACTAGTAAAAAAATAAAATTCAATAACAATGACAATTCGTTTGCACAGAATTCGAAAACCATTGCTGCTTTTCTTATGGCATCTGCTGTTAGTAATCCTTAAAAACGGCAAAGGTTTTCTCAAATGCTGTAATTGTCATCAAATTTTCATTGTTTATTTATTTAAGAGCCCCCTAGTGCACTGGAAATTGAAATTTTATTATAACTAGTCGACCCGGCGAACTACGTACCACCTAACCTACTACTATGTTGCTAATGTATTATACTTATAAATCTTCCTCTTAAATCACTATATCTATTAAAAAAAACCATCAAAATCCATTTCATAGTTTCAAAGATATAAGCACAGACTTGTGAAGCGACTTTGTTTTTTACTATGTATTGATTAGTGTTATTGTAAACCCAACAGTGCACCTAATCAAAAGACGTCATTGTGTCGGCTTTTAAATTATAGTAGTACCGATTTGTCGTGTGGTGCGCGCGTGATAAACTGCTCGATTGTGTACTATTATTCGATTGCAGGATGTGCCTGTCTTGAATTAGTCAAATTACTGTTGAGTTAATGCCCTTTGGGAGTTCGTGGAAAGCCGTATTGTGATGGGGTTAGAATTATTTATTTCGTTCAATATTCATCACATATACAGGTACTATGTAGTACTTACCTCCTCTCATGGGTGTGCAATAACGCGACTAAGGTCTCATTTAGGGGCACGCGGCGCGTTGTGCGGGGTGTTGTGCGGTTTTTACGTTAAAGACATGCGGGCGCCAGTGCGTCAAAAACGATTCCACACAAGCGCGTCGTTCCAAGCCTCGCGCAACGCGCCGCGCGCGCCTAAATGAGACCTAAGGAAACACAAAAAGGACGGGCACCAGCGTCCTTCGTTGACAAGTTTTGAAAAGCCTTACTGCGATCGCCAATTCGCCTGCCTAGCATGGTGGCAAAACGTTCCCACAGTTTTGGTGTTGTCCTTGTAGTTATCTGTGAGGGAGTCCTATATCCCGCAGTGGACGTCTTTATTTTCCTCTGAGAAGTGAACAAGATTTATCATATTTTTTAGTTCATCTCTTTAATAGCTATAAACTCTACGTTTATTTATAAACACTAAACCATTTCAAACACATTTCAACTGCAGCGAAAATAAACATAAACTATGAATAAAATATGGCATGCAGTATTCAGCTTTGATATGTTATAAATAAGTTGCAATGTTGCCAAGCAAATTTATATTTATAGTAATAGATAAACAGATTTCCTTGAGTCATTGAGTTGTAGTCTAGTGATGTGCTCTGAGGTATCAATTTACGCTGAGGGGAAAGCGCCAAGACGGCCACCGGAGGGTTTTAGTGGGTGCCAGCCCTACATACCCCCGACGCTCCCCCGAGCGTCGGGAAATGCGATAGGCATTTCCCCCCGTTACAAAAAACTGTAACTAGCTCACACAGCGATTTTTGTACCATCTTACATACAATGTAATTTTACACAATATCATTAAATTTTGTATTCCATTATCTATTCTGTTATATATGCTATTAAAAGTAAAAGTAAAAGTAAAAAATGATTTATTCAATACAGGATACAAGATATCGCTTATTGAAAGTCAATTAGACTAATCTAATTAATATTGATACCTTATTTCGTAAAGTATCCTATACTGATAGAGGCGAGGTAGTTCAGGGTGCCCACTAATTGGCTCAGGCAAACAAATGTTTGCCTTGCCTTACGACAATGGTCGCCTGGAGACGCCCCCAAACGAGCCCTCCTCTGTCAAATGATTCTACTCCCTTTCGCAATGATTTTACAGCGTAGAGAAGAAAGGGGTAACAAACTCTACTTTACAATTTATCTCTCTCTTTTTTTGTTCTTATGTGACATTACAATTTAATTTAGAATACAAAGAACATCAATTAATAAGATTTAAAGTACATACATGAAATAATGAAAATATCGTGCAGAGCTAGACTACTTCCATGCGTCTTTGTCGTTTTCATAATCATCAACATTGTAATAAGCTTTCTTAATCAAACCTTTTTTGATACGAGTTTTAAACTCATTATCATTCAGGATCAAAATCTCTTCTGGGATCTTGTTATAATATCTTACTTCGTTTCCTATAAAGCATTTGTTTGTCCGTTTTACTGTGAAATAATTGTTACTAGACTAGCCAGCGATCTTCACAATGTTTTGTTACAAATTGCCATTAAATAATGTAGTCAATGAGCCTGTCTGTTGTGTATAATCTGTCTTAAAGTAAAGTTTCATCAAAATCCGATCATTAGTTTTTGTATGAAACGAATTTCCAAATATCCACAAAAACGTTTGCATCTTACAAAATATTATAAACGCGATAGTTTGTAAGTAGAATAGAATAAATATTTATTCACCAAAACCGACATAATTACAATGATAAAATAAAATAAAACTTGCAAAGAGACGTATTATAAACAAAATAAAATAAAGTAGTTAACATTGATATCAAGATGCCTATGGTCACTCGTCACTCGGGCCCTGCGCGCCATCAACGACGCGCGTCGTCAGTCGGTTGTATGGTGAAACGGTTAGAACAATTCAGCTTACGACCTCAGCTGCAAGGAACTAAAGCCAACGGCCATCCATTGGCCACCGCTAGAATAAGTATGGATGTTTTTTACTCTTTCATGTAAAAACTACTGAATTCATTTAAATGAAACTGTATAGTAATATAGCTTATACATCAGAATAACGCTTAGGCTACAATTAATAAAGATATCGTTGAGATTTTGCAGTTTGAATGGGTAATTCGCTGGCGAAGTTGCGGGGCGCAAACTAGTTTGTAATATATATTAGGAACTAGGATGATGATGATTAATCCTTTAACTCTTTGGGGAGCATAGGGCCTCAACAGTCTTCCTCCAGGCTTCTCTGTCCTGCGCTCTTTCTTTGGCGTCGGTCCAGGTCATCAAGCCTGAGTTCTGTCATGATAGGAACTAGGATGGTTTCTAAGATTACTTAGGAACTAGGATGGTTTCTAAGATTACTTACAAATCGTAAATTCCTACAAGCACAACACTAAACCAGTGCTGGGTTTCGCATTTCTTAGAAGTTGTCTTGAATGGGAGCTTGATTAGAGTAGATTTCGACGTCGGTGGGCGCTCGTGTTGGTTTTTTTTTGTCGCCTCTAAGGCCCAATTCACATATGGTAAGGCGAAGGTACCGTGACGTGAAGATATCAATTTAAACTTGTCTCTAACTCATAAGGCATAAGGTTTAAAGTATGTTTTCAGTAAAAAACAGTACAGCCGGCTTGTTCTATTTATGGTCTCGTGCGCTGTTATGCTAGAGGACAAGGGCTTTTTTGCAATATAGAATAACCGGAAGTTTTACGCTGAACGAGTCCTTGACTGTACCTTACGATACGGCACGCGATAGTGCTAAAATAGTTATTTATGTGACTGATACATAATAAGAGGCAGTAATATACACGAATTATCGTACTGCTGTCGATAACGTAAAGAAAAAATAAAATTGATACATCAACTGATACCGGATTTTGAACGGAAGTTATGATGTGGATGTCTAGTTTAATCAACATACCCGGCCAAAGCCAGCATGCAAACCTTACTATTTGTGTTGAACAATAGGCATTAAGGTGGTAGGGGGGTTGATATGCTTGCTACTGTACATACTATGTGCAAAGTAATCTTCTTTACCTTTTTGCCACTTGAATATTTTTTACCGGCCCTTACCTTACCTAAAAGCTCTGTTTGAACTTTTTCACGGAGCTTTTAATCAAACTTCCACGCGTTAATCCGCTGACGGTTTTAGCAAAATGAAAAAAAAAAAAGGAGCTTTATAAAATATATTTAAACAACCCTAACTTTGGTTATAATAATTATCATCCGCCTCCGTAGCTCAGTAGCGTAGTGCGTTGCGCCACGGCACGGAAGGTTGTGGGTTCGATCCCCGCAGAAAACACCGCATATTGATTTCTCACAAAAATCACGTTGTGGTTGTTTTCGGTTGGATAGGACATTGCAGGCTTGAATCACCTGATTGTCCGAAAAGTAAGATGATTCCGCGCTTCGGAAGGCACGTTAAGCCGTTGGTCCCGGCCGCAGTAGTGGTCGTTATAACCGCGGCGACAAGCTGGCCCCTTGTCACGTTGGTAATAAAGCATAAACTCGGCTAAACGTGGGTCCGGCTCTCAAGCCGGTGCCTCTGCCTAACCCTCCGGGGAATAAAAGGCGTGATATTATGTATGTATGTAATTATCATCATAATTTCAGCCGAAAGACGTCCACTGCTAGACATAGGCCTCCCCCATGAATCGCCAAAACGACCGTTCTTGAGCGACTATCAGCCAGTGTTATTTTGCCATGGCATATAAATAGTGCATTCAAAATCAAAAATCAAAATCAAAAAATTTTTTATTCAATATAGGATACAAGATATCACTTATTGAAAGTCAATTAGACTACACCTAATCTAATCGCTATTGATAACTTATTTGGTAAAGTATCCTATACTGTGAGAGGCGAGGTAGTAATAAAAAACCTGTTTGTTCCCGTAACAACGGTTTTAATTACTTTCATTTGTAGCATGTAATATGCCAACTATAGTTACATACATACAGCTTCATTTTTATCATAGCACTTACGCAAAACGATTCGTTTTTTTTACTATCAGTTGTTGGTTTCAAATTCGCTTGTTTGAGCCAAGTGGGGGACGACCCTGAATCACCTTGCCTCATGCAGTATGCATTAATTAAAGTTACTGTAGTTTACTAGACATTCAAAAGGTGATTTCTTAAGTCCTTGTTTGTTATGTTTTTTTAATTTATATTTTCGAAGTTACTTCGGTTTTTTATGTTTTTATTAAACGACTAGAGACTGCCCCGCGGTTTCATTCGCGCAGATTTCTCATAAACACAAAAATTCCTTTTTTTCCCGTTCCCATGGGAATTTCAGGAAATCCTTTCTTAGTGCTCACCTACACTCCCTAAGGAATCAACATGCAAAATTTTAGCCCGCTACGCCCAGTAGTTTCCGCTCTGCGTTGTCTGTCAGTCAGTCAGTAACGGAAGAGTTTTATATATATTGATTGATTGTTTTAGTTAATTATGTAAGTCTTTTTAAAAATAAGTTATGTGATCCTAAATCCATACGAATCATCAATTTTTATGATTTTGTCACCTTTTACAGGAAAAAAATTAAAAATTTATAATTTGTGGCAGGTAATAATACGAAAACAAAACTGAAAAGTTTTTAAATTTAGACACAGAACATTTTAAACATTTGTTACTTTAGTTGAGGGGATCACTATATAACTAACATATTCAGTACCTACAAACTTCTTAGCTACGCAACATGCAAAACACACACAATTTTCCTAGTAAAAGTATTTCATAATTTACTATAACCGGTCGGTATATTACTGAAACAGTTAACAACATTAATACGATTATAATCTGTATATCGAAAGCCATAAGATGGAAAATTGCGTTACCGAGTAACGAGTTTATTTTCACTACTGAACCCATTTTCCGTGTAATTGCGAGAGCGATAGTGAATTTATGCGCTGATTGCTTGTTACGGCTTTATATTTTAGGGTTCCGTTGTGGGTTATGTGATAAAAAAATGTAATGATCTAATTATTAGTATTTTCAGTAAAATTTTAATAGATGAAAGAAGAAAGAAGGACACATTTTTTACAACAAAGTTGACACATACATACAATAAAATGAATACATGCAAAAAAATAAACAATAAACCAAGATACAATAATAATTAAAACAGCCAACGAATCATAATCAGTTTTGATATTAAATCGATATCCATCGACTATGAACCCTTCCCTTTTTTTTCTCCCTAAGGTGGTCACACTGAAACCACAGTATAATGAATAGTACCTAGAACTGTAAATTTACTGCAAACTATTCCTGGTTCTAAGTAGTATAAATCAAACAAAACAAATTCTAGTATAGATCAAACATTTGGTACAAAACACAACATTTTAAATTTAATCTGATCCGGAGTATAGCCTAATAACGTGTTTTACTGGCTTTATATATATAGAGAGGGTATTTCGAAAGAGGCGGTCATTAATGAAAAGATAATTTCAGCTCACCATACCTAACAAATTTTCCTACACAATTCCTAAAACAAAATTCAGCTTTTCGTTTCTCATACTTGCATTGATTTTACTAATGATTTTTAATTCAGATGCAAAACACTGTTTTTTTTTATAAATAAAATAAATAAATAAATAAATCTTTATTTCAGTAAAATTAAAATTACAACCTCAATCCACTCGCCAAACTTTTATTTTTGAAAAAAAAAAAAAAAAAATAATAATAATAATAAGAGAAAAGATTATACATAAAGAGGTATGTAGTCAAATTATTACTTGAGGTTTTCCAATAGGTGTTGCTTAAGTTTTCGTTTAAAAACATTTTTAGTTAGACAATGTGATTCTGAGAACAGTTTATTAAATATTTTAGGTATAAGGCTTTTTCGTGTTCTCGCACCATAATAATTAGTAACACTTGGTTCATCATAATTACCTTTCATTAAATTTCTAGTTGGATAAGTACATTTTTTTGGAATTTTAAACTCACTATTACAATACTGTTCCTTAGCTAAAAAATATTCTACTTTAACATGAACCGGCAATATTTTACATACTTTGAATAATTTCTCGTAATCATCTTTACAATGCAATTTCGTTTTTTTGTCTACCAATAGCTTAAGGAATCTAATTTGTAATGTTTTTATTCTATCCAAGTATGTAGCAAAGGTGCGCCCGTAGGTACTTAGGCCGTAGCCGATAACAGATTCTACTAATGCATAATACAACAGGTATAAAGTTGATTTGTTTACAATGTTTCTTAGGTAAATGAATTTAGACAGTATAGCTCTTAATTTATCACAAACTTTTTCTATATGGTGTTTCCAGCTAAAATTAGAATCTACTACTAAACCAAGGTATTTGTATGTTTCTACAAATTCTATTTTTTGGCAAGAACAGGCACTCTTATCTTTTGACCTATGTAACTTTGGGTAAATCGTTTGTTTGATTGAGTCATTACTGACTTGTGAGAAACACGCAGTAAATTATAAATTTAGCTATTTGTTTTTGAAGTCATTATGGGTAAAAAAAAACATAATTGTAACTACGGAACCACACTAAGATGAAGGCTCGTTCGCTCTTCTCACTTCCGCGCCTCGCGTGCACTATTTTTTTTTGCTGCAAATAACTATTGTACATATTGTACAAGTTGCGGAATTGTTGTGATTTTCGCTGCGGATTGTTCCGGTTATTACGCCTTTATGTAAATCAAAAATTTAATATAACAACCTACGTTATATTACATAATATACATGTGTGTTACGCAGGGACGAGACAGCGCGATTCCCCTTATCCCGATTTTCCGTTCCCTTGAGATTCTCGTTTTTCTATTTTTTCTGCTGATTAAAAGCCGCTTATCGGTTCAGTAATCAGTGCATCGTTACGTATCAGATGGACTATCATCTTTCCCCTTCATATCTCTATAGTGTTCAAAATCATTCGTTTATATCATAGAATGAAAGATTGAAAGACAGAGACAGCGTGGACGACCAAGGGGAAGCTACTTCGACCAAATAAAGGAGCGAGTCAGTACAGAGTCGTATCAGATGGTCAAGCAGCTGGCGGGGAACAGGGGTGAATGGAGAAGGCTCCACCGACAAGAGCACAGCTCTTAAGAGAGAAGAAGAAGAAGAATCGGTTCAGTAGTTTAGGCTCCATTGCTTCATCGGAGTTACTTAAGCATGTATAGATTTCAGCTTGCGTTAAGTGTTTATTCATTAAAAACTTGGATATTTTGAAGCTCTTTTACCACAATGTGTTTTATAACAGTGTCTATCAATCATCCTAGGCTAGGCAAGAACCAAACACTAGAACTCTGCGCTCTGCTCGATGGCAATTTAGCAGGGCTTGATCAGATTAAGACAGGCTTAGCGGCTTAGCACAGGTGAGCGAGGCTTAGGATCAACAGTAGTTTAGTACAGTCTTCTACGAGAAAGAATCATGAATCATAATTATCATAAAGTAGTGGCATAGATTATTAAGTAATAAAAACTTTTTATCAAAAAATTAAACCGCCGAAAAAACTGAAAAGCATTAAATAATTGGGAAACATTTTCTATTAGGACTTAATTTACTCACTTCTTAAAGTAATTTTGGTTAACCAAGAAATTTTAAGTCGGTGCCACACCACACAAGCAAATTCCTTAACTACCTATAGCGCGATGCGCGGCGGCACACGTTTTTCGGTTATTTCTTTGAATTTCAGGTAATTTAGTGATCGTTATTCGTTGATTCTGTGGCACCGACTCAAAATTTCTTGGTTAACCAAAATTACTTTAAGAAGTGAGTAAATTAAGTCCTAATAGAAAATGTTTCCCAATTATTTAATGCTTTTCAGTTTTTTCGGCGGTTTAATTTTTTGATAAAAAGTTTTTATTTTTTGCTTTTCAGTTTTTTTTGGGCTAATTTTTTTGACCCCAGCCAATCACCCTCCACAGGGTGGTCGCACCCCACAAGGTGGCCACACAACCTGGTTAAGGTTTAGGGACTAACAGAATGAGTTTCGATCACGACCGGTCGGTGAGGCGATTTTTGAGGGAGGCCTATGTCCAGCAGTGGACGTCTATCGGCTGAGATTATGATTATTAACATTCATATAAAAAAGACTCATAATTATACCTAGCAGTTATCATGTAAATCACAACACGGCAATACAATCTGTGAGTGAACAATAAAGTCACCCCTATTTTTCCACCCTTAGGGTTGGAATTTTATTTTCAAATTTTTATGGGACCAACTTCAAGGTATACCCTGTCGATTAAAAAAAGAATTATCAAAATCGGTCTACACAGTAAAAAGTTATGCGTGATCATACATAAAAAAAAAAAAAAAAAAAAAAATATATATACACGACGAATTGAGAACCTCCTCCTTTTTGTTTTTTCGTCGGTTAAAAAGTAAAAAATGATTGACTCAATATAGGATACAAGATATCGCTTATTGAAAGTCAATTAGACTAATCTAATTAATATTGATACCTTATTTCGTAAAGTATCCTATACTGCTAGAGGCGAGGTAGTTCAGGGTGCACACCAATTGGCTCAGGCAAACAAATGTTTGCCTTGCCTTACGACAATGGTCGCCTGGAGAGGCCCCCAAACGAGCCCTCCTCTGTCAAATGATTCTACTCCCTTTCGCAATGATTTTACAGCGTAGAGAAGAAAGGGGTAACAAACTCTACCCCATCATTATCATCCCATCTCCCTCCGGGCTAACGTAAAAGGCGACAACTCGAAAGAACGGGGGCAGCAGCGTCGCTTCTTTAAAAAACTCGCCTGCCAAAAAAACACTATTCAGCTAGTCCATTCGTAAATATGTTATTTATTCGTAAGTTCAACGGTGTCTTCAAACGAAACCATTTTTTTTTTGAGTTGAAAAACCTAAAAAAAATAACTTTTTATAAAGAAATAGATTCATGAATTTGTTTATTTTTGTGTTTTGACTAACTTTGGGCTGAAATGGAGTTTTATTTAAGGAAAAAATTAATAATGCCACATATAAGGTGGTCCCCCAATTATTTTGAAGCTGTATTATGGGTATTTTAATTCTTGCTCGTATTAAAAAAAGTAATGAATATGCGAGATCCTCAGCTATGGTAATTATGGCAGAGAAGAAAATTAATTAAGACACACTTAAAAGTTGGTCTTTACTGATTTAAATTTGAAATGACTGCCATGGCGGTTGCAAAATTTATTTTAATTACAGTACAGTCGAACATATTGAGTTTGCTTTATTACTTGCTCCAAAACTGTTAAATTGTAAGTTGATAATAATATAACTAAATTCGCATATTTATGCCGATACGATAATGAAATATTGATAATTTGCCATGTGTGCAAACCATTTCCATGGACGTTTATCACTTGTATCATTGCTCAATTACATTGGTAAAGTATTGTAAATTTTTAATAATCTTTAAGTATCTTATTAGCCTTAAAACACTAAAACATGCCAGGGACTACGACCATCGGGGTATTAAAACCAAAAAATTTTAGATTTTTAACGAGACAAACCAACATCAATTATTATATATATATATATATATTATAAATTCTCGTTTAACATTTTATTGTACAAGACTGTACGGTACATAGGGAGAAACTTAAATATTTGCCCCGGATCGATATGAGACGATCTCAATTTAGATTCCGTTTGAAGCAAGTTTGTTCAGTCGAAGATGTTTATTTGTGGATAACTTTTGTTTGCTGTCTTGCTATTAATGTTTTTAGTTAAGTACTCGAGGCTGCCCCGCGGTTTCACTCGTGCTGAATTCTCATAAACACAAAAATCAAGTTTTTTCCCGTTCCCGTTGGAATTTCGGGAAATTATTCCTTAGTGCTATACCGGCCCGCTACGCCCGGCCTGCTACGCACAGAAGTTTCGGCTTTGCGTTGTCTGTCAGTCAGTCAGTAACAGAAGAGTTTTATATGTATTGATTGATTGATTGATTTCATTTCATTCATTTATTTGAAATGACGGTTTTAACTTGAAAATCTTTTTGCATAGTTCCTAGCTGTTACTAGCGTTATAGAAAAAATTCTTATTGGTTTTTGCCATAATGATTATGTATAATCCTTGATGACATCTTCACCATCTAAGCTGGAAGACGTCCACTGCCGGAAATAGCACTCTTCCCCACAAAACACCACACCTACTGGTCTTGAGCGTCCATTATCCAGTACACTTTCGTAAACTTTACTTGGTTGTCTGATCACCCTTTTTTTTGGTAACGAAGTGAAAAGCCTTACGCACTTCCCGCCGCCGCTTGGGAGGTGTGTGGGTCTTGCACCCACTAAAACTCCCCGGTGGTCGCCTCAGCGATTTGGAAAGGACTCCGGTATTCGCCTCAAAGCCTTCCGCTAGGATCCTTCCCACGCATAGCTGCATTGCCATCTTCTGCCTATGGGAGGGTACGTTTTCCCTCCCTTGCACCTCCACTGGTGCTGCGGCAGCACAGAGCCACAGCTGGGCACCAGCCCATCTCGGACCGTATGTTTTTTTTATCATATGCCCATTTGTAAATGTTGTTGTTAGTTTTATAATTTTCAAATAAACTTCAAGGTTTACTAAAATCAAACAAAAAAGAGAATTTGTATGATTTTCGTCTAAAATAAAAACCTTAGACAGAAATAAGTTACGAAGTATTATTAAGCATTATACTAAAAATGGGAATCGAACGCGATGAAAATATCAGTGTAACTAAATTTAAAATTATATTCCAAACCAAAACAGATATAAGTATTTAAATTGAATTCCCCAGGGCGCAGCAACTCCTTGCAATCTTATTCCGAAATCGCGGAAGTATCAAAGTAGGGAAAACTAAGTAATTCAACTAATTCCAACTTGCGGTCCCCGCTGCGGTCATAGAATAGTAACTACTCTTCCAATGCTAGAATTTATACCTACGAATATTGTCATTGGCCACAGTAACTCTGTAAGGAATACTATAAGTACTATACTTAGTTATAATTGTTATTATCATACTGAATTTAGTTTAGCATGCGTGGAAAATTCATGCGCCAAATTGGACCGATTGATGTCTTTTTTGCAATAACACCTCTATTTCTGTTGCTTGTTAGCCAATTTGAGTAGTTCTCTTTTAGTGAAATTAGAAAAGAAAGAGAGAGGACTAGTAATTTATCTTCCTATTCTTTTATGCTGAGCACGCACTGCTTTTTAACGGGGCGGTTTTTAAAGTTCTGAAAACGCCAAACCGCATATAAGTATCGCAAGTCAGTCGGCGGAAAAACGCGCTAATACGCGGGCGTTTAATCGCAGTGCGTGCTCAGCCTTAAGGGATTATTGTTTTAAAGTTTGTTCCGTAATTACATATTTAGTTAGCATGCTTTAAAACAATAATCAAATCGTTTATTAATAGCCGTACAACGTTGCCGAACTTTAATCCGATTCTTTAATCTATGGTATCTTGTTCAAGAGTGTACTGTTGTTCAGTAGAAGTTCAAAGATACCCTTTTTTCTCAATCAAAAATATTTAATTAATTCACATGTTCAGGGTGTTATTATTTATTATATTTTTGTACAGGAGCGTGATTTCTATACTGAATAGGTAACATAGCCATTGTGAGAGAATCTTCAGTATAATTGTTAACATTCCGCTGATTACTTCGAAATTGCGGTTTTGCGGTAAAACTGATTTGACAAAGGTAACTTTCTCTTAACTATATTAACTATGTAGATATTAGGTAACTAAGTAATCTATCTTTCTACACTTATTAAACTGTAGGATCGATATGTCTTTACATTGGAATAAGTTTGTTTTTTCCAAAAGTTTATTGTAGAAGTTAGGGCCATGCCATATCCGACAGCATCAAAGGCAAAGTTGCCATTTTAAAAACATCGCTTATTGTTACCTTACTGTTATACTAATCGTTAAGAGCCAGTTTACAGCTATGATAGCGCCATTCGCGAAAAAAAATTAATATCTTTTATACTAAGGCAAATATAAAAAATGTGTACAGTATGACACTAGATAATGTAGCCTAGCATTTTAGTATAGCTTTAGAAAGCTACTAAGTGTTGCTAAAAGTCGCCACTTTTGGCAACAATCTGTGGATTATCATGTTCTTTTTACTTAAGACTACTTAACTGTGCTCTAGTATCATACTGTGCCAAATTTTTGATTTTTTATAGAAGCTTTTTTTTGAGAATGGCACTAGCATCGCTGTAAACTGTCTCTTAAATGTCACTTTATTTGAGTACAATAAAGTGTCTATTCGTTTATTCATTGATTCATGTCGATATTAAAAATACTTCTTTCTATACACGCCGATAATATCGTAGCGATTCTGTCGCTCGTGGAGACGGTCCCTAAGGGAAGAGCAGAATAAATTCAATAACTGGCTCCATCTACTTGTCCTTCACACTCGTGGCCAGAGGCTTCCTGACCTCTGGGAATTATTTATAGGCTTGTTACACATATTATAGGTAAATTAAATATATATTTTTTTGTGTATTTTTTGCTTTATTGGAAAGTTAAATGGTGGTTCGGTAGAGATTTTCAGGTGTTTCACGTTTATTTTTTACGCACTTAGGTACATCACACCACTTCTTCACATATACTCATCGGTATATAAAAAAAAAACATATTCATAATAATCAATACATAGTATAAAATGAAGTCGCTTCCCGCGTCTGTCCCTATGTAATCTATCCTTAAATCTTTCAAACTATGCTACAGATTTTGATGCGGTTTTTTAATAGATAGAGTGATACAAGAGGAAAGTTTAGAAGTATAATACATGCACAACAGGAAAGTTTAGAAGTATAATACATGCACAACATAGTAATCGGTTAGGCGGTACGAAGTTCGCCGGGTCGACTAGTTAGTCTATATTTTAGAAAAAATCGTAGCGGTAGTGAAAATAATAACAATAATAAAAATCCCGTTACCACTGCGTTTGTCTTTTATCTTTAATTTAAATAGTTTAGGGTCAACAAATAAATTCTCAGTTCATAAAGTATTCCTTCAGGTTACAATCAACTGACTGGCGATTTTAGTCCGCGTTCATAAACTATGCATTACAGACCGAATGTACGCGTCAACGCCACGCGGACCCGTGTCAATATAAATAAACCGTTTAATATTATACGTTCAATATGAATAGAATACGCGATGGGTTAAATTGATTTTTGCTTCTACATATCATTTCTTTTGGGATAGTTTTATTGACAATTTGGTCTTTTGGACTTTTCATACCTCTTATTTATAGAACTTCTAAAATTATTGGATCATCTTCCCCCACCACAGATCGGCACGGGCACAAACATTTTGGAAAGGTATTGACATAACACTTTTCACAGGCGGGTTGGTGAACGTATTATGGTTTTTAAAGTTTTTCATCGAAGAAGGACGCTGCTGCCTGTCCTTCGGGGGGGGTCCTTTAGTCGCCTTTAATGACAGCCATGGGAGGAGATGGGGTGGTTGTATTCCATGCAGTGAGTGGGCCACCACATGGCAAATAGTATTTTGCTTGGAAAGTTCTTGATATTTTGTGTAAAATATTTTTTTTTAAGGTGGTATGAAATTTGCTAGTTACTTACTAATAATTTTTTTTTTTTTGTTACAGGTAAGCTCGATGTCTAGTTAATCTACTTAAAAGCAAACTTTGTAAGTAAAACTTGAAGGAAACTGCTCATAAACTAGGAATTCTTCAGTCTACTTAGTCAAGCTACCTTTTGTTAGAACGCAAAGTATTGTTAGTGTTTAATGCTTAAACATCGACTATCGATACTTTTAGATCGTCTTCGTTACCCTGTATGCTAACAAAAACATAAGATTTAGAGTAGCGTCGAAATTTTGAGTCGTCGCCCACAGAATAAAAGAACAAAATATCACAAAATTACGCTAAACTTAAAGCAATTTCCGTCAAGTTTTGTCAAGTCAAGTACCGACTTATACTTGGAATACTTAGATTACTTTAATAACTTAGTAATTTAAGCTTAAATGAAAAAAGTTGTATATTTTTTTTTGGTTTTGCAGTTTTTTAAGCGGTTAAATTATTGTTAAAAAATATATATAGTAAAATATTACTTACGCAACATACCCGTATACATTTTCAATGTTTTCAAACGCTATACATTTTCAATGTTTTCAAACGCTAAAAACATTTATTGATATTATTTTTGCCGGCACTAGTTGGGAAGTAACTCGACTCGTTAACAGCTAATAAATCTTATGCAGAGTGAAATGCTAGTACGTTTACTTTTAGCAACTTTTTATGAATTGAAAAAAAAAACCCCAGAAGTCTGGCTAGTTGTGCAAATAACTTTTCTTCTGGGAAATTTTGAGATCATATTATAATTTTGCCATACTAATTTCAATTGCTATTCTATTCAAAGTCAAAGTCATAAATTATTTATTCTATAAAGAATACAAGATATAACTTATTGAAAGTCAATTAGTAATCTAATTAGTATTGATACCTTATTTGGTAAAGTATCTTATATTGTGAGAGGAGAGGTAGTTCAGGGTGCCCACCAACCAATTGGCTCAGGCAAACAAATGTTTGCCTTGCCTTACGACAATGGTTGCTATCTTGTTATCTCTTTCATTATTGCGAATTAACTTCAAAGTTATCAGTTAAAGAATATGGTCGATGTTTATGAAAATAAGGGTTTAAAATCCTGAGCTAAAACCAAATTTCTCTTTATCATCATCTGTATCCACTGGTGGACAGAAGACTCCCCGTGGAAGAAAAGTAACTCAATTCTAAATCGTTTTTAATAAACTCAACTGGTTACACGTTTAAACTAAAACAATGCGCAACGTTTTTCACTCGTCGCAAAGCTTTTGTTTCGCAGCTTCCAATCAAGAAAGCTCAAGCTACCAAGATGCATGATACGGGAGAGCTTTAGAGAAAGCGCTCATTTCCACGAGGCGCCCGCTGGCAGAGCTTTTGAGGCTTGAAAGTTGCGAGAGCTTTCGTAACTTTTTAACGTTCTCATTCATAATGGGCTTTTTTTTTTACTATTTCCGCACTTGTGCTTGTGACGGAAAATAACAAAGGGGTTGGTGGTTATTTTCTTAAGTACTATTTTTTTTTATTTGAAGGACGTTTAACAAGCTTAGTTAAAACGAGCTGTCCCGGCTTACTTCGTTACGCCATAGAAATATAAGATACTTACTACTAAAGACTTGGCTCTATAGACTAGACTACTTATGTTCTTTTGACTGCCCAGAATAGGCGAACAAAAAAAACAAACAACAACAACAAACCACCTTACGGGCAAAAAAACATCGATATTCATCAGAACAATGTTCTCCCTGCCGGGAATCGAACCCAGGTGCTCAAGAATCTCAGTCCACATCACTGCCTGTGATTTATTACTAATCTAATTTTATGTTAACGTATCACATGACTAACTACATAGCTATATAGTGTGACTGTGTCGACATACGTATTGGGACTATAAAGTTGGTGCGACATACGGATTTCAGCACTTCAGCCACAGCTGCGCCCTGAATGCCAAGTGGGGAGGTTTTGTTATCATTATGCTGGACGACCTCCACTGAAGCCCTGATACTAAACTTTAGTAACTGTACCTTTCCTATATATGAGAGACATACATAATTATATAATTAGTTTTTATATACAAAACATACTTTTCGTTCAAGTTATTGATGTTTTGACGTCAGTACTTACATTTTACATATTTTTAACGATTTTATTTTAGAGTTTTGTTTACAATACGAAAAATCTTTTAGTCATAAAACCAATTAGCTAAAATGTGTAAAAAACAGACTCAAATCTCAAAATGACTGTCTGAAAAACTATTGAAGTTTAATTATAGTAATTTTGCACATATCATCATTAGTGCTACACAAGGAAAACAATGCCGCCATTCCCACTGAAATAAAAAAAATGAAAAACTTTAATATGTTTTAGATACCCAGGTATCCGTAGCCAGCTTATTTTTCTTTTTGCATCAACGATGGCTCGATCCAAACACAACGTTATCGTTTTTTTTTGTTTTTCTACAAAAGAAACAAGCAGAATTGACCGTTCTTATCAATACTCAATACTGTTAGTGTAAGAGAAAGCACGTTTTATGACCCTTTTACTTGAGGGGTCCATAGTAAAAGTTGGCAACCGAAGCCTAACCTCTAACTTGTTGCTCTACCCCCCACACCTGACCTCGCCCCCTCGGCAGTAACGGTAGCTCCTGAATAATTCAGTGTCCGACCTTGGTGGCCGTGAGGTCATTTTGAAGGTTTTATTGTTGCTTACAAGTGTCGGGTGTGAGTGCGAACCCTGTCGGGATTTGCTTTCTGGTCCCCTGGTACTTTTTTTTGTAAGGCAAAACTATTTTTGTTGTGAAATCAGAATTTTCTTTTGTGCGGGGTCTGCTAATGGAATGGATGTACCTCTGTGTCGATATGAACCCCTGTTATATCACCTTGTAAGACTTGAGGTCAAGTTTTATTGTTGCGTCCAAGTGTAGGGTAGGAAGGAACTAACGATATAGGTATATACAATAGGGATTTCTTTTTAGGCGGGTCTTTTAATGGAATGTACTGTGGTCTCTGTGTTGATCTGATCCCCTGGTACATCATTGTGTGTTACGCAATCACTCCTAAGCTAATCAAGCGATATGGATAAAAAAGACGAGATTACTTTTTATACCAAAAATCCTCCGGCGGTTTCCAACCTCTCTGCAAAAATCCCTATTGAAGGAAAATTTGGGCGGCGGGGTGCACACTAACTAGTACAGTCACGAATTCACTAGTCTTGTTCGCACTTACTAGACTGTAATACCAGAGAACAAGGGCTTTTGCAGTACAAAAAAAAAAAAACGAAAGTGTAACGCTGAACGAGTCCATGACTGTACAAACATGCAAACTGAATTCGAATCGCTTTATGAATTAACTAGAGGCTGCCCCGCGGTTTTTCCCGCGCAGATTTCTCATAAAAACAAAATCCCGTTTTTTCCCGTTCCCGTGAGAATTTCGGGAAATCCATTCTTAGTGCTCACTTACACTCCCTAAGGAACCTACATGCAAAATTTCAGCCCGCTGCGCCCAGTAGTTTCGGCTCTGCGTTGTCTGTCAGTCAGTCAGTCAGTCAGTCAGTCAGTCAGTCAGTCAGTCAGTCAGTAAGTCTATAAAGTCATCTAGAATCAGACAGATATTTTTAAATCCAAGCCAGATATTTAATTTTCTATTTAGGTACAGAGGCGGTCTAGGACGGCGAAACAATTCCGGTTTTTCTGTATTGCAAAATAGCTCTTGTTCTTTGGTCATACAGTCTAGCTAGGGCGTACAAGACCACAGACAAACAAATGTGTTACGCCGTTCTAGACCGCAACTGTACTAATGATTGCTATTTGATGCTTTTCCTCTGAGGCCACTAGTCGTTTAAATGTCCAATAAATGGTTCATCCAATAAGGGCATCAAAGTTTCATGTTACGAATAGTTCATTACGACACCCTTGATCACTCGTCCCTTGTTTACCTCCTTTCACCCTTTCTTGGCACTTTTTTCTTTCTTCGATAACCCTTTTAAGTAAGTTCCAACCGCGATACGGGCGCCACTTTTAAAAAAAAAACTTCTAAAGCATGTGCATTCATGACGCATTTATTGACTAGATAATGTTGCTTTTTTTTTTTTTTAGACACTGTTATTTTCAGGATAAATATCTTAGAAATATACGGTTGTTTGCTGAAAGTCGCCACTGTAGGCAACAACAGAATAATAGTAAAACCAGGATATATTATGTATGCTACAAAAACATAACAGTCAAAGCGCCAAAAAATTTTATTTTAAATAGCATGATATCAAGGATGCACTAGGTTCTACCTAAGGCGAGGCAAACATTTGTTTGCCTGAGCCAATTGGTGGGCACCTTGAACTACCTCGCCTTTTGCAGTATAGGATACTTTACCAAACAAGTTATCAATACTAATTAGATTAGTCTATTGACTTTCACTAAGTGTTATCTTGTATCTTGTATTGAATAAATCATTTTTGTCTGTTTTGATTACCGGTTAAAAAAATCTAAGCAAGATTATTTAGCTAGTGCATTATTTACGCATATTTTTAATTTCGGCCATGGTTTAGAAGATATATTTTTTTCTAAAGTGGCGCTAGTATCGCGTAAGATCGACGGCGGACTTTTAAGGGACAAGGAAGTTCGTGATCTTGTTACCGACTCGCGGACGAGCGACAGAGGTCTCGGGTTCGAGCCCCGGCTCGTTAATCTTCGGCTGTCAAACCCAGGCGAAGGGTGAAAGTTTACCGATAAAAAGTTTTCAAATCGTTGCAAGGGTTTGCTTTGAGATTGGCGATTTCTGGAGTCTATATTGGCTGGGGAATTTTGAGGGGTATGCTTTTGCATGCATTGTGTAAAAAGTGTCTTTAACTTGCACACAAAACTATCAAAAGTCAAAAAGTCGAAAATTATTTCTTCAATATAGGATACAAGATATCACTTATTGAAAGTCAATTAGACTACATATCTAACTGGTATTGATACCTTATTTGGTAAAGTATCCTCAATACTGCGAGAGGCGAGGTAGTTCTGGGTGCCCACCAATGGGTTCAGGCAAACAAATGCTTTCCTTGCCTTACGACAATGGTCGCCTGGAGACGCCCCCAAAAGAGCCCTCCTCTATCAAATGATTGTACTCCCTTTCGCAATGATTTTAACAGCGAAGAGAAGAAAGAGGTAACAAACTCTACTTTACAATTTATGATATTATACATGCACTACATAGTAATGGGTTAGGCAGTTCGAATGTATTTTGCCGGGTCGACTAGTCTATACCAATATTATAAAGAGGTAAGATTTGCTTTTTTGTTTGTGTGTAACGAATAGGCTCCAGAAATACTGAACCGATTTGAAAAATTATTTCACTGGTAGGAAGCTACAGTAACCCCGAGTGTTATAGGCTATATAAGATTTTCAAAAAAATTAGGGATCCTTACCTAAAATCAAATAATGTAACCCAAGGTGCAATATTTTTTCCGTTGTTTACATATTTTGACAGGTGGTTTGTTGTTGTTGTTTGTTTTTTATTCGGCCATTCTGGGCAGTCAAAAGAACATAGTCTATAGCGCCAAGTCTTTTGTAGTACTTATCTTATATTCTATGGCGTAAAGCTATTTTTAGCGTGTTCCACCCTTCCATAAAACTGCTGTATTTATGTTAATTTTGATTCGTAATTAGCCGCAAAGGGAGGCTCCGGAATTTTAATTAAGGGGGCACTATCTATACTCTTTAAGGGTTGGTTTACACTGTCATATTTATACTTTTATAGAGCTGTAACAGAGCTACCTCCTGTTCACTGGAAGATAAATAAAAAAAGTTTTTTTTGCTTGTTTTTATGAAAGAAAGAAATATTCAGAAATAAGATTAATCTCAATCTGTTTGATTGAGTACAGATAGAAATAAGGAACTTAACAGCACCAATTTGAACTAGTTGTTGCGTGTGCTGCTTGATTTATAAGAGTTTAATGTATTGTAAATTAAGTTAAGATTTTGTCTTGAGTGAACGATTTAAATACAAAATATAATTGACTTGGCTATATGATGGCATCCATCCATGAGACATTTTATGAAGCTCAACAAACTCTCAATTCAAAATCATTCTTGTTTTTTGAGCAATTATAAATTAACAGTGTAAGTAAAATATTAACCTTTGTTATACTACCCATTTGTACATATTCTTATACCCTGAAAAAACGCGCATGTGCACTACACCTAAAACTGATGAGAGGGAAGGAAATTAATCTAGAAATTAACTGCCCTTGACGCGCGTATCTCTTAGTAATCTCAATTTGAGTAATTATTATTTTATTATTTTCGCGTACCTACCATTTTTGGGCTAATTGCCTTGCTGGGTTGTGTAGGTGTGTTGCGTGACGTAGAGTATTCTTTTGCCTACGTTTCATCTTTGCTGATGAGAATTATTGTTGAGCTAATTTTGCACGCAACTGTAATATTGTGTACTGTGCGTAGCGGGCTGAAATTTTGCATGTAGGTTTCTTCGGGAGTGTAGCGGAGCACTAAGGAATAATTTCCTGAAAGTCCCATGGGAAGGGGAAAAACTTTGGATTTTGTGTTTATAAGAAATCTGCGCGAGTAACACCGCGGGGGCAGCATCTAGTTACCTAATAAATTAGTACAAATACAACAGTCTTTATCGTTCTTTAGTTAAATCAAATCTTGCATTTTTTACTGATTACTGAAAAAGTTGTATCAATTAAGTTAACATTTCCGGGTATAACGTAAGCAAACAGCCGAAATAAAAGCATTTCTAGTCGACGACGACGTTACAATTAATCTAATGAACACATCCGCCGGAAGTGCGGAACCAACACGAAAACAGCCCTATTTAGATAAACATCTTTTTTTTTTCATGACTGAATTTATTCGGTTGTTTATTAATGTTATGGTAAAAGGAAAATAAGAACACGAATCAAATGGCACGGTGTTTGTTTTTAAATATTATATTTTATGAAATGGTTTTGTAAGTGAGCCATCAGTCTATTGTCAGTTCAGTCCATCAGTCCAGACTGAAACCAAACGGATAGGAATGGTCATCAATAATAATAATATTTTTTTTATTTTGCTGAATTAATTAACACTTTACTGTACTAATTAATTAATGCATCAAAAAATGGCGTAAAATTTCAAAAAGGTCCAAAAGGTGAATTTATTACTAAGAGCGATTGTTTTATTTTTTAATTTGTCGACTCGGCGAACTTTGTACCGCCTAACTTATTACTATGTTGCTCATCTATACCAATATTATAAAGAGGAAAGATTTGTTTGTTTGTTTGTTTGTTTGTTTGTTTGTAACGAATAGGCTCCGGAAATACTGAACCGATTTGAAAAATTCTTTCACTGGTAGGAAGCTACACTATCCCCGAGTGTCATAGGCTATATTAGATTTAAAAAAAAATTAGGGATCCTTACTTAAACTCAAATAATGTTACCAAAGGTGCAATAATTTTTCCATTGTTTACATATTTTGACAGGTGGTTTGTTGTTGTTTGTACTTTTATTGGCCCATTCTGGGCAGTCAAAAGAACATAGTCTATAGAGCCAAGTCTTTTGTAGTATCTTATATTCTATGGTGTAACGAAGTAAGCCGGCACAGCTCGTGTATTATAAAAATACGCATATAATCCGTTGTGTATTTTCAAAGATTTAAGCATACATAGGGACAGACGAGGGAAACGACTTAATTTTATACTATGTATTGATAATGTTGATAATTCGGTGGCTTTTATGCTATAAGTTACGTAGACCGACCTATTTTGGCAGTTCTTAATTATTTAAACTAAATTAAGTCTTATTTGAGATTTTTTTATTTGCTTGGTGCTAGTGCTATATAAAACTTTTTCACAGTTGTAAGAAAAGTTCAATAAGCTAAAAAGCTCTAAATGACAAAAGCTTTTACATTTACAATGTCGCGTTTACAGCCCGTCATGTCAATTAAAAGTCCAAAGTTGCATAGGTCGAAACTATCGCGTAGCTTTAAGCTCTCCGAACTTGCGAAGCTCAAGTCACTTGCTTAATTAGTGAAGTTTAATACAGAAATGCAAACGTTTTGCGTAGAGTGTTACGATTTCATACATTGTTGTATGGAAATTACTCGTTTTGTAACGGGTACTCTAGTTTAAGTGTTACTGCGTTTTACCTGCTCGCTTTAACATATAAAAACTCTTACGATGCCGTTTTCTTGGTGATTACTTACTTTGAATTTAACTTAACTAATTACAGAGTTGATTTTTCAATAAATTGTTAAAAATACGAATGTTTGTTTAATTGACTTTTTTTAAGAAACGATTTTGATTCTTGTTCAAATTTAATGTTATTAACTAGTCACATGATTTACCTAGTTAGGGGCTTCATTTGTTAAACATTTTTAATTTAAAATATTTGTTAAAAGTATTATTTTTTCTTTGATATCTTTAACTTTACACGAAATTAGTATCAATTAATTGTGCCTTACATATCTTTTGACGAAACAATATTCTCATGATTATTTCGTATATGTATAAATAACTACTTCATTAAAAGCAAAATAGAGTGCAAATTAATATCGTCAGAAATGTCCCCGAAAAATAATAAAAGCCTCTTTCCTACACCCTTTACGTAGGTACTTGTGATCTCTTAGCTAAAGTGCTGATCGAACCAGGGGGCCTAACTAAACAAAGCATTGTCAATATGGCTTTATTTTCTGTACTTTGGATCTGTAGATAGACCGATAAAATGAGACAGACATTCTTTCATTCTATGATCTTAAGAGGCATAGCACAGCTAAAGTAGCGCCACCCGCGAATATCAAAAATGTGAAACAGTATTCCACTAGCTAGATAATGCAGCCTAGTATTTTTTAGGCTTTTAAGTTAAAGACCAAAGAAAGCTACTGATTGCTGCCAAAAGTGGCCGTTTTTAGCAACAACAAGTAGCTTTCTTTGGTTGCTATGCTAACCTACAAGCTATACAACAGCGCCCTAAATATACTAGGCTACATATCTAGTGGAATACTGTTTCACATTCTTGATATTTGCCTTAGTTTAGAAGATTTAATTTTGTTTCGCGGTAGGCGCTTCTTTAGCTGTGCTATGCGTCTTAAATGACGTCCAACGTTGAGCATAAACCTCTCCCATAGAGAGACGCCAGGACAAATATTCTAGTAGGGTTTTGTCATAATCATGACGCTAGGCAGGCAGGTTGGGTTTTAGTGGGTGCGAACCCCACATAACTCTGCGACTCCCCCCGGGGTCGCAGGGTACTCGTTAGGAGTTTCCCCACCTTTAAAAAAAAAAGGTTGGCAATCGCAGTGTAACTCTTCCACTTCTTTTAACGAAGGTCTCTGCTGTGTATCCTTCGGGTGTTCCCTTAGTCGCCTTTTACGA
Organism: Euspilapteryx auroguttella; assembly: GCA_951802225.1. Taxonomy (NCBI): domain Eukaryota; kingdom Metazoa; phylum Arthropoda; class Insecta; order Lepidoptera; family Gracillariidae; genus Euspilapteryx; species Euspilapteryx auroguttella. Next base: position 5,534,401 of record OX637666.1, read on the forward strand.
CACCCATGGGAGGAGATGTGGGTCACTCACGTACGTAGACAAAGGGCAAATCAGTCGCCGTATATAACGCTCTGATTGGTCGATTCAACGTTAGAATAACACGGAATTAGGGTCTCGTTTAACACTGTTGAGTACGGAACTCTGAACGTTGATAGATTATATAGATAGAGATACTTTATTTATTTACGAGCTGTTCCGGCTTACTTCGTTATGCCATAGAATATAAGATACTACTAAAGACTACTAAGACTACTATATACTCTATAGACTATGTTCTTTTGACTGCTCAGAATGGGCGAACCACCTGTCAAAATATGTAAACAACGGAAAAAATATTGTACCTTGGGTTACATTATTTGAGTTTAAGTAGGGATCCCATTTTTTTTTGAAAATCTTATATAGCCTTTGAGACTCGGGGATAGTGTAGCTTCCTACCAGTGAAATAATTTTTCAAATCGGTTCAGTATTTCCGGAGCCTATTCGTTACAAACAAACTTTAACTAAAACGTAACTTTATTTTCTAAAAGTTTCCTAATCATAGCATAAATAGAAAAGTCAAAAATTATTTAATCAATATAGGATACAAGATATCACTTATTGAATGTCTATTAAACTTTTTATCATAGTCTTACATATAACAATGTACTAACATTATTTCAATTGAAAATACCTCATCCCTTTGTTTAAACTCTGTGTAGGATTTTTAGGGTTAACTTCGTGTGTGTGTACGTTTGTACGTATTTAGGTCACCTCCCGTGATAGCGGCTAATTCGGCCGCAATTGCTGGTCGTCCCTAAACGAGGATTTGTAGTGGAAATTATTTATTTGTGCTTCGTTTGCATGTAGCTAGTCGGTGGTCGATTAGCTTGCTATTTAGTTCCTAAGTTTTCCTTTTTTGTGTAAGTTGTATACGTAGCAGCAGCGTCCTTAGTTAAAAATCTTGATGAGCCAACTACGATTGCCAACCCGCCTGCCAAGCATTGCAATCTGTGGGGAGGCCTATGCCCAACAGTGGCCGTCTTTAGGTTGAGATATCACGTGAGCAGAATTATTTTTCGAGGTAAAAGGTGAACTGTGTACACTCACTTGCAAAATTCCATAAAAAGTGTTGTCTAAAATAGTTTGCACCCAAATACCATACACATCTGGTAAAAACATTTCCATACATTACTTACGAACGCTGTGAGCGAAGCGAATGTGATCACTGGATGCGATGATTTTTGCTAACTCTGTATAGATTAAAATACGTCACTGTTCTTGGTAGATCCTGATAAAATTATCAATTTGTTTTAAAAATAAGACATTATTTTGTAAATGGGTAACAAACACCTATGTAATATCCTTGCTTTCGACCATATAATGAAGAAGATCAATATGATAGTAGTAGTAGTGGATTGTGTAACACGAGTTGTATTGTCACTACAAAGTAGTTGTAGGTACTTAGCTACCGATTCACAGAGCGTTTGTTCTGAACGCTCCCACGATGATCGCTAACCTGTAATTAAGCCTCCATTTAGTTGTGAAGCTAGTTAATTTTAGAACAGTCGCAATCAATTGCTAGTTAACTTTGTTGTGACTGTTTTTATTCTGCGTTGTGATTTGACAGATAAGAGATCTGGCAAGTCAGTCTTGTTTGATTGTTGGTCTGTTTACTTACTACAATAAGTATAGTTAGTAATTTATCTATTTAAAACTATTCATATTCATTTAAACTATTCATTAAAAACTAATCTAAGCCGTGAGTGGCGGCATAGTATACCTCCACCTCGTCCCTACCATGGGTCGTTAAAGGCGACTAAGAGAACATCCATGGGCGGGCAGCATCGCAAAATTATGTTTTTTTTTTAAATAGAATATTGATAATTTCTTTTACATTGATGTGGTGTTGAGTTGGTAGCGAGTTTTATTAAAAGTAAGTGATTCGGGCACTAGTACATGAGATTTAGGAGGGCTCTGAATGCGATGTGATATTTATTTATTTGGTAGCCGGCCCGTTACTGCCTTCAAAGTTAATTCCCATGGAATTATTTTCTGATGTTTTAATAGTTATTCTGTTATTCGGGGTAGAGACAATCAACAAATCGACTACCTATAAAATTGGTATCGTTCTTGCTTGAGTCATAAGCTTAGTGTAACTATCTGTTAAGATATACTATCTCAGTGTAAACGTGGCACGGCCCTCCGGAATTAGTTTCAGTGTGCGTTGTGCGTTTATTAAGCCGCTATTACAACGTGGCTTATCTTTTGTGTAATATACATTTGGAATGTTTCATTTTACCTCGAATCGTATTTTCAACGTTGATTATTGTTAGTACTTATAGACGTTAATCAAGTATGTGAAAACGTCCTATTACGGCGGGATTAAAAATTCGTAATTTGTAAAATGATTAGTATCTCTAATTTATCTAACGTAACGTTTTCATGATTGCTTGGAATTTTAACACAAACATACTTACCTAAAATATCTAAATAAGATTATGTAGTTTCATACAAGGCCACATTTTTTTTGGGAATGGGGCTTGTATCGATCGATTTTAATAAATAAGCCTCTTAGAGTTCTTCCGATTTCTTAACTTATTGCACTACCTTCTTAATTTTTGCAATTTTCCCGCTATAATTAATTTCACCGTCAATATGACCCAAGTGCAATATCAATCAATACATACATAGTATAAAATAAAGTCGCTTCCCGCGTCTGTCCCTATGTATGCTTAACTCTTAAAAACTACGCAACGGATTTTGGTGCCGTTTTTTTAATAGACAGAGTGATTCAAGAGAGAGGTTTCTAAGTTAAATACGTCTACAAAATACTAATAGGTTTGGCGGTGCGAAGTTCGCCGTGTCGACTAGTATTATATAACTCTGGGCCAAAACAGCAGTAATCTATTACACTAAGTATTAAGTTACAACAAGAATCTAAGTTAACTATCTATGGGACTAGATGCATCTTAGTTAAGTACGAGCCCCTTGCGGCCGTGGCTCGGGCATTATTTACCGCGCGGTCTCCCAACAATGTCCGATAGGACCCGAGAGATGAATTATATATGATGAAGCTCTTGTGTATGTTTAATGGGAAACTTATATGGATATTTTGTATAGAAGCAAAGTTTAAGGTTGCTCTCAACTTTAAATTTAAACAGCGTTGCTAACTAGCCAGCGATGATCAGGGGCTCTGGGACCTTAGTCTCATAAACTTACGATTAAACTTCTATTCTATTGCTATTCTACTATTACTCTATTATGATTGGGTGAAAAATTGCGAGTCTCGTAACTTGGATCGATCGTTATAGCATAGCAATAGAATATGAATAGTAAGCTAACGAGTAATCTAGGATTTTTTTCCCTAAATAGTTAATACTGTTTTGTTAGACGAAAGTGGAATCCGCGTAGTGCAACTGTCATTAAATATCAATCAATATTGACGTATATAATGTCAGTCGAACGTAATCATAACATTATCATAGTATGGAGCAGACTTCCCTTGTTGGTCAATTCCAATCTATTGCGATACTACTGCTATAGTTAAAGCAAAATTGATTACGAGACTACCAAATGTGTATTTTCTTGCGATTAACGTACTATTTTTGTTCTACTTTAATCCGATAGTGCCGTTTTGCGCGATGAGACTGAGGCCCCTGGTCTCCTAACATTTGTTTTTTCAATAACTCAATGTTTTTTGAAAGGCAAATAATGTCAACAAATACTGTTAATTCCTGCTAATATTATAATTATTTTGAGAATTTCAATAAAAAAAAATCTATTGGACCGATGGACCCCTTGTTGGACTGGACAGCTTGCGCATTGCCCTCCGCCTCTGCCTAGCCCATGCCTAGCGCCAGTAAAGCCACCGTCAGTCATTGCTCTGATGCTACACAATATTTTTAGTTTTTTTTTTACTGAAACTTTCGAAGGACCTCAAATGAGCAGGGTTCATTATTTTTTAATTTTGTTTTCACGAATCAGTACTGTATAACTATGCCTACCGTGTGTTAAATTTTCCGCCACATTAAAAAAATTGCCGTGTGTAGTGAAGGGCGTACTAAACCAATACTAGTCGTGCCAACACAGTCGGCCGCTAATGGTGTGCCTAATAGGGGCACAGCCTAGCTAAGTTACAGATTCAATAGGGAAACTTCATAATTGAGAAGTGAGTAATTAATCAAGTACTCGATGAGGCGATTAATTTAATCATCGTTAATGTCAAGCTTGGGATGAATAAACAATAAAATAAGTACCTTCCGATCGAAACAATAAAATTAAGTTATCAGCAAAAACGCGATAGCTATCTTAGATCTGTGTAATTTGTTTCTTTATGCAGATACTATAGTCGACCCGGTGAACTTCGTACCGTCCAACCTTTTAATATTTTGTGCATGTATTATACTTATAAACCTTCCTCTTCCGCTATATATTAAACACCTCATCAAAATCCGTTGCGTAGTTTAAAGATTTACTCTGTTATTCATAAAAAGTTAAAGAGCATTTTAGTTATTTGACGTATGTCAATTTAGACTGGATGTCACGTATTTACCATACAAGAAACCAGAGATATAGACCTCCAGTAAGGGTACTTAAAACCTACTGTATCTTTATGAATAAGACGGTTAAACATACATAGTGACAGACGCGGGAAGCAACTTTATTTTATACTATTTATTGATTTATAGAAGATGATTTGAAGTTTTTTGGAGTTGCGACCGCGTACAGAAACATGCATGTGTATGGGTCTTACAACACGTCGAGCCCCACATACCAGTACCCAACATACCCCGTCGCCCCCCGAACCACTGTATCTGCGTTAGGGATTACCTTCTGCATGAAAAAAGTAAAATTCTAAGTAAAAAAATTCCCAAACGACTACCGGATAAAAAAAAAAACAGGAATTTCCACTGGCGAAAGTTGTGCTAGAACGATACTAAGACCCGTAATATCCAACTCGGTTCAAATTGCTTCAGGTCCCTTTTTTATCATATAGACAAAAAGCAACAGCTGCAGCTTAAACCAACAACACAGTTTAAACCGAGGTGGATATTACTAAGTGAATGAAATATGAGCACATTGAATTAATTTCCATTGTAGTATAAGAGTTACGACCCCACGCCGTTGCAAGTAACTTCTACCTCTTACCGCGGAACGTGAGAAATATTGCAAGACTTTCGCGATGAGCTAACAAGATGCACTGGATGCTAAAGAAAGTGGCACAGTTTTTACTAACAACGTACAGCGTCATCTTTACTCAGAATAGGTATACTATACGCTAAACATATAATAGCGAGACTAAAGTAATCGAAGGAATATACTGTTTATTGCCTACAGTGCCTCTTTTAGCTTCAAAACCGTATTTGTCCAAGATATTTATCCTGAAAGCTTAACGTAACTTAATTTTAAGCAAGTACATCAAGTGCAGCATCGACGAATATTTTTGATTTCGGACATGGTTTATTTAGAAGATATTATTTTACAAATTTATCGCGTAACTACGCGGACAGCGCGCTCGTAATTGTATGCGCCGCCTCTGAGGATCGAATCCAGAAAAATTGGCCGTCTATGTTGGGACGTCACGCTAATTTAAGACGCTATATGACTTTTGAAGGTTTTTTAAAACAAGTAATTCTCTTACCGTATTATTCATTAAGATAAAGACGATTTTAAGGAGCGTTACTGGAGGTCTACTTCTCTGGTTTGTTGTATGGTAAATACGTGACATCCAGTCTAAATGGTCAATCGTCAAATAACTAAAGTGCTCTTTAACTTTTTATGAATAACAGGGTTAATCTATAGGAGGTAAAGATTTGGAATTTTAATATAACATTTTTGAGGATATTACAAAGTTTTTTATACTTGAGAAACACTAGTGGAATCATAAAACCTCGATACATTATTTCGTCAAAGATAACCTTTCCAAAAAACGGGAATAGCTAGTTCTTCGAAATTAATTACTAGGAATAATGATAATAAAGAATATCAAATTCTGGTAATAATTAAAAATATATTCAATATTTATTACTTTTTCCAATAAAATGTTGTAACCGATGTGGGCGACTGACATATCACTGTCCCTCTCCCTCAGTATGCTATATCGAAGCTCTATCTCTGTTAATTATTGTTTTATTTTCGTATATCGTCTTTAAATAAAAAATCTATCAAAAAATAAAGGCCGAAAGCGCACGGAAATTACTTTCTTTGCAGAGCGAAGCATCAGTGCGACCGGGCGATAACTACGTAACCGCTGTCGATGTCGTCACGTTTTCCGGACTGTCCGGATTCCGGATACTGACCTGACCTGCCTGGCTAGAGCTAGGACAAGGCACGTGGTGCGTGACAGGCTTTTGCGATAGAATCGCGTGTCAGAGCGGGAGAGTATTAAAATTTGTCACTTTGTGAGCGTTGTCACGTTTATCGTGCGAGACAGCCTGCAATCGGTTACTGCATAGGCTTTGGCCTGTAGGTGTAGGTATTTCTGTAGGTTCTTAAAAAAGGAAAAAATTCTTCTCCACGGCATGTCTAAATATTTTTAGTTTGATCTCGCACCCTTATTTCGTAACGCTAAAATTCAGCTATCGTTCAACTTCACGACCGCCTTTTAGACATTTCAAAAAATAATTCTATTAAACTTATCCTTAGGTAACTAAATGTTTTATCTAGAGATACATCTAAATATACTTTTATCCTATAGAAATCTTTGGAAAAAATATTTAACATGTAAAGTTCAAGAATTAATAACATTTTTTTTCCATTTTAAAATAAATGCCACAGAAACAACAACTTCCTAAAATAGTGCGCATCGTATTGATTTCTATTATTCCAGTGTATCGGTTCAGACTTATTTACGAGTCGACCGACTGACAGACATGACATCGCGTGCAGCCGTCTGATTGCTATCTGGTACGTGCCGCCGCCCTGCGGAACCCGCATTATATTTAGCACTATACGTTTTTGTAGGGCACCGTAGCTAGGCAAGTTGACGGAGCTCCTTAAGGAAGTATAACAAGGAATGCTTAGAAGTTTAGCTAAGTCTGTCTGTCTATCGATTCAATGAGCTAATTTAACGAGCGAAGAAAGAGCGTATTTGCAATGTGTGTACAGTCACGGGCAAAAGTCCATACATAGTGTAGTATCAAATACCAAACATATCGGTTAAAAAAATTCCTGCTGGCTCAAATAATTAGAGATTTGTACCAACACATCTTTATCTATTTAAGCCAGTGGGGCATTTCCATCTATACATTACATACAAACATTTTCATACATTACAAATAAACGCTGTGAGCGTAGTGAATGTGATTACTGGATGCGATCTTTTGCGCTAACTTTGTATGGACTAAAATACGTGACTGCGTACCTAAATGATATGAAATTATTCAATTTTGATCAAAAACAATTCAAATAACAGTGTTAAAATTTGAAACGCAGCACAAAAAAAAATATCGTAAACATTCTTTGGGGAATGGAGAAAAAAATTATCATCATCAAAATAAATTATTGAGTGCATTCAAACAAATTAGTAAGTTAAAAGTCAAGCGAGTCGCGTCAAGCAAATAATCTCGATTTAAAACTTCTCAAACATTTTTCTAATAACGTTCCCAAAGTGTTTTTTTTTCCAGTCGCTAGGTATTCTTATTTTCTCGAGTTTTCAATTGAGATTTTAATAAAGGATAACAGGCTCAAGGGTTCAGTTTATCGATTTTTAATAATTTTTCTTTCATAAGATTTATCGACTAGTCGACCCGGCGAACTTCGTACCGCCTAACTGCACAGGTTATTATACTTATAAACCTTCCTCTTACATAACTCAATCTATTAAAAAAAAGCACTTCTCAATGCAATTGTGCCTATCGTGGGCTCATTCATTGAGGTGGTGCCTCTGCCTAACCCCTCGGGGAATATAGGCGAGAGATTATTTTTTCAGGTAATTTTCCGATATATTTCTCTTACCTTTCGCCGCGCATCGCTGGCTCAAACAATAATGTTAAAACGGAAATAATTACCAAATTGTTACCTAACAAAATATAAGCTAACTAAATTAAATCCTACTCTTATAAGATAGGGGTTATATGTGGGCTCATTCATTGAGGTGGTGCCTCTGCCTAACCCCTCGTGGAATATAGGCTTCAGATTTTTTTTTAAAATGTTTTTCCAATAATTTTCTCTTACTTTCCGCCGCGCATCGCTGGCTAAAACAATAATGTTAAAACGGAAATAATTAACTACTTGTTACCCAACAAAATATAAGCTAACTAAATTAAATCCTACTCTTATATGCAGACGATATGGTGCTGCTCAGCCCGTCCATCAGTGCTCTCAGGAAGCTCCTTGAGATATGCGAGTCGTATGCGGTGGCTCATGGACTCAGGTACAACGCAAAGAAGAGTGAGCTCATGACATTTAAGGCGGGTCGTAAGACGTATGATGTTGTGCCTTACGTCTCACTCTGTGGCTCCCCCCTCAGTAGGGTGAGGAGGTTTAAGTACCTGGGTCACTGGGTCACGGAGGACTTAAAGGACGGGGAAGACATTGAGAGGGAGCGTAGGTCGCTGGCTGTCCGCTGCAATATGTTGGCCAGAAGGTTTGCACGCTGTACAAAAGCAGTATAGCTAACGTTATTTAGAGCTTACTGCCAATCTTTTTACACGTGTAGCCTCTGGACAAACTATACCAAGCGGGTATACAGCGACCTACGTGTCCAGTACAATAACGCGTTCAGGATCCTGTTGGGGCTGTCGTGGAGGTGCAGTGCGTCAGGAATGTTTGCGGAGGCACACGTGGACAGCTTTCACGCGATCATAAGGAAACGGTGTGCCTCGCTCCTGCGCCGCCTCCGCGCCAGCACCAACGGGCTCCTGAGAGTGTTTGCCGATCGGTGGGACTCCCCGATGCTGCGACATTGGGTGAAGTTACACACCGATCGGTAGCACTTTTGTAAGTATTTGTAAATAGTAGTAGGTTAAGTTTAACACTAGTTCATAAGTTGTTTTGTAATTACTAACTCACTATGGATATTATCCGAAATAAATTTTTATTATTATTATTATTATAAAGATAGGGGTTATATTTAACCGCAGTTGCGGTTATTATGAACGTTGATTAAGTTATTTATAATTGAATATTGGTGTTTATTACTGTTACGCAGCCACTCTGTGGTTTGTTTAATATGAGACTGTTTACTGATATTCTGCTTTATGTTAAACTAGAGGCTGCCCCGCGGTTTCACTCGCGCAGACAGATTTCGCATAAAAACAAAAATCCCGTTTATTCCCGTTCCCATGGGAAATTTCAGCCCGCTACGCCCAGTAGTTTCGGCTCTGCGTTGTCTGTCAGTCAGTCAGTAAACGGAAGAGTTTTATATATATTGATTTGTCATTCATAAAAATTTGTTCCTTTGTTGTTTGTTATCGTAGTTACTATCCTACTTTAAGGACTTACACGGTGCTAAACTAGCGCCACTTCGGATAAATAATTAATATCTTCTAAACCATGGCCGAAATCAAAAATATGAGTCTTTGACTTCCTAGATAATCTTGCTTAGAATTGTTAAGGCCCTGTTGTGTAGCTTTCAGGTTCAAAATCTTAGGAATAAGCCGTTTGTTGCCTAATGTTGCCACTTTAGTTTCATAAAGATATATTTCTAAGATCATTAACTAAGCAATAATATCTAGGCAGTCAAAGACGCATACTTTTGATTTCGGCCATGGATTAGAAGATATTAATTATTTATCGGAAGTGGCGCTAGTATCGCACCCGTTCGCCGCTTAATGCAATTCACGTTTCACTTGCATGACCACCTTTGATTTCGATGGTCGTTGTTTTTGAAAACTACTGGTTTTGTTTATTAAAACTATTGTCCGGTCCCGGTTTCGCTAGAATCATTTCCATCTAAACTGGCTTTCAGGCCGCAGCAGTTTAAACGTGAAACCTTAACACACAGAAACACAGAAATTTGCTTTAGCATTAATAATATGAGTACGGAAAATAGGGATTTTAAAGTAAACAAAATCATGTTATTAAGGCGGTAACTCTCGGTATCGCGCGAAATTTGATTTTTTTTGCGTTTTTTAATTATTCTGGCGAAATTATTCATTTTTAGTAAAGTTTTGATCAATTCGCGTATGTAAAAAACCATCTCCCACATTGTGATATATTTTTTTTGAAAGACAGAGTTACCGATTTCGTGTTATTCAAGGATCTTGATTTTTGGCCTTTTAAAATCAGTAACACTGTCTTCAAAAAACGTTGTATTACAATGGGATTTTTTTTTTCTTTTTTTTAAGTTCTTTATTCAAGTTTTTTCAAATTACATGTACTTAATTACTTAAACATTAAGCTTAAACCTAATGAGGTTTATCCGCTAATGTACAGCAAGTCTCTTATCACTAGATGCGCGTAAAGGTAGGTAAGTTATAAATGTTTTTTTACATACTCAAATTCATTTTAACTTTATTAAAAATGAATACTTTTGATAGAATAATGAAAAAATCGCGAAAAAATTATAATAGCGAGAGTACCTTAAAATTAACAAAATAACCTCTGTTGATTCTCTATTTTCTTTCCACAATTATTACAGTAAATAAATCGTGCGATGTGCAAAGTGAAAGTGCGCGGGAAAACCGGAAAACACGCCGCCAGCGCGATTGTCTGAGGTTTTTGTTACGTCGTCGTCGTCGTCGTCTCATCGTGTGATGAGTTTTTTGCATCATCACTTGGGAACTTCATTATAAATCTATCTTATCTCATGTTGGTAGTATATTTTGCTAAGCAACGTGTATAGATATAGGTAGTTCGGCTACTAATTTATATGAAGTTAGTTACTTTTGTTTTAAAATTTCTTTAATCAATACAGGTTGTAGGGTAAACATACTTCTAGCCTTTTTCTAAATTATCGATGAAAAACTTGTTAATGTCAAGGTGTTCGGTATAAGTGTTCATTTCGTTACATTTATAAAATATCTGCCTACACCAGAAAAAAGTTTATGGCCATATCCTTCATTGTTGAAGGACCGAAGGTACAGAATCAATACATAGTATTAAACAAAGTAGCTTCCAGCGTCTGTCCCTATGTATGCTTAAATCTTTAAAACTACACAACGGATTTTAATGCGTTTTTCTACTAGATAGAATGTAACAAGATGAAGTTTTATGTTTATCATATGCACATTAAAGTTAAAGGTTAGGCGGTACGAAGTGCGCTTTATTATCTCAAATGGAATTGAATGGAATTATCTCAAAAGGAGAAGATGGTAGAAAGGAACATCGAAAACAGCATCTCTCTAGCGATTAACATTTACTTGAGTTTCTTTAATTTTTCAAGAAAGTATTATTTTGTCTAGAACATTTAACAGAGGAACCCTAAAAGGAAACTATCAGTGGTTCCGTTAATCAAGTCCGCCGCAGGTCGCCTAGTTGGATTGGAGCTCTCCACGTGATTAATCGATTTTTAAGGAGAATCGATTAATTTTTCTTTACCAGTTTTCTATTAGCGCTTACCTTTTATCTATCGTTATAAGATCTTCTTTTCTCTGATTTTGATTATAATGAATATAATTACTAGTCGACCCGGTGAACTTCGTACCGCCTAACCGTTTACTAAAATGTGCATGTATTATACACATAGACCATCCTCTTGTATCATCTATAAAACAAAAACCGCTTCGAAATTCGTTATATAGTGTTAAATATTTAAGCATATGGGGCAGACAGCGGATGCGACTTTTTTTTATACTATGTATTGATAATATTTTATTTTGCTCATTGTTTAATTTATTTTGTGATAGTTTATGTATAGATACAGTAGGCACATTAACTTATTACATAACAAACCTTATCGCCTACTACATAATGAAAAATTTGCAATAAAAGGTACATACCTGAAGTGCAGTCTGCATTAATCGATGACTGTCCGAAATAGGTAGAGGCTCAGATTTTTAGTTAAAAACCTAAAAATGCTAAAAGTGAGCAATTTAGGAAATAATCTGTAGATTATTCAGGTCTTTAAACATAGGAATACTTACAAGTACCATAAAAATACTATGCGAGATGATCTTAAATGACGTACATGTGTAATTTTTATTTATGCAGTGGTTTAGGGGATATTAAATACTTATTTTAGGAATTGATCCAGTTATCTGTGTAAAAGATAAGGTTTTCAGTGGTAAAAGGCCTATTAACTAGTTTTAATTGATCACTATCCAAAATAAGTAGGAGTCTTTAAAGAGCTGCTCGATCACAGTGACCGCGCCGCTTTAGATCCGTTCTACCGTTTCTCAGAACGATTAATGGGTTCGTAAAGGGTGTTTTTAGTAAAAGTACCTTTTAAGTAACTTTAATTTTACTTTTGTAATTACAGTGTAGTTGGAGACAAATCACCATGTGGTTTTTCGGTTGGATAGGAAATTTCAGGTTTGAATCACCTGATTGTCCGAAAAGTAAGATGATTCCGTGCTTCGGGAGGCACGTGAAGCCGTTGGTCCCGGCAGCAGTAGTGGTCGTTATAACCGCGGCGTCACTTGGTATAAAAATATAAACTCTGCTAAACGTGGGTCCGGCTCTTGAACAAGCGCCTCTGCCCAACCCTTCGGGGAATAAAAGGCGTGAGATTATGTTTATATTTGTGTTGGAGACACCTGGACCGTTTATTTATTTATTTATTTATATACTTTAATGGACAAACTACAGATGTAGACTTAGATTAGATAAAAAATTGTACATTATATACCGTTTGTAAAAAAAAATATGCAAAGCTGATTATTCTGTCTTTTGATCGCTGTCTGGCAGATAAGTAGGTTTTGTGGTAGCTGGCTATCGAATAAGCTACCCAAATTTCTAGATTACATGCAAAGTTACCGCTAAGTCAACGATATTTTAAAGAAGCTAGCAAACATCAAAATGTTAAGGATTATACACTTGAAACATCAGTAACACAAACAATAATTAATTCCGATCACGTTCTTCGCGGCGTTGTCTGTTGTAAATCATGCCTTATCTCGGTGCGACAGGAGACTTATTCCGTTGACATTATGCTTTCAAAGCTTTTGAAAACAGTTTACAAGTTGAGCTGGAGTCTTGTCTCAGATTTTTTAAAGGATACTTGGGCTTGCCCCGGACGGAATTACTTCAAACTTCGTTCCATAGAAGTGATACTCTGAAGTAAACATACATAGAAATAAAGATAGCAACACATAACAAGCCAAACAAAAGTAACTAAAATCGAATCTAAAAATTAAAAAAACACGCGTGTCATTATTAGACGAAATTATATCCTAGATAAGCCTATGCTTATTTATTTTTTGCAATAAAATCATATATTCATCATCCTAGTTACATAATTATATTAACCTTCATAGCAATCAGTGCACAGATCGGTACCAGGAAAACTGTTACCAGCAGACCAATTTGTGCACCGATCGGTGCACGCCTCACGCGAAAATTCCGTGTTCGATTTTTACGTTCTAATGAATTATTCATTGACCGCATGACTTTGCCTTCTATGAATGATTGAAAGATTGATAAAAAGCGAATTGATTGACATTCAAATCGAATACAGTTTCTCAACAAAATATTAAAAAACAAGTGTCAAATTTTTTGATTGTCATTTGTTTGTATGCACGCCACCATGATGCTTTCGCGAGCCGCCGTGGACTTAGGCTTTTCGCGCGCCTCGCGTTACGTATTCAAGAGTTAATAAGCTAATCTCAATTTAAGGTATTACTTCCATCTAGAATCAAGATACTTAATTATTTTAATGAAAAAAAAAAATGTACGGAACTCTTTATTACGCGTAGCCCTACTCGCAATTTGCTTATTATTATTTTCTTAAGACTTTCTGAGACCCCAACATAATCGGATCCTGAAGGCATAATAATCCCCCGTCGAGCCCTTTTGTAAAACGTAAAGGCTCGTTGTCCGTAAAACGCTCGATTTAACTCGAAACAAAATAGCGTTGCGTACGGTACTACCGGTTTACGGTGTTTTAAAAATAAAACTCTTCTGCTGACTTTACCTAGATTAGAGGCTTTGCAATTGTAACGTAGAAGGGACAGTTTTTCAGGGATTCTATTCTATTCTATTCTATTCTATTCTATTCTATTCTATTCTATTCTATTCTATTCTATTCTAAATCTCTTTTCAAGGAAAGGAGGCAATCAAAATTATGCTTTACAGAGTCCGTAATTAGGTCATTCACAGACTGCTATCTTTGTCTCTATTAAAATATTACATTCGAAAGTCACGTACAAAGATTCGCCCCGGCCGGGAACCTAACATAGACTTTCGGTGCCACAGTAGACATTCCGGTCAGACTGTTAACCTCCTTTTTTGGAGTCGGTTAAAAAGTGGCAGGGTTCAGTCTGGCTCGTGTGGCATGACATGACATGACAATATGTCTTTTTACAGTGTTCATCTTTTCGGGATGATCTTTGCTTCTTTGGACTGTTGTAGGTTTAACATTCACTTGCCTTAAGTCGCATAGAACGCGATCCTGATCCACATAAACTCATGCAGTTTAATTTAAGGTATCTAGTTTACTAGTAGATCGATAATTGATATCTTCTAGTCTAAAGTTAATTTCTTTTGAACCTTTGAAGACTTTCAGTTAGAGATAGCTGTTGTTTTATTTTCGATTAATTATACTTAGATTTTTTTATTTCTTTAAGAAGCCACTTCTACTCGATAATGTTATCCTAGTACCTCGACCAATCGGCCTAATGGACCGTGGCAGATAAGCCCGTATTGTTGCATTCACTGCGCGGCTTGCCGCTCTGCTTGGTTCCGTATATCTTCTAGCGTTGTCTGTTCGCCTGGTATTTTTATCCACTGCCAGCTGCACGTTTAGCTTTACGGTTCTCTTGTTACGTTACTACGTTGTTGGAATTGTAATTTTTTTTAGCAGTTTATTGTTACTTTACCTGATTTTTATCTTACCTCATTGGCTCTTAAAATAAACAGCCAAAAGATATTATATAGTAATCATGCTCAATATAGGGTTTTGTAACTTTGACAATTATTCACAATAATTGGAAACATTTGTTTTTTCTGATATTTTTTTTATACTATCAAATTGGACGGAATTTTAATTAACCCTCTCACTCATCTTTTTCGTATGGAACTTCATACTGACCGAAATGAAATGACAAATGTACCGAGTTGAGTAAGAGGGTTAAGAGTAATCGGGTACGGTGTGTTCTCCAAAATTCTATTAAGAATACATACATTAATGTTAATTATGCAAATCAATACGCATAGAACGTATTTATTCTATATGTATTGATTTACACACTATAAAATATATCGTAAGTTAATAAAATGTAATAATAAAAGTAATAAAATTAGGTGAAAATTCAATATACCATCAAGGTCAAACATCCCTCTAAACTGCTACGTGATTTGCTACGGGCTACGGTACGTAGCGGTTCAAAATGACCCCGTAGCACCACGTAGCGCTACGACCGCGTAGCCAGTCAAAAGCTAAAGCTATGGCTACGTTTAAATGACACACGTCCGTTCGCTGTGACGTCGAATTGACTGACTTATAGACATTTATGGCACGTCCATTGTCAGACGCGTCCGGGTCGAGGCTAATCGAGTTTCAGGGTGGGCATTCTCTGCTCGTGATTCGAGATTTTGTCAATAAACTACAGTTAGAAACCTAGCTCTGGAGTATGAATGAATGAATGAATGAATGAATGAATGAATGAATGATATCTTTATTGCACAAAAAACACAAAAACAAGAACATTAATAAGTACAGTAAGTTGAAAAAGGCGACCTTATCGCTGAAAGCGATTTCTTCCAGGTAACCTGTTTTTTTTTTAAATACATAAGGAAAAAGAAGACAATTATTTTAATTAAGATAGAAGATAGAAAAGGGAGGAATGGAGGAGGCTCCACCGACAAGAGCGAAGCTCTTAAGTATGAAGAAGAAGATAGATAGAAATATGACATTAAAGAGAGGAAACTGATTGGAAACTGAGTATTGGATAGTTAGACGCTAGTTCACTCAAAATCTCGAAAACGGATATCTCACGGGCTCAGAATGACTTCCTTGGTGTAGATAGGTGTATGTAGCCAATGTTAGAGACTATCCCTGTTATTCATAAAAAGTTAAAGAGCATTTTTGTTATTTGACGTATGTCATCTTAGACTAGATGTCATGTATTTACCATACAAAACACCAAGAAGTAGACCTCCAGTAAAGCTTCTTAAAACATACTGTATCGTTATTTTACTATAGAGTTTTAAAACGTTGGTGTGACAATATTTTTGAAAAAAAAAACAATTATTTTTGTTTTTATTACAATCATTTAACTGTTTAAATTTATTGTTTCAGGTATGTTGCTGTTAATAATGTACCTTAGACTGACGCAGTGAGTTTACACTTAGAATGTCAAAGAAACCTCCTTTTATTATAAAAGCAAAAAACTTATTTCATCTAATAAAACAAGATCGTCCAAGCCAATATCTTTCATTCAATACTTACCTTATAACAAAACGAGCAGTCATCATATCTAAATTTTAATTTCCGGTCCGGACACGTCTGCCCGCGAGCGCGGCGCAGCAGCGACTGACGTAAGATGCAGGGAAATTTGACATTTAAAAACTACCCTCACGAATTGCAAAATTCAGTGATATGGCGGGCGGGCGGAAATTAGTTTTAAACTTACAATTTCATTTTAGATTTCAATAAAACTGTTGCTAGAGCTATGCTAGAGTGTATATTTTTGCTAGTTGATAGACGCGAAGTAAGTAACATATTTTTTTAAGATGGTACAAATAGCAGAGCATAATACTGTACTGTAGTAACTATTCTTTAATGTTTTATGTGACTGTACATAATGGAGATTATTTGATCGTCACTATTTTGTACACTTCTTCATCTTCTTCTTCCTCAGCACATATCAGCCCACTGTTGGGCAAATACCTCTCCAATTATCTTCCAGTTCGCTCTATCGTCTGTCAATCTCATCCAAGTCTTCCCCTTTTGTACACACTAATCATTAATTTGTAGAGAGAATGCAGTAAAATCAAATTATTTACATTAAGTCAAGTTGTTAATAAGTAATTACCAGTACAATAATACAAATAGCTTAAATGTTTAGTTGCCTACAATTGAAACTTCAATTGAAACTTAAATGTACAATAATATCTGTACTAAAACATTGTAGAAGGCAAAATAAATATATTGAGTATTGAGCCTTCAAATGTTACACTACTATGTGACAATTAAAGTTAATTTTGTAATCAATAAACATATATAGGAAGAAGATAGGTAATTTAGCTTCACGCACAGTTTAATTTCGACAACATTAGTTTGTCTACATTTAAAGACGTCAAGACACGTTAAGAGAATCAGGCCAAGACAATTTATAATTGCGAACATAATGCAAGCCGACAAACTCATATTTCATGCCAAAGCAAATAATAATACTATTGTTTGAAGACTCGAAAGATGCTAAAATAACTTGGCATTTACATGTGATTGATGGACGATAACTACTGTTTAAATCGTTTGAAGTTTATTGTCCTTTGATTGTTGACTGGATGATTGAAATTTCATATTGTTTGGCACCTTAGTTTAGGAATCATTTTTCTGAAAAAAATAATAATACAAATATATGCAAATCGTATGAAAACTTATTAAAATCATACAAATAAATGATTAGAATTAAAAACTTGTTTTGGTTGTTAAGGCCTGTTTCTTATTGAGATAGGTGAAGACAAATGATTCCCACTTGCTGCGATCCCGTTATACTTGCTTGGCTTCCAAAATAAAAAAATGTATATTAAATGTCGTCTTATAAGAGGTAATAGAAGAGGCCCAAGTGTGTCGATTCGATTTTTTTTTTAATTATTAACGCCGCCGTTCATCTGTAACTATTATTCTCTAAACACCCTGTTTTCCTAAAATATGAGCTGGTTTTCTACGGCCTATTATTTTCGCAGACATTTTCAATTAGAAGGTCCCTCGTAATGGAAATAAATTTTAATAAACAGTCCAAGCGCGTGTTGATTACAATTTTTTTATTAAAAAATTATTTAACTCAAAGATTTTCGTTATAATAGTATTTATTGTTAAAACAAAAAAAAGATCGGTAGAATCTCTCATAAGTAGAATCTGTCCATACTAGACCATGGTGTCAAATGCAGAATCTGTCAAATGTAGCCTAAACTTATTATTTATTTCGTATTGTTTTTTTTACATAGATCTCTTCCAAGCAACCTCGTGAAGTCAATGCCGTGGTAGCATTACATGTAACCACCACAAGGCAAAACAGTTTGATACTGCGTCTCCTATCAAATCGTCGTTGGCTTTGCGGATGGGTCTGATCGGCAGCGCGCCGCGGCAGGGTGCAGCCTGGCTCGCGCGGCATGACACCTGGCTCCGTACTGTGTTCTGTTATTCGGCCTGGTCTGTGTTGCTGTGGACAGTTTGTTTGCCTGGAGCCGCATGGTGGGCTCCCCTGAGCAACCTCGCCTCTCGCAGTATAGAATCTATGGTAAGTACAGTGGCGGTCTAGGAGGGCGTAACAGATTTGTCTATGGTTTCGTGCGCCCTAGACTGTATTTCCAAGGAACAAGAGCTATTTTGCAATACAGATAACCGGACGTGTTACGCTGACCAAGACCGCCACTGTACTACTTGACGATAAGCTATTATGTACACTTCAGAGCTTTGAGATTTGAAACTGCAGTCTACATATACGTTGTTCCTAGTTTCTCAAGTAGTTTAGTAGGTTATTTATGATTCATAATGTGCTGACAAACACTGACATTTACTATTGTCCTGAAACTAAACGCTGGCTGCCAAATGAGTTGTAAATTCCTGAATTAATTTAAGAGGCATAGCACAGCTAAAGTATCGCCACTCGCGAAAAAAAAAATCGAAACTAAGGCAAATATAAAAAATGCGAAACAGTATTCCACTACTAGATAATGCAGCCTAGTATTTTTAGGGCACTGTGTTGTTTAGCTTTTAGGTTAAAGATCAAAGAAAGCTACTGATTGTTGCCAAAAGTGGCCGTTTTTACCATTGAAATGGTTTCGTATTATATTTATTACTTACTACTTTGTAAACGTATTAGTGTATTTTTTTTTAATTATCTTATCAATCTTATTATGTGGTAGTATTATGTAAACGAAACTTACGTAATTCTTGCGTCAACTTTTTATTATCTCTTATCGATCTTATTTCTATTGCGATAAGATACAACATTGAATACAAGGCGTTTTTGGTTGCAAACGCGACAGGCGTGGAAATCTTCATAGCAACGGATTAATAATACCAACAGTAAAAATCAAATAACGTCCATAAAAAAATATTTCAGAGACTAGACGGACGGACCATCAATTCACCATGCGGACCGCATAGAGAGTTAAAATTTATAGGATTATTTCGATTTTCTTTGAGTTTAAAAAAAAGCTGTAGAGTTGCAATTGTTCATTCTATCTACGGAACCCCAGAAACAGATCGTGTTAAAAAAATATATTAAAAACCTCGCGACAGATTCTTAAAAGAGTCAAAAGGGCGAAATGAAGTTTTTGAGCAACTTTTCTTTGAAAGCTTCAGGAATTTGCATGAAAACGGGCCCCATTGTTTGCGACTAATGTAAGGAAGATGTTTTTGTTATAGCGCTCTAGTTGGGCTGGGCCGGAAGACAGTCGTGAAGCCTATGTCCAGGTTTTACACGAATTTGTTACCTAGAAACCACCTTTTTTGAAAACAATGAGAATCGCTCTGAGGAGCGGAAACAAACATCGATTATCTTTATAAAAAAAATTTCGTCCAGCCGGAAATCGAACCCAGGTGCACACGCATCTGATTCCACATCACTGCCAACTGAGTTACGGAGCGATCGAAACGATGATCGACAATCGGATTTCCAAAATCGCTGAGGCGGCTCTTTGGGAGTTTTTTGGGCCCCTATCACTCCCTTCGCTCCCTATATGCTAGGCATTCCTTTAGTAAAAAAAACAAGCATTTAACAAATAAATAACAATCAGTACAATATTAAGAGTAGAACTGCCTACCTTGAATCCTGTTTGAATGTAATTTTTTTATGATTCTTAATTTATCATCAACATCCCAGCCAACGGACTTCCACTTTTGGACATACGCCTCGCTTACAAATTGTCATAATACACAAATAAGTAATGAAATATTACGTAATAAAAAAAAACCTGACGTTTGCTAAGCGTGGGCGTCAGTCCCCCGTGCTATAAAACGTGAAGGGTACCATTTCTTTTCGGCTTCAATTATAATTTTCTATTTTTCACTTAGGACCCTTTGTTCTGAGCGTCTGGAACTTTTGTAAAGACGTACGAATTAATTAGCTTGTGCGAATACCGTTATTAAAGTTGCCGAAATAAAAGTTTTTTTTTTGTTATAGATTTTTTTTAAGACGCCCGTATAATGTTTCTTTGTTGAATGAGTTCAGGGGCTCAAAGAATAATTATAATAATAACGCATCACAATCAGAGCCCATAACTAGGAAGAACCTGTATCTAAGTGCCCGAAACATATACAGAGACGAACATTACACCCAAACCGGAAACAAACATCGATATTCATCATAACTATGTTCGCCCCGCCAAGAATCGAACCCAGTTGCACACGCTTCTCATAATACCACATTTAGTAGAATGCTTTTCTTTTATCTAGAGCACAAAATTTTAACAAAAAACACTACATGAAAGAATGGAATTCCTCTTCGTTCCTACGGCCTCTTACTATTAAATTTGTTAAATAACAACAATACATAATATTTATTGCTGTAATTTGACGTCGCTTGTAACGTAATCATCATAAGATAATTAAGTTAACTAGTCGATCCGGCGAACTTCGTACCGCCTTACCTATTACTATGTATTAAACATATAAACCTCTTGAATCACTTTATCTTTTAAAAAAAAAAAACAAAACCCGCATCAAAATCCTTTGTTTAGTTTTAAAGATATAGGAATACATAGGGAAAGACGCGGAAGCGACTTTGTTTTATACTATGTATATTAATTATTATTTCCTATAATTTATTCCCGCCTTATCAAAATACCCTGTATCTTAGAATACTTTGCCACTGCCATTTTCAGTACAAAACCGTATTCGCCTCGGGCTAGCATGGCACTGAATACTAGTAACACAAAGACTTCCTCAGGGCACATTTTTCCGAACTAGTAGACAGAGTGGAGACCTCTTGTGCCGTTATTACATAACAACATTTATAAGAAATCTACTATCTATCTACTATCTTTTATCTACAATATTTACTTCTACTATATATAGAACGAGCTTTCCCGGCTTACTTCGTTACGCCATAGAATATAAGATACTACAAAAGACTTGGCTCTATAGACTATGTTCTTTTGACTGCCCAGAATGGCCGAATAAAAAACAAAAAACAACAACAAACCACCTGTCAAAATATGTAAACAACGGAAAAAATATTGCACCTTGGGTTATATTATTTAAGTTAAGGTAAGGATCCCTAATTTTTTTTGAAAATCTAATATAGCCTATGACACTCGGGGTGAATGTAGCTTCCTACCAGTGAAAGAATTTTTCAAATCGGTTCAGTATTTCCGGAGCCTATTCGTTACAAACAAACAAACAAACAAATATTTCCTCTTTATAATATTGGTATAGATATAGTAGCTACGCGATAAGCTGACGGGGTCGATGTACTGTTTTATTGCTTTAAGATTTCGGCTTAGTGCTTAGGGAAATTTGTTAGGTTTGCTGTGCCGAATCCCCGATTTGATTTAACACCGCCTTGTCAGAAACACGCGGTATATTGAAGCGCTGCAACCATAACTGGAAGTATCGTTCTGGAGTGCTGCACAAACAGCGAGATAGCTAGACTGAAGACTGAAAAATACTTTCATGAAAAATAGACCACTCATATTTGGAATTCAACGCCGAAACTATAATATGCTTCTTTTAAGATTCTTTAACCTGCAAAACAAAACATGAATTCGAAAATGGATGTTAGTTCTTCTATACTAATAATAAAGAGGTAAGATTTGATTGTTTGTTTGTTTGTTTGCATCGAATAGGCTCCGGAAATACTGAACCGAATGGCCGAAATTGGCGTTAGTATCGCGGAGATCGCAGACGGACACTCAAAATACAACACTAATACTTTGAAAGTGGTCTAAACCATCAAACCTAGATAGACCGCAGGATCTATGTTTAATGTACTATGTATCATAAGTTATCCTTGTCTATACTAATATTATAAAGAGGAAAGATTTGTTTGTTTGTTTGTAACGAATAGGCTCCGGAAATACTGAACCGATTTGAAAAATTATTTCACTGGTAGGAAGCTACATTAACCCCGAGTATCATAGGCTATATTAGGTTTTCAAAAAAATTAGGGATCCTTACCTAAACTGAAATAATGTTACCCAAGGTGCAATATTTTTTCCGTTGTTTACACATTTTGACGGGTGGTTTGTTGTTGTTGTTTGTTTTTAATTCGCCCATTCTGGGCGGTCAAAAGAACATAGTCTATAGAGCCAAGTCTTTTGTAGTATCTGATATTCTATGGCGTAACGAAGTAAGCCGGGAAAGCTCGTATGCAATAAAGTGTTTTCTATTCTATTCTATGGTCTAAACCTACTACAACTTCTTCCAACAAAGATCTAGTACAAAATGCCACAAAAGCGAGTGCATCGGGAATCAGCCGACGGCTCTTTGCTAAACAGAAGTAGGAGCAATGTCGCTCGGTCCAGTTAAGGGGCATAGCACAGCTAAAGTAGCGCCACCCGAGAAAAAAAAAACTTCTCAACTAAGGCAAACATCAAAAATTTAAAAACATTATTCCACTAGATAATGCAGCCTTGTATGTTAAAGGCAATTCTGTATAGCTTTTAGGTTAAAGACCAAAGAGAGCTACAAAGTGTTGCTAAAAGTGGCCACTTTTGGCAACAATCTGTGGATTATTTTGTTCTTTTTACTTAGGATTGCTGTGCTCAAAAAATACTGAGAAACATTATCTAGTGTCATACTGTGCCACACTTTATACTTTTGCCACACATACTTTTTCCGAGAATGGCGCCAGTAATGCTGTAAACTGGCTCTTAAGGCGAAAACTATACCTCACGAGCTAGCCACAATAAAGTTAGGGCTGGTCTCAATCTAGAGTTGGACTAAGTCTAAATCACTATTCCGTATTAGAAATTCTCGATTTAAACCTATTCTAACCATTCACACGTGTACTTTGTTTGCGCTAAGGCCCACAGTGTATCTGCATAAGTGTTGTGCCTATTCCCCTTTACTCACTGGGTGCTTCTGTCTTTAAAATTAAAGGGGAGATTTAGCTCACCATACATTTAACCTACACAACAAGATCGAAATTGGCGCCAATGTCTACTTTTACTATTATAACGGTCACGTGCGAAGTGTACTCACGGACTTTAGGTACAGCTCTTCCCATTAGGTGTAACTATTTAGTAATCTGTGATTAGGTGACGTAAAAGGCGACTAAAGTAAAGACATTCAACAGCGCCCTACGTTGAAAGAAATTAAGAGCCATATTGTGATCGCCCACCACCAGGCGGCCACAAACGATTACGGGAAACCCCTCTCAAAACGTTTGTCCTTGAGACAATATGTGGGGGAGACAAATATCTCAACCGTCAACCGTCAGAAATTGCTATTATAAATATAATATTGTACTAGTTATCTCCTGTAATCGGGAAGTGGCTACAGAACAACCCCGGAACATTTTAAATCTGTTACTCACAGCCAAGTTGCAGCCATTCTGTGACTCAAAGGGAATCCCGGAATAAAGGAAGTGAAATAAAAAAGGAACCAGTTTCACTTTGAAACTTGCGGGTTTCCTTTTTTTTCTATAAAATAAAACATATTTTTATGTTAGAAATATTTTGGTACGTTTTTATGGTTTTTACACTTTTTACTCAAACCTATTAAGTATACTTACTTATGAGGTAACATTAAAACATTTAAAGGCTTTGTCAAACCTTACGATTTGGAATGTACTACGACGGTCGGTATTTTTATTACTCTTTTCCTAAAAGAAAATTTATTAAATTTTTAGTAACAATTTCATTTTTTAAGGCACATTTTGACCGTTTTTCGTTCTGATTGGTGCGCTAATAGTTTTTTTTGTTTGACTTGAAAAAAAGTGGCGGCATGGAAGATCACCAGCCCCACTCCTCCCACGGGTGTCGTAAAAGGCGACTAAGGGAACAGCCGAAAGACGAGCAGCAGCGTCCTTTGTTGGAAAACATAAAGAGTCGACCTGCTATCGTTAACTCGCCTGCCAAGCGTGGCAACTTTGGCAATTATGGCAGCCCGCACCCCCAAATGTCTTTGAGAAGACCTGTGTGGTAGAGGGAGAGGCCTATATCCAACAGTGAACGTCTATCGACTGAGATTACGATGATAATGATTATGAAATCGTATACATTTGACAGAACGCAACTATAGCAATCAATGCAAACAGATGTTCAGCTATGTGTTCAGTATAGAGTTACAGATAATCGACTTGCTTTTAGTAGAGTACTAATCTAACGCGACCTGTCTTTCTGATTGTTTGTTTGGCAGACAAATGACTGGGAACATTCGATACCCTGAGCCGTAGCCTAATTGCTTTTACATTAGTAGGTATTAGCAGTTGGTTTATGGTTGTTTTTATTTTCTTTGAATATTACTGTTAGGGCTCGGTGCTATATGCTGCGTCCGGCTTCAGCATTAGGTGCTCTGTGCTTCAGTTTATACGTTCCGATCAACGTCTGAACGCCAGGCGTCAGCGGTCAATACACCTCATACGCGAACGACGAAGTCTCATTCACAACAGTAGTCGACCAACAGTGCTCGCCTGAAGAATTACTTTTTTTACTTAGCAACAAGTGAATACAGTGGTTCTTAAAAACACATGCCTTGCTACGCATCTCTGGTCGAAGCGCTTTCCTATCGTCAAACAAAACAATCAGTATATATAAAACTCTTTCGTTACTGACTGACTGACTGACAGACAACGCAGAGCCGAAACTACTGGGCATAGCAGGCCGAAATTTTGCAAAAGGGTACCTTGAGGAGTGTAGGGAAGCACTAAGGAATAATTTCCCGAAATTCCTATGAGAACGGTAACAAACGGGATTTATGTGTTAATGAGAAATCTGGGGATAGCCTCTACTCACACATATTACTTCATCTACCTTCATAGTTCGATATACAGGTATAACTGTTGAACAAACCACCACTTCTGGAACATTCCAGCGTGCCCTGTCATCCTGCAGCGGCCGCAGGTGTGCCGGCTGGGCACGCTAGGCTGTGAATTATTGCCTGTCCTAGGAAGATATGGTCGGATGCAGATGCCCTAAATTTACCTGTATACCTAGAATACTAGCCTAGTCAGCTAAATTTCACTCGCGCACATCGATGACTCGCTCACTAAACAATAGTTGACAAAAAAAAAATTCGTGATGATAAAAAATCACTTATTTTTACTTACTTTGAAGCTATTATGGCCGCTTTTGCAATATTGCTTTTCGTCAAAGTCAATACAAAAAAAAAGGAAAGAAAATAGTAAAAAAAAGTAATAGGACCTCTGACTAATTATGATTCGGGCCGCCTCATACTCCGTCGAGCGTATACTGTCACATCGTGACAGCATCTACCTATCTATATATGTACCTATACGTATGGCTCCGCCGCGGCGAGTGGCGTCGCCTGCGCTATAACCCGACCATTTATAACCCGACCATGTAAAATAGGCTAAAAGTGCATTCTCGAATAAAACGGCATCCGATCAACGTCGTTGTGTTTTTACTGGTCTCCAAAACTCCATCCATTCCGCATCAGGACCTAACATATACTCAGAAGTCAAACTATGTGTATTAATTGCGAGGAAAGATAAACTTCGTACCGCCTATCCTATTACTTTATTATGCATGTATGTATTATACATATAAACCTTCCTCTTGAATCACTCTTATCTATTAAAAAAGACCGTATCAAAATCTATTCCATAATTTAAAAAAAAATAAGCATATATAGCGACAGACGCGGGAAGCGACTTTATTTTATGGAATGTATTGTTATGTAAGGTTTGGTCGTGCTGTTTACATAACTGATTGTCAGTAGAACCCTAATGGGACACTAAAGCTTACTTTCGAGCGAAAATTAACTTTTTAATTTAACCGCAACTTTCGCTAGCGAATCGGCTGATCTCAGAGCAAGAGCTTTCCGAAAAGCTTCTTTTTTTAGGAACTTTATTCAAAGTTCATCTAACCAGTGGATGCAAGCGGTCGTAAGCTCTGCCCTTGTTTGTGCCAGCTCTGACCGGCTTGGACTTTGCGGGACCGCAGGCAAAGCTCGGCAGAGCTTTTGTAGCTTAATGCGATTTCATTTACGTAAACAGCAAACAAAGTTTATGAGGTCAATAATAGTTTATGACGTCATCAACTTTTTACAATATTTTCTTTTGTAATTGCAATCACAATGATTGCCGCAACGAAAAACATAGTGGAGTAGAGGCAGCTTGGCAGGCGGGCTGGTCATTAAGCCCTGTAGATTCAGAGTTCAGGCTATCGGTATCCTCTGCAGTCGTACGAGGCAACTTGAGAGGCAATCGGGGTCGTGGGTGCGGAAAAGGCGGGTTGGTGATCGCAGTATGTCTCTTCAAATTTTTCAACGAAGGACGCTGCTGCCCATCCTTCGGCTGCTCCCTTAGTCGCCTTTTACGACACCCGTAGGAGGTGATCAAGGGGTTTGGTATTTTACCGGGTGTTTCTGAAAAGGCGGTAATAAATCAAAGGAGGGCTTCTGCTCACCATAACTAACAACTTCCCCAAAGCAACATGGGTCGAAATCTCAAAAAAAATAACAGCTGTTCCATACATTGGTTCGATCAGCTGACGGGGTCAATGTACGGGACGGCTGATTTTTGTTTTGAGATTTCGACCCATGTTGCTTTGGGAAAGTTGTTAGGTATGTTGAGCGGAATCCCTCGTTTGATTTATTACCGCCTTGTCAGAAACACTCTGTATATAAATGACTGCTCCGTGGATCAGTTGGCAGTGATGTGTACTGAGATGCGTGCACATCTGGGTTCGATTCCCGGCGGGGCGAACATTGTTATGATGATTATCGATGTTAGTTTCCGTTCCGGGTGTAATGATCGTCTCTTTATATGTTTCGGGCACCCTAGATACGGTTCTTCCTAGTTAGGGGCTCTGAATGTAATGCGTTATTATTATTATTATATTTCTCATAATCTTCGGTATGACGGGATGGAGCCCGGTCCTTTGAGAGGCGTGTGAAGGGACGAATCCAACTCGTAGAGGCCTTTTTAAGAGTTTTACTATATTGTTTATGGAACACCAACCAGGCACCGCCACTAAATGCACAAATAGATCATGCACCCAGCGGCGACATCCAGAAGGTGATAGGAACTATTTTAAAATGGATATCATGAAATGGTTTATGAGGGTGAGCTGTATAATACCCGTTAACTGGTGCTATGGAGTGAAATACCGGTACGCCTGCCTTTAATGCAACATTTCACTAATTATCATGGCAGGCGGTGACTCGCTGTCCACTGGGTGGGCTTCCACTAAGTCGCCGATATATTGGCAACGGGTCGCAACACTGGTGGTGGACAGCTAAGGTTGTCGAGAGGTGAGACTGCGGGCAGCATAAGATGCACCCGGCGTTATGACATTTTACACTTCCAACCTGGAGCATAGGCTTCGCTCTTGCTACTCCACTCTGGCCGGCTGGTGAAGGCAAGCTCAGAGGCGGGGGGGTGTGTGTGTGTGATGACTGCATGTGAGTGTGCGTGTGATGACTGCGTGTGTCCCCCTGGAGGTATAGGGTCCGTGGTGTCGCCACTCACCATCGACTCGCCACAAGCCGTCCCTGCGGTGATTATTATTATTATTATTATGATACCCTTATGCTATTTACTGGCTCTATAGCGTTATATTTTGGCGGCGCTAGACCGTTGAATTGTTACCCTGTTTATCTTTTGTGTAAGTTATATTAGCATGGCCTGCTGCGACTACAGTTTAACTAATCCCGGGTCTGAATGTATCGTTTGTTTTGTCAGTAAATTAGTTTGCCATTGTACGGAACCCTTTGCTTGCGTTGTTGTTTATATAATAGGCTTTCTAATGGTTTCTGATATTTTAGGGTTTCATTCTGTTTTGATAAGAGGAACTGCTGTTGTTTCTAGATTTGAACTAGTTAGTTAACGGTTTAATTAATTTTGTTTCTATGTTTCTTAACTGAAACTTGTTATTTTGTCCAGCATTAGAATTAAACAAAATATCATTTATTCAATACTAGTCGACCCGGCCAACTTTGTACCGCCTTACATACCTATTACCTATGCCTCTTATAATTGTGTTTATGTATAAACCTTCCTCTTGAATCAATCTATGTATTAAAAAAATCGCATTAATATCCTTTGCATATTTTTAAAGCTTTAAGCATATTTTGTATTGTAATAGTTATTGATTTTCATCAATGTTTTAATACAGAAATGGTTTGTCGTTTCAAACCATAAAATTAAAATGAACATGGAATTATCACATTAAAGTTATTATATTGGCTAACTGATCCAATATTGGTTTCCGGGAATAAAATTACTGTTTTAACTAAAAGCATGTTGATTTGGAATCCATTTTATTTAAAAATTTGTTAAAGCCAAATATCGAAACGAAACATATCTGAAATGGGATCATAAATAAAAACAAAAAGTTACTTTTTGTTTTCCGACTGTCACTAGCGAAATATTTTTAATATGTAATCAAATTTATGGCTAATTATATTATATATTTATGGCTTATAGGTTCTCTGCTTTTCCTGTTTTTAAACTGACTTCAAAAAAGGAGGCCATCAGTTAGACCTGTATGTATCTATGTAAGTATGTTTGTCCGCGTCTATCTCGCATTCTACGAAAGGTGGTTGACAGTATCTTGTTAAAATCAGAACGCTACATTTGCTCATAATAAAATCGTGCAAACCAATTTCGTTTCTGGCAGCCAATTATTAAATTGCACTAACAGCGTTATTCGTATGAAATGTCATAATATCTGGCTGATGGTGCAATACGCAGCGTACGAAGTCGCGCGTAGCGTAACGTGAGCGCGACACGGATTGCGATTCTCGTTGATTTATTAAGTTTCTATAGCAATAATAGTACCCACCTCTGTAATATCTGTGGTAATATAAATAAGGTGCATTCGAATTTTTATACTGCGATGTTTCAGTTCTTTTTTTTACCTTTACCTAGGTTGTACATACATACATACATAATATCACGCCTTTTATTCCCCGGAGGGTTAGGCAGAGGCACCGGCTTGAGAGCCGGACCCACGTTTAGCCGAGTTTATGCTTTATTACCAACGTGACAAGGGGCCAGCTTGTCGCCGCGGTTATAACGACCACTACTGCGGCCGGGACCAACGGCTTAACGTGCCTTCCGAAGCACGGCATCATCTTACTTTCGGAACATCAGGTGATTCAAGCCTGCAATGTCGTATCCAACCGAAAACAACCACAACGTGATTTTTGTGAGAAATCAATATGTGGTGTTTTCTGCGGGGATCGAACCCACAACCTTCCGTGCCGTGGCGCAACGCGCTACGCTACTGAGCTACGGCGGCGGATAGCTTGTATAGGTAAAAAATCTTTAAGAGTATATTTTCGTTAACTAAAGCAAATGGAATAAGTGAGTAGGCAAAGTCTCATAAAGTACGCAAATCCGCTCAGCTAGAGTGAAACACTGCTCGACGGGAGCCTCTCGTGAAATTTAAATTCGCTACATTAGGCTGGAGTGTGTTTTCTGTCTGCCTGACTGTCGGTTTGTCTGACGCTAATCGGCTTTGCGACAGCAGGGTGATTTTGGTTTATGCAGGATTGCTTGGAAGAAAATCTAGCTGTTTGTTTGAAGACTACTTTATATCTACATCTACACTTTTTAATGCGGCAAACTTTGTTTTGGCAATTTTTCCAAAAACTAAGTTCAGCCGTTCATGTGCTTTAGCAAGACAAACTTACGGTTATTAATTTTTATGTATAACCTGCGCACATAAAGAAACGATCTCAAAATGGCGGCTGTTGTATGGGCTGTCTCTCTTCTTAACTCTTCCCTCATACTAATATACGCGAGATAACATGCGTTTGGCCGCCATTTTCAAATCGTTTCTTTATCTGCGCGGCTTATATATTGGTAGAAAATTATAAAACATAACACTCGGAATCTATGTACTAACTATGTATACTGTTTTTATGGTGTCCGAAACAACTACCACCTAGACTTGGAAAACATCGATATCTATCATAACATGGAATCGAACTCAGACCTTTGAAGGCACAGTCGACCTCACTGCTAACTGAACCAATCAGGTGGTCATTTTGCGGTATTAATAATTATTTCTACAATGTATTGATATTTTTTATATCAATTATATTGTAAGGATGTGAACTCTTGTGTAATTGATAAGACGTGCTTACTGGTTGAATATTAGTTTAATTATATCTTACTTAACCTAAGTACATTGGTGGGAGGCAGGTGGGTGGCCGTACCCCACTACAATATATGGACTGAACGTAAATAATTTCTTTTTTACAAATAGAGACACGCCTTCAACAAACTGATACATACATATTCTGAGAACTTGCTCTTTTTCGAAGTCGGTTAAAATTGGTACTAAAACCTTCTCCTGAATGTAACAAATACATTTCTAAAACCGCATCAAAATTTGTTCAGCCAAACGCGAGAAAATCGCGGACAAACATTAATACATACAGGTCAAACTGATAACCTCCTTTTTTGAAGTCTGTTAAAATCGAGATTGACCCGCTTTTCAGAGATTAAGACAGCAAAAATGTTTACAGTTCAGCTTTTCCTACTTTATCTGAGCACTTTGGCAAGGAGGGTCAATGGTTATTGCAGTACACTATTTCTGCACCATACGAGTTACAATAAAAAGTTGCGACTTTCCTTCTTTATCTTTCCTTTTACTTTAAAAGTCCTCAACAGATTTTAACAAAACAAGTCTTATTTTGTAGGTAATAAAATTTCCTAGATATTCTAGAAATCTGCATCAAGAACGGACTTATGGTTTGTAAGTTATGAGCCAATGAACTGGCATTTATGCTGTGAGAAAAGTAGGCGGCCCCTCGTTGGGCGCCAGCAATCTGGTCGCCCGGTAATTTATCGTTTACGGCTGCAATACACAGTCGCGTGCTAACAGTAACTGCATATTACTTTTGTTTCACTTGTTACTGTAAGTAATTTTCTATTTAAAAACTCACTAGT
Organism: Euspilapteryx auroguttella; assembly: GCA_951802225.1. Classification (NCBI taxonomy): domain Eukaryota; kingdom Metazoa; phylum Arthropoda; class Insecta; order Lepidoptera; family Gracillariidae; genus Euspilapteryx; species Euspilapteryx auroguttella. The sequence continues at coordinate 5,565,681 of OX637666.1, forward strand.
CGACCCGGCGAACTTCGTACCGCCTAACCTATTACCATAGTATAATAAATAGTACAACATACAGTATGGGCACTCCCTGCCTCCCTCAGCAAGTGCGGCCCCCGCGCTCGGTTACCTCGCAGTTACCGCTCAGTACAAATAAAGCAGCGTCGTGCGTCTCATCTCACTCACACAAGCATGATACGCGTGCACGTACACGAGTTTCGGCTGTGCGCGAAGCAATGCGATTTTTTCTTTGAAGTGCACGGGGGTGTAGGGGAGGCTATTACTACGTTTTGCATGTATTATAAATATAAACCTTCCTCTTGAATTGTTTTATCTATTAAAAAACCGCATCAAAATCCGGTGCATAGTTTTAGAGATTTAAGCATTTAATACAGACTGACAGCGAAAGCGACTGTTTTTTATACTATGTATTGAGGGCTGCGTGAAGAGTTCATGGAAAAAAGAAGCGAAGGAATCATGTCAGGATCGTAGCAAGTGGAAATCAAATTTGTCTCTGCCTACCCCGATGGGAAACAGGCGTGAAGTTTTGTATCGCCGCCTTAGGCTCAGCGCACATCTAGCGAAGCGCAGTTGTGTGTGCCGAAACCCTAAATACTATAACCAGTAATACTAATAATAAAAAATACGCCTAAACAACTAAATGATGACGTCACCTCAATAAAGGGAACGATAAACAATAAAACATTAGTATGCTTTTTACGTCGTCGTATAAAAAACCGTTTACTAATTGCTTTATAAGCTGAATTCGCCGCCGCCGTTTTAAAAGAAAAATGTTTTATTTTAGACTAGAGGCTGCCCCGCGGTATTTCCCGCGCAGATTTCTCATAAACACAAAAATCCCGTTTTTTCCCGTTCCCGTGGGAATTTCGGGAAATCCTTTCTTAGTGCTCACCTACACTCCCTAAGGAACCTACATGCCAAATTTTAGCTTTGTACGCCCAGTAGTTTCGGCTCTGCGTTGTCTGTCAGTCAGTCAGTCAGTAACGGAAGAGTTTTATATATATTGATGTTGATGTTTGTTACTTGTTAATGAGACCTATGTATATTAAAAATTATGTCAAATGAAAAAAAAGTTTTATATAAAACTGCATAGTTTGGTTTTAAGATTTTGAAAAATATTGCTAAGGAGGATTTTTTTTTGTGTAGTAATGATGAGCTGAAACTCTCCTTAGATTTATTGTCAGAAACAAAAGTTGTTAGGTTAGGCTCATTTGATTTTACAGCCTAGTCAGAAACACCCTGTATATAACTTATCCACCACACATTTCAGTCAGCAGAATGTTTACTGTCTACATATTATAACTTTATTGTGTGTTTATTGTGATATTGTAACAAAAAGCTGATAACAGTGTTGCAAGCATAATAATAAACTACTTTGCTACATACTTGGATAGAATAAAAACATTACAAATTAGATTCCTTAAGCTATTGGTAGACAAAAAAACGAAATTGCATTGTAAAGATGATTACGAGAAATTATTCAAAGTATGTAAAATATTGCCGGTTCATGTTAAAGTAGAATATTTTTTAGCTAAGGAACAGTATTGTAATAGTGAGTTTAAAATTCCAAAAAAATGTACTTATCCAACTAGAAATTTAATGAAAGGTAATTATGATGAACCAAGTGTTACTAATTATTATGGTGCGAGAACACGAAAAAGCCTTATACCTAAAATATTTAATAAACTGTTCTCAGAATCACATTGTCTAACTAAAAATGTTTTTAAACGAAAACTTAAGCAACACCTATTGGAAAACCTCAAGTAATAATTTGACTACATACCTCTTTATGTATAATCTTTTCTCTTATTATTATTATTATTATTTTTTTTTTTTTTTCAAAAATAAAAAACATAAATATACCTTTAATTATTGTATTGTTAAGTAACTACTGACTGACTGACTGACTGACTAATGTAGAATTTAATAAAATGTAAATATAATTTAACTTAAGTTTTAAGTTTTAAGTTATTAAAACTAACTGCATGCTAATAAAAATATTAAAAAATAAACTCAAATAAATAAATATGTATAATTAGTTATTGAAATAATGAATATGTAAGTGTGCGATCTCTCTCGCCTACAAACTGTTGTACAGTTTGGCGAGTGGATTGAGGTTGTAATTTTAATTTTACTGAAATAAAGATTTATTTATTTATTTATTTTTATTTAAAAATGAAAATAATTCAATGGTTTTACTGCCAAGTCGTTATACTTAGCTCTCAAACAGACGACGCCATTCGCATGCGATGTTCAGAACTAGCAATGTATTGCTAACGAGCTTTCCCGGCTTACTTCGTTACGCCATAGAATATAAGATACTTCAAAAGACTTGGCTCTATAGACTATGTTCTTTTGACTGCCCAGAATCAATATATATAAAACTCTTTCGTTACTGACTGACTGACAGACAACGCAGAGCCTAAACTACTGGGCGTAGAAAGCTGAAAATTGGCACGTGGGTTCCTTGGGGAGTGTAGGTGAGCACTAAGAAGGGATTTCCCGAAATTCCCACGGGAACGGGAAAAAACGGGAATTTTGTGTTTATGAGAAATCTGCGCGGGAAAAACCGCGGGGCAGCCTCTAGTGTCCGAATAAAAAACAAACAACAACAACAAACCACCTGTCAAAATATGTAAACAACGGAAAAAATATTACACCTTGGGTTATATTATTTGAGTTTAGGTAAGGATCCCTAATTTTTTTTGAAAATCTAATATAGCCTATGACACTCGGGGTTAATTTAGCTTCCTACCAGTGAAAGAATTTTTCAAATCGGTTCAGTATTTCCGGAGCCTATTCGTTACAAACAAACAAACAAATCTTTCCTCTATATAATATTGGTATAGATAAAAGTACAGTGGAACGATAAAATTTGCATTGATTGCGGTGCGGTGGCGGCGTCGTCTGTTTGTGCGCTTAACACTTTTTACATAAAAATATAACATTACCTGTAAAATTGAAAACTCTTATCCTTATATAAGGAAAGAAATATTCACATCACATCACACTCCTTCCACAACGGTTCATTGAACAAAATTCTAATAACGTGCCGATGGATAACCTCCTTTAAGCCGTTCGTAATAAGGTTCTAGTGTAAGTTACGCGACGCTAACGTTGTAAAGGCACGTGTGGAATGAAATACGTGATGTGCTGAGAGGTTAAGTGGGATGTTCCTTGAGAGATCCGTACGCGTTTTGCAAATAAACCCTTTTTTATGTTTGCTTTATTTCCGTATTTTGTGTGTGCGAACGTTTTTCATTAGGAATCAATTATTATCAATCAATATCAATACTTAATATAAAACAAAGTCAACGGCTTTCGATGCGGTTTTTTTAAATAGATTAAGTGATTCAAGAGAAAGGTTTATAAGTATAATACATGCACGAAATCGTTATGGTTAAGCGGTATGAATTGAAGTTCCCCGGGTCGAATATTCATGCTGATATGAGCGAGAAGGAAATAAATGATTGAGATAAGAAGAAGACAAGTCATGTTTGTGACGTAGGCTTGTGTCACTCTGGGAATAAAGACCTCTTTTTGACAATATGGTATCGATGTGGTATTTTTCCGCTACCTAGCTAAAAATATTCGGGCCTAAACTATATTGTGTCATCTCATTCCTAAGACTTGAAATGTTGAACATAGGCCTCTCCCACATACCACCACAAAGGCAAACATTTGAGACGTTTGCCATAAGAGCTAAGCTTGGTAGGAGGGTTGGCGATTGCAGTGTGGCGTGTGGCTCTTCAAGAGCCAGTTTACAGCGATGATAGCGCCATTCGCGAAATTAATAATAATATCTTCTAAACTAAGGCAAATATCAAAAATGTGGCACAGTATGACACTAGATATTCTTGATTAGTATTTTTTGAGCACAGAAAAGTAGTCATTGATGCCAAAAATGGCAACTTTTAGCAACACTTTGTAGCTTTGTCTGGTCTTTAACTTAAAAGCTATACAACAGTGCCCTAAAAATACTAGGCTACATTATCTAGTGTAAAACTGTGCCACATTTTTGATATTTGTCTTAGTTTAGAAGGCGCTATGATCGCTGTAAACTGGCTCTTAAGTATTTCAACGAAGAACGCTGCTGCCCGTCCTCTTAGTCGCCTTTCACGACACCCATGGGAGATGACGGAGTGGTGTTCACGCCCAATCCAATCTGATTTTCAATCCAAACAATGTAAACTCTTTTTATTTTGACTGCTCCGTAGCTTAGCTGGCAGTGATGTGGAATGAGAAGCGGATGCACCTGGGTTCGATTTCCGGCGGGGCGAATATTGATATGATGAATATCGATGTATGTTTCCTGGTCTGGGTGTACTGTTCGTCTCTGAATATGGTTTGGGCACTCTAGATACAGGTTCTGCCTAGTTAGGGGCTCTGAGTGTGATGTGTTTTATTATTTGTCATCCAGCTTTTAAAGTGATGTCAAAAGTGCTAAAAAAACAGTAGTTTTCAAACAATAGAAGAAATTAGTCACCGTACGTGTTTCAATGATAAATTCGTACGGAATACAGAAAAAACGCTTTCCGAATTCATTTCCGTGCATTTCTTTTTACAAATAGCCGCTCTATTTGTAACCCGACAAAAGTAAACATTCGATTTCGTAAAACGGATTTTTCGGGCGCCATTTTACTTGTCCTCTTTTTAGAGTAACCTTTCTATGAGTTCAGGGGACTGTGGTTATGGTTGATTTGTCGTCTGATCTAGCTTGTCCCGTAAAGCACTATTTTATGTATCGATCGAGGCGACTTTAGATGTGGACACATTAATCTTTGCTAGGAATTCTTTACGCCGCGTGCTCCCCTGGTACACTGACGATAGTTTGTTTTGACAAATGTGTCAAAGTTTGTTTATTAATCCGATCGAATTTGTTTATTTTGTCTTTTCTACGAGTTTGGATAAATATTATTTCGATTCGAAATATTGATGAAAGTCTACATTTACCACAGCAGCATACCTAGTAATTTACACAATACAACATCTACGTCTGTCGAAAGTGTTGAAAATAAAAGAAGGATATCTTAAACGTTAGTTTAATTTAATCAGAGGTGCTATTACGGCCGCTTTTGCAATATTGCTTTGCGGCCTCTTATCGTTTTTTTTTTTGTATTGACGTTACACTCTAGAAGACGAAAAGCAATGTTGCAAATGTGGCCGTAATAGTACCCCAGGAACTAATTGAAGTTAAAAAACTAAATAAAGGTTTAATGCGGGGGTAGCGCCCTCCGCGTCTGTAGCGTCCCTCGGACCTCCGGGCCGTGTTAATCGATGTATACGGCGTTAAGACGATATACGCGAAATAAATCAAACGACCGAGGATCAAAGGCTGTCCTTTTCCCTCAAACATACTGAGGGAAAAGAACAGTCATATGTCAGTCGCCCACATCGGTTACTACATTTTATTTGAAAAAGTAATAAATATTAAATATCTTTTTAATTATAACTTTTAAATCAAATTTAAATTACCAGAATTTAATTTACTTTATTATCATTATTCCTATGTAGTTTCAACAAAAACTAGTTAGTAATTTCGAAGAACTAGCTATTCCCGTATTTTGGAATGGTTATCTTTGACGAAATAATGTATCGAGGTTTTTTGATTCCACAAGTGTTTCTCAATTATAAAAAACTTTGTTATATCCTCAAAAACGTTATGTTAAAATTCAAGATCTTTACGGCTCTACCACAAAAAGAGTTAAACCGGGTCTAAATCACTAGACTAGGTTTAATTCACTAGTTCGTCATACAAATTGGCGATTTTAGACCGGTCTAACTTTTTTGTGGTAAGGGGGTTATAGATTAACCGTCTTATTCATAAAGATACAGTAGATTTTAAGTCGCCTTACTGGAGGTCTACTTCTGTGGTTTGTTGTATGGTAAATACGTGACATCCAGTCTAAATTGACATACGTCAGATAACTAAAATGCTCTTTAACTTTTTATGAATAAGAGGGTAAGAGAATTACTTGATTTAAAAAACCTTAAAAACTCACATAGCGCCTTAACAACGTCTTTAAAGAGAACCTCGTGTTATATTCTCAACGGCGATCATCGACATATTAGAACGATATGGTCATATATCGCTTGAATCTGGTCAAAGTTGGTAAGCAGTTGCGCTGACCTTTCCCTTTCTCTAGTCTCTAGCTCATAAGAGTTAATGGGACGGGTGACCGACTCGACTGACGAGTCGAATCCGGCAACATTCAAAGTCTGAAAAGACTCAGTTGTATATTCACCTACATCTGCATATAGTTCCAAGAGAGTTGTCTGGAAGAAATTGCTTTTAGCAATAAGGCCGCCTATTGCATGCAAATTCAATATGTCCGCAACCCTAGATTAAATAATGTACTCTTGTATATTACTTTGTATACAAGAAAGTGTTTTCTATTCTATTCTATGCCGCCACTGGTGATTGGACTTGGACCCCCGGGTGCGAGATCCTTGCGTTTTCCCCTGGGCTACCGTCGCTTGTTGATATATCAGATACAAAGCAATAGCATCCTAAGAAATTAAAAAAAAAAAAACGTCGTCGCTTTATTGCATGTCTTCAAGATATTCCTTCAAGTTTCAAGAAAAAACGAAATTTCAAAGCTCAGATTGCTTGTTGATGTGTACGACACACACGATGAAAATGCTTTAATTACTAGGAGGCCTATGTTCAACAGTGGACGCCTTTCGGATGAGATGAATAAATGAAGACATAACAATAAATAACCCTCTTGAATAAAATCCCTTTTTCAATTCATGCGAAGTATGTAGTAACAACTTTTTATGTGAAGTGTGAAGACAAATAAACGCTACAAAGTAAAAAAAAACAATAATGGAATTTATAAGCAACACACTCTGCTCATTAATTGTACATTTTTATCGATCCGCATAGCTTTGTACAGAAATAGATCACAATTAAATTGGTTGGAGCTTTATTTAGTGGTGTGATCTGTTATGTTATTGTCGATGAACAAGTATCGATATATCGAAGAATTTGTATGAGGTACAGTGGCGGACATGGTCGGCGTAACACATCCGGTTTTTCTGTATTGCAAAATAGCTCTTGTTCTTTGGTAATACAGTCTAGGACTGACGAAACCATAGACAAATCTGTTACGGCCTCCTAGTCCGCCACTGTACTTTGATTGTTAATGATTCCAAATAAAAATTCTAGTAGAAAGATAAAGAAAAGTTTGATAAAGAAAGGGTATGAACTGAACAAAAGATCAGATAGTCCATGTCTTAATTATCACTTAGTATTTATTTCATCTTCATCATATCCATATCCGAAAATTATTACTGCTTCACTGCCCCATTGACTACCTATCGATTTTTCAAGCTACGTTTTGTTATTTGCCAATAGCCGCTACGTTTTGCTCTCGCTATGACGGTCACTTACGGCTCAAAAAGCGTTAGACTAGTCGAAATCAAAAGACTATGTTTAAATCACGAATTCGTCATGAATTTAGACCGATCTAACTTTTTGTGATTTGTGTTTTAGGTTTCATTGCGAATCTCTTTTCTCTAGAAACAAATTATGTTTAGTTATTGATAATATCGTGATATAAACTCCTTTTTGTAACAAACAATCGATACTTTTCACATCACTAGTGTGACCTTTCATTTGACGTTACGCAGGCACGCCACCGATCCTCAAGATGTTTGTGCGTCGATGCGATTGAACTCGATTTAAAGAATCGATTATTTAACTCGCATCGCAACCGCACTACCTATCTTTAGAACGGGTGAATGAACTGCTCATTTGATTTAATGCTTTGTTTGCGAATGAAATTTTTTCAATATAATTGTTGGTTGTTTCTTTCAGTTAGCCTAAATACCCAACTTCAAAAAAGGAGGCTATCATTTGATCTGTACGTATGTATGTATGTTTGTCCGCGATTATCTTGCGTTTGGCTAAACAGATTTTGATGCGGTTTTCAGTAATGTATTTGTTACATTAAGGAGAAGGTTTTAGTACCTATTTTTATCGACTTCGAAAAAGAGGAAGTTATCACATTATGTTTGTTTCAGTTCGATAAAGGCGGTTCTCTTTTTGTAAAAAAAAATATATTAATTCAATATAATAGTAGCTGACCACGACAGACGTTGTGTTGTCAATCATAATAGCAATTTAATTTTATTATAATTAAATTATGATAGCATTCTAATTTAATTTATGTATATTGTGTGATTTTAAAGACGGTAAGAAGGAATTTGTAAGACGGTACGAAATTCGCCGGGCCGCTAGTATTTACCTGGTATTTATAAATTGAAACATTTTTTAAGGCATTTTTTTTAATCCAATTTTGTAACCGTCCTAACATGATTGATAGTACATAATATTATAATCAAAGCTTCTTCGCTTTCCTCTGTCGGTCCCTATGTATGCTTAGATCTTTAAAACTGAGCAACGGATTTTTATGTTTTTTTATACATTGATAGAGTTATAAAAGATATATAATAATAAGTATATATGTATTGGTCAAGTGCGAGTCGGACGTGAAAAACGGGATAGTTGAGGAAACTTGTCTGCACGCGGGCGGTGCCGCGGGCAAAGCGCTAGTGTTCAATTAATACTACATTAATTTATTAGTCGTCTTAACTAATCTCCAACATCAGAATTAATAATAATAATAATAATAATAATAACACATTACACTCAGAGCCCCTAACTAGGTTGAACCTGTATCTAGGGTGCCCGAAACATATACAGAGACAAACATTACACCCAGACCGGAAACAAACATCGATATTCATCATATCAATATTCGCCCCGCCCGGGAATCGAACCCGGGTGCACACGCTTACTCAGTCCACATCACTGCCAACTGAGCCACGGAGCAGTCAGAATTAAAGGAAAAGTTATAAAAAAAGAATCGCCCCTCACTCTAACCGGATGACAAATGAGTGGATATACAGTGCAACTCGGTAGAAAATGAGAGTAGATAAAAAAAACTGGCCAAGTCCGTGATTTACTTGCGCGTTGAGGTTCCCGTGTTCTAGTTCTAGGCTTGACGATAAATTTTAAAACCCTCTTCAGTAATGTATTTCAATATTTATTATTGTTTGTGAAAAATCTTTCTGGCGGTAATAAACGAATTTTTTAAGCCAGTTTTGTAATACTTTTCGCAGTGTTATGATAATAAAAATAATAATATTAAAATATTTATTGCCTCAAAAGTACATTGTAACAATAAATAAATACAGTTATCAGTTAGATCGTTGTAACACATGCATATTTTTATTAAGGTACTAGTCGACACGGCGAACTTCGCACCGCCTAACCTATTACTTTTTTGTGCATGTATTATACTTATAAACCTTCCACTTGAATCACTCTTTTTATTTAAAAAAAAAACGCATCAAAATCCGTTGCAAAAGGGACAGACGCGGAAAGCGACTTTATATTTTATACTATGTAGTAGACCCTGTATCTTAGAAGATTTTTAAAATTAATTGGGGGCGTCGGTTTTGACGTCATTCCTAGGAAACCGACAAAATTAGTCGATGTGTGTTCGCGTTATGCGCTAAAACAGTAACTATTATTCAATCTGTGCTAAAACCTTGTGACAGGCAAACAGGCTTTCTTAAGATTTTCTTCGATACGGTACGTGTACGATGTAAACCTCATCGCTTATCCTGGCGGTTAATAATTCATGAGGGTGTCAACATGATAAAACAAGTTTGTTAATTTTGTATAGTGCGTTTTTATTGTGTGGCTGGGTTCAAAAGCGCTGCATTTTATTTTGTTTTACGGAACGATTAATATTAAAATTTTGCCAAAAAGATATAGTTTAGTTATAACGCCTGGGTGCGGATCCCTAAAAAAGGAAAATGCTCAATCTCTCGGGCTCTCGTAATTATGGCTTGATCGATCAGCTCGTTATCGCTGATAGGTGGCGGAAGGGGAGGGGCAAGGGGGGCTGACTTAGATTGTAGGATAAGTGGGGGTAGACTTACGATCGCTTATTTTAGCTAAATTTTTTAGCTGAAGTGATATAAGATATCTTGATTTTCTAAGGCTGTGTTGTGTGCCCAGTAAGCAGTATGCCTAATGACTGGTTTACACGGTGCGAGCTAGTGTACGAGTCAGGCTGTCGAGTAGCTGCGCTGCAGTAACTCGCATCGTTTAGACGGAACTTACGAGTAACTCGCGCGTGCGAGTTAGACTCAGTATCTCGTAGCTCGTAGAGTAGCTTTAGTGCTACGCTATCTACAGGGTGTCCCAAAAGGTTACTTAGCTAGGAAGGGGGGTGATAGGGGTGATCACAATGTTCACCACATATATTTAAAAAAAACCACTCTAGGTATTAAAAAAATAAATGGTATTTTTTTTCAACAAAAAATTTTACACCTTTATTTTGCTACTTTTTTTTTTGTTTTTTTTTTTTTATGGTGACCCTTGTAATCACCCTTATCACCCCCCTTCCTAGCTACGTAACCTTTTGGGACACCCTGTATAGTGCCGTCTGTTTGAATAGCCTTGAGATTGTCGCTTCGTATAAAATAACAATATTTTGCACAAAACGATATACGTTTTGACTGGGTGTCCTAACAAATATTGTATCCAATTACTGTTATTCGAGTTCCGCCGTACGTTTTGTACGTGGGAAGTCGCTGTACGGAAATTGCGCGTTGCAAATGCTGAAATTGATCGTTTTTCAATACAGTGTTTTTTTTTTTTAGATACTTTGGTATTTTTTAAAAATTACTTCTTTAATTTTTTTTTAATGTAGTTTTTGAATACAGTTATTTTTAATAATTCGATTTTGCATACTTATATAAATACAATCATAAAAATTCGTAAACTGTAAAGAAAAAAAAAGTCAATTTGTTTTACCAAACGAACCTTCTTACAAAGTTTCACAAGAATCTATTGAAACCCGTAGAAAATACATACATAACATTCAAAATTATTTTGCCCAATATTAAACGAAGACTCTTCTCGTTGACATTAATGTTAGCTGTGTAAAACTATCGCCCGATTCCAAAAACAATACAATAAAAAAATACGCAACAACTACAACCATCGAAATAATTGAAAAGTTAACTAAAAATGGTTGACTATTCCTTACACAGGTGCGAGCCGCGTCCGGGGCGCCAGGTGTGCTCAACTATGAATAAATAAATAAAAAAAACTCTCGACGCAGTCCCGCGTTGACACAGTTTCTGGGGCCATGAATCTGCAAATGTCAATCATGCTTTGGTAGTTTCTAAGTATTTGCTGCTCATGAAAATATATTTTTTTTGTATGGTTTAAGTTTTTTATTTCAGGTAAGGCAAGTAGTTATAGGGCAGCCCCAAATTTAAAATTCCTAAAGAAGACTAAAACTACTCAAAAAAGGCATGATATGTATTCGTAAGCGGTAAAAATTGGTTTGTGTCCAAATTATACCAAAATTAATCAATAAAATTTTAAGTATTTAAATGTGAAACAATGAAAATAATAAGATCCTAATTAAATCTATATAATATAAAACTCTTCCGTTACTGACTGACTGACTGACAGACAACGCAGAGCCGAAATTACTGAGCGTACAAAGCTGAAAATTGGCACGTGGGTTCCTTAAGGAGTGTAGGTGAGCACTAAGAAAGGATTTTCAGAATTCCCACGGGAACGGGAAAAAACGGGATTTTTGTTTTATGTAAAATCTGCGCGGGAAAAACCGCGGGGCAGCCTCTAGTTAATCAATAAAATTTTAAGTATTTAAATGTGAAACAATGAAAATAAAAAAAATAATAAGATCCTAATTAAATATACATTATAAGAACATCAACATGGTCACAATCATTATATTATTATTATTTTTTGTAACACGGCGTACTATGAGTAATCACGACGAACTAACGGTATTTTTTTTCTTAACTTAAGAATTGGGCCCCAGAGCTGTGTGAGCTTTTTATTGAGCTTTCACATGAAAGAGCTTCATATTCCGCGCCAGTCGCCGCTGAATAGGACCATTGTATGACTGAAACTCACCTAAACCTAGGTCATGGTAATTAATGGTCTATCTTCTACTTAAGTACAAATCTGCCATGTGGTAGCGGCGTAGAATACCACCACTCGTAGTATGGGTGTCGTAATAGCCGTAATACTAGGGAACCATCGAAGAACGGGCAAAGCGTCCTTCGTTGAAAAACTGAAAGAGTGTAAGATTATAGCAATAATGAAACGCAAACATTTTGACAAAAAAAAAACTATCATTGAGTCTTCCCTCTTGCTCTTGCCGCTCTCTCTCCTCTTTTCCGCATTTTACTGTACATCGTCGGCAGCTAAAGTTACTTTTTATTTAAATAAACTATTAAAACAAGTACTTAAAACAGCGGTTTGCCTTCAAACTCATCCCCCAGCTGAGAATAATGAATGATGACATTAATATTATAAATTAATCTGACGTCTAATTATAATTAATGACTGTGTTTTTTTTTTGTTTCAGGTAAGAAAGAAAATTCTAGATCAAACCGGTATTTTCGGTAAACAGTAATATTATTTACTTTTTGTAATTAATTTTATGTACAACTTACTTTAATTTTGTGTTTTTTTTTGACTGAGTTCGTTCATTTCTGTGGTTCTGGAACTAACGTTTTTCGAATGTAAAGTTTGTAAGATTGTGTAATTTTAAAAACTACATGTTCAAATTTCTTTAATTCTTTTTGGCATTAGTTACTATGAGCTAGATTTGAGCAATTTTTAGCATGGCATTAGTTACAAGGAACACAAATGACAGTTAGTTAAGTTTGTTATCTTAAAACGATCGACTCGTAACGAACGGTCTTCGTTAAACATTACTGTTTTCTTTGGATGTGCAACAGAAATTCCCTTTGTTAAAGCGGCAATGGTTACTAAAGTCAATTACGAATTCAATTAGTCTTATCGTTTTTAGTAAAGAAACTTGACCCCCTGAATGAGGACTATCATTGACAAAATAAACTCCCAAGTACCCAAACCCTTGACTATAGTGAGCAAATTAGAGAACAGTTTAAACCTGTTAATTTATTCAGACGGTAATTACCGGACACGGTAATGTCTTGTTAACTGTCTAAGAGCATTACGTTGTATTCGCACTGGGTCGTGCTTGACGTGACGGTAAATTTATCGTCAAATATCGTGGTACAGTCGTACAGTGGGCAAGGATAATCCCTACTCATATTGGTATTTTCTCCTAAACAGCTCTACGTCTCTTCAGCAGTTAATTGAAGAATGATATTTTGACGTATTTTGTTGCTTTCGGAAAGTTGTTAGGTATGGTGGACTGAATCGCTTCTTCAATTTATTACTGGCTTGTTAGGAAAATCCAGAAAAAGTTAAGGATAATTACTGATTACTAGGCGCAGAAAATTTGAGTGTTCTCTATCCACCTATATTATATACCTTTATTTTTATATTATATACCTTTATTTTTTGTATTTAATAATTGCATTTCTAATTATTGGAAGAGGCTCCACCGCCAATGAAAAATCTCTTACAATTTAATAAGAATATAAATTATTAATGCAACAAAGAAAACGGCTTGTTTTCGGAACTGCCTTTGTGCTCTTAGCAATAGCTGTTTCAATTCCAGTAATGCCGGTACGGAGGCTACCCTCATGAATTAGTCTGAACGAGGCTTTATGTAAAGGTGTACGTATACTAGGCTGTTGCGCATTGAGCGCTTGAATTGAAACTTAATTTTGGTCTTTTCTCTTGTTTTCTCAACCATAAGTATATCATAACCATGGCGTCATGAAGTATAAGATACCATGATTAAATTGTGACCTAGGATTGGCCCAATCAAAAATTGAAAAGTCATTTTTTTTTAAATATTAGCCTGGGGCCTTACCCTGCTATTCATAAAAAGTTAAAGAGCATTTTAGTTATTCGACATGTGTCAGTTTAGACTGGATGTCACTTATTTACCATACAACAAACCAGAAAAGTATACCTCCAGTAAAGCTACTTAAAATGTACTGTATCTTTATGAATATAAGACGGTAAGTCTCTTTAACTTACGATTAAACTTCTATTCTATTATACTATTCTACTAGTCTTACACGATCAAATTTACGAGACTCGCAATTTTTGACCCAATCGTAATCGAATCGTAATAGAAGTATTATCGTTACGATTAATCTTCTATTCTATTACGATAATCAAAAGGTCATGAATTGCGATTCTCGATGTGGGGCCTTAAGCCCCTGTTGTGCTTATAGTGGGTTTGTTAAGTCCAATAAATGTATGGGAACCAATATTTTCTGCATTAAAGCATGAAACTTGGCACAGTTGTTGCTTAGGTGGCCCAGACTGAGAATCGCCCGGGAGGGAGCGGGAGACCCCCCTCTAGGGGGCGGGGGGAGGGGGTGAAGTTTTTTTCTACCGCGCGCGCTATCGATCCCTATTGCTGCTATTTTATAGCTACTAGGGCAAGTGTGGTGTCATTTTCGGATAATTTAAGGATGAGGAATCCATTTCTGGAACATTTTTTTTACATTTCTATACAAAAAAATTGGAATTTACCATAAAATAGATAATTGTCGACGCAAAAAAAAATCTTCTAATGTCGATATTTTTTGAATGAGTATATATATCAGCAAAATAAAAATATATTTGAAAAGCTGCATTCATGCAGTTTTCAAAAATATAGGCTTCGATATACTTTTTGTTTATATTTATGTGTTAAAAAAAATAGTAAATACTGCGCGGAAGAGGTTGTAAAAATATTTAATGCCTAATTTCGGTTTAAAAATTACTTGGTTACTTCAAATTACTACCAAATACTGAACAGGGTCATTCAGCCTGTGATAAGTAACAACTTTCTGTATTCAAACGTAGGTTGTATAGGTACAAAAAAAAATACATTTCTCATACATTATCTACCCTATTAGCTGACAAGTATGTATGATACATATGAAATTTTTGTGCTTTTGCCACTGGGAAGAGTTGTTATTTACGATATCGCAAGACAGCTTGAGGAAGCGAGAGCATCAGACGTGGACCTGCATAAGTCCCGACGGTGCACTCAAAAAACGAGATATACTTCATCCATTATGTCGACATAAAACCGTATATTGAAAGATGTCTGTGAACAACGCGGTTAAAACCGGAAGCAATCACTGTTGGTACAGGACACATTTATATCAATGTTAAGCTCGAAAGGTCGCAACTGGTAAAGTCTACACTCAGACCGGCAAAACCGGCAGACCAAAACCCAAACTCGGAACTCTTTCAAATAGAACTCCAAAACCATTTCGATTGCCTAAGGGCGCAGCGTGGATGATGTAAATGATGGGTTCTTGAGAAGTGTCACTGCGGTTGGAGGTAATTACTTAATACTAAGCACACTTGATCTAATAGAGAAGAGGCGTGATACGTCTTAGCAGACAACGGCACCGGATGCCTTTGCCTGCAGGCAGCTAAAGAGACAGTTCTTTATATCAATTACAAGAGACATCAGGCGATTTTATACAAAAAATATAGCCATAGACCGAAACAAAGCCTCCAAAGTTTTTGCTCGAGATCTATTTTTTCGGCAAAGCCAGGCATGGCTGAAGACCGAGGATGGTTGGTAGAGTACTATATCCACACCTGAGATTGTGGAGGAATTCGAGAAGTTCTATGGACAGAACTTCTATTATACACGTCGACACGACAACCCATCACTGACAGTCAAGATAAGGTCCCGAGAGCAACATGGATCCGACACTATACCGAGGACATCTCGGCCGTCAACATCTTACAAACAACAAGGCTGCATGTAAAGTCGCATCAAATATGTTTGAATGTATGTCACATTGTTATGTTTCTGTGACAAAGGCTGCTGTAAATAAATGATTTCCTTCTTTTTCGTTTCTTTCTTTCATCACAGCCGAACTTCAGAAGGCAAGTGGTAAAACCAGCGTTTATGGCCCGTCAGAAATTCTTCAATTTCATATACGCTAATCATATTCCCCGAAAACTGTAAACCGCTGCATTCCAGGATGTCTTCAAGACTCTGGACTGGAAGGAACTAGGCATCATTATAAACGGCGACAACATTACTCACTAGTTACTAGTTATGACCCAGACCGCGAAGGATCTAGTACAATGCTCGATGTCCTCACCTCAGTTGGGCTTCCGATCGTGTTGGTATTAGAATGAACATGGACATAACAAAGATAATGTTCAGCGCCCATGTAGGAACAATTCAATCCACTTCAAATCAAAGATAATGACTACCCTACACTAAATACACTCGAAGTTGTTAAAGAATACATACCCGGGACAAACTGTTCGTCCGTCGACTTCAACTCGGATGAGCATCGTTCAGTAAGCTTATTCAAGTTAAGCTAAGCATCCCGAACGATGCTCATCCGAGTGGCAGGTTCAAGTTTTGTCTTGAGGCAAGAGGTGCCTCAAGACAAAAGTCTTTGAACAATGTGCGTTACCAGTGGTAACTTACGGTACCGGGATACGGCTGCAAACAACGGGCCTAGTTAGAAAGTACAAGGTCACTGGAGGATAAGGACAAGGAAAGAGCTGTTTCCCTGCGTGATCGGATATGATGAGATCCTACGTCGATGTTACTTACCTCCAACCGCATGCCTCCACGGTGCCGTTGTCTGCAGAGACGTTTCACACCTCTTCTCGATCTGATGAAGTGTGCTTAGTAGTAAGTAATTAACCGCATTGACAACTTCTCAAGAACCCATCATTTACATCATCCACGCTGCGCCCTAGGCAATCGAAATGGTTTTGGAGTTCTAATTGAAAGAGTTCCGAGTTTGGGTTTTGGTCTGCCGGTTTTGCCGGTCTGAGTGTAGACTTTACCAGTTGCGACCTTTCGAGCTTAACATTGATATAAATGTGTCCTGTACCAACAGTGATTGCTTCCGGTTTTAACCGCGTTGTTCACAGACATCTTTCAATATACGGTTTTATGTCGACATAATGGATGAAGTATATCTCGTTTTTAAGTGCACCGTCGGGACTTATGCAGGTCCACGTCTGATGCTCTCGCTTCCTCAAGCTGTCTTGCGATATCGTAAATAACAACTCTTCCCAGTGGCAAAAGCACAAAAATTTCATGTTTCATACATACTTGTCAGCTAATTGGGTAGATAATGTATGAGAAATGTATTTTTTTTGTACCTATACAACCTATATTTGAATACAGAAAGTTGTTACTTATCACAGGCTGAATGACCCTGTTCAGTATTTGGTAGTAATTTGAAGTAACCAAGTAATTTTTAAACCGAAATTAGGCATTAAATATTTTTACAACCTCTTCCGCGCAGTGTTTACTATTTTTTTAACACATAAATATAAACAAAAAGTATATCGAACCCTATATTTTTGAAAACTGCATGAATGCAGCTTTTCAAATATATTTTTATTTTGCTGATATCTATACTCATTCAAAAAATATCGACATTAGAAGATTTTTTTTTTGCGTCGACAATTATCTATTTTATGGTAAATTCCAATTTTTTTGTATAGAAATGTAAAAATATTGTTCCAGAAATGGATTCCTCATCCTTAAATTATCCGAAAATGACACCACACTTGCCCTAGTAGCTATAAAATAGCAGCAATAGGGATCGATAGCGCGCGCGGTAGAAGGAAACTTCACCCCCTCCCCCCGCCCCCCAGAGGGGGGTATCCCGCTCCCTCCCGGGCGATTCTCAGTCTGGGCCACATAAGCAACAAGTGTGCCAAGTTTCATGCTTTAATGCAGAAAATATTACCTTTGGTCGTTAACAAACCCACTATTACCCTCAGTGGCATTAGAACATTCCATTACAAAATAGCATAACTCCATGCGTCATGCATGATTGAGAAAAGACGCATTTGCTAAAAAGGAACCAGTAAAACGAAGATCATGTAGGATAGAAAGCTGTTACAAAGAATTTTTAAAGTAATATTCGCTTCTTTTATGTGTAAGTTTACCATAAAAATGTAGCATCTTCCTTCATTGCACCTTCATTCCTTTGAAACTGAATATTTTATTGGGCCCGTGCTCGGACTGGTGGTTCTCAAATAGGTATTGCATTGTGTGCAATTTCTTTCAATACCACTGCATGCAGTGCTGATATTGGTTTATTCAATCTATTGTTTTTTAGTGTTTCCGCGGACTATGAAAATTGCTGCACTTTTTTTTTGTTTTGTAATTTAGCAATACAATTTAACAAATAATAGGTACAAAACGTTTGATGAGGTATTGTGAAGATAAAATATTTTGAAATCTATTAAAATTAAAATAAATAACTTAGAAAAATATGATCGATTGGGTTCATTAGCTAATATGTTCATATTTTTTTATGTACTCAACGGATTGCGCTAAGAAATAGATATTGAAAAATAATTTTTAATTTTTTCATTTACTTGTAGAAATATTTTGTTTGAGTAGGTGTGTGTAACATTATTAGGATATGTGCAAAATTTTAATTCTGACTAAAATTAAGGCAACTGATAGGTGTATTAGCATAACTAGAATCATTCCATGTTTGACCGGGACCCTAAAAACGAACCTAATGTTTCCGAATTGCATGCAAACAGTTTGGGTACCGCTGGTCAAATATATAACGAAGCCGGATTTCCGGGAAGGAAACAAAGTAACAGTTAGTTTCTTACTACAATATTAAAATACTCATTCAAGAACTTGTAGAAGTAGAATAATAGTTTTGATACTTTACACTAGACGTTATTACTTACAAGTTACGACTGAAAGTAGTTTTGTATTGAATTACTTTCTGCTTGAAATTAGTTTGTAGTAATTTGTGTCGTTAATTAAATTGTCAATTTATTACTCACTATGTTGTGCATTAATTATACATATAAATCTTCCTTATGAAAGGATATATAGTGATATTAAAAAAGCGCATTAAGATCCGTTGTTTGAAGATATAAGCATACATAGGGACAGACGCCGGAAGCGACATTGTTTTATATGATGTACTAGAGGCTGCCCCACGGTTTCACTCGCGCAGAATACTCGTAAACACAAAAAACCCGTTTTTGCCGTTCCCATGGGAATTTCGGGAAATCCTTTCTTAGTGCTCACCTACACTCCTTAAGGAACCTACATGCAAAATTTCAGCCCGCTACGCCCAGTAGTTTCGGCTCTGCGTTGTCTGTCAGTCAGTCAGTCAGTCAGTAACGGAAGAGTTTTATATATATTGATATTGATTCTGTTTTTTGCTTGACTGTGTGATTTTTTGGGATAAAAAGTTGCTAATGTTCGTTCTCAGGCTTTAGACTATCTCCGTACGAAATTTAATGTAAATCTGTTCAGCAGCTCTGCTGAAAACTAGGCAGACAGATAGACATAGTGTTAACTAATTTCGCATTATAATTTTTGTAGGGAAGTATAAAAATTAGGTATTCGACCTTGAACTAGTGTAGGTAATCAAAAACAAACAATGCAATCAACCTTGTCCCTAAAGAAGGGAATGTTAAAAAAGAGATGAGGCCCTTATTCTATTATTCACGTCTAATTTGGTCGAGCTTGAGCCCTGTGTGTAGGGTTATGAGCTTAGCGATAAGCGCAGCGTTTTAAGATAGGTCCGTGGCATAGAATACCTAAAATTATGTGAGATTATGACCATCCTAATATAATCCACAATTATATTATCAGTACATAGTATAAAACAAAGTCGCTTGCCAGTCTGTCTGTCGCTATAATAAATAATAATAAATTTATTGGAAAATTCATAAAACATAAAACTTAAATTAGGCCTTATCTTTATTTACATAGCTTAACACTTTAATGAAGTCTGAACTAGGCTTAACTTAATAGCCTGTATCTCAGACTGGTTTAAAACTAAAATAGTAATAAAACATTATGAAATTATAATAAAATAAAATGAGAAAAAAATTTAAAATTAGGAATAATATACATATATATAAATACAAATAAATATGTTGAATAACATTTCTGTAGTTCTCAGTGATACAACTTAATAAACTTCAATTTTAAATCTAAATACAAATGAGAATTCTAGCTGTCAGCTATAAACATTTGGCACACCTGACCTAGATGGGACACACAACATGCGGACACTCAGCAAAAAAATAAAAATAAACAACAGTAAATAGACCTACAATTTAATTGCGTGTCATGTTTTTAGTTTCCGACATAATCAACCGAATTGATGTATCTGCTGATTGCTAATATCTTAGCAGGGCACGTTTCATCACCAGTTTCATGGTCACAGGGCTTTTTGTAGCGTAAGCAAGTCGCACATTTGGGTGACTCGTTTTTTTTTGTGCATTCGTCAAACGTATGGCCTACTTCCCCACAATGTCTACAGGCCGCTGAGGTTTCTCTACAAGACTTGGCTGCGTGACCATACTGCTGACATTTGAAGCAGCGCGAGACCAGGGTGAAATCACGTACAGGACACGACGACCAGTTGAGAAAAACTCGTCCTTGTGTAATCAGGGCTTTACGAATTTGAGCTGTTACTTCAATGATGAAGTTACATTTTAGCGTATTTCTTTGCCCAGATTTGTGGCTTAGTTTCATAGAGCTTATGACAACACTCTTCGGCTCACAGGGTAGTTTTTCCGAGAGGTTCTGGTCATAGAGATATTCTAGTAGGTCCTTTTCGCTTAGGTCTGAGGGTGCGCCTACGATAACAAGTCTGGGTTTCCGTTTATGTGGCTCTTCCACTGATAGGCCGGAGTTGGTCAGTTGAATTGACTGCTTAAGCTTCTGGACGTCGTCTTTAGATTCCGTGCTGATTATTACGCCTCCATTTTTGGTCATTCGAAGTCCACGAACCTGCAGTTTCATCTCGTCAGGGCTAATTATTTTTTGTACAAGCGCCTTTGTATCTTCACTAGACTTAAGCTTGTCACTGGGGTAAATTGCAACAGCGCTCTGGTTTGTGGGTCGAATCAGCTTATCCCTGCTTTTTACCATTTCAGCAAAAGAAGGCGGGGCAGAGGTCGGTTTAGAGCACGTTTCTAAAATTTCTTGTTTCATTTCCGTTAATTTCTGGGCAAGATCTCGTTGCTCGTACAGGAAGGTGGAAGTTGTATGGGATTGAATGTACTTAGTTTTGATAGCTTGGTATTCCACAGCCATTTGTGATACACCATTTGCTACTTGACGGCATAAGTTATTGACAGAAAGCTTTTGATCCGTGTTCATCTTTCCTTCGGACACTATTTTGCAGACATCGTTGAGACATTTCTCAATAGAAGAAATCCAACCATGGATTGCGCTGGTAGTCACGGCATCTATCTCGTCTTCTGGAGGCTGAGTGGGCGGCGGCGGCGCGGCGGGTGCGGGCTGCGGTGCCGGAGTAGACGGCGGGCTTCTTCTCATCATTGTGCTCCTATTAAAGGGACTAGTCATTTCTAATACGATTGATGCAACTCATCACTTTAGTCTTACGTACACTTAATAACTTTTAATCTGGGTCACAGTTGAGAAAGCAAATTAATTATTAATTGTTAGAGCAACATTTAAACACGTCCGCCTTGCGCGACAAAAGAGTATCGAAGCTATATCAATACACAGTATAAAACTATGTCTGTCCCTATGTATGCTTTAATCTTTCAAACTCTGCATTGGACTTCGGATTTTTTAATTGATAAAGTGATTCAAGAGGGAGGTTAATATGTATAATAAATGTACAACATAAAGATTACGTAAGGCGGTAGGAAAGAAGTTCGCCGGCTCGACTAGTATTGTATAAATCTTAAAAAATTAGTTTAGATAATATTTAAAAAAAAAGTGTTTAAAATTTTTGACGTTCTTTTTGCCGTTCCTATAGGAATTTAGGGAATACTCCCTTTGAGCCGCGTAAATCGACGCTGTTACTGTCGCTATGCCAGTGTGGTATGTAACATTGAATGACCCTTATACGCGATGAGAGTACAACTGAGGGAATCTCGGGGAAGGCAATCTCTTTTTTTTTTTTTATCAAATAATTCGGCTATATTTCACGTTCATTTTACTACCTACTTACTCAAAATCTTGTCCTCTTAGAACCTTGTCGAAATAATATTTGAGATATTTGATATAGAAATAACAACTTTAAGCTCACATTACACTAGACAATCTAGTAACGCTAGTGAGATCGTATTGCTAGCTGTCTAGCTCCCGTTATATTTCAATTATTTGTACCATAAATTATAATGTACTTTTGTATCTATCTGATGAATAAATATATTTTTATTTTCTATCTACAACATCGAATATTTCGTTTCTATCTCAGATCGTATACGACAAATTGCATTGTATTATGTGCGCTATATAGTCTATAGTGGACGTTATAACCGCGGCGACAAGCTGGCCCCTTGTCACATTGGTAATAATAAAGCATAAACTCGTCTTTACGTGCTTCCGGCTCTTGAGCTGGTACCTCTACCTAACCCTTCGGGGAATAAAAGGCGTAAGATTATGTTATGTTTATAGTCTACCATAAAACCCCATAAAATATCAGTCCACCCATCCTCCACTGACCGCGCATCGAGTGGATTTTCAAAGTGCTATCGTTGAGGCTGCACCATAGCCACTGAGCTGTGAATAATCCACGGCGGATCACTAATTAATCCGGAATTACGGAGCGAGCGAAGTATTTTCTTTTGCACTTTAATTTTTAACGAGAGGACGGGAGGGTTTTACTGTTAGGCTCCTAGCTTGGTTTGGTTCCGTAGAGATTTGGTGTTGAATATTTTATTTAGGTGCGAATAAAACTACAAATAATTTCTTTTTTCCAAAAAAGGACCCGTCTTCAACAATACACACATACATATTCCTAGAACTTCCTCATTTTTGAAGTCTGTTAAAATAGGTACTAAAACCTGGTCCTGAATGTAACAAATACTTTTTGAAAACCTCATCAAAATCTGAAAATACACATACAGGTCAAACTGACAACCTCCTTTTTTGAAGTCGGTTAATGAATCATAACGTTTCGCACTCAGAGCCTTTAAATAGGTGCTACTTGTATCTCGGGTGCCAGAAACACATACAAAGACGAACAAATACACCAAAACCGTAATACAGAGACAAATAAAACAATGTTCGCCCCGCCGGGAATCGAACCCAGGTGCACACGCTTCTCAGTACACATCACTGCCAACTGAGCCAACAATGGATGAGGGTCGCTCAAGACCGGTCGTTGTGGCGATTTATGGGGGAGGCCTGTGTCCCGCAGTTGAAGTCTTTCGGCAGAAATGATGATAGATATACTTTTAATTACTTGTGTATTAGATTTCTGTGATAAAATCTTTCAAATTATAAATTAATTTCCTAACTTTGTAAGTAAGTTAGTAAGTTTCGAAGGAACCCTAAAGCTCCGTAGTGCTTCCTAGGCAAGGAGGATCACTACTGTTACTCGATTAGTATTTGGACAGAGTGACACGGGACGATTTTTAACTCGATTCCTTTTAACTCGATCTTTAAAACATTGACTTGACTCGGAGCGAGACTGGTTAATGGAAGATTGCTGTAATGGAGTTGCTCTTTTAGTCCAGAAATTACTTCCTTCTTGGTTCAGTTGGCAGTGATGTTAAATGTGACTTCGGAGTTCTGGGTTTGATTAACGTTAAGGGCGAACATTGGGGTGTGTTTGTTCTTTGTATGTGTTCCTGCAACCCTAAATACATTTATTATTCGATTGACTCGTTATTGTATTCTTAGCGCCTTCGTTAACCAGTGCTGTTATCTTTAGGCGTGTAACCGAAATTGCCTTTGTGAAAGCGGCAATGGTTAATACAAATACAAAATACAAATACAAATATTTTTATTGTTCTTTAGTAACATAACTAAAACATACTATGCTAAAAGAAACAAAAGGAAACTTAAAGAACTCGCTTACAATACCATTACGAGTCTCTCTCTCTATTCCCGTTACTCCTCCGTGGAGCCTGGGGCCGTCAGAAGATGTCTCCAACGTTGTCGGTTTTGGGCCAGGTCCGGCAGTTCCTCCCATCTGTCGAGCTAACGAGTCTATCAGGTTCTAACTATTTAGAGGCTCAGAGTGTAATGTATTATCATTATTTTTATTATTTATACACTCGGCAGCCATTACTGCGTCTCTTACAATACCATTACGAGTCTCTCTCTCTCTATTCCCGTTACTCCTGCGTGGAGCCTGGGGCCGTCAGAAGATGTCTCCAACGTTGTCGGTTTTGGGCCAGGTCCGGCAATTCCTCCCATCTGTCGAGCTAACGAGTCTATCAGGTTCTAACTATTTAGAGGCTCAGAGTGTAATGCATTATCATTATTTTTATTATTTATACACTCGGCAGCCATTACTGCGTCTCTAAGTGCGGTTTATCCCAGGAAATTTAATTACTCGTATCCCGCCAGCCGGCCTAAGCTAGGCATATTTTTTTACACAAAGCTCAACCGATGTTTTGAGATTTCAGCTTTCGCCCCTTTGTCTCGTGGACTACAGGTGGAGATCCCCGTTTAAAAAATATGATTCTACTTGAGATGTATTGTGTGTGGTTGTGTGCTGAGAGTGAATACTACCACCCTATCTCCTCCTACGGGTGTTGTAAAAGGCGACTAAGGGAACAGCCGAAGGACGTGCAGCAGCGTCCTTCGTTACTAATACTTGAAGATTCTACACTGCGATCACCAAGCTGCCTGCCAAACGTGGCGACTACGGCAAAACCCCCTCACAAGGGCTTGTCCTTGTTCCTATATAGGGGGTAGACCTATGCCCAGCACTGGACATCTTTTGGTTGTAATGATGTATGTACGTACCCACCGTTCATTTATGTAATTTGTTTGATCATGACAACGGGTTGCCTGGGAGAAATCGCTTTAAGTGATAAGGCCGCCCATTGCAATCAATGTAGTAATTATAAATATTAAGCCTATTGATTGCAATAAAGAGTATTTCTATTCTATTCTATGTATACGTATGTTATGGCAATCTCTGGGAGGCCTATGTCTAGCAGTGGACGACTTGAGGCTGACAATTATTGTAGTTTGAATCTTGTCGTGAATAACACTCTGTCCTAAACTATAGCTGTCCCTTGAAACTGTCAGTAAAAGTCAATTGATGGTGACTAATTAACCCCCCCTTCACACCCAGATAGCTTCGGAAGCTTAACATCGGAGCTTATTAGAAAAAGCTCCACGGAAGCTCGCCCGTCGATATATCAGCCGTTCGCAACTTGAAAACTCAATTAAGCCACCACTCGAACGAATGATGTATGAGTCGACGTTTGCCTGAGCTTGCAAAAGCTTCGGTTGCAGTATTTAGATGAAGTTGAGCTTTTGATACAAAAATTTAAAACAGATTTTGTACTTTAGTTTTTCTATTGTTTCTTATTATGGAGGAATGCTGTAATTAGTGGGAAGGACACCAGAAGCTGATAATGATAATAAAGTTTATTAAAATAATATAACTTTATATTATTTTAATAAACTTTATGATAAGAGATAAATTACAATATTATGTCAATCTACCAAAATAATATCCCTCGCCAAGGCATAGTGCTATAAATAGATATTTTCTCAGATTTCATTAGAAAATTAATTAAATATACGTTTTCCATACATTTAGCAGTTTTTTTTTTTTTAATGAATAAATTGGCCAAATGGGAAACCTTTCCTGAACAGTATGATATTTTATCATAGAAAACATATTTGTAATGTTTTTTGTTTATTAAATACAGTATATTATGTTGAATCTTAAAATTATTTAAAATGTATGTTAAATAACTAGGGTGAACATTCAGGTGGTAAGACAAAAATTGTATATTTTCGGCTTACTCTCTTAATTTTCAAAAAAAAAGAAAGAGGAGGGTGGATTTCCTTAAGAAAGCTTAGTTTCAGTTCTTCAGCTAAGAAATAATGTAATAATAAAATATATTTTTAAGAATTACAGGCTACGTCTTATTATATATATCCGAGAACTAAAACGTTCTTCGTAAAGGCGACGCGCTGCGCAAATGGAATATTTCATTAGTACAGCGAACAGTGGCGTCCTTCGTAAACACACGTATGCCATTAACGCAGCGTGCCTCGTAAACAGATGCGCTGCTTAATGCTTGTCGCTGTAGCAGTCTTCGTGAATGCGAAACTTTCAAATGAAATGTTTTTATTTAATTTATTTCTTTATATACTTTATTGTGTAAAGCTTAGAAATAAATAAATGAGTTACTTAATAAATTATTTTATGAATGAATTGACTTTAAGGCGGTAACTCTCGGTATGGCGCGAAATTCAAATTTTTTCACGTTTTTTAATTATTTTGGCGAAAGTATTCATTTTAAATAAAGTTTAAATGAATTCGCGTACGTAAAAACCTATTTCCCACATTGTGATATATCGTTTTTGAAAGAAAAAGTTACCGATTTTGTGTATATTCAACGAACTTGTTTTTTGGCCTTCTACCCCTTAGACACAAAATCTGTAGGTCTGACTTCAAAAAACGTTGTATCACAATATGGGAGATAGTTTTTTACATACGCGAATTTATTTAAACTTTATTAAAAATGTATACTTTCGCCAGAATAAATAAAAAACACGAAAAAATTTGAATTTCGCGCCATAGCGAGAGTTACCACCTTAATGGTAAGATCTCAAATACAAGTGACTTTAACAAGTTTCACAAAAAACGTTTACCTTATCGCTAAAAGCACATTGACACCATTTAAAAAAATATATTCCGAACAATCTTCTTTTACCCGTGCTGTTACGCAAACTTTCATTAACTTTTCTTATACTCCTTGACTGTTTCAAACAGCATAAACAAAACGCTACGGCCATAGACAATTGGCCGCGAGTAGAACCGGAAGTTAGGGCGGGCTTCCGGTCGCCATGGCAACTCGTGTTTCCTCGACTACTCGACACTTTGAAAAACGAACGTTTATGTTTTTGTTTGCTTTTTTAAATCTCGCTTGCTAGTGTTTTTAAGATTTTTTATATGACATTAATTGTTGTTTTAACTAAAAACGTTATGTAGAGGTCCACTTAAGAATTATATGAATTATCAGGAGAACGGCAGTAACGGGAATTTACATGAAAATAAAAAGAAGTACGGGCAAACATTCGTGCACCAGATTTCATTAATACCATTAAATAATAAACTTTTAGCAAAAACGAAAGAATAGTCATAGTAGCTTAAACCAAAATGAAATGGTTTGAGAATGCAGTTAGAAAACAGCTTTCAAACAACAATAAAATAGAACTCGTTACAAAGTGTTAAATAAATGCTCTAAATAAAAGTTTATGATATTAAATATGAAAGCTCGTACGAGCTTCCACTTACCGGCGGAGCTTTGCTAAAGTTCGCCTCGCAGTTAGTGTCATAGTTTAGCTAAACTAGAGTATGAAACTAATAAAGCTGTGTGCAAACGATGCGACTGTTTTGCTTGCTAATGTGAAAGTGACTTTAAGTTTGTATTTACCGCGGTCAGAGAGTAAAATTATTTAATGAATGTTTATATGTATCGTAGCTTCAAAGGCTCGAAACATAACAATTATCTGTCTGCTCCGTAGCTCAGTTGGCACTGATGTGGACTGAGATGCGTGTGCATCTGGGTTCGATTCCCGGCGGAGCGAACATTGTTATGATGAATATCGATGTTTGTTTTAGGTCTGGGTGTAATGTTCATCTCTGTATATGTTTCGGGCACCCTAAATAAAGGTTCTGCATAGTAAGGGGCTCTGAGTGTGATGTTATTAGTTATCTCTTTATTTCCTTTGGACCACCTCCGTTGTTGAGTTGGCATTGGCAGTGATGTTGACTTTGTCTTTGAAAGTCCAGGTTCGATTCCTGGCGAGGGCGAATTTGCACCCGCACCCTAAGTACAAGACCTACCCAGTTTCGGGCTCTGAGTTGTTCAGATGTTCGTGTCTGTATATGTTTCGGGCACCCGAGATAAAGGTTCTACCTACTAAGGGGCTCTGAGCGTGATGAGTTATTATTGTTATTATTTCCTAGCATAAGACCAGAAGAAGAAAAAAAGTTTAAGAATTTATAAGGAAGGAACAGAAATCACACCTAATTCTCTACGAGTTTCTAGTCTGGATTGTGGGATATTGCTAGAACAGCAGAGCCAGACGGTATTACTTATATTAAAGCAAACCCAATTTTGAGTCAATTCATTTCGTCTCTCTTTCCTTTGATTTTGTTTTTCCTTATATTAGTTCGAATACACACGATGCGTGCTCTATCGCGCGTGGTAAATTAGTGTTTTAGTAATGTATGTTGTAAGAAATAGTAAAATTGTGAAATCAGTTAAAACACCAGCTTACGACTATAATTTCAATATAGTTTGGTATAGAAATACCTGCGCTTTGGAATCGATGGAACCAACCCGCTGACATAAACGCTAAATACGTTACAGCGTAGAGAAGGAAGTGATAGGAAATTGTAAAATAAAGTAGAGACTTTGTTTAAAAATATATTTATTTTTATTATACGTGGTAAGGTGAGAATAAGTTTTTTTTTTCAAAAGCAAGCAATAACTTTATGCTTTCAAACAACTTATAATGTGATCTGCTATCGGTTGTTCGTTTCAACAACTTCACATCGCACCGCACGCTACATGTTGCGTTTCGTTTCTCAACAACGAAATTCAACCCGCCGCTCGCGTTTTGTCCTTTTGAAAACAATGACAACAATTTATTTTAGTTATCAATAGCAAAGTTATTCATTGCTATTGAAATAAAGAGTTACTTAAAATTTTATAGTGTGCTAGCGTGTGCGCTAACATTTATACTTGCAAGCTCCGTGTCTAATTGTTTCTCTTGCCGCACACCAGTGACCTGGGACAACGTAATAAGAAGGAGGAAGTCTTAATGAAATTGAGAAAAATTACTTTTTTTTTTCTTGTTCGATTTCGCTAAGTTGCAAGGCTTGAAAAGTAAATCTATTTATATAAAAATCAATTGCTATTCGTTTGTCTCGCTGAAACTCGAGAGATTTAGGTAATTTTTGGTTTTGAAATATTTTAGTAGCCTATGTGTGTTGTTTAGAAGCTTTTAAGTTAATGAAATCTATACCAATATTATAAAGAGGAAAGATTTGTTTGTTTGTTTGTAGGCTCCGGAAATACTGAACCGATTTGAAAAATTCTTTCACTGGTAGGAAGCTTCACTATCCCCGAGTGTCATAGGCTATATTAGATTTTCAAAAAAATTAGGGATCCTTACTTAAACTCAAATAATGTAACACAAGGTGCAATTTTTTTCCGTTGTTTACATATTTTGACAGGTTGTTGTTTGTTATTTTATGCCTATTCTGGGCAGTCAAAAGAACATAGTCTATAGAGCCAAGTCTTTAGTAGTATCTTATATTGGCGTAATGAAGTAAGCCGGGACAGCTAGTATCTGTATATGTATGTTTTTCAAGATGAAGAAAGTTGTATATATTCCCCTGAATAGTAGAGGTCAGAACACCTTGTTTTCAGACAATTTCTTGGAATCCGCCGCCCGCCCGCCCTAAGAAAGAAACCGCCCGCCCAACGGTAAATTACTACTGAATATTTCAAAGGAGTGCCGTTTTCAGCTTCTCTTGTGTAGTCTTGAAATTCTTTTTCAGGCCAAGTTGCTTTAATTTTTTACTGAAAAAAAAAAATAAGAAAAAGTTTTCTTGAAAGTAAACTGGATAAATGCAGCTTTAAGTCTTAGGTTTTAGTTTAAGTTCAAGTTCAACGAAATTAAATGCACACAATTCAATTTAAGCTCAAATCAAAAATTATTGTATTTCTCGACTACTTCAACGAATTTTTTTACTGTATTTTTATGTACCTAACTTGTTTTATATTTGGCTTTATTTTATCTTTCAGATACTTTAACTGGTATTTGGATAAAAACAATTTCAAAAAAATTGGTTTTAATTTCATACTTTTTCATTTACAATAGAATATTACAATTTATTTACTTTCCTGTATTGCTTTTTATACTTGTGTGTAAAGAACCCTGAAGAAAACAAACAAACAGCACATCAAAAGTATATTATCATGAATAAATAAATGGTATTCATTAAGCCAGGAAGGTAATCGAACTGGGAACACGCAAGGTATTATGCCATTATTATTTTACTGTGGTAGCGCAGGGGTTTAACGCTCGGGTCTCCGATTCGGGGGTTTATGGTTCGATCCCCGGTGGCGGCACATGCAATTGTCTTTAATAATATAATAATAACACATCACACTCAGAGCCCCTAACTAGGAAGAACCTGTATCTAGGGTGCCCGAAACACACCAGAGACGAACATCACACCCAGACCGGAAACAAACATCGATATTCATCATTTCAATATTCGCCCCGCCCGGGAATCGAACCCAGGTGCACACGCTTACTCAGTCCATATCACTGCCAACTGAGCCACGGAGCAGTCAAAAAAATTTAAAGACTTCGAATGTTGCAATAGTCAAAAAAATAGATTTTCTCTTCACAGAGTGACACAACGCTACGTCACAGTCACAATAACATAACTTGTCGCCTGCTTGTCTGACTCGTGAATTGATATTTCCTTCTCGCTCATCTCAGCATGATGACGTAGGCGTGTGTCAGTCATTTTGTCGGAAGAGAGTACCTGGTAGAGTATATTATTGTACAATGAATGTTGCGCCACCGCATGACACGCTTTACGGGATCTTTTAGAGTGTAGGTTTTTTCAGAAATAATAGAATGTTTGCCATTTCTTAAAATTGTTTACCTGTTGATATAAATAACTGCCTTATTTGGATATGTCGGGGTTCGATGCCCGGCTAGGGTGAAATTTATCGATGTAACTTTTCGTTATATTTGATTTTAAAAGGCAAAATGTTGATTTAAAGCATATGGTGCGGCTACTTTAGAACGAAAAATAAATATACAAATAAAAAAAACAACAAAAAAGCTCCCGAATCCTAAGTACTACTGAAAAGTTATTTCTACTTTACCGCGTTTACGTAACGTATGAAATTACAGTAAATAGCATCCATTAGAGCCGCTCTGCGGGGAGCTTTCGCAGCTTTCGTAAGCTCAACTTTATTATTTATCATCGTATACAGTTGAACTAATGATAGGAGTATTTTTCTTTTAACTGGTAAAGCTTTTGCTCTATATTCAGAGTGTTTTAGGCTTGTATTACATCTCCGCTGCGAAATATATACCTATAAAAAAAGTTAGAAACTAACAAGAACCAAAATACACGTGTGAACACGTAATGTTTTTCCTCGTTCTCCATTTTTAGCATGCTTATTCATGATGTGTCACACAAAATTTTTTTCATCTACATTGATCAGCGGAGCCTTTTAAGGTTCCGGGTACTTGTCCCTTGTCCGTATGTCGAAGGCACTTATGTCTGAAACGGCTCAAAAATCTAAATGAAATGCTTGCACGAAATTTTTCTTGTTGTCCAAAGAATACTATCAAATATTAAAAACTTATTATGTAAATTTAGAAATAAATGCAAAAAAGTTAAGTTTTTTTAACCGATTTTGTCGAGCCTCTTCTGTGTCTCCTCTCACCAAATAATTAACAGTCACATCTTCATTTCATGTAGAATAACACAACAATTACTAATAAAAAACTATGCTTAAGCTAGCCAATTTTACACAATAAATTTCTTCCTGAACCTTCTAAGCGCGAGCCCTTGCACTTGGCCGTTTATTTCTCTTGCTGGTAGCACATCCCGCTGCGAAATCCAAAGGGCGAAACCGCTGCTACCTAATTATGTTAGAAAGAGACAATAGCGAATACAATACGAAACTGACGATGACGTTGCCTTTTTCTCGCGCATCGGCTTCGCCCTCTGGATTTTGCAGCGGAGGTGTGCTACCAGCATTAGAGAGAAAAAAAATCCCACTTTTCGATGTAGATGCCAAAAATAAGGTGTGGAGACACAGCTAGAATACTCAATCATCCTTTAACGCCATAAAAAAATCAAAATGTATGCCAAAATGGAAAACGAGGAAAATTTTGAATTTTCGATTTTGGTCGTGCATCTTGGTTCTAGTCGTGCGTGCGTGACGTGACAAACGATGCATCGCATTCTAATCGCATTGGACAAAAATGCACTAAGATTGGTACTGTAAGTACGACCGATAGCGAATGCTCATTCTTTCCCCACTCCATCAAAGAGTGTTCTTTCTAGAACACACCAAAAATATATGTTTTTCTTTTTCTTTTTAACCGACTTCAAAAAAGGAGGTTATCAGTTTAACCTGTATGTAATTATGTATGTATGTTTGTTTGTATGTATGTTTGTATCTATGTATGTATGTTTGTCCGCGAATATCTCGTGTTTGGCTGAACCTATTTTGATGCGGTTTGCACAGAAGTATTTGTTTCATTCAGGAGAAGGTTTTAGTACCTATTTGGTCCGACTTGAGAAAAGAGGGAGTTCTCAGTTTCATGATGTGTCAACTAATGTTGTCTAGAGTACAGTCACACGGTAAGTATTTAAAAGCTCTGGCCGTTTCCGCATTTTTTAAATTTTCACGTTTAAAAAACCGCCTCATGCAGCCTGATCTCATATAGAACTAATCTGCCGGAACTGAAATTAATGAAAAGTATAAAAAAAAGAATAAAACCGAGGATCACGAGAAAAAAAGAACGGCCTAAAATTGTGAAGACCCACCGTCCGCCCGCCCTTGCTTGTGAGCCGTTAGGGCGGAACTACATGATGTGAGATGTGCAGGAGCGCTAAACACGACCGTTTTTTATTCTACACTAATATAGAGAAATGATTTGATTCTTTAATCGAATACTAGACCTTGAGAGATAAACTTTGGCTATAAAATTCACATTGCTTATTTTTTATCGTTTAAATTAAACCTTTAGTAGAAGTGCGTAGTACCTCAAAACCAAAATCGGCTAAATCGGGCCCAGCGGTACTCGAGTTTAAGCGAGACAACCGAACAGTAATTATTTTTTATATTTAAATGTACAAACATAGATGAAGTATTTCATAAAAAGTAATAAAATAAAAAGTATTATCATCCATCATCATATTAGCCGAAATACGTCTACTGCTGGACATAGGCCTCCCCCATAA
Source organism: Euspilapteryx auroguttella (assembly GCA_951802225.1). NCBI lineage: Eukaryota > Metazoa > Arthropoda > Insecta > Lepidoptera > Gracillariidae > Euspilapteryx > Euspilapteryx auroguttella. Next base: position 5,598,612 of record OX637666.1, read on the forward strand.
ACCGTCGCAACGACTGGTTTTAAGCAACCCTCATCCAGTCTACTGCTGCCACTTTCACCAGGTCTAACCACCTTTTAAAATAGCAAACTTTCAAAAAAACATAAATTTCGAGTGTAGTTCAAAATAAAATCCAGATTGGTGATCAAAATTTTTAACCTATGTAAACTGGTCTTTAATCCGGAGTGACCGGAATCCGGATAGAGCGGGACTGAGCCGGATCCGACCGGTTACTGGGCCGGCGATCAAATATGGATGCACGGTGGGGTAGGGTGACCTGCCTACTCTACCTAGCCTTTTAAAAATTACAACTAAAATTCATGGCAAATCTTTAATCATGCGTGGTGGTGTTTATCTACCAGAGACGCGTTGCGAGGAATGTCTTTTTAACAACCAATATAATAACTTGATTTACCTAGCAACGACAGAATAATGATTCCATTAGTTCTTAAAACAAATTCTTCGCTTGTTAAATTCTTACCGTATCGATCATGGAAATGCCAATTGTCGTAAGGGACAAAGCACGACTTTTCAGGAGAGCCAAAAAACAAAAAAAAAATTACAAATCCTTTTGTAACTTTTGATTGCCTTGATTTACAGCGATCAATGAAAAGAAGACCAGTGCTAATTTTTGAAGATCTTTTCAATTATTTTAGTTTGAATACGCTACAACTAATGGTTTAGAAGATTTTGTCCCTTACGCCCTACCAATTTTAGCAACATTGTCCCTTACGCTGAGCTTTTTTTCATCTTTTTCCCTTACGACCTATACATTATTTTTAACTTTATAAAATAATTGGTTGTAAGTCCCATATGTGTTTTTCCAATGTAGTCGTATGTCTATTATAATATTTAATTTTAAAATTAATATGTAAAATTTGAGGGGCGTAAAGGAATTAAAATACCAACAAGTTTGTTGTTATTAGTACTGATGAAACTAAAAAAAATATTTTATTGTGTCTATAGTGTTAAATGTTATTGTTTGGTTACCCTTGTGAAACAAAATGATAAAATTTCTCAAATAAGAAGTACAAAACATTAAGTTTTAATATTAATTATTAAAATAAAAAAAATGTACATAATTTTTATAAAATAACAAATACCTAGGAATTCCAATAGCGCCCTCGTAAGATTTAAACGAAAATAAATTATTAATCTTCAATTTCTACAATAAAAATCAACACTTTAAAGAAGATAGATAGGTAGTAATTTCTTTACAGCCCAAGTTTAAAGTTATTTAGATTTTAACAGGGTTAAGGAATAAATACTTCAGTTAGACCAATTAAAAAAATCACAAGACTTACATTAAAAAGCTTTTTTGTTATGGTTGGTATGTAACGTAATGTATGACTAGATTCTCAGCACCCCATCTCCCATGTATATGGCTAAGGCGACTAAAGGAAAAAAACCGAAGCACGGGCAGTAGCGTCCATCGATGATCCTACAACAGCTTAGTACAACAGCCATACTGCGATCTCCAACCTGCCTGCCAAGTGTGACAATTATGACAAACCAACTAGTATGATCATGGCTAAAATTTACGTTTTGGCCTAGTTTGCGCTTTGGTAGCGGTCAGGAAAATGTGGGGCAGGGAGTACGAACTAAAGTTGATCCCGGGCCAACGAAGCTAAAGCAGGAATTGAGTTCGTTACGGTAAAACATTATTGTTGAGGAGGGAGAACCACAATCCCAGGAAGGTTTCGGGTGCATAGTGAACAATTCCCTTCACAGCATTGTAAATACCGATATTATCACGGCAAGGGTAGCGTGTCTTGTACGTCGATGAATCTAGCAGTATTTACACATATCGATACAGTCCAACGACAAAGTGGAGATTATGTATCCCGTGCTATGCATAGCCCAAAAACTTACGTCACAGTTGACATAGAAGATTCAAATGCGAAACGGTTCCATTCTGATATCAGCGACGGGATAACACCAGATGCGTGGAACATAAGTTTGTTAGTACTGTTCTTCAGGCCATAAAACCAGCTGAAGAACATCTAAGCCACCTTTATAAATTGTTCTTGAGAGTCATCAAGAATCGTAGCGCGCGCAGGTTTGACGTCTTCGCCCTTCATACTTACATACATAATCTCACGCCTTTTATTCCCTGAAGGGTTAGGCAGAGGTACCAGCTCAAGAGCCGGACCCATATTTAGCCGAGTTTATGCCCTTCAAATTAGCTGTTTCTCGTAAAGGCTACCATGGACCACATACATGCTTTAAGGAAGCTAATATAGAATACGGAAAAGTATAATCTGCCTCTTTGCCTATCATTTGTGAACTATGGGAAAGCCTCTGAAGCTGGGTAGTACTGGGTATATCGAAGTGTTTGTAAAAAAAACGCCACTTTGTCAGCTGGGCTACAGGATCAGAGCTCGAAGGCTGCTGAGGACTGGGTTCAGAAAGGGTTATGTTATATCCCTAAAACTGTTCACCGCAGCCGCTGTGCACTCGAGTATGTCTTTAAGATGTGAAATGAATAGAAATGGTGAGTTCGTCAGTTGTTATATTTTACTATAGAGTCAAATAATTAAAACCCGCAGTTACGTTAAGATTAAGGAATACAACAAATTTTAAAGCTAGAAATCAATGCAAATTGACATATTTTGACGTCGTACCCACTCAGAGATAGTTACATTTTGATGGCTGATTAAATAGATCAACGAATGGGTACTTTTAAAACACTATTTTTAAACAAATTCATACAAAATAATAATTAAAATCTGAGTTTTTAATAAACATAACATTAAGTTACGACCCTTACGACCTTCAGCTTTAGATACTGTAACTTTTTTTTTTTACGTCGTAAGGGACATATTGACAAAACCGTATAAAAATCTTCAAGAATATTTTAATTTATTGGCCCTTACGCCAATGTGGAAAAATTAAATGTTCCATAAAGCTTTTTTTTTAATAAATTTCTGAGCTAGGCCCAAAAAAAGTCAGGTCGTAAGGGACATTTTTTGGAAGCTAGAGAGGTTTCAAATATACCATTCGATAGAGCGTGAAAAACTGAGTATAATGGCATCAAAAACGAAATTTCGAAAAATGTCCCTTACGACAATTGGCATTTCCATGATCGGTATTATTCATAAAAATACACTAAGTTTTAAGTAGCTTTACTAGAGGTCTACTTCTCTGGTTTTTTGTATGGTAATTACGTGACATCCAGTCTAAATTGACGTACGTCAAATAACAAAAATGCTCTTTGCCTTTTTATGAATAACAAATAATAAAATGTTATAGGTTACTTATGTTAAAAAAAAAAAAAAAAAAATTGTGATTTCCATGTTTTTTTTTTTAGGACACCTTTTTGTATGGATAAGGACTAAAGAGCATAAGTTTTTAATGATTTGTTGCTTTGGTTGTAACTATGTTTAGTAAATACGTTTTTTTGTTACAAGCGCTTATGAATAAATTTTTAATAAATGTTAAAAAAAAAACAATTTAAGCATAACCCATGGTCACCTCACCCGTCCTTCGTGTGAGATAGCGCATGCACATCTCTAGCGAGAGTCGAATATTTTTGGTAGCCGTTTTTGTTCGGGTTCCGCCGATTTCCCGCCGTTTCTCCGCAACGCTTGCGAGCCCCGGTTTCTCGTGAAGTGTCCGATTTTGGATGCCTGGTCTTCTTGTCCGGCTCGATTTAGCTCAATTCCGCATTTTGTTTGTTTCTAGTTTCATTTTCGTTCGTTTTAACTTTTTAGGATTTATGGACTACAGTAGAGCGCATTGTTTTGTTTATTCTTTGCAAGGGAAGTTGCAATCGGTTTTCTTTTTTGAATCTGTCTATGATTTGAAAGATTCTGAATGATTCATTCATTATAATGTTTATCATATTTAATTTTTATTTGTTTTAAGTAAGTAAGATGTAAGTACAGGTTTTTTCAAGATTTTTTAGAAAATTGGTCTACGCTAAAACGCTTTTAGCGAATGATTATTATAAATTAAAGTGTGTAAACACAGTTCTGTGGTGTTAACCTTATTTGGTCGTACAAAGCAAAACACCTTTCATTAAATTAGCATTTTGTGTACGAACTTTTATCTCTACTCTAGCTGAGTAAAATGTTTTTTGCTTTATGGCGGTAACTCTTGGTATGGCGCGAATTTCAAATTTTTTCGCGTTTTTTAATTATTCTGGCGAAAGTAAAAAACCATCTCCCACATTGAAATACAACGTTTTTTGATGACAGACCTACTGATTTTGTGTCTAAGGACATAACTTGATTTTTGGCCTTTATGTCCTTAGACACAAAATCAGTAGGTCTGTCTTCAAAAAACCATAAACTACCAAAATATTAGGGATGTTCTAATTAGTTTTGTGAAGTTTTGTGAAATATGTAATATGCAAATTACATCTCATCCTAAAGTTAGCTTACAGGATGCCCACAACGGGCGTTAAGGTTAACTTAACCGTAACTTAACTCGGTAACAGTCTGACTCAAGTTAGTTTAGAATTAATTTGAGCTTTAAGCTCAGCTCCGGAGCTTAAGTGACATTCGGAATGATAGTGCTTCTTGGTCGTAGCGCGGGTGATATGCAAGCAACTAATACTGTACAGTAAGCGGAAAAACAAACTTCAGCACCGATAGATCTTATTGAGTACGACATAAGAACTATTTTTAACCAACTTCTAAAAAGGAGTTTATCAGTTTTACCTGTATGTATGTATGTTTGTCCGCGGTTATCTAGGGTTTGGCTGAACCGATTTTGATGCGGTTTTCAGATAAGTATTTGTTACATTCAGGTGAAGGTTTTAGTACATAATTTTAACCGACTTCAAAACAGAGGAAGTGCTTCGTTGATATATGTGTCAGTTTATTGAAGGCAGGGTTCCTTTTTTCTAAAAAAGAAATTATCAAATAACTAACTTGCAAAATAAGTTATAATTAAAAAGTAATGTATGTACATATTAACAGTATAAAATTCCGGTTAACTAAAAAAAAAAAAAATTTTAAATAAAACATATACCTACAAGTAAAATATTTCGTTCAAATCGCCGCCACTGGTCGGAACCGTGCCCAGCAGGCTGGCTGCGTTTCCACGCTGTATACGCTGGCCAAGATATGAGCCGGCCCGCTGGTCACCTGACTGGTCGATCAGGCGCGTCGACAGTTCTTTAAACAATCGGCGCGCCTCCGGCCCCCACGGCCCTAGGGTTTCGACCCCAAACGGCACAAATTCGTACTCCCCACTAAGGGTGCCGTATTTGCGCCGTTTGAGGTCTTCAGCAGCTGCGGCTGCCGCGCCCGCGCCAGCTGCCGTGTGTCTGACATGACAGGCCGCCAGTGTGTCGACACATGTGGCGTCCCACACAAGGGGCCTGCCGCGCTTCCACGGTATGACAGTCATACCGTCGGGCCGCTTGCCGTCGTCACGCACCAGCCCATTGGGTTCCAGTATGGCTGGTACGTGGACGCTGGCTAGCGCCCGGCGGATTATGTCGTTCAGGCTGGCGTGGCGCGGCGGTCGCCCCGCACTGCGCGCGCAGGAAAGTCCGTGGTGGCCGAATCGATCGACCATGCCACCGCAGTGGCAGCGATGTGGAGCGCAAATCGGTACCCCCAGCCAGAGGCACACCGACAGCGATAGGGTAATCCTGTCTAGCAGGGTCCCTATCGCTGCCGATGGAACAGCTTGCAGCCAGTACCCCGACACCAGATCCGAGGCGGCAAGGAGGTGAGCGCGCTCTACAGAACTGCTGGCAGAGTTTTGAAGATTTTGTTGGACAGCCCTGCAGAGCGGCTCGTCCCATTGTTTTTGTATGTTAGGGTTGGCAGGGTGGTCCTCGCCCTGTCCTTGCCTCGTCCACGTACGACGCCTCAGGATTTAACAAAACTTGCAAAATTTAGTACCGCCATTATAATCAATATCAATCAATACATAGTATAAAATAAAGTCGCTTCCCGCGTCTGCCCTATGTATTCTAAAATCTCTAAAAGTATGAAACGGATTATTATTATTTTTCTTTAAATAGATAGAATGTTTCAAGAGGAAGGTTTATAAGTATAATACGTGCACAAGATAGTTATAGGCTAGGCGGTACGAAGTTCGCCGGGACGACTAGTAAAAATATTAACGTTACTGTAACCGCAGTGTGAAAATCGAATTAAGCTTATGATTTATTTATTCGGTTTCTGGTCTGGAGCAATTAATTGGAATTTTCACTGGAAACTTGGTGTTTAACCATTTATTATACTGAAGTAATTAATTTTCTTTTATAATATTGTATTTCGTCTGGTCTGGTGCTTATTTAATAGCTCGCTTATAATATTGGAAAATAGCTTTCAACTAGCTGTCCCCCGTATCGTGCCTTACAATTTTATATGAAAAACTTAAATTGTTTTCTTTTTACTAACTTCCCGTCTATTTTTCCAAATTTTCTCACATTTAAAACCTTTCCTGGACTACTACGAACATTTTGAGACCAAAATCAGATAAATCAAACCGGCCGTTCTCGAGTTTTAGCGAGACAAACGAACCACGATTCAATTTTATATATATACTAGAGGCTGCCCCGCGGTTTTTCCCGCGCAAATTTCTTATAAAAACAAAAATTCAGTTTTTTCCCGTTCCCGTGGGAATTTCGGGGAATCCCTTCTTAGTGCTCACCTAGACTCCCTAAGGAACCTACATGCAAAATTTCAGCCCGCTACGCCCATTAGTTTCGGCTCTACGTTGTCTGTCAGTCAGTCAGTCAGTCAGTCAGTCAGTAACGGAAGAGTTTTATATATATTGATAGTAGAAAACACACAAGACCACACTTTCCCTGGGGGTGTGCCTGAGACTGGGAGTCAGGACGTGTGCTCCTCATCGCTGTCACTGTGGAGATATGGTCGATCACCTCGGTCACCACGGCCACTCCTGTATGCGCAGCGCCGGCCGCATGGCTCGCCACGCCAGTCTGAATGACATTGAATGGCTCGTACCTTGGCCAGAGAATAAGTCTGGCCATTCAGAGGGGTAACGCAGCCAGCTTGCTAGGCACCGTACCTTCCGGTGGCAGCGATTTTGAGGCAATTTTTTATTAGTAAATATTTCTTTGTTTAGTTTTTTTTAAGGCATGTAATAAGATATAATGTTTCTCAAATACTTAATAAATAATTTTAAATCATAGTAGAAGTAAATATGTAATTTTTAAACAAGTTACAAATCAACTAAACTTATCCATGTTCATAATCTTTATCATCACAGCCGAAGTTTATCCACTGCTGGACAAATGTCATCCCCAAAGATCAGATCACCAGTAGTCTAGTCTACCAAATGAGTCCATCTCAGAGCCCTAGGTCTTGGATTGGTAAAAACTGTCAAATAATTGACCCAGTGAATATTAGTAAAAATATAAACTCGAATAAACGTGCGTCCTGCTTTGATAAGGTGGTGCATCTGCCTAACCCTTCGGGGAATACAGGTGTGAGATTATGTTATATTCTTTAGAGTATATTCATAAAATAATGTTATTTCATTTTCATTCTGCATTAGAAGCGCGGTCGTTTGCAATCGGCCGCTGAAATAGAAATTTAAAATAATACAAGTGCAAAGGAAATTGAATTGCAAATAAAAATAATAATAGAAAATCTACTAGACTTCCGTTCCACACGTTTTCAATATCGTCGCTTCTCTTCGGCCGGTAAAGTGTTGTCACCGATCTTAAATGATATCATATCGATGATCAATACCTGCAGGTATTGACAATCAATCTCTTGTCTTTACTGTCTGCCCTAAAATATGAAAAAAGAGATTGATTTTTTTTTAAAGAATGAAACTAAAGTGTAATGTATACTTGTAAATTTTTCAAGTATCAGCAATCTGATAGCCCTTCTTGTTAATACAAATTATAACCTTATGTAAAAAGCAAACCAATATGCCTAATTTCACAGTCTCAGGCAATAGCGAAGTTTTGCAGTTAATACTCAAAAATGTCGTTTGTGTGTTTTATTATTTTATTACTAATCACTCCTAAGCTTTTATAACAGCATACATCTGCGTTTGCAAACAACTACGAAATTGAACCTCAGATCATCGTATTCCGTGAGGCCGTGATGCCGTGATGCATTCAGTATTAAATCGATAAAAAAATTGCACCAATCTCTTTCACCCATCCCATCCCTACCGGGCAGAGAGTGTATACTTTAATTTGCACGCAAGTGTTTTCCGCAAGCAATACGCCAACTGGTGCCTGCCACTTGTTGAAATTGCACGCCACTGTACAGTACAGAGCAGGCCCCGGCCCAAGTATTGAGTGGCTCTTTCTAGAACTTTGAGAACTGCTAAGATTCTGAGAAGAGGCTAGGAAACTGCAATCGATGTCAAAAACTCCTATTGCCTTTAGAGTTTACTCTTTGAATTGCAAGACGACATTTTGATTGACAAAAAGCTAATATAGCCAAATTTGTGTAAATCCATTTCCGTCCGTGAAAAACCTTGGCACTCACCAAAAAATGACGCTAAGAAGTTGAAGTTTTTGTTTTTTTTTTATTAAGCCCGTGTGAAAGTTGCGATATTTTTTATTGTACCATAATTAAAAGGTGTGAAAAAAATGGCTCTTATAGTTCCTAAGAAATAAACTTACTTCAGATAAATTGAGGTTATTAGTTTTATTTATGTATGTTTGTCCGCGATTAACTCGCGTTTGGCTGAACCGATTTTGATGCGGTTTTCAGCAAAATATTAACATTCGGAAGAAGATTTTGGTGTTAAAATTTAACGAGCTTCGCAAAAGAGAAAGTTTTCGGTTAATGCATAGGTCTGTTTATTAAAGGCGCATGCCCTTTTTTAAATGAATTATTATTATTAAATTACGTATTTATAAACATCCTTTCATCTGTTTGTTCCAGGACGTGGTGCACACGATCAGCTCGCCCCACGGCCAGGTTCAGAGGATCGTCGTGTTTAAGAAGAATGGCGTCCAGGCGATGGTTGAATATCCTTTACAATAGACATATAGTTGCATCGATATAATCCATAATTTATTATTATAAATGCCAAAAAAACTACTTTTTGTGCACTTATGCCTACTACTGGACCGCTATGCTTGAAAATTGTGGCGTAGGAGGTAACTTAGAATCTCGAGTCGGACATAAGGTACTTTTTATAGTTTAAAAAATATATATATATTTTGGGCATTGAAGCTATTGCACTAGCGAAATGAGCAATAAAATTAATTATAATAAGCTTTAAACAAAGAAAGTCTCATTTTTCATCAAATATTTTAGTTTTATTGTAGAATGTTGTAAAATGGAATTAGAGAAAACGTATCTTGTGTAGGAGGGCAGTCATCATCCTTTGAAGATATCATTTAGTTTTACGATTCCCAGAGTTAATTTAAAACTCAAATTTAAGGATTATTAAGGATAAATGAATTTACAAAAGAAGCACAGCATATAAATTAAACTTAAACCCGCATAACAATATGAAAACATCGTTAGTTTTACATTTTACAAGTTTCTGAAACAGCTATATTATTCAGAAGTGTCCAGCTCTCTGTCTTACAAACAGTTGCGCGAACTTTATTTAATAAAATTTTGATAAAGGTTCTTGGCTGGTGACGGACGGAGCGGAAAGCGGGGTGTAATCGTTTATGTCAAACACATGTCGCGGTGTAAGCGCCAATCTCTAAAAAAAATATGTCTTCTAAGCCTTGTCATGAATAGAAAAAGGGGAGAGAGGCCTTTGCCCAGCAGTGGGACAGCACAGGCTCATAATAATCAATATATATAAAACTCTTCCGTTACTGACTGACTGACTGACTGACTGACTGACTGACTGACTGACAGACAGACAACGCAGATCCGAAACTACTGGGCGTACAAAGCTGAAATTTGGTATGTAGGTTCCTTAGGGAGTGTAGGTGAGCACTACGAAAGGATTTCCCGAAATTCCCACAAGAACGGGAAAAAACGGGCTTTTTGTGTTTATGAGAAATCTGCGCGGGAAATACCGCGGGGCAGCCTCTAGTATAATAATAAGCCTTGTGCGAATAACAAAATTGAGATAATTATGCACTTTGATAATCCTGCTTAAAACGTTAAGGCACTGTTGTGTAGCTTTCAGGTTCAAGATCTAAGGAATGTGTACTGTTTGTTGCTTAAAGTTATCAACAAACCGTTTGTTTCTTAAATATTTAACTCAAAATTTACACAAGAGACCTTAAAATGTTTAATTTATTTTTTTATATACTTAATCAGATATTATATAATTTCAATAACATGCATTTAGTTTAAAGTTCCCATTAAATTTTAAAGCAAAGAGTGTGAAGTGATCCGATTGGTTCTTAAAAACAATTTTTTTTGCCGTCTCCGCTCTTTGCTCAGTCCTAAGCCCTAACAGCAACACGGCCACGTCATTTGTAATCTAATTACAGATGAATCTTCTCTACTTGGAAGCTGTAGAGTTTTTAAATAAAATTGTAGAGAATGGATATTGCCTTGTAGATTATGAGATCCTTTGCCGATATTTTATATAAGATTTTCAAATGAGCTTAAGATAATTTACTAGCTATGAAATCTATTATTATATATTGTTTTCTTTCTAAATTGATTTTAACGTTTTTATAACAATTTTTATAAACTCTGCCCCTAAAGATTTTATTTTAAAAACACCGATATCAAATCTTTCAATTGGCATCAAAAGTCGAGGTTCAGGACCCTCTTTCTGAAAGCATCAAATTTACATATTTATATCCTTAAGATTTTATTGTTGCCATTCTAAAACGATCTTTATTCGATTCCGAATGTTTTTGTGTTTGAAAAATAAAATGTAAAGTATAAATGACGATTTATTCAACTTTTTACGTAGCGCTGAAAATATATGGCTACACCAGTTCACATAATGTCTACAATTCATGTTCATCTTACATTTCAACTTTAAATTCGTCTAGCGTAAATTTTTCCGCTTAGACGCATGAAGGTTATCGTCGAATGCATTGCATGCTCTATAAGTGTTCAGGCATGCGTCTCACATGAAAACGCAAGATGAACAGAGGCTATAATTCGTCCTCTCGTGACCAAAAAGACAATACAAAAAAAAAACGCGAAGGGGATTCATCATCATCATTATTGCAAATGTGGCCGTAACGACGAACTAGTCCGTGCCTGTACAACAGAACTCTATTGTAATTGCAAGCGGGTTACTGGCCGATCAACTGCGCTGGCTATAAGCACCACTGTAAAACTACACTAAAGTTTAAATGACGATTTATTGAACGGATTCGACGTGCCGCTGAAAAACAACCGCTCGCGTCAGAGGTCGTCGCACTACTGACATTGAAATTGAAACTCGTGAGTGTTTTTAATCTACCCACGCTTTTTGACTCACGGTTTATTTATTGGTTTCTCGTTTGAGAATTTGTTTGATCAGTTTGATTGTTGATGTTCGATACGTTAGTTTTATAGGCGTATTACTTAGAATAATGACGTTTCATGTACAAACTATTGTGAATGAGAAATGTTTATTTGAATTAGATTTTAAAATTGGCCACTTTAGACAAAAATCAGTAGATTGTTTTGTTATTTACTTATCACATAACTGTCCCACACAACCTAGTATCATAGCGTGCCACAATTTAGTATTTTCCTTGGTTAAGAAGATATTACATTTTAGCGGGATTAGCTCTAGGATCGCTGTAAACTACTTACCTCTTAATTGTTTACATATTTTTAAACAAATAAATATGTTTAACAATTAAGTAAATATCATGAAATAAAAAAATATACATTTAAGGATAACTAAATTGGCGGTCGGTGTGACGTTCTGTGGAGGAGGCCTATGTCCAGCAGTGGACGTCTTTCGGCTGAAATTATGATGATTATAATGAAAGTGTATGTAGTTTAACAATAAAGACAACAGTAGTCTCGTTCAGAAATTAAAGTGTCTTCGTTATTCTTACACTATTAAAATGAAGCGCGCTCACGTTCCCCATTTTAAAACTAACCACATAAAAGAAAACTATTTATCACCGAGAAAATATTCGAGTGCCCCGATACTTTTAACTAAAGGCATAAAACTCTAGCTTTAAGAAGCTAGAGTCGACTGTATTGTAGAGGCAATAAGAGTCATAATAGGTTACAGTGTTGCAGTCGTAAATCAGGCAGTAAAACGGCTAGCTCGTAAATAAAAAACTTTCTTTTGAATTGAGAATCGTAACACTGAGGACTACTGGATAGATACTAAGGACAGGTTCCAAGTTGAAGATGCAGCTTAAGGAGTGACGTTGTTTTGAGCGGGAAGTTATTTTTTTGTTGGTTTGAGTTAATTTTCAGAAAATGATTGTTTTTTTTATAGTTTGACGTAATGTTTGACTCATTTTGAATAGGTAAAAACTTTATTAGAGATTTTATTATGTACAGTTTTTGAAAAATGTTTTCTCTTCAATTATAAAACTTTTTATTGTGTATAGTTAAAAAAAATTATAATCAATGTATTTGACGTTCACTATTTGAAAATAGTACATAATGCGTTAGTAAAAACTATTACCACTTAACAAAGAAATTAATAATATCTAAACAAAATCAATTTATACCAAACTAGAACGATGCATGTTTTGTTAATTAAAAAAATTGGTCTCGTCATTCGGTCGCGTAATTTAGTTTCATGTCTTTTCTTGTCCTTATGTTTTTTTTTTCAGATACAGTTGGTATAATTTTAACCATACATTTTCTATACAATAATCCTTAACTACAGTACCATACATTCGACAGTATAGACTCAGCGACCCGCGCCAAGGAGTCCCTGCATGGGTGCGACATCTACAGCGGCTGTTGCACACTCAAGATTGAATACGCAAAGGTAAGTCTTTCAAAGTTACCCTTTTCTTTGAACGTACACTTACTTTAACTTTCTGACGAAAAGCCCTCGAGAATGTCTTCCATTCATTAGTTTTTTACGTTTTACTAATGTATTAAAAAAATAAAGACATTTGAGGGGTTTTCGTCAGAAAAACTTGTATTAATAACTTCTTGAATTAGTAAATGGTTTTTTTTTTTCAAATGATGGCACCATCTAGGGTACTATTTCACCAGTAACTCTCCTGTGCGCAGTAACTCTCGCGCAGTTAATTGTACGTAGCTACACCTCCGCGTAGAAGCTCCCGCGTAGTCAATTGTACGTAGCTACTAGTCCGCGCAGTAACTCCCGCGTAGTCAATTTCAATTGTACGTAGCTACTTCTCCGCCTAAAAACTTCCGCGTGGCGTGGTCAATTGTACCTAGCTACTTCTCTGCGTAGTAACTGCCGCGTAGTCAATTGTACGTAGTTACTTCTCTGCGTAGTAGGTTCCGCGTAGTCAATTGTACGTAGCTACTTCTCTGCGTAGTAACTCCCGTGTAGTCAATTGTACGTAGCTACTTCTCTGCGTAGTAACTCCCGCGTAGTCAATTGTACGTAGCTACTTCTCTGCGTAGTAAATCCCGCTTAGTCAATTGTACGATGTACGTAGCTACTTCTCTGCGTAGTAACTCCCGCGTAGTCAATTGTACCTAGCTACTTCTCTGCGTAGTAACTCCCGCGTAGTCAATTGTACTTAGCTACTTCTCCGCGTACACACTAGTGCGTAGTAACTCCCACGTAGCAGGATATTTAATTCTACCAAGAGCTACTTACATCGTATACAGACAGATGCTTTCTCGCATTTCCGGGGTCTTGTAATAAGCTTAGTATGTATGGGATAATCTCCGGAATTCCTAATTGGAATAAACTAATAACATTAAATAGCTAAAGAGCCGTCTGCTAAGCGTAGCGATTATGGCTAAACGACAAATTATACATCCTTGTGGCGACATGAGGGAAAGGCATATGTCCCGCAGTTGACGTTTTTCAGTTTTTTTTTTTTTTTTTGCAAAAACAGATGTTATTTAGACCAAAACTGACTATACCTAGATTTCTAATAACATAAAACCCTTACATTTGTATACGAATTGCGATCTCTTGTCATCTGCAGACTCCAGACTGGAAACATTTCGTCTTTACTTCGTCCCGTTATTTGTTTGCATCAGTAGCTTTTGTCTATTTTTGCATATATTTGTTTCTTTTATTTTAGGGTCTTTACGAAGAAACTTATTCCCTTTTGAATTTTCTTTAAAAGCGTTTTGTGCAGAACTGGAGCGTTACACGTTAGCTAATATCGCGTATTAGTTATTGTTCTTACTATTTTCTTAATCAATATTTTAGAGAAGTAAGATTTAATTGTTTGTTTGCATTGAATAGGCTCTAAGGCTACCGAATCGATTTCATAAATTATTTCAATCAGAATATCCTTGGGTGACATATGCTATAGAATATTCTTAAAAATTATATTGCAAGTTGCAAGGCGGTACGAAGTTCGAATCTGTATCTATACCAATTATAAAGATTAAAGATTTGATTGATTGTTTGCTTGTATCGAATAGGCTCCGAAAATACTAAACAGATTTGAAAAATTATTGCACTGTTGGGAAGCGTCACTATCCCCTAGAAACATAGGCTATATTAGATTTTCAAAAAAAAATTGGGATCCAAAGTTAAACATACGCATTGTTGTTTATTTACTTTACAGGTTTTTTTGTTTTGTTGTTGTTAGTATTTTTATTCGCCCATTCTGGGCAGTCAAAAGAACAAATTCTATAGAGCCACGTTTTGAGTAGTATTTTATATTCTATAGCGTCACGAAGTTAGCTGGGACAGCTCTTCTTTTATAAAATAAAGAATTGATATTTTTGTCTTCTGTTCGAAAAGCCGTTGACCCCGAAAAATGTTATCCTATCAGAAAAAGGCTTTTCAACAATGGAAGGCCATTTTGTTCGTACAAGGTACAAGGGTATAACAATATCGGATTATAAAGCCAAGCCAACGGACATTTTACTCAGATTTTTCTATAATAGCTTCGTGAAATGGTTACTTTTGCAGCGAGAAAGTAACCTTTCTAATAAAGGTGTAATTGGGGCTACCTACCAGCTTATTGGTCATTTACTTGCTCTTTCACAACGACAGGGAATCGTAGATATAGAGAGAGAGGTCTTTGCCCAGTAGTGGGGCACCTAAATAAAACTTGTCGTTCTAATAGTTTCTCTGGTATCTGTTAGGTATAAGGTGTTGGGATATTTAACCGAGGACCAATGTGGTTAGTGGAGCTTCTATCCCACTATAATCCAAATCACGCGACATTTGACTATTATACAGTTAATTCGAATTACAGTGCGGCACAATAATTTTGATATTTACAAGTGACAACGCTGTATAGAAATTTTCGAAAATCCTTCAAATTTCCATACAGTGTATGTTGCTTGCTACTTTTTAATTTATGATTTTTTCTGCCAAGATATAAGTGAATAGTCGCATCTGTCGAATATGACAGAAGGTTTGTTTTTAAATATCTTATTATTTTTGTTTCTATTATTAAATAAATAAATTATCTCACTGACATGATATGATGGTATGACATGGTAGTAGGATAACCATGTTTTGGAATTTAAGAGGAATGCTGTTAATAGTGAGCAACAATGAAAGTATTTCAAATCTTTAGAATAGAGATATTTCCTTCTTTTTTGAAAGGAAGCATTTAGTACCTAATGATTACCTGCCACCTGGCCAAATAAAAATATTGTCATATCACCTTTTGGAGCGAAAAACCTAAAAAGGGCGGGAAACTGCCGCGTCATGGTGACAAGCAAGATGGCCGCCAAATTAATGTCGCCATTTTGATCCTCGCTTCTCTTGTTAGGCCGGACTTTTATTAGGCTCAATAATATATTATTTTGAGTGGAAAGTAAACGTAGCGATTTTCTAAGTTTTTTCTGTAGGTACTACAGATTTTGTCTTGTGACACTGTTTCTTCGTCCTTGTTTCAGTTGGCAGTAATATTGACTGTGACTTCGAAGGTCTGGGTTCGATTACCGGGGTTGGCGAACATTGTTTATTGATTGATTAAGCATTTATTTCTGGTAGAGGTACACATACATACAATACGTGTAAAGCACAGTGACAAGTACCACAACCAAGGCTCCGACTCAGCTTAATGCCACAGACAATCGCCTGTGACGCTGGTTTTCTGCCGGCGCCCGACGAGAGGCACTATAAATACGATTAACGAAAATAACAAAATGACACCAAAATAAATATAATAAAAATTGAGCCTGCCCCGCGGTTTCACTCGCGCAGATTTTCCATAAACACAAAAATCTAGTTTTTTCTCGTTCCCATGGGAATTTCGGGAAATCCTTTCTTAGTGCTCACGAAACCCACATGCAAAATTTCAGCCCGCTACGCCCAGTAGTTTCGGCTCTGCGTCTGTTGTCTGTCAGTCTGTCAGTCAGTCAGTCAGTAACGGAAGAGTTTTATATATATTGATTAAATGAACACAATTGTTAGTTATGATGCATATGTATCGATTTTTGTTTTCTGGGTCTTAGTGCGCTTGTATGTACTTGTTTCGGGTAGCTTAGAAATCATAAGCTCTACCAAGTTAGGGGTTCTAAGTGTGATGCGTTAGTATTATCTTTAGGGAGAAACTAAAGACGTAGGATCGACTGCTATCCCCCGATCATCATCTCAGCCACTGCTGGACATAGGCCTCCCCCGCACATCGACACACCGACCGGTCTTGAGCGACTATCATCCATTGTACTTTTGCAACATTCACCAGGTTGTTGTCACCTTGTGGTGTTTCTGCCTGTACCCCTGATGTTTAACATAAAAAAATATATAGTGAATCCCTTCAACCAACATTTGATAAATCTAGACTTGAAAGGGCTCAAAGCCTATCTGAAAAGCAAAAAGGGACATAAGGGTATTTCCTCATAAAACGTCAACGTCATCATCTAACAGCTAACAAAGCGGGCGTCATATCGCACGAGATAGTCGCGAGTGTGTGGTAATCTCCTAATCGCCTCTTGTAGCCCTATTGTTGGTGGTTTACACTTAGAGCCAGGTTTAGTAGGACACTTCGATTTTTTTTTTAGAAAGAAAAGAAAGATAGAAAAAAAAATATATTTACAGCAGCACTATGAACTATGACTGTGACACAAAGTTGCGTTCAGAAAATAACGTGCCGATTATGTTAACAAAAAAAAAACAAGACTTAATTTTTTTTGGACTGTACACTTAGTGTGTGTGTCGCACAAGTTCGGCTATAGTAACGATCTTTAAGGGAGTTCTATTGTCCAGTAGTGGACATTTTTCGATTGAAATGATAATGATAATTATAACTGTACAAACTAATATGACGAAAAAAAAAACATCCTAATATAAACATAGTACCAAAAACAATTTTTTTTTATCTGAACCAGTCTGTACCGTTTTCCCAGCCTCGCAGTATACGGCGTCACAACCAAGTCTCTAGTGGCCGAGAAGTGACAGTAGGTCCTCACGCAGACGAGTGCTATTCCACTGCGGAGCTTTTAAGCTCTGACAGAAGTTATGAGATGATTGTGTGCTTTGCTTTGTATGACTTATTGTGATGAGGTTTTATATTGTCTATACTAATAATAAAAAAATAAAGTATTTATTTCTTGTTTGAATTAAATTGAATACCAGAATATTATTTGAATTATCTAAATTATTTTTCATTTTCATTTTTCAATATTGAATTGATTGGCTCTGGTACTACTGGACCTATTTGAAAAATTATTTCAATAGTACAGTGGCGGACACTGTTGGCGTAACATTTCCGGTTTATCTGTATTGCCAAAATAGCTCTTGTTCTTTGGTAATACAGTCTTGGGCTGACGAAACCATAGACAAATCTGTTACGGCCACCTAGTCCGCCACTGTACAATCCTACATTATCACTGATTGATGTAATATTATTAACGCGAAAGTTTGTTAGCATGGATGTTTGTAATTCATTCACAGAAAAACTACTGAATGAATTTTTAATGAGATTCTTTAATAATGTAGCTTATACAGCAGAATAACACATAGGCTACAATTTTTAATGAAATGTTAAAAAAAAATGCGCTGGCGAAGCAGCGGGGCACTCTCTTGCTAGTAGGTTATCCATTGCCTATAGGGATCGATCCAATGCCGTCATTGCGGTATAAAGTTCGTCAGGTCAGCCGGTTAAAGTTAAACCAAATTTTTCTAGAAGTATTCTGTAAAGGCCTTTAATGAAGATAAATAGTGCTTGCGTTGAACTAACTTTGGAAAGCTATTCATTCGTCCCATGTGTACGAAGCCTTTATATGAACTTTGAATGAGTTTCGACACATCCATTACTGTTTGTCTACTGGATAATGTTATCAATATATGTAAAACTCTTCCGTTACTGACTGACTGACTGACTGACAGACAACGCAGAGCCGAAACTAATGGGCGTAGCGGGCTAAAAATTGGCACGTGGGTTCCTTGGGGAGTGTAGATGAGCACTAGGAAGGGATTTCCCGAAATTCCCACGGGAACAGGAAAGTACGGGAATTTTGTGTTTATGAGAAATCTGCGCGTGCTGCGTGTAGGAGACTTTGGATTGATAATACCGGGCTTTAAAAAACGTCCAAAACAAAACTCTTACCTTCATCTGCTGGCAATCAGTGAAAATCTGTATGAAAACCGTAATTTTTAACCGACTTCAAAAAGGGGGTTCTCAGTTTGACCTGTTTGTATGTTTGTGCGCGATAATTTCGCGTTTGGCTGAACCGATTTTGATGCGGTTTTTAGAAAGAAAAGGCGGGTTTCTTTTTTGAAAGTAAAAAGAAATTATGGTCAATAAAGATTTTTAAATTATGATCTTAAGCCATAATAAAACAAATTATTTTGCTTTGCTAAGTCAACAATATAGCTAGTTAAACACGGTTACCAAAAAAATCTGTTATTTTCAAACTAAAACTATACTACAAACACTGAAAATAAAACGTACGTAAACAAACACAGCTCAGAACCAATAAGTCGTTTAACAAACGATACCGCTCGGCTGACCGGAAGTGGCCGACAGGGGGCGCTCTGGCCGCACTTCCGGCCGGTGTCACTTGCACCCGCGTCGCTGCCGCGCAAACACGTCTCGTTCCATTTTCAAACGGAATCGGATTGCGTGTTGCGGTAGCATGTGTTGCGGTTCGAGATGTAATATTGTGGTTTTATTAGATCGTGTATTGTGTTTGCAGGGTTGTCGTCATGTCAACCATTGTAGGATAAGATGAGAGAATAGTATATGTAACTAGAGGCTGCCCCGCGGTCTCACCCGCGCAGATTTCTCATAATCACAAAAATCCCGTTTTTTCCCGTTCCCGTAGGAATTTCGGGAAATCCCTTCTTAGTGCTTACCCACACTTCCCAAGGAACCCACTTGCAAAATTTCAGCCCTCTACGCCCAGTAGTTTCGGCTCTGCGTTGTCTGTCAGTCAGTCAGTCAGTCAGTCAGTCAGTCAGTCAGTCAGTCAGTCAGTCAGTCAGTCAGTCAGTCAGTCAGTCAGTCAGTCAGTCAGTCAGTCAGTCAGTCAGTCAGTAACGGAAGAGTTTTATATATATTAATTGCAACCGAAATTAAGGGGCGAACGTGTGCGATACTTCGATAAATAATTAATATCATCTGAAACATGTCCGAAATAAATAATAAGCGTCTTTGGCTCCCTAGACAATCTTGGTTAGAATTTTTAAGGCTATGTGGTGTAGCTTTCAGGTTCATAATCTAACGAATAAACCGTTCGTTGCCTAAAGTGGCCACTTTAGCTTCATAAAATAATATTTCTAAAATCATTATTTCACAACAGGTGGCCTTTAAAATTCGAAGCAAGATTATCTAGGTAGTCAACGACGCATATTTTTGATTTCGGCCATGGTTTAGAAGGTATTAATTATTAATCGGAAGTGGCGCTAGTTTCGCACAGTGTAAGCACTTAAACAAAACGACAAGAAAATAAATGACAATCGAAATGTAGAGAGGGCTGCTATATCTCTAAAAGATATTTCTTCAAGGCAACCAAGGAGGAAAAGCACATAAATATAAATATAGATAACACTTCAAAGGTATTTCTCAGTTTATTCTATACTAGAGGCTGCCCCGCGGTTTTTCCCGCGCAGATTTCTCATAAACACAAAAATCCCGTTTTTCCCGTTCCCGTGGGAATTTCGGGAAATCCCTTCTTAGTGCTCACTTACACTCCCTAAGGAACCAACGTGCCAATTTTCAGCTTTGTACGCCCAGTAGTTTCGGCTCTGCGTTGTCTGTCAGTCAGTCAGTCAGTCAGTCAGTAACGGAAGAGTTTTATATATATTGATAGGTGTATAGATTAATGATATGCGAGTGCCTCTTTGTTGGGCGCAAAAAATATATACTTACCTGCCGCAAGAATTGCGGAAGCGGTAGAAATATTTAAAGCAGGGAGGCACGACCGGAAGCCACCCGGCCCAGTTTGGGATTTATATAGAGAGAGTTAGGGATGGGAATTGTATCGATATTTTATAGGATTAATAAGTCTCATTTTCTTATTGAGGTTGGAATGCAAATAATAAAGGTTTAAGGCGGTAACTCTCTGTATGGCGCGAAATTCAAATTTTTTCGCGTTTTTTAATTATTCTGGCGAAAGTATTCTATTTGAATAAGGTTTTAATCAATTCGCATATGTAAAGAACCATCTCCCACATTGGAATACAACGTTTTTGGTAGACAGACCTACTGATTTTGTGTCTTAGGACATAACTTGTCCTAGAAAGAAGCTGTATCTAGGGTACCCGAAACACACACAGAGACTAATATTACACCCAGACCGGAAACAATCATCGATCTATAAATTCATCATGTCAATATTCGCCCCGCCCGGGTATCGAACCCGGGTGCACACGCTTACTCAGTCCTCATCACTGCCAACTGAGCCACTGAGCAGTTAAATAGTTGTCACAAAATAAGAGGCCCGTTGAGAAAGAGCCTTGAATGTAACTTCTTGACCTTGTTACATTTTGTAAATAGTAAAACAACAAAAAAAGAAATGGCGATTAACAATTTTTTTTTGATTCATTCATTTAATTTTACAGGTGAAGTAACATTTAAGGCTCTTTCTTAACGGGCCTCTTATTTTGTGACGACTGTTATGAAGAAATATCGATATCCACAGCCGGATCTAACCTGTTAGGCCATTGCCGTTCACAATGAAAATAAGTATGAGAAACACTTTGACATGTGATAAGTATAACATTGCGGGTTTACAGCTGAATCTCTTGTGTAGACAAAATGATTCACCTATATACCCGCAATGTAAACTTATCACATGTCAAAATGATTCACTCACATTCTCATTTTCATTATGAACGGCAATAGATCCCCTGGTCTAATGAAGTCACAGTCATCATCACTGCCAACTGAGCCACGAAGGTCGTCAGAAGAATCGATTAAAATAACGTATGTTTTTGTTAAATTAGGGTTGCTAGGATGATACGGTCGAAATGCATTGCCCATCACTAATTTCATGGAAAGAAGCACGAATTCCAAAAAGGTGTTAATCGGCTTTCCAGTTGGGTTGCTATTTAATTCATTCATTCAATTATTCACAACTAAAAAGCGGTAATTATGAGCATTTTCCGAGCTCTCCTGTGCTCATAAAGTATTCGTCGAAAGCTCTGCCTAGCTAGAGTATATTTTAGAAGCAAATTCTTTTTTGGCGAGGAAAATAATTATAATGGGTATTATTTAATTAATTATTAACTAGCTGCCCCATCACGTTGTTGCGTGTGCCTTTATCAATCTATATAAAACTCTTCCGTTACTGACTGACTGACTGACTGACTGACAGACAACGCAGAGCCGAAAGTACTGGGCGTAGCGGGCTGAAATTTTGCATGTAGGTTCCTTGGGGAGTGTAGGGAAGCACTAAGTAATCATTTCCCGAAATTCCCATGGGAACGGGAAAAAACTGGATTTTTGTGTTAATGAGAAATCTGCGCGGGTGAAACCGCGGGACAGCCTCTAGTTTATTATATTTCTTATGGTGGTCCATGATGTTTTAGGTCGAAATTCAATCTTTTTCGCGTGTATCATAATTTTTGTCCGTTTAACAAATATAAAACTAAATAAGGAACTCTGATTTCCATAAACGTTGTATTACAATATAGTAAACTGTTTCGAGATACTAAATTAACTAATTAATCGCCGAAATAGATAGAACACGCGAAAAAAAAATGATTGGGCCAAACCCTGACGATCTCCTTAAATTTAAGAGTTTCATTTCGATAGAACCTCTTCCTTACCCTCCATTTCGCCAGCTGCTTGACCTCTAGATAGCACACCTATCCTTTCTTAAAGTTTAGTCGTCTTCTTTATCTTTTTTTGAGATTCGAGATAAGATTCATCTGTGTGTTTTTAAAAAAAAAACACCTAGTTTAATAATAATAACACACACACTCAAGCCCCTAACTAGGAAGAACCTGTATCTAGGTTGCCCGAAACATATACAGAGACGAACATTTCACCCAGCCCGGAAACAAACATCGATAATTTGCGTACCAATGTTCGCCCCGCCGGGAATCGAACCCAGATGCATACGCTTACTCATTCCTCATCACTGCCAACTGAGCTACGGGGCAGTCGGGCGGGTTTACGTTGAAAATGTAATAATTCTACACCTAACTTTAACCTAAAGTAAAGTAAAGTAAACGTTGCGGCGTCACACAAAAGGATTCACACTCGAAGCGTCCACACAATGGATTCCATTATCATTTTACGATTTTGAATTTCTAAACGGTTACCCGCTCTGGAATATTTTTAAAATATGGAGGTAATATTTAGTTATATTTTTTTTTACATATAAGGTTGCTGGCTATCGATAAAATTACTAAAAAAAAAATTTTCGAACTACTCTGAACCTTTTCGGCTCTACCACAAAAATACTTAAACCTGGTAGAAATAAATAACTAGACTCGGTTTAACTAATTCGTCATACAAATAAGCGATTAATCCCGGTCTTAGTTTTTGTGTTAACAGTTAGTTGTGTAGACTTGTTGTAACTAACCTTAATAAACCCTATTTTCATACTCATTTCAGTATTAAAAAGACAAAACGAATATTTCGTTGGTAGTTTAAAACTCGTTTGAACCAAGATAGAAACGATTTGCCTTGTTGGATATTACCGGCATAAGCATAATATCTTCATTTAAACTTTCCCTACAGAAAAATCTAGTTTACCTAAAACAATCACTGATTGAGTAGGTATATGAAGGTTATTTCGTTGTAGAATCACCCATAAAAAAGAGTTCAACCGTGATACTATTTCAATCATCCTAGTACTACTAAACTAAAAAGCTTTGATTAAGGGACGAAACGGTGCGATACTAGCGCCACTTCGATAAATAATTAATATCTTCTAAAACATGACCATAATCAAAAATATATGCGTCTTTGACTCCCTAGAAAATCTTTCTTAGAATTTTTAAGGCTCTGTTGTGTAGCTTTTAGGATAATGATCTTAGAAATATTCTTTTATGAAACTAAAGTGGCTACTTTAGGCAACAAACTATTTTTTTCTAACCGTGAAGCTACACAACAGGGCCTTTAAAAAATCAAAGCAAGATTATCTAAAGAGTCAAAGGCGAATATTTTTGATTTCGGTTTTGAAGATATTATATTATTCATTGGAAGTGGCGCTAGTTTCGCACCGTGTAAGCCCTTAAAATCCCAACCATAAACGCGTTTAACTAATTTATAAAGTAAATAATACACTAAACCGAACCATCACACAATTAAAGCCGCATTAAATCTCCCGCCTTATTCACGACGCCATTTGTATACCAACCAGCTGGTCTGACATTTATTAACGCTAACCAAGTGAGGGTAGTCGCAAAAGCAATGCGACGCACTACAACCAGAGTATAATAAATAGTAATACAATACGGGCACTCCCTGCCTCTATCAGCAAGTGTGGCTCCCTCGCCCTCGGTTACCTTTCAGTTACCGCTCAGTACAAATAGCAAGTCTTATATCAATCGAACCAGCTTGATACGCGTGCACGTACACGAGCGCTACGCTCTATGCTTACGCGCTTTTTTCTGTAATGTTTCCGAGGTGTGCTATAACTATGGTGCGGTGTTTTGTTTATTTTGTCGTTTTGTTGCCCCACGTCGGTAAACAGGCGTATTATGCATTGTTTAGTAGCTTAGGTTGTTTGTTATGGTGGAAGTGTTAACTCATGCATGACTATGACCATGACCACCTAAAAGTACTTTAAATGAGTTGTAGATAACACGGTAAATGAAAATTGCAGTTTGAATGTTGAAAGTGCACTGGCGAAGACGTTCTTTGCCAAAGAGTACAGCGGGATAAATTGGGTACTAATAAATATAATTCATTCTAATATTATAAATGCGAAAGTAACTCTGTCTGTCTGTCTTGTTTGTCCGTCTGTCTGTCTGTATCACTTTGCTGAGAAATCTACTAAACCTATGTGAATGAAATTTAGTATATGGATAGTCTAGAGCCTGAGAAAGGATATATTATGCTACTTTTTATCCCGAAATTCCCAAGGGAAAATTGGGAATTTGATTTTACAGGAGAAAAATGCGCTGGCGAAACCGCGGGGCAGCCTCTAGTTAATAATAATAAAAAACCTCACTCTAAAAAAAAGCCGTTTTTAACCAGTAACCCCCCCCCCCAGCATTGGCTGTCGAGCCTCATCTCGGGGGGACATGGTTGTCGTCCCCCCGGAGCGTGGTTAACTCGTCCATTAGAAGACAAAAGTTGTATATTTCAATAAAGTTAGGGATCGATCAAGAAAGGAAATTGTCAGCGGTTCCATTTTTTCCGGATTAGCTATGGTTTTTAAATTAAAAATAAATATTTTACGCTTTAATTAATGCATAGGTTTACTTTTTTACTGTCACCATAATGTACAGAATTAGCCTTACATGGCCTCAACAAGAATTCAGGGGTTATACGCACAATTTTCTGTAGTACAATAACTATAAAGTGGAAATATTGGCGCCCAGCGTGGGGCCGTCGACGAGTTGGCGCCCAACGTGGGACAAAAGTTTTAATCAAAAGTCAAAGAGTTGCACGGTTTAAGTGGCCTGAAAATATTTAAAATATTTACTTTAGCTCTTTCAAATTTGGAAGATTGCTATTCGAATCGAATTAAATGTTAGCATTGATATTAATAGTTTTGATTACTTTTATTTAACAGTGTTCTATTGTTCTTTTAACATGCATTTCGCACCTTAAAACCTTGGTGTAGTTCAATCCAAAAGGTTACAAAACACTGTACAATCTTGTTTTACAATACAACTGAAGTTTTCAACAAAACAACATTATTTATCACGATCCGACAATCAGGCGGGGCGGCTGTCCGCAAAGCGAAAATGTTGAAAAGATTCCTCCACTGAAGAGGCGTTTTAAAGTGAAACTAAATAAAATGTACACGGAAAACTGATACAACACACAGACCATGAAACTTACAGACTGCACTCTGCCTGTCACTATGGTCAACTTTTGCAGAAATTATGTAAATTAAATCTGCCTGACATTATGTAAACTCTCTCTCTGTCAATATATGATATTTGCCAGCCATTATGTAAACTTTACTAGTAGTTATGTAAACTATTACAGTCGTTATGTAAACTTTGTCTGACATTATGTAAACTTTGCCAGTAATTATGACAGTTTTTTTTACGAAAACCACGTTAACCGTAGGAGCTCTCAATATGCCATTATTAAATGGTCTCACAGTAAATTACCAATTGGCCAGTTTGCGCACTGTGACACACCCTTCTGGTCTATTTCGGCTGTCTTTACTATATAAATTTCAAATTTGGAATCGATATCATGAATTGAAAATGCGGGACCTGTGAGTTTTCTTTCAATGAGCGAAATAAATAATGAAATGAACTGCACAAGATCGCGCCAACTTGACAAACAACTTAAGGCGATCACGAGACTTTGTAACTTTTTAAAACACCGACTGAGACTTGGGTTTATGTTGGGTTAACTTGCATCAGATGATTTAACTTTCACTTTCTCAAGCCAAAGCAAAACTAATTAAACATGAAATTACCAGACAGCAAAAAAAAATCGCAATATAAAGATTAATGATTCCTACATAACTTGAAAGACGTCTACTGCTGGACATGGGCTCTCCCACTGATCGTAATAATAACCGGTCTTAGAGACTCTCATCCAGTGCACTTCTTCAACCTTTACCAATGTCTGACCACCTTCTGGACGTCGGCCTACTCTGCGTTTTCCAATGCGCTGTCGCCACTCCAGAACATTTTAGCCCAGCCAACATCTGTTCTTCGATCTATATGCCCTGCCAATTTCCACATAAGTTTTACATTTTTTCGGGCTATATTACCTATAATAATTGTCTTGTTGCACAACATATTTTTTATTTTATTTTAATAAACCAGTCGACCCGGCGAACTTCGTACCGCCTTATCTATTACTATGTTGCTCATGTATTATGCTTTATAAACCTCCCTTTTGAATCACTCTTATCTATTAATAACAAATCATCAAAAATCGTTGCATAGTTTTAAAGATTTAAGCATACATTAAGACAGATGCGTGAAGCGACTTCGTTTTATACTATGTATTGATGAAGGTCACCAAAACTACACTGATGTCCTCTACTATTTTGTATGCAATTCTCGTCCTGGTCAAGTAACATCACTGTGGTGTTTTTCATCCCAAAAGTGTTGTCTCAGTCTCAGATACGGCCTGCCATTTTGTCTTTTTGCGTAGCGGATTCTTTGTAAAAAAGGTTTTTTTTATAGTTTTGGAAATTTCTAAACTAAGACAGTTTTAGTGTTAAATTTTAAATAAGGTTTCACTTGGATATGGCATGGCATGCTTAACTATTCCACCCGCACGGATTCTTTGTGAATTTCTTGTGTGAAGTTAAAATACAGATATAAAGAAAAGTTTTAAATAGTTTTCCGGGTCTTTTGAGATGGGAACTGTTAGCCTTGCGATGTTCAGGGCAATTTAGCCCCTATTCGGTATGAAACTGTCCCATTAGCATAATAGTCGCTTGGCAGAGCATTTATTTGAATGCGAATGGGCTTGGTAAATCTTGGGAAGTTGTTATAGTTTTGGAAAGTAGAAATCGTTTAAGATAGAAAAGTTTTTAAATTTTACTTTGTGTAACTAAGATTTAAAGGAGCGAACACGTTTTTTTGGAATTTGGACTATGCTAGACTGACAGTTATCTATATCTATACCAATAATAAAGAGGAAAGATTAGATTGTTTGTGTGTTTGTTTGCATCGAATAGGCTCCGGAAATACTGGACCGATTTCAAAAATTCTTTCACTGTTGGGAAGCTACATTATCCCCGAGTGACAGGTGACAGGTGGTTTGTTGTTGTTGTTGTTTGTTTTTTTATTCGCGTATTCTGGACAGTCATAAGAACAAAGTGTATAGAGCCAAGTCTTTATAAGAATCTTAAATTATATGGCGTAACGAAGTTAACCAGGAATGCTCGTCTACTATATATTTAAACAAAAACTTATTTTGTATTCTGAACCCTGTTACTCATTATTACAATCGATAGAATTCCCCTGCTGGACATATGTCTCCTCCACGAATTGCCACATAGACAAACCATGTGAGGGTGTTTGCCCTTTTTTTTAATTTGATATATTACGAGCTGTCCCGGCTTACTTCGTTACACCATAGAATATAAGATACTACTTAAGACTTGGCTCAATAGACTATGTTCTTTTGACTGCCCAGAATGGGCGAATAAAAAAACAAACAACAACAACAAACCACCTGTCAAAATATGTAAACAACGGAAAAAATATTGCACCTTGGGTTACATTATTTGAGTTTAAGTAAGGATCCCTATTTTTTTTGAAAATCTTATATAGCCTATGACGTTCGGGGATAGTGTAGCTTCCTACCAGTAAAAGAATTTTTCAAATCGGTTCAGTATTTCCGGAGCCTATTCGTTACAAACAAACAAACAAATCTTTCCTCTTTATAATATTGGTATAGATTAAAATCAACGAACCTATAAAAAGTTATATTGTTTTGTTTCAGCCGGAGAGATTAAACGTGTTCAAAAATGACCAGGACAGTTGGGACTACACATGTAAGTTACTTTTTATTTATAGTTTTTTAGTTAGTTTATAAAAAAAAGAGTCTTTACACCCAAATTTTGTTAAAAATCAACAAAAAGTTTTTACTTGTTACGATAGATGGCGCGCTGCTTTGCGTATTAACTACTACTTTGCTAACTCTGTTTAAATTTAGAAGTTAACTTTTTGTTGGTTGTTGCTGTTTTAGCTACTTTGAGTTTTGAAAGATCCATAAAAAAGTTATGTTTTTTAGAAAACTTCTATCAAATATTTGCGTGTAAAGGCTAGAGGCCGCGCCAGCTGAGTCTGCGCGCGACAGGGGGCGCCACTTTATACGTACTTGACGCACTTAACCCATAATTCAAAACTAATTGTTATTTGAGTGACAGGTGGCTTATGGGTTGATATTTTTACCGCGCGCCTACTTTGCTGGCACGGACTATACATAGAGTAGTATTTTAATCTTGATAATACTAATAGTCTTCTCTAAACTTTTGGCTGTCCCAAAATATTATATGTAATATTAGTATTTGTCAATTTATTCAGTTGGCACAAAGGTTTTTTAATCAAGGGTTTTTTTATAAGATGAACCACCTCATCATCATCATCATCATTTCAGCCGTAAGACGTCCACTGCTGGACATAGGCCTCCCTCAAGGCTCTCCATCTGTACCGATCGCAGGTGGCCTGCATCCAGCGTGGACCCGCAGCCTTGCGCAGATCATCCGTCCATCTGGTCGGTGGACGTCCTACGCTGCGCTTGCCGATCCGTGGTCTCCACTCGAGAACTTTTCGGCCCCAGCGGCCATCTGTTCTGCGGGCTATATGACCTGCCCATTGCCACTTCAACGAGCTTATCCGCTTGGCTATGTCGGTGACCCTGGTTTCTCTGCGTATGTCCTCATTTCTGATTCGATCCCGCAGAGAAATCCCGAGCATAGCCCGCTCCATGGCTCGTTGAGCTACCCGGAGCCTGTTCATAAGCCCTATAGTGAAGCACCACGTTTCAGAACCGTATGTCATCACTGGCAGCACACATTGGTTAAATACCTTCGTCTTCAGGCACTGAGGAATATTGGACGAGAAGACGTTGCGTAGTTTCCCGAACGCCGCCCATCCGAGCTGGATTCGGCGATTGACCTCCTTCTCGAAGTTGGACCTACCTAACTGGATGGTTTGTCCTAGGTATACGTACTCGTCGACAACTTCGAGAACCGAGTTCCCAACCATAACTGGGGTAGGCAGAACATGGACATTAGACATGACCTTCGTCTTGTCCATGTTCATTTTAAGGCCCACCTGTTGGGAGACTCGGTTGAGGCCTTCGAGCATCGTGCTGAGTTCCTCCATCGACCTTGCCATGACTACGATGTCGTCGGCAAACCGAAGGTGAGTGATGTATTCGCCGTTAATATTGATGCCCTGCCCTTTCCATTCTAGAAGTTTGAAGGCGTCTTCTAAAGTGGCGGTGAACAGTTTCGGAGATATAACATCTCCCTGTCTCACGCCTCTGTTCAAGGGAATAGCCTTCGATATCTGTTCCTGTACTCGGACAGACATGGTGGCGTTGCTATACAAACACTTCAGCACTTCGATGTACCGATAGTCAATCCGGCATCGTTGGAGGGACTCTAGCACCGCCCATGTTTCGACCGAATCAAAGGCCTTCTCATAGTCCACAAACGCTAGACATAGCGGCAAGTTATACTCTTCGGTCTTCTGTATAACTTGCCGCAGCGTATGTATGTGGTCTATGGTACTAAAGCCTTTTCGGAAGCCGGCTTGTTCGGGAGGCTGGAAGTCATCAAACCTTCGTTCGAGACGATTGGCGATGATCCTGGAAAACAGCTTATAAACATGGCTCAAAAGCGAGATGGGCCTATAATTCTTCAAAAGGGTTTTATCGCCCTTCTTAAAGAAAAGCACCACCTCACTTCTGTTCCATGCTTCAGGCGTGGTCCCTTCGAGTAGGACAGAATTAAAGAGCCTCTGAAGGACTTTGAGTACCGGTGTTCCACCCGCTTTCAGAAGCTCTGACGTGATTCCATCCTCACCCGGTGCCTTGTTGTTTTTAAGCAGTTTCAGGGCCATCCTTATCTCGTACAGGCTGATGTCCGGGATATCTTCGGTATAGTGTCGGGTTAGTTTGGCTCTAGGGTCGTTAGCCGCACTAGTAACAGGCTTAGTGACCGAATCGTATAGCTGTCCGTAGAACTTCTCGATTTCCCTCAAAATTTCCGCTTTCGTCGACGCTATACTGCCGTCATCCCTCTTCAGCTTGGTCATTTGGCTTTGCCCAACAGACATATCTCTTGCGAACACTTTGGAGCCTTTATTTCGCTCTATCGTATCCTTAATACGCGCAGTATTAAAGACACGGATATCGTGTCGCAAGGCCTTCGAGATCTGCCTATTGAGCCGCCTATATGACGCAGCATCATCGGGAGACTGCAGGTTAAGCAAGCGTCGTTCAGCCATAAGTTTGAGGGTGTCTTCAGAGAGTTTCTGAGTTCTAGCGGTACGGCGAGTCCTAAAGAATTTAGATCCGACCGTATGGACAGTTTTTACGAACCTGTTATTGATCTCGTCCACTGATGCGTCGTCTAGACAATCAAAGCGATTAGAGAGCTCGAGTTGAAAGCTCTCGGGGTTTTCGATCTGAGCGAGGGTAGGACGGAGCGTAGACTTCATCAGGCGGTAACGTTCAAGTTTAACGTTCACATTCAATGTGCCTCTTACTATTCGGTGATCACTGCCGGTTTTCACCCTATGAATCACGGAGACATCATTAAATATCCGTTTCTTGTCGGTCAAGATGAAGTCTATCTCGTTCCTAAAACCACCAGGGCTCATCCAGGTCCATTTCCTATGAGGTGGCTTCTGGAAGAAATAATTCATCATGAAGAGTCCTTCTTTCTCCATGAAATCGGCCAGCCTCTGACCTCTAGGGTTCCGTTGCCCATAACCGAAGTTCCCCACTCTCAACTCATGCTCGCTTCTCTTGCCTAGTTTCGCATTGAAGTCCCCCATAACAACATTGAAGTGAGTTTTATGCGTATGTATGGCCCGACTAATGTCCTCATACATAGACTCTACTTCGTCATCTGAGTGTGTCGAGGTCGGTGCATAGACCTGAACGACCTTCAGCAAATATCTTTTAGATATTCTGAGTGTTAGGTATGCGACCCTGCTCGACACACTGTCGATGGTAATAATGTTGCTAACGAGGGACTTGTGGACGAGAAACCCGACACCACCTTGGGACAGTTGGTCGCCCTCCCGGTGGAAGAGCAGGTTACCCGATTTCAGGGTTATCGTGTCCTGTCCCTGTCTACGGACTTCTGATAGCCCTAGAATATCCCACCGTAACCTGCTCATTTCCTCTTCCAGCGCAACAATCATATCGTCAGTCCTCAAAGTGCGGACGTTGTGTGTTGCCAGGGCCAGTTGTCGTTTAAAGGGGTGGTAGCCGACCGTCCGGGGATTCTTAGCACCCCTTGCCCCGCCGTTACCGTAACCGCTACCGTGGTCAGGAATAGCGGGGCTGCCGGGGACTAGGGGCCTGGGCACATGCTGACTATTCATGAGGGGGGGGGTTGCCATACTCGCCACGCTTGGCAGGCGGGTTGGCGAGCGCAGTATGGTGTTGTATAAACCAGAAGACGCTGCTGCCCGTCTTCTGGTGCTGTCCCTCAGCCGGGTCCTACGGCTCCCACGGGAGGAGAGGGGAGGGCGACATTCTAACGCCGGCGCCCGCGGCACGGCAAGATGAACCACCTGATTGTCCGAAAAGTAAGATGATTCCGTGCTATGGAAGGCACGTTAAGCCGTTGGTCCCGGCCGCAGTAGTGGTCGTTATAACCGCGGCGACAAGCTGGCCCCGCCTCACGTTGGTAATGAAGCATAAACTCGGCTAAACGTGTATCCGGCTCTTAAGCTGGTGCCTCTGCCTAACCTTTCGGGGAATAAAAGCCGGTTATGTTATGAAACCCTTTATATAGAAGTAAAATAACAGGTTAAAAGCGGTTTTGAATAATCACTGCTGACTAGAGAAGTAAATTAGTTAAATCAATGAATTTTGCTAACACTTAAAATTGTAAGGGCACTTTGCCACTGTGACTGTCTGTTGACATTACTTAAATTACTGTTTTGTTCGCCAAAAACGCCATTATTGTAGAATAACTTAAACTTTTGAAAATAAAAGCAATGTGAAAATGTGTGACCGAATCAGAGGTGATAGAATTAAAGTATCTTAGCTAAATTAATTTCACTTGGCTTCCATTATTGACGGTTTTTTTTTGGTTATTTTATTGTGTGCTTACTGCAAACGATGCTATTTAAATCAGGTTATGCTAAATAATTTAAGGACATGTTTAAATTATTATCCTTTCGGTATCTTTTCCAAATCTCACCAAATGTGCTGTTACTAAGCTAATATACAGCTTTTATAAAATAGCACAGATACGCTATTGGTCTTTATGCGTTTTTCCCATTATTTTTTTGGTTTTCTTGCAGTGGCAAAGCACCTTAATATTTCTCTTAAGCACAGACCTTTTACAAAGTCAATGGTACTCGTAGGGAATATTCAAAAACGTTTTTCTCTCTTAAAATAGAAAATGGCTGCGTGGATCCGTTTTGCCTGCGAAATGAATTTGCTTTGCATTTCAATACGAAAACGAGTCTTTCATTTAGACCTTTTTTATGTGAGTTATCGGGTGTAAGTTATAAGTTTTGTAGTTTTGAACGGAATATTCTAGAAATTTTAGTAAATGATAAGATAAAGATAAAAAAACGCTTTATTGCTAAAGTAAAACAAAATCATACACAAGAAAGTCGCTACCCGCGTCGGTCCCTATGTATGCTTAAATCTTAAAAAAAAGCAACGGATTTTGATGCGGTTTTTGTTAAGAGCCAGTTTACAGCGATGCTAGCGCCATTCGAGAAAAAA
The DNA here is from genome assembly GCA_951802225.1 of Euspilapteryx auroguttella. Taxonomy (NCBI): domain Eukaryota; kingdom Metazoa; phylum Arthropoda; class Insecta; order Lepidoptera; family Gracillariidae; genus Euspilapteryx; species Euspilapteryx auroguttella. The sequence goes on from OX637666.1 coordinate 5,631,526, forward strand.
ATTAATATCTTTTAAACTAAGGCAAATATCAAAAATGTGGCACAGTATGACACTAGATAATGTAGCCTAGTATTTTTAGGTCACTTCTGTACAGCTTTTAGGTTGAAGACCAAAGAAAGCTACAAAGTGTTGCTAAAAGTGGCCACTTTTGGCAACAATCTATGTTTTTTTTGTTCTTTTTACTTAGGACTACTTTGCTGTGCTCAAATAATACTAGGCTACATTATCTAGTGTCATACAGTGCCACATTTTTGATATTTGCCTTAGTTTATAAGATATTAATTTTTTTCGCGAATGGCGCTAGCATCGCTGTAAACTGGCTCTTAATAGATAAAGTGATTCAAGAGGAAGGTTCAAAATATAATACGTGCACAAGAAAGTTTTAGGCGGTACGAAGTTCGCCGGGTCTACTAGTAAAAATATAAAAAAAAACAGATACTAACAATAACATTTTGAATAGGAAAGAAAGAGGACAATGGGCGGCCTTATCGCTTAGAGCGATTTCTTGCAGGCAACCCAATTGAAAGGGGTCAATGTAAATGGTACCCCACACGGCTAGTAACATAAAGTGAGTTTAAAAAAACACATTACTCTGGTTAAAACGCATCCGAACACTTCTGATCTATACCAATATTATAAAGAGGAAAGATTTGTTTGTTTGTTTGTAACGAATAGGCTCCGGAAATACTGAACCGATTTGAAAAATTCTTTCACTGGTAGGAAGATACACTATCCCCGAGTGACATAGGCTATATTAGATTTTCAAAAAAATTAGGGATCCTTATTTAAACTCAAATAATGTAACCCAAGGTGCAATATTTTTTCCCGTTGTTTACATATTTTGACAGGTGGTTTGTTGTTGTTGTTTGTTTTTTATTCGCCCATTCTGGGCAGTCAAATGAACATAGTCTATAGAGCCAAGTCTTTAGTAGTAAGTATCTTATATTTCTATGGCGTAACGAAGTAAGCCGGGACAGCTCGTACAGAATAAAGGTACTTCTATAAAAAGTGAATGCCAGTTGAAAAAATTGAAGCATGCAAATGCATGCAGACTCTATTACGGATTTGTCATTTAACTTTACAATTGGTCCGTCCGTTTCACTGATTTCTTTTAGATTCCTAATATGAATCCAAAAAAAGGATCCTATTACTCGATTTCTCTCTTGTCACTCGAGAACAGCTGGGCCGAATTAGTTGATATTGGTTTTAATTTTTTTGCTATCGTCCAAGGAAGTTTTTAACAGTGTAATATTATTAAAAAAAAAATGAGTCGTGTTATATCATTTTACCTTATTATAAGCTTTTTTTATGATATTTTGTTAAATGACTAGCCTACCTAGCGGACTTCGTACTGCCATACTATTCTGCGCATGTATTATCCATACTAATATTATAAATGCGATAGTAATTTTGTCTGTCTGTCTCGGTTTCCTCAGAAAACTACTGAAATGATTTGAATGAAATTTGGTATATGCGAAACCACGGGCCGCACATTAGTACATAATAAACCTTCCTCGTGAATCACTCTACCTTTTTAAAAACCTTCATCAAAATCAGTTGCAAAGTTTTAAATATTGAGGCATATAAAGCGATAGACAGCGGAAGGGACTTTGTTGAATACTATGTATTGAAGTGTAGACAGAGGAAATTCTTAGCAGCAATAATATTGCACGCTCAATAAACAAAGTTACTCAATCCTTGTTAATCAATCGAGAGCGGGTCATTACTTAGAGGCACTTCACAGCGACGCTAGCGCCATTCGCGAAAAAATAATATATCTTCTAAGCTAAGGCAAATATCAAAAATGTGACACAGTATGACACTAGATAATGTAGCCTAGTATTTTAGGGCACCTTACCTACCTTAGCTTTTAAGTTAAAGACCAAAGAAAGCTACAAAGTGTTGCTAAAAGTGGCCACTTTTGGCAACTATCTGCGGATTGTTTTGTTCTATAAACTTAGGACTACTTTACTGTGCTCAAAAAATCAAACAAGATTATCTAGTGTCATACTGTGCCACATTTTGGATATTTACCTTAGTTTAGAAGATATAATTTTATTTCGAGAATGGCGTCGCTGTAAACTGGCTCTTAAATATTCCCTGAGATTCCGCTGTTTGTCTGTTTGTTTGTTTGTGTTGAGAGAGCGGTAAACTGTGTGCGAAGGCGAGAGGAGGATCGATCAATATTTATGTTTAAGCCAACAGGTTTTAAACGAAGTGTTTTAAGTAGTAAAGCGTTTGGTTTTGATAAAATCAATACATAGTATAAAACAAAGTCGCTTCCCGCGTCTGTCTCTATGTATGCTTATATCTTTATAACTAGGCAAGGGATTTTAATGCGGTGTTTAAATAGATAGAGTGATTCAAGAGGAAGGTTTATAAATGTATAATATAGTTTTGGCTCTGTGTTCTCTGTTAGTCAGTCAGTCAGATCTTCTGTGAAATTAAATAATTCTACATTAAAGGATTTCGTTTTTTACACCGAGCTTTAATTCTCTAGGGATTCGAATCCCTTTAGAAAGTAAACTCAAGTTTTTGTGCCGCGCACTAAAAGAAAATTTCGCTCCTAAAATATCAATAACAACAAACAAGGCGAGCAATCCACGCAGATTGCATGTTTGAAAGCTCCCCGAAAGCTTAGGCAGTCCCGTCGGGACTTTAAAAGCTCCTCACAAACTGTAACACGACCCGGAAGCTCTTTTCAGTGTTTGCGCACACGATATCACTTTGTGTGTCAATCAATATATATAAAACTCTTCCGTTACTGACTGACTGACTGACTGACTGACTGACAGACAACGCAGAGCCAAAACTACTGGGCGTAGCGGGCTGAAATTTTGCATGTAGGTTCCTTGGGGAGTGTAGGGAGCACTAAGAAAGGATTTTCCGAAATTCCTATGGGAACGGGAAAAAACGCGATTTTTGTGTTAATGAGAAATCTGCGCGAGTGAAACCGCGGGGCAGCCTCTAGTATCTATATAATATGGCTAAGTAAATAAGTAAATGCCAGACCTTCCCTACCTGTTTTAACAATAATTGACGCGATTTTATTCCAAATCTCGAGAACGGCTGGGCCGTTAAAGCTAATTTTGGTTTTGCGAACTTTAAACAAAATTATTTCCGTAGTCCAGGGAACGTTAACCACAATACGTTTAGTCTACATTTGACAGATTCTTCTTTTGACACCATGGTCAAGTATAATAAATAGTACAGTGGCGGACACGGTCGGCGTAACACTTCCGACTTTTCTGTATTGCAAAATAGCTCTTGTTCTTTGGTAATACAGTCTAGGGCTGACGAAACCATAGACAAATCTGTTACGGCCTCCTAGTCCGCCACTGTACTACATACAGTATGGGCACTCCCTCAGCAAGTGCGGCCCCCGCGCTCGGTTACCTCTCAGTACAAATAGCACGTCTCATCTCACTCACACAAGCATGGCGCGTACCGTACACGTACACGAGTTTCGGCTGTCGTTTTTTCTATGAAGTGTCCGAGGTGGGCGACAAATGTCTCCACCGTGTGCGCGGACAACAAGAGCGACCCGAAAGCGTCCGTGATCGAGCTTTAGCACGCGTCGATGGAATCGCGAATCACGATAATCGGTTTAGTATCGTTTACTTAACGATTTAACCGCGATCCTGAATAGCATCGATTTATAAAGGGATAAAATGGTTCTCAATAATTTTCTCTGCGGTTCAGTTAGCAGTGATGTCGACTGCAACGCGGAGCACCGGGTTCGAATACCGGCGGGGGCAAACATTGTTATGATGAATATCTATGTTTGTTTCCCAGTCTGGTGTATTTGTTGGTCTCGGTTTGTGTTTCGGGCAGACTAGATTCAGGTTCTACCTAGTTAGGGGCTCTGATTGTGATACGGTATTATTCATAAGTTGTTGTATTTTTTTAGTAACACAACTTACTGCCAAAAGCTGAATCGTCACTGTTGACACGCCATAGCTTGTTGACCACATTTTGTCGCTCTGCGATGTGGCGTGGTGATGGCACGTGTGGGTGGACCCTAATTCAAGTTCAGACGCAGTATACCCCGAACGCGTTCATACAAAAAGAGAAAATGTTTTTCCACTACCTACTAATAAAATTATTTTCCTATAACCATGAAATTTGAGTATGTTACTAACACTATAAAAAACTAAGTTTGTAAGTTTGCCTTTTTTTTTTCAAAATTCGAAATAGATTCAGACTTATAGGCTACTGAAATACAGAGATTTTGTGAAATAAAAATTGGTCGGATAAAGTAGTTTGTTTTACGTAACCAAAGCATATAAAAAAAAAGAAAAACTATAAACCTAGATTATTTAATGCTGAAGCGATGGACATGAAAATAATCGTGATTTGCTGAGATTTAGGTAGTGAAAAACGTTTTCCCCCGAAACGCAAATTTCATCAAAAAATTAGCTCTCTCTCTATCGCACGGTTGCGGTTCGGGGGGGACAGCATCTAAAGATTTGCCAAACAGTCCTTTTTAACCCCCGAACAAAAAATTCAGAGAGGGGTGTTATAATTTTAACGTGTGTATCTGTCTGTCTGTCTGTGTATCTGTCTGTGGCATCGTCGAGCCCAAACGGCTAAACCGATTTTCGTTTAGTTTTTTTTGTATCATAGATAATTTATGGCCGAGTGTTCTTAGCCATGTCTGATGAAGATCTGATCAGCGGTTTGAAGATGATCAGCTCTTGAATAATGGATGAGAGGATCTAACTAGCTTCCTTATGTCCGATCGATTTGAAATTTGGTACCATGTTACATCTATGTTATAGAAAGTATTTGGTATAGTAACCATGTCCTGATCTGCCGTTTGAAGATGATCAGCTCTTGAATAATGGATGAGAGGATCTAACCACCTTCCATTTGTCCTATCAATTAACATTTTGGTACAGTGTTACTTCAATGATATTGAAAGTATAGGTTAAGGTAACCATGATATTTTCAAGATTATTAGCTCTAGTTCTAGTTAAGTTGATGAGGGGTCTGACTGGGTCGGGGGTTTTTAAATTTTTAAATTTGAGTTATAAATGTAGTATTTGAGTATTCATCCAACTGTAGGATCAATACCTCAAAGAATGTAGCGTGTCAAAAATGCGTTGTATTGTAGGTGTTGCTGAATATTTGATAAAGTCCGGTTCACATCGCGTGACGCGTTATTTGTACTATAAAAGTGAACGCTTTTTGTTGACTATTAATATAAAGGTGGCATTGTAGTAGTTTTAATACGTGCTCTGTGTTAATTTTTAAGGTTCTGGGTACTCGTCCAAGGCGCATCTCCAAAACGGATGAATATATCTAAATGAAATGTTTTCACGAAATTTTTCTTGTTGTCCAAAGAATACTAACAAATATTAAAAACTTAAAAAAAAAATACGTAAATTTAGAGATAAATGCAAAAAACATAGTTTTTTAATATCGAAAAAATAAAATTCGAAATAGATTCAGACTTATAGGCTCCTGAAATACAGAGATTTTGTGATAAAAAATTGGTCGGATAAAGTAGTTTGTTTTACGTAACCAAAGCATATATAAAAAAAGAAAAACTATAAACCTAGATTATTTAATGCTGAAGCGATGGACATCAAAATCTTCGTTATTTGCTAAGATTTAGGTAGTGAAAAACGTTTTCCGCCGAAACGCAAATTTAATCAAAAAATTTGCTCTCTCTCTATCGCACGGTTGCGGTTCGGGGGGGACAGCATCAGTTTTTCTAGAGATTTGCCAAACTGTCCTTTTAAATGTAGTATTTGAGTATTCATCCAACTGTAGGATCAATACCTCAAAGAATGTAGCGTGTCAAAAATGCGTTGTATCGTAGCTATTGCTGAATATTTGATAAAGGCCGGTTCACATCGCGTGACACGTTATCAATATATATAAAACTCTTCCGTTACTGACTGACTGACTGACTGACTGACAGACAACGCAGAGCCGAAACTACTGGGCGTAGCGGGCTGAAATTTTGCATGTAGGTTCCTTAGGGAGTGTAAGTGAGCACTAAGAAGGGATTTCAAATAATGTAACCCAAGGTGCAATATTTTTTCCGTTGTTTACATATTTTGACAGGTGGTTTGTTGTTGTTGTTTGTTTTTTATTCGGCCATTCTGGGCAATCAAAATAACGTAGTCTATAGAGCCAAGTCTTTTGTAGTATGTTATATTCTATGGCGTAACGAAGTAAGCCGGGAAAGCTCGTAGGTAATAAAGTAATAATGTCGTGGCCCGATAGCGAAATTGACCTTATCAGATGTGGTCGCCCATATCATGATCTGTTCTTATTTCAGGATATGGGCAGCTATATCTTGCCGAATCGTTGGAACTGAACGTTTGGCCAAATCATTAAAAGAGGCTAAGCTATAAGATAAAGGCACTTTTTGACTCCTCCGTAGCTCAGTTGGCAGTGATCTGAACTGAGATGCGTGTGCACCCGGGTTCGTTTCCCGGCGCGGCGAACATTGATATTATTAATATCGATGTTTTATTCCGGTCTGTGTGTTGTTTCGTCTCTGTATATATTTCGGGCACAGGTACAGGTTCTTCCTAGTTAGGGACTCTGAATGTTACGCGTTATTATAAATGTGTGATTTAAAAAATCTAGTGATGTAGTCTTAGTGTGCGCCGAAAGGTGACTCGATGTTCGTTTCATTAAAAGTTTTAATGAGGCAACTGGAGGCGAGGTAGCTCGCGCCACCCCCACTGTCACTCCGCGATGATGACACAATTTTTTATTTCTATTTCAACAAAGATGAATATTTTTTTAAAATATTAAACAACTAGAGGCTGCCCCGCGGTTTTTCCCGCGCGTTTTTCTCATAAACACAAAAATCCCGTTTTTTTTCCATTCCCGTGGGAATTTCGGGAAATCCCTTCTTAGTGCTCACCTACACTCCCCAAGGAACCCACGTGCCAATTTTCAACTTTCTACGCCCAGTAGTTTCGGCTCTGCGTTGTCTGTCAGTCAGTCAGTCAGTCAGTCAGTCAGTAACGGAAGAGTTTTATATATATTGATTGATAAATATTATAACCTAACACCATAACTAATTTCCTTAAAGAGCCATACTTCGATCGCCAACCCTCTTGCTAAGCGTTGCGTAAGACAGTGACCCCTTCGAAAATATGTGCCCTTGTGGTGATCTATGGGGTAGGCCTATGCCTAACAGTGGATGTCTCTTGGCTGTGAAGAAGAAGACCTATAATATATTGTTCAGGAAATATTATTTTTATCAGTAAAGTTGTATTACTTAAGTACAGCAGACTGCACATCAACTCGAGCAATCCTTATTCTACATAAAGAGGACTTCATAACATTTTTTTTTGTGAGATGTGTCGTCTACTGTACAATACAGGGTGTAAAAACCTTTTTTTTTCTTTTTACAGTTTTGCTATTTTTGTAATGCCATAGTTTTAGTATTTAGTAACTTTGAATACAACATTTTACCAACTTGTAACAAATTCTGAAATTAAATTACACCAACAGTTACATTAGTGTAATGAAAATCAGAATTTGTCATAAGTAACACTGTTTTTTATTATTCATAGAAACTTTTACAACGCTTTACTGTTTGACAGCATTTTTATTACTTTTTACTTACTATTTCATAGTTTGGGTTCCAAAATGTAATTGTACTTGGTGTTTCTGTCAAGAGGGTAATCAATTAATTCGGCTCACTATTCCTGAAAACTTTCCCAAAGAAACTTGGGTCGTAATATCAAAAAATATCAGCTTTCCCGTGCATTTACCCCGTCAGCTGATAAACCCAATGTATGCGGCAGCTGTTTTATTTTTTTATTCGATCAATGTACGTAAGGGAAAGTTGTAAGGTATGGTCAGCTGAATCTTAACTTTTAATTTTGACCGTCTTTTTAGGAGAAATAAATCAATTTGTATGAATTAGGAATTTTTATATTATATTTTGGAGCCCAAATCATTTTACCAGCTTTTTAAGCATCAACAACAGCCGCAACGCAACATAACATTTTTAGTATATTAACTAGCAACTAGCAATGTATGGGTATATATTATTGTTTTAATAAAGAAATAATTCTTCCATGCACATATAAAACCAATGACAAACACACTCTTGTATCGCAGCAGACAGAAAAATATATATATAAACGAAAAAAGCGTTTATATAACATTATAGAAACAGAAGAGGAATTTCTATATATAACAGAAGAAAACAAAGAATAATATACAACAACACTGACAAGACACAAGAAACAAGCTTGAGAAATAAACAAAATTTAAAAAAAGATATAATACGAGAAACAAAACACGACCTACAGTTTCGAATGTCTCATTTATAATCTTATATAATATTTATATATTTTATTTTCCGTTGTTATATATTGTAGCTTGGTCTCGTGTTTTTTTCTCTGAATTGGCATGCACCTGAACGCTATGCGTGGTGAGACAGAGATAGAGAAACTTGTTGGTTTGTTAGCGAGAGAAAAAGACAAATATATAAGAGTGTGTTCGTCTTTTATATGTGCAGGGAGGCAACCCGATTGGGCGATCGGACAAGAGTAGTTCGGCGCGGGAGGGGAATTACCGCGTTTAACAGTTTGACGGTGAGTTTGACAGTTTTTTTTTTCGTTACTAACTGTCATTTGGGGCCAGACATGCGCTTAAATTTAGAATGTTTTTTTTTGTGAAGGTTTTATGAAAACTTTTTCATGGAACCAACAACAGCGTTTAAATATAATAATCTAAAACTAGAACTGTTATTTCTTTTCCAAAAGGTTTGAATATTTTATGTTTAAAAACTTTAGTCAAATTTTAAAGTGCATGTCTGGTTCTGATTTTAATTTAAAAAAATCTTTGTTTAACGTTAATACGATAACATTTCATAACGTTAAAGAGAGAAAGACTGATTGTTGTGTTGATTAATATAATGACTAATCTTTTAGGTTAAGTACGCTAGAGTTACACCCTGTATAGCAAGAGTATTCTGATTATTTTTAGTTATAGGTAATAGTTAATTATACATTTAGGCACATACGGTATCTGATATGTTGTAAAGTCACTTAGTACACTTTTTTCTGCTTCCAACTTAAAATACCTTTCAAGGAAACCTTATTAAGTATTAAATTATTTTATAGCCAATAAAGTAAATTGAACTAATCTACGATCAATTAAGACGCAATCAAAATGCTATTTCGATTTCAAAATCGAAGTCGAGCAATTCGTGCAAGGCCCACACAAAATAATGATAAATATTTTGTATCCAAAGTATTTTCTATTAAAAAATCTTTAAAATAAGGTCAACTTCAAAATGTATTTCGTGCCCGTAATGGTATTAGTAAACCACAAGATTTCGCATCAAAATGCGAAAATTTTGTACTTACTTAATAATTTGCCAAAATTTAAATCCTGACGCTTTTGACCTATCCTGACGCTTTTGACCCGGATTTCGGATTATTTAACGTTGCAGTTGATAAAGACAGACTATTAAATAATATTTTTGAGAATTTGACACGGGTCCCGGTCGGCACTTAATGCACTTAATTGCCATAATTACTATTAACGGGGCCTTAACGTTTTCATGAGGATTTTTTTGTCCTTATCAATATCTTCTGATTTTTTGACCTAGCGCAAATCTGTCGACGCGCTGCGTAGATGATTATAAGATAGCCATGGAAACTGGATCTCTAACTACTATTGTACAGAGTTGAGGACTAATCGCTTAATCGCTAAATTTTAGGGTAGTTTGGAATAATTTTTGATTGAAAACCCGGTGCTAGAGTAGATACTTAGTTATCATCTCTTGGTTTTCTTCGCGCCGCACCTTTTCAGATTTGCGTTGGGCTTGTCGTTTACACGTTCCACAATATAAATTATGATAAATAAATCAATATATATAAAACTCTTCCGTTACTGACTGACTGACTGACTGACTGACTGACTGACAGACAACGCAGAGCCGAAACTACTGGGCGTAGCGGGTTGAAATTTTGCTGAAACTAAGGAGTGAATTCCTAAAATTCCCATGGGAACGGGATAAAACGGGATTTTGGTGTTTAAGAGAAATCTGCGCGGGTGAAACCGTGGGGCAGCCTCTAGTTATAAATATAATAAAATATGCTAAATAACAGTCATACAAAATAGAATTCGATTATTATAGTGACAGCATCCATAGCTTAGTTGTTTAATCATACTTTCAAAGCGTACCGGAGGCACCGTGTTCGATTTCCGTTCTTGGAATCGAACCATTAAGTAGCGTAGTAGCTAAGAGGAAGCGGATTCAATAATAAACATCTTAATTTAAAACGAACGTAAACAAGCTTACGATATCTGTGAAAGTGTGTTTTCAGACGCCAATTTGTATATAGGGCTGGTGAAATCGGTAAAAGCGTAAATACCGATTTCGGTTAGGGGGGATCATCGGCAGGGTTGGGCCCGAAATTTAAATTTTTTCGCGTTTTCTGGCTTAATTATTCGTTTATAATAAAGTTTTAATGACTTTCCGTAGCTAAATAAACGTCTCTAACATTGTTATACATCGTTTTTGTAAGAAAGAGTTATTAATTTTACGAAATCTTGATTATTGGTCAAATGTGGAATATAATGACGTAGGAAGATTTGATAATTAGATTATAAAAAAAACTAGGGATTTTGCGATGATGGGAAAAAAATAATCCTCATATCAAATTATCCGGCTTTTCGCAAAATTCCTAGTTAAAAAAAAAAAAACTATAATTATCAAATCTTCCTACGACATATACACAAAATCATTAACCGAACCGTGAACCTCAAAGGCATTGATTTACCGGTTTTCAAGCAATATTCCAATAAAATCAAAGTGAGTCGGTTCCCGCAATATTTGTAATTTCCCTTTGAATGGGACTTTTTGCTTGAGTTTACTTAGTTTTGCGTATATTTTTTTTCTGTTTATCGAACTCGCGATTATATTACCTATGTTGGCTTCTTTTTATTTGCGTTGGAAGTGGAACTAAACTTTATAATATTAATTAGCTGGCACGGCAAACTTCGTACTGCCTTTATTTATAGCGAGCTGTCCCGGCAAACTTCGTTACGCCTTAGAATATAAGGTACTAGGTACTTACTAAAGACTTGGCTCTATAGAATATACTATGTTCTTTTGACTGTCTTGAATGGGCGAATAAAATGAAAAAACAAACAACAACAACAAACCACCAACTGTCAAAATATATAAATGAAATGAAATTAAAAAACTCTTTATTGCCAAAACAATACAAATAAACAAAACATCGAAATAAAACAGGTACAGTAAAATTTCGAACTGCAGAGAAAGAATGCAATAAAGAAATATAGTGACGTAGGCTAATTAGATTTGAAACAAAAATTGGGATCCTTACTTAAACTCAAATAATGTAACTCAAGGTGAATTTATTCAGTTGTTTACATGTTTTGATTGGTGGTTTGATGTTGTTGTTGTTGTAATTTTTTATTCGCAAATTCTGGGCAGTCAAAAGAACATAGTATTTAGAGCCAAGTCTTTAGTAGTATCTTATTATCTATGGAGTAACGAAGTTAGCAGTGACAGCTCGTCTTTAATACTGTTATTTTGACCTAGTTATAGCTAAGATTATAATTAGTTGAGTTGAACGTTGGTACAGCACCGCACCCCAGCCCTTTGCGGGAGCGTCGCGGAATGCTGAATATGTTATTATCTTGTTGGAGGAGGAAGCAGGTTTCACGTTTCTGAAGGCAGGTTCACAATGATGGCTTTAAATAATTTCTTTTTTGCAAAAAGAGACCCGCCTTCAACAAACTGACACATACATAATCTGAGAACTTCCTCTTTTTCGAAGTCGGTTAAAATCGGCACTAAAACCTTCTCCTGAATGTAACAAAAACATTTCTGAAAACCGCATCAAAATCGGTTCAGCCGAACGCGAGATAATCGCAAACAAACATACATACATACATGCATACATACATACATACATACATACATACATACATACATACATACATACATACATACATACAGGTCAAACTGATAACCTCCTTTTTTGAAGTCGGTTAAAAATATACGCGACGAATTGTGACCCTCCTCCTTTTTGTTTTTTCGTCTGTTAAAAAAAAGAGAGCTACTAGTTTAAGTAAAATGTAGCTCTTTTTATATGTGTCACAGCTTGGTACTTTAAATATACTTTAAGCTAACAGCATGTTAAAATTAAATTTAGTAGTTGTAGTATACTATACTGTTCGTGAGTTTCACTATACGTTGATTACTATTTATGGAAATTTAACATAAAAATAAGTTTGTAAAAGAGCGTAAGCATCCCCTAAAAACAACCTCAACCTCGACTCTCATGGCAGGGTCGCCATGTAAGGAGGTGGGAAATTCAAACACTTCCATACGTTGAGATACACCTTTATTGAGTGAACTTTAACCTAAGACATTACAGTGGGTGGAAAGTGGGTGGTGCACACACTACAGATGTGATTTATAAAAATAAAGAAATTAAGTATATATAACTCACGAAAAGTCATTACAAAATATCAAATATTTAAACAGGCTATTGCCGTTCACAATGAAAATAAGAATAAGAAACATTGTGACATGTGAAAAGTACAACATTGCGGGTAGACAAAACGATTCACCTTTATACCCGCAAAGTATACTACTATGTCAAAATGATTCACAGGTTTAAGGCTACGAACGCACAGGCGGTTTTTTGCCGCGCGGATTTTATGTAACATACTGAATCCTATGGAAGTGTGCGCACCAGCGGATAAAAAACCGCGCGGTTTAAAATCCGCTGTCGCGGTTTTATTTCCGCGCGGCTAAAAAATCGCCTGTACCTTCGTGGCCTATGAATAAGGTTGAAAATGAAATAACAACCTTTCCAACCGCGCGGAAATAAAACCGCAACAGCGGATTTTTATATATAAACGCACATGCGGATAAAAATCCGCATGTGCGTTTGAAGCCTAAAAATGAAACATGCCCGTCCGTATCCTTCTCAACCACAGTTCTCAACCAGCTTAGCTTAGAAGTTATGAATATTTTAAAGTGTGGCGTTACTTACCTACTGAGTTTTCGTTAATTTTATGTGTTCCAAGGTTTATAATGTCAGACAGGTTAGACGTAACGCAACCCCGAACCCGAGAATATATTACATTTTAAACCTATTATAAGATTAATTTTGTGTTTTGTTTACGCGTTCCTTTCCTTCCTATACGGCCTGAATTTTATATTAAGAGCCATAGCACAGCTAAAGTAGCGCCACCCGAGAAATAAAAATCTTCTAAACAGGCAAATATCAAAAATGTGAACCAGCATTCCACTACATAATGCAGCCTAGTATTTTTAGAGTACTGTTGTATAGCTTTTAGGTTAAAGACCAGAGAAAGCTATTGATTGTTGCTAAAAACGGCCACTTTTGTCAACAATCAGTAGCTTTCTTTAGTCTTTAATCTAAAAGCTATACAAAAATGCCCTAAAAATACTTGGCTGCATTATCTAGGGGAATACTGTTTCACATTTTTGATATTTGTGTACTTTTCATTTACTACTTCAAAGTGTGAAGACCTTTTTTTACCCTTAATTTTAATTTTTTTTACCATGAAAACTTATTTAAAATGTATGTTTTGTTGTATTTATTATACGTATGCTAAATTAAGGAATAACAAATAGTTATTACTTTAAAATAATGGATAATTTATACTGAAATGTCACGGAACATGGTCTGTGAGAAATCCGTTTTTTGACATATTTTAATTTTTTAATTTTTTTCAATTCATTATTTTGTCAAACTAATCAAACATTCACAACTAGAAATAATTTATCGACAAAACTACGCAAAATATAAACTAACATAATGATTATAAATAAGTTTTTTTGATATAAAGATTTTGTGAGAAATTTTTTTGTCACGCACATGCAGGCATCTGGCCATGTCTGCTGACGTTCATAAATTGTGTTTCGTTGGTTTAGTAAAATTGGCAACACTTTGTTTTAAAAGAATAAGATTGTGCATTTATTTTTCTTCATTCAATGTGCACTGCAAAAGTGATTTGGTAAAGATATGTTATTTTTTATTCTTAGATACCTTATTTTGTCGAGCATGTCTCATCACAAACATGAATTAAGTTGTATTCACTGAGGTTATGTAAATTTAATGGCTATCAATTTTTTAGGTGGATTATTGTACCAAATTATTGTGAATAAAATCCCACGCCGCTAGAGTCATTTCTATGCCAGGTTTTGGGGCACACGTTCAAAAAATGTCACAGACATGGCTTCGCATAAGTGTCACAAACATGGATTTTTAGTAGCATGTTTGTGACATTTAACCATGTTCGTGATATTTTACATTAAAATTGTTAAACATTAGTTAGTTTTCATAGATAATTTCATAATAAAATACGTAATATTTGCGTTTAATTATTATAATTATATTATGAAGATGAAATAACTATATTTCAGATAAAACCTTACTATATTTCAGATAAAACCTTCATTTGTTTGTATATAGCGAGGATATAATCCTATAGAAGCAATAATGTACTGACTGATATAAGCGAATTGCTTAAAGTTAGTAGCAGTCTTAATTTGATTTTTTTTTTTAATTATATCATACATTTTCGGACAGAATTGAGAAAAAAATCATAAAAATTCTAATATAAAAGAATATAAAACCTACATCTCAACATTAAAGAGTATTTAAATTTGTGCATCGTTAGCAAGACTTCATGTATTGTGATATTTTTTCTTGAAGTTTATTGTTTAAGTTAACTTTTAATCAAAAAGAAAAAAAATGAATCATTCATATGATAATTTTCTGTATGAAAAAGTCACAAACATGGGCTAAATGTCACTAAACATGTCTTATTTAGCTAATAACTATTCAGTAGTCACACACATGTATGCTTGTGTCACACACATGTCCGTATTATTTTTCAAATATTTATATTTAGCCTCCTAGACATTTCCAAGCTCAGCCACATATATAGCAAGACTTCTTTTATCCAAAAGAACATTAAAAAAAATAAAAACATTTTTTTGGAGATAACACCCTCTTCTACAAACTTGGTGAAAATGACCCATTTGCCTTAGTTTAGAAGATATTAATTTTTTTCTCGGGTGGCGCTACTTTAGCTGTGCTATTCCTCTTAACCGCGGTTTAATTTTGTATTAACCTGGGGTTTAATTTGTAATACGACACCGGTTGTAACATGAGAAGGCTTAATGCGATGTTTGTTTGGCTTTTAAGCTTTTTTAAATTCTTAAATCGTTTCAAATTTGGAACACAAATGAACGGAAATTCAGCGCGTTAAACTGTTTTGAATCCAATTCAGTTTTTATTCGTTTATTTTATACTCCTAGGTTATTGTTATATTTCAACCTTTACCGACCCCTTTTTCCGTCTTGTAGAAAGATAACTATCCTTCAACTTTACCCCACCGCTTTAAATATTTTTTTATGTACCTAGTTAAGTAATTTATTTACCTGCCGGATTAGTAAAATTATAAAGGTAGAATTCTTTAAATTAAATGAATTCATTAAGTTAAATCTATAAAGCAGTGTTGGAATTGAAGGATAGCATCTTTCAGCTCTACGGAATGGACAGGATAAGACAGGACAGGTTAAGCCCTCTGCACAAGATTTGTTGGAATTTCGTTTGGGAATTGTAAAATCCGTTTTTGTCCGTTGTGACGATGAAGATGCAGCTTTTATTAACTTTTTTTTTTTCATTTTGAAAACCATTAGTATTAATTTTTTTTATTGTCTTCAGTGACCGAGGACGCCCAGCCTGTACAGCGGTCGGCCCCGCTCCTGCAGTCGCCGCAGTATACCGGAGGGAGGCCCCAGCCCTACAGTATGTATTATAATATATATTTTTATAGCGATTTAGTAAATTGTTGCGGCCGAAAAAACAGAGAAATGCAATTGAATATTCACAAATTAAACGGTCACTGAGTTTATACGTTTTACTAATGTGTTTAAAAAGTAATTTATGACATGCTTGAGGGAATGAGAGGTTTTCAATTTGACAGCTCAGAAGAAAAAAACAAGTTTCACTAAGCTGCTACTAGATGGCGCTCTGCCAGGAGCAATAGGTCAAGATGAAATGAATAATTCAATAGCTCAAAATGAAACATAAAAATTAAAATTTAACTGAGGCAGTGACGGAGTAGGTGAAATTAAGATTTATACTTAGCAGAAAATGATCCAATCCAAAGATTCAGTCAATATTCGATTTCCCATTTCTCTTATATAGCTTTAGACACCGCCATCTACCGGCGTATTATGAAACTTTTTTTTTTCTTTTCTGTCACTTTGAAAACCCCTCATTGTGGAAGCAAAATTTTTATAAATTGTCATTCTTGTTTGTTTTTTTTTTTCAAATGAGGGCGCCAATATCGGTACTATTTTACCTTAAAACAAGACAAAATAAGTGATATTGTGCCATGTTTATTAAAGAAAAGAAAACAAAAACCCGCAGTTTAATCGAGTACGCTTTGATCAAGTTTTTCTTTGATAAAAAGAAATCTTACACAAAAGAATGTTTTATTATTAAAATGTTTTTTAATAAATGAACTTGCGTTTTTAAAACAACAATACGAGCGATAATCAACAGTTCTTTCTTGTCTCTTTTTGATTGCCTAAATGAGCCAACAATTATGGAAAATGTTGTTCTTAATTTTAATTTGGGGCTGTTTATGAGAAAAAAAGCCACTCAAACCATCATACTAAAGCAAGTTTTTAGTCTCCTGAAACATTTGTTCTAGTAAGGTTGTGATTGTGATGCTTATAATCATGTCGTGCCGTCAGTGCGGCACGTTAAGCGTATTTCCTCAAGAGGCGATATCGGTCGTGCGATAGGGGCTCGACAGCCAATAGAAATTGCTCGTACATCCACGAAGACTGCCTGATTGGCTGTCGAATCCATATCGCACGACCGATATCGCCTCTTGAGGAAACACGCTAAGTGTTCGGTAACCTTTTTCAGGGTTCCTTATTGAAAAAGCTCGACGTGGCTAAAACAAAACGTTTCAACTTAAATTTCATGCATAAAAGATGACGCTTTATAATACGGTCAAAGCTCCGCATAAAGCTACCGGAAGCTTCGTAAATTTAAATTAACACGTTCTTGTGTACCGATTAAAAAGTTTCAGACGAGCTTTTTAAGCTGGCCGTTTAAAATTATGATCAGTTAATTGAATTTTAAAAGAATATAAAAATAATATTAATTTTAACCGAGTTTGTCCATGGACTTGCTGACACGACGAACTTCGTTACGCCATAAAATATAAGATACTATAATACTGAAGAATAAAAAAACAAATTACAACAAAAAACCCCAACTGTCAAAATATGTGAACAACTGATACATTTCTGCACCTTGGGATATGTTATTTGAGTTTCAGTAAGGATCCCTATTTTTTTTTTAAATATAATATAGCTTATGTCACTCGGGAATAGTGCAGCTTTCTAACAGTGAAATATTTTTTTAGAATCGGTTTAGTAGATCCGGAGCCTATTCGTTACAAACAAATCATTCCTCTTTATGATATTGGCATAGACGAGGTATAGACATAGGTGGAAATGCAATAGATGTCGGTATAGCTTTACCGTTTTATATAACTTTAAGTGTGTACAGTTGGTAATGGTGGACTACAAATGGATCGCCATATTAAGGGTCTAGCAGACATTTCAAAAAAATACAAAGAAAGAAAAAAAACTTAGACCGATGACTTATCAAGCGCCTTAAAAAGTAAAGTAAAAGTAAAAAGTAAAAAATGATTTATTCAATACAGGATACAAGATATCATCGCTTATTGAAAGTCAATTAGACTAATCTAATTAATATTGATACCTTATTTCGTAAAGTATCCTATACTGATAGAGGCGAGGTAGTTCAGGGTGCCCACTAATTGGCTCAGGCAAACAAATGTTTGCCTTGCCTTACGACAATGGTCGCCTGGAGACGCCCCCAAACGAGCCCTCCTCTGTCAAATGATTCTACTCCCTTTCGCAATGATTTTACAGCGTAGAGAAGAAAGGGGTAACAAACTCTACTTTACAATTTATCTCTCTCTTTTTTTTGTTCTTATGTGACATTACAATTTAATTTAGAATGCAAAGAACATAAATTAATAAGATTTAAAGTACATACATGAAATATTGAAAAAAAAAATGAAGGGGGCTCGTGCAGAGCTAGACTACTTCCATGCGTCTTTGTCGTTTTCATAATCATCAACATTGTAATAAGCTTTCTTAATCAAACCTTTTTTGATACGAGTTTTAAACTCATTATCATTCAGGATCAAAATCTCTTCTGGGATCTTGTTATAATATCTTACTTCGTTTCCTATAAAGCATTTGTTTGTCCGTTTTAGTCTGTTCTGTGGAATACTTAGTTTGTTTTTGCTACGCGTTCTAAGGTCTTTAATTTTATCACATTTTTTATCAAACATATGTAAGTTTTTACGAGTATACATAATAATTTCAAACACGTACTGGGACGGAAGCGTCAAAATATCAATTTCTTTGAATTTTTGTCTGAGGGACTCGCGAGCTTTAAGCTGATAAATGTTTCTAATTGCGCGTTTTTGTAGTATAAAAATGACGTTAATATCTGCAGCTCTTCCCCATAGAAGCAAGCCATAGGTCATTAAGCTATGAAAGTAACTGAAATACACAAGTCTCGCGGTAGACACATCAGTTAATTTTCTGATTTTCCAGATTGCATACGCAGCCGAACTGAGCCTTGCCGCAAGATTTGAGATATGGGGGCCCCACTGAAGTTTCGAATCTAGAGTGATACCAAGGAATACAGTTTGATTTACTAGATTAAGCTTGTTATTGTCCAAATGTATGTCTGTATCATAAGCAGTCACATTTGGCAAGGAAAACTTAATGCAATTAGTTTTCTTTGCGTTCAAAAGTAAATTATTAGAAGTAAACCATTGAGAAATCTCCACTAATGTTTTGTTTATATCTAAGTTGAGTGAGTCACCTCGTTTAACTTTAAATGTTAAAGAGGTGTCGTCCGCAAAGAGGACAACATCAGTAAGTTTATCTAACATGTAAGGGAGATCATTTATGTAGACTAGGAACAGGAAATGCCCCAATATCGATCCCTGAGGTACACCAATCTTGATAGGACAACCTGCAGACACCGCACCACCCACGTCCACTCGTTGGTCGCGATCGAAAAGTGATCTTAAGAGGCATAGCACAGCTAAAGTAGCGCCACCCGAGAAAAAATAAATGTGTTCTAAACTAAGGCAAATATCAAAAATTGTGAAACAGTATTCTAGGGGTCCCAAAACCGGTTTCACCGAAACCGGTTTTCAGAATTTGTTACGGTTTTGGGACCCCTACACAGTATTCCCCTGGATAATGCAGCCTAGTATTTTTAGGGCACTGTTGTATAGCTTTTAGCTTTTTACTGTTTCACATTTTTGATATTTGCCTTAAGGCTCTTAAGGAAAATTTAATGCTCATATAACACAACACTAATAGTATGTACAGTGGAGGGCACGATCGGCGTAACACTTCCGGTTTTTCTGTATTGCAAAATAGCTCTTTTTCTTTGGTAATAAAGTCTAGGGCTGACGAAACCATAGACAAATCTGTTACGGCCTCCTAGTCCGTGACTGTACCTATATCTATGTATGAATAACCTGAAAAGCCACAACCATTTCCGTTTCCTGTAACTTTATACATTCAAATCCCGCAATAAAATTCTAGCCGTCAACACGGACGTGCGTTTCCATGAATAATTTATTGTTGGCAACACTGAGCCACTCTTGGTCGGATAGTGTTAGTGTTGCCAGTAAGTAGTCGTTCGAACGTGGTTTTTTTATTTTGTCAAAAAAGACTTTAATGCGGTATCGTCAGCTCTGTTTTTGAAAATGAATTAAAATACACAGCCTTAATAAATAAATTTTGGGTGCTTAAGGCCTATATTTTGGAACTTAGAAAAAATTGTACTAATATTCGGCGGAAGGCGTAAATACAACAGGTGGACGACAGCGGTCACAGAGTGGTGGCCTAGAAACGGACGACGTGGATTAGGCAGACAACCAGCCCGATGGTCTGAAGACATAGTAAAGGTCGCCCGAAGGCAGTGGATCAGACTGGCGCAGGACCGCGGTGCGTGGCGTGCGAGAGAAGAGGCCTATGTCCAGCAGTGGGCTCTTAGGGGCTGATGATATGATGATGATGATGATATTATATTTCATTGTGCTCCTGGCGTCACCTCACCTGGTCCTTGAATACCACCACTGCATCTCCTTACCTCCCTTAAGTTTAGGTTTGACATAAAAGGTTTCTAACACTAGAAGTACTTTCGTTTGTGATGATGACTACACCTGTGCTGTAGTAATACATAAATTATCTTGCATGGAATAACTTTATTTGCGTTTTTTAATAATTCTGGCGAAAGTATTCATTTTTAATAAAGTTTTAATGAATTCGCGTATGTAAAAAACCATCTCCCACATTGTAATACAACGTTTTTTGAAGACTTACCTACTGATTATGTGTCGAGGACATCAAGTAATACTATAATAATTTAAAAACGCGAAATAAAATTAATCTCGCGCCATACCGAGAGTAACCACCTTAAACATTAATTTCTTGGGATTTAATTGTACGTTGCACGGCACATCACTATAAAATACAGTCTCAATTCAACCTCTCAAGCAAGACTCAAGCTGTGCTTAAAGCCAAATGTGCATTTGCTCCGACTGCCAGCCGCCGACGGCGAGTGGCAAGCGGCGTGGCGAGCGACGTCCGCTACGGTCGCTTGGGCTTGACCTATTTAAAGTTGCTTGCTGGAATATTTTACCAGTCGTGTAACGTTACTAAAGTTTATTTGAAACTAGTCGACCCGGCGAACTTCGTTTCACCTTAGATCTGATTATAAGTTAACGTGATTATTATTATACTACCTACCCACTAAAAACTTGGCTGTATGGACTTTGCCCGCTCAGAATGGGAGAATCAAAAAACAAACCTGTCAGTCAATCAGTTCATTAGTCACAACTAAATGGATTCAAAAGTAGGTACATAATGGAAAAGTTTCTATGAAAATATTGTTGTTTTAATAAGTTCACCTCCATTTTTCCAAATTTTCTCAACTTTTAAACCTTCCCTGGACTACTACGAACATTTCTAAACCAGCTAAATCGGCCTGGCCGTTCCCCAGTTTTAGCGGGACTAAGAAGTAGATTACTTGGTTTGTCTTTACTCATATGGACTGTTAGTTTCTCTCATCTAGAAAGAAAGAAAGAAAACACGTTTATTTACAAGCCACAACGACACAATAAAAAATAAAAAAAAAACCCAAAGAAAATAACAAAACAAAGAAAAAACAAAATAAAACTAAAAATACAAAAAAAAAAAATACAGTGTCTCGGTGGTGCAATGCCGTGGAGTGTCGCTGCAGCTGCAAATGGTACTAGCTCAGCATGTGCTGGTGGTTAGTACCATCAGCGCTGATTTTCAGCTAGTGCCAGAGTTTTTCACATTTCGCGTTTCTCATTTGTTTATCTCACTCAGCCACGTGGGAGGAATGGGCATCCTTCAGCATGATAGTGTTAAGCTTGGCAGGCAGGTTAGCGATCGCAGCTCTTTAAGAACTTCAAAGAACTCTGTTTTGCCCGTCCTTCGAAGGTTCGGCGTCCTTTAAAATAAATCCTCTATTCTCTAGTGGGCTGCCTGGAAGAAATAGTTTTTAGCGGCAAGGTTGTCCATTGCATGCCATTTCTATTGTTTGTACCTTAAATTGTATATAATGTTCTTTTTTTTATATCTTACTGGTAAGCAATAAAGTCTATTCTATTATCTTTTTATATTACATCTTTTCTGTTAACTTTAAAAAAGTTGTATTATTTTAGCGAACCCAAAATTGTTAAACAGGCTGGTGATTTTTTAACCTTTTTAATGTAAATGAATATCTGACGAAAGCTTCTGCGAATCCAATAAGTTATACCCTTTTAAGCCCTCACCTTTAACTTTTCCGTTAGAAAAATATTTTCCGCATTCTATGAACGGCCTAGGGCTAGACGCGAATTGAATGATTGAATAAATTAATAAATGATCACTTTGTTCTACGAAATACACAAATACAAGACAAAAATAAAAATTCAATAAATTATTTAAACTACTAGGTCAATTAGACCTATATTATATTATACACATACATATAAAATAAAGTCGCTTCCCGCATCTGTATGTATGCTTATATTTTTAAAACTATGTAACAGATTATGATGCTTTTTTTTAAAGGATAGATAGATTAAGGAGGAAGGTTTATAAATATAATACATGCACAAAATAATAATAGGTTAGGCGGTACGAAGTTCGCCGGGTCGACTAGTATGAAATAAACTGTCTACAGAAGTACCTGCATACCTAGATAACAACCAAATTAATCAAATTAATTGAAATGCTTAACTTCCTACAGTGTTTTGACCTAATCGTTTGAATATTTAATACATTATTCTTGTTTTCTACAATCACGACAATTCTTTTACAGTTCAGTCTTATTTGACAGACGACAGACAAACAGACATTGCAAATGCTATGTACGGAACCATAAAATAACAATAACGATATAAAACCTACTGGACCGGCAACAGTGCTTTTTGAGAGAGAAAAAAAAACAAAGCGAGCCCAAATTAAAAGTTGAAAAACAGCGGGAAAAATAACAACAAAAAGAGGTTTTCCACTAGGGATGTGCCTTTCCACATGTAAATGTGATTGATAATAGTGTATCCTAACTTGTCTAATAAAATTCTTAAAAGGAACTGTTGCCTGTATCCTTTTTTTTTTCAATGTAACGTATGATTCAGACATGTCGCTGATGAATAAAATACTCTAAATTTGACTACTTACTGAATAAAGGTCGTTAACATAACTTAAGATATTATTGCCCGGTACATATGATCGAAACAATAAGTGGTTTGAGAATCGAAACAAAGTGACAATAAAAAAAAAATGTTACAAATTCACTGAAAAGTTACAAAACAAAATAAAAACTATTTGACTTACGCGTGACGAGTGTCAATTTTTTATTTTGGGTTTTCTGATTCATTCGAACTTTACCTATGCCTATAGACTTTTGCAAGCGCCATCTGATTGCGGCGTGATAAAACTTGTTTTTTTCTGAGATAACAAATTGAAAACCTCTCATTGTGATAAAAGAAAAACTCGTAAAATCTATTAATTCTTTTTTTGTACATCCCTAGTTTCCACGTTTTTCATCATACCCCTGGCACCGAGCTCGTCCCACCGTGCTTAACAACACCTGTGTTGTTGTGTACAGCTTTTAATTAACGTGTATTCGGTTTTCAATCGTAAATTATTCTAAGCTAAAATAAGAAACGGCACGCTTCAACCCTGTGCCATAGTTTTTAAAGAACAAAGTCTACCCGGTTAGCGTTTATACAAAAAGAAAAAAAAAAGTTTTTCAAATATTTTCCAAATAATCATGAAATTTTAGTACGTTACTGGCACTTTATAAACGACTAGAGGCCGCCCCGCGGTTTTGATCGCGCAGATTTCTCATAAACTAAAAAATCCCGTTTTTCCCGTTCCCGTTGGAATTTCGGGAAATCCTTTCTTAGTGCTCTTCTACACCCCCCAAGGAAACCACTTGCAAAATTTCAGCCCGCTACGCCCACTAGTTTCGGCTCTGCGTTGTTGCGTTGTCTGTCAGTCACGGAACAGTTTTATATATATTGATATTTATTTATATATATTGGCTTTTTCGATTTTCAAAATTCGCAATAGATTAAGACGTATAATCCCCTGAAATACTGAATTTTCAATGGTCGCGAGACGTGTAGCTATGTTCGTATTGGGCCTAAGTTCATTACACAAGTTACCTACGTAGATAAAGCGTTAATTGTTTAATAGCACTGGCAAAGGATCAATTAGTTGCTGAAAGGTATCGATTATTGGGCTTTATTCGATTATAATATTAATGCATTTGATATTTTACTAAAATGCTGTCGAAAATCAGATTAAACAAAAAGTAAAAGCGCAGGGGTATTTTTGGAAGTAGAGAATATATTTACACAGTATATTATGTATAGCTACAGACAGCGGAGGGTTTTTTTTATACTATGTATTGATTGATTATGACTATAAGCTAAGTAATAATGTCTAATTTAACTGGTTTGTGTACAGAACCCAAAAACCTATTAATCATCGCTAAATTTTAATGTTATTTTTCCACAGGAATCATAATATTCTAGCAAGTTTTTCTTCGCTCGATGATAAATTGCTTCGCTCATATTAAATAGTTCGTTGCGATGATGTTATTAATCGGCTAATTTCCGTGATTTACGATTGAGTTTAGCGTGAAGAAAATCGAAACGCTTTTAGAGGAGATTACTCAGGTTTCTAAAAATTAAGTTATCTAAACGAAAATATGGGTATTTGAAAATATTTAAATTGAGTTATTCTTTTGCTTGCAAAAAAAAATCAGGACGTATTTATATGTGTCACTACTGGGGATCGAACTTCGGACCCCTAGTTGAAACACCTACTTCTTGTACCCTATTTATTTTTTGATAACGGGCCTCACCCACTCAAATGCTCCGGTGACCGTCTCTGCGTTTTTGGATGGACCCCGGGAATTATTAATGATTCGCGTCCGGTGTCCTTTCTACGCCTAACTGCTAAAAAATAACGCTTTGAGCTCGGAAAGGGGATAGGCTACCACTGACGCAATGATGTTAGTACCCTGGATTTATAATAAGAATATTGACAGATCCTGCTGCGATACCCAGTAACCAGAACAAATGCAGTGAAGATACTTGCAGTCACCATTGCTGCGAGAAAACACATAGTGGTGTGTATTCTACTGGCCGTTACACGCAACACGGAAACATGATTGAAATAGTTTCATAATTGTGTACCTAATTAAAATAGTGTTTTAGATGATGTTGTTGTTTCGGCATGTGCGTGCAAACAGGGTTTGGAGTTTTGAATTTTGAATGTGTTTTGTTTTTTTTCTTTGTTCTTATCTGTCCTATTCTTTTGTTCGGTTTAAGGGCTTTCACACATAACTGCGATACCATGCCGATACATTTCGAATTTTTGCAGATATTTGCGATACAATGTGGATTCGCATTTATGTGTATGAGCCCTAACTTAACTACGCTATCTTACTGTTTGGTTACTTAACACCAAACGAAACGGTGAAGTCTTTAGTTTTGTTTTTCATGATATAATTTTACTTTACTTTCTTGCCCTGATACATTTTAAGTTCCAATAGTTTTAGATAAGAATGACTAAATGTTGATGTTGTACTACCTACTAATATTCCTACTTTTACATTGTATAACACTTTACTTATTTTAAACATTATTTGTCACACTTTATTATTAAGATTAATTACATTATAATTACATTTAAAATATATACTAAAATATACATACATTATATTGTACTTTAAGCACAGTTTAATGATGCAATAGCAATATTATATGGTTATTGCTTTAATAAATAAATATTGTTTATAATTAATCAAAAGAAAACAATTAAACATATACACACAACACAAAAGACTTTCATTTCAATGCATTGAGACCTAACATTGTGTTGCATGATCCCTTATGATGTGTAGTAATAGATCTTGTATTATTTCGGTCACCAAGATGATTCGGTCTTTATATTAAGTCCCTTTTGACCAGTGTCCTAATGTTTTTAATTTAATTAGGTACATACCCCAAGTCCACTTTTCTAGATAATTTGAAGGATTTAAAGTTTAAAATAGGACTTCTGAAAATTTATCAGGATAGATAATATAGATTTTACCCGGATCATAAAAATAAACTTATCGTATGTGTAAGCTGGCTAATCCTCTTTCCCTGAATGGAACGAACGAATCTCCAACATTGAATTGTGGACTATATTCATTTTTATCTGTTTAATACTACAAAAAAGAGCCATATACATCTGATTCTCAGTTGTAGAAAATTGACAAATGTCTTCTAACTAAGGTTGTTGCTCCTTTCAGATATGGATTTCGGCAGTGGTGCTCCACCGGGCATGAAGATGGAGAGACACGGTCCACCGCCGCCACACCATACGGTGTGTACTATTTTTTTAATCGCTACAGTAGCCAGCACTAGGAGTGGGTGATATTTAGCATAGACAGTTTATTATAACGTTATGGTCTTTGGAACGAACTATGTTATGTGATAAACTCACAACGTTCTAAATTCCATATCGACTCTAACGCGTACGGCTCTGTGCTATAAGCGCTATCGCTAATTTTTTCATAAACTTATATAATTCAATGCGTTATGCATAAAATAACAGAGCTGTAATGTACATACTTCAGACGAGCGAGAAACTGTATCTTTAAAATCTCCAAGCACTACAATTACATACAGCTATAAGCTTTTAGTTATAAAAACATAACGCACTCAATATACAACAACGAGCACTTACTTCTAGCTTCTAACGTTTACGGTAACGGACGTTTATAGTTATATAGAAAGTTGTGTAATATACATAGTTATGGCAACGTTGCGCGTTTTTTCGTTCCGTTATATTGAAAACACCTAATACTAGCCAGCACGTTCACGTTGCCAAATTTATTGTAAAAGAATCTCCCTTAAAATTAATAACACGTTTTTTTTTTTATTTGATTGGTGGCTATGCAGGGCTTTAACAGCCCAGTATCACTGCGACCTTTGCAGATCTATTGTGATCGCCACTATTATATTTTATAGTTCAGCATCAAGGCCTGTTGCTTTCAGGAACAACAGTATGTCCTTGAAACTGAGAGATTTTATCTCATCTGGCTGCAACAAATGTTTTCCGAGATGGATTGACCGTTTATGTATTAGGGGACCACACTCACACAAAATAATAACACGTTAGAAGAATAAGACATTGATTGTGTGTTGCAGCGCGACAACCGCGGCTACGGACCGGAGGGGTATGGAGGCGAAGGGTTCGTCCCGCCGCAGATGCACCACCCCGGCATGGCCCAGAACCAGGTAATGGAGGTAAACACGGACACTTTTATATGTACCTACTTACATTAATAACTCTTTACACTCAGAAATAATTTAGGGCAGCGAAACACATACAAGTCATACAACAGTACATGGACACCCAGATTGGGAACATACTATGATATTCACCAAACACGGACTTTCGGAGTCGCAGTCCGCAACACTGCCTGCTAACCGTCTAGGTGAAGTCAAGATGAGGTGATAATCTTCTAATATGTAAGTACATACCTTTATTAAAAAATATCTCTGTTCGTAAGTCTTGCTAAAACGCGAGAACAGCTGGGGTTGGACCGATTTTGTAGCAAATCGGCGCCCGGGTTGACTGACGCCAGATATCAAATGAATCTCAAAAATCGCCTTTGCCAACGCGACACCGTAAACGGTCTCATATACATTGCTATACGTTTGATTTAATCGTAATAGGCCCCGCACGACGACGCCTTGCGCAACGCGTGCGCCTAAATGAGGCCTTGGGGGTAATTCTCTTAACTAAATTCGATCGACTTGTAACTGTCTTGTTAGCGACTTCGTTAACCATTGCCGCTTTAACAAAGACAATTTCTATTACAAGCACAAATAAAACAGCAATGGTTAACGAAGTCGCTAACAAGACAATCACAACTCGATCGAATTTAGTTAAGAAACTTGACCCCCTTACCTTAGGGCTCCAATGGTAGGAGTTGAGGTGGTTGGTGGTTTTCTATATTTTAAGTTGTAGTATTACATTGCTATTCTGTTATAATACAGGACGGCTCAGTGTACCAAGGAGGGGCTCCGCAGCAGGGCGCAGTCATGATGATCTACGGTCTCGATCCCCAGACCATCAACGCCGACAGGCTGTTCAATCTTTGCTGCCTGTATGGGAATGTTGTTAGAGTGAGTATTTATAAGTATTTCTCACATAAAAATCACCCCCTATTTCTTGCAGTTACCACATAACGTTAGAAATAGAAGGCGTTATGAGAAACGTATTTCGCACCCGTATAACTTAACTTACTTATAGGAATTTGTTGTAATAAAAAAAAGTAAAAAAAAAGTAAAAAAATGATTTATTCAATACAGGATACAAGATATCGCTTATTGAAAGTCAATTAGACTAATCTAATTAATATTGATACCTTATTTCGTAAAGTATCCTATACTGATAGAGGCGAGGTAGTTCAGGGTGCCCACTAATTGGCTCAGGCAAACAATGTTTGCCTTGCCTTACGACAATGGTCGCCTGGAGACGCCCCCAAACGAGCCCTCCTCTGTCAAATGATTCGACTCCCTTTCGCAATGATTTTACAGCGTAGAGAAGAAAGGGGTAACAAACTCTACTTTACAATTTCTCTCTCTTTTTTTTTTTTTTGTTCTTATATATGTGACATTACAATTCAATTTACAATACAAAGAACATAAATTAATAAGATTTAAAGTACATACATGAAATAATGAAAATATCGTGCAGAGCTAGACTACTTCCATGCGTCTTTGTCGTTTTCATAATCATCAACATTGTAATAAGCTTTCTTAATCAAACCTTTTTTGATACGAGTTTTAAACTCATTATCATTCAGGATCAAAATCTCTTCTGGGATCTTGTTATAAAATCTTACTTCGTTTCCTATAAAGCATTTGTTGGTCCGTTTTAGTCTGTTCTGTGGAATACTTAGTTTGTTTTTGCTACGCGTTCTAAGGTCTTTAATTTTATCACATTTTTTATCAAACATATGTAAGTTTTTACGAGTATACATAATAATTTCAAAGACGTACTGGGACGGAAGCGTCAAAATATCAATTTCTTTGAATTTTTGTCTGAGGGACTCGCGAGCTTTAAGCTGATAAATGTTTCTAATTGCGCGTTTTTGTAGTATAAAAATGACGTTAATATCTGCAGCTCTTCCCCATAGAAGCAAGCCATAGGTCATTAAGCTATGAAAGTAACTGAAATACACAAGTCTCGCGGTAGAAACATCAGTTAATTTTCTGATTTTCCAGATTGCGTACGCAGCCGAACTGAGCCTTGCCGCAAGATTTGAGATAATTTAACATTATTACCTATAGCTTGCACGAGAGAATATTTTATCTGGACATGGATAGGTCTTCTCCGCAGATTTTCTCAGGGACAAACATTAAGAGGGGGGTTTTCCGTTGTTCATGTAATTCTAGCTTTGTCTATAGACAATTAATATTTTTCTATAGTGGCAACATTAGGCTATGGTTACTTTTTTTTTCCATTAATCAGTGTAACGAACGTTTGGCTCTCTACAATAAATTCTATTTAAAAGTGATAAATCTGTTTAATTCTTATACAGAATTTGGTGCCGAAACCCATTTAGGACAATGAACAAAATTAGTGACAAAATTCAGTGAAATTCATCGTTTTATAAGTGAAAATCTTGCTTCGAAGTTTGGAGTTGGCTGGTAATTTTTTTCAAAAATCGCCAGTCATTTTTGGCATGGTGGGCGATCGCATTGTTCTTCCAAGTTTTTCAACCAAGTATGCTGCTGCCCGTTCTTCCAGCGTTCCCTTCCAGTAGTCGCCTTTAACAACAACCACAGGAGGAGATGGCGTGCTGGCACTATAGTTCCTACATAACCACCATGAATTTGATCGTTGCTTTCGCAAAAAAATGGTGGAAAATAAAACAAATAAATCTTTATTCCAGCAGCTATATGTAGCATGACCGAACATTTGTCGAATCTTTCTGCCACTTTCGACCACTTTTGACATGTATTTGCGGGAAAAATGTATTGCGATGTATAGTTTGCGCACTTTTCTTGTGAAGGCGCTAAAATCTAGGAATTATAAAAACCATATTTGTAAAATTTCCAGATAAAGTTCCTGAAGACAAAGGAGGGCACTGCCATGGTGCAGATGGGCGACGGAGTGTCGGTGGAGAGATGCGTCCAGAACCTCAACAATGTCACCGTTGGGGACTACACTTTGACATTGGCGTGAGTGGTTTCTTCATCTTCTTAGCCTATAATACGTCCACTGCTGGCAATAGGCCGTCCTCACTGATCTCTGCAAAGATGAACAGGTAATCGCCAGCAATCGCAGTGTGGCTGTTTTAATTTTTCAACAAAGGACGGTGCTGCCCGCCTCTACGATAACCATGGGAGGAGATACGACGACGGCACGACACAAACATTGTTTGGTTTATTATTTAAATAGTTTATTTATCATTTTTACAAACATAGGTGCTTCTACTAGTGGGCGCTCTGCGGCTTCGCCAGCGCGCTTTCCCTTTAAACATCGAATTCCCAATTTTCCCGTGGGAATAGGCTACTTTTTATCCCGAAAATTACCAAAAAAAAGTAGCCAAGTATTGTAAACAAAGTGCTTGTTAGTTATTAGGCGCCTACTTACGTCTTAATTTAGGTCACCTTATTTTAAACAAACAAAAAAAACTAGTAAATTACTGTGAAAACCGCATTTAAAATCTATTGCGATGCTTAAGAATAATATCGCACAATAATAATAACCGTAACATATGTATACAGAGACGAACATCACACCCAGACCGGAAACAAACATCGATATTCATCACAACAATGTTCGCCCCGCCGGGAATCGAACCCAGGTGCACACGCATATCTCAGTCCACATCACTGCCAACTGAGCTACTGAGCAGTCAAAAAAAAAAGGAATAGTGTTCATCATACATAACAATGTTCGCCCCACTGGGAATCGAACCACCTGGGTTCATTACGTGAAGTCATTAAAACTTTATTAAAAATGAGCTTTCCCGGCTTACTTAGTTACGCCATAGAATTTAAGATACTACAAAAGACTTGGCTCTATAGACTATGTTCTTTTGACTGCCCACAATGGCCGAATAAAAAACAAACAACAACAACAAACCACCTGTCAAAATATGTAAACAACGGGAAAAATATTGCACCTTGGGTTATATTATTTGAGTTTAGGTAAGGATCCCAAATTTTTTTGAAAATCTAATATAGCCTATGACACTCGGGGTTAATGTAGTTTCCTACCAGTGAAAGAATTTTTCAAATCGGTTCAGTATTTCCGGAGCCTATTCGTTACAAACAAACAAATCTTTCCTCTTTATAATATTGGTATAGATGAATACTTTAGCCAGAATAAATAAAAAACGCGATTTTTTTTTTAATTTCGCGCCATATCAAGAGTTACAACCTTAAAAGTTTTCTTCTATTATTTCTTCCCCACAGATTCTCCAAGCAAGCCTACCTCTCCGAGGTGATGAACCCGTACCCTCTGCCCGACAAGAGTCCCTCGTTCAAGGACTACGTGGGCAACAAGAACAACCGCTTCCTCACGCCGGCCTCCATACATAAGAACAGGATACAGCCGCCGTCTAAGGTAACCTTTTTACGTCTTTAGGGGGCGAAACGGTGCGAAACTAGCCCCTGCCGATAAATAATAAATATCTTCTAAAACATGGCCAAAATAAAAAATATGCGTCTTTGACTCCCTAGATAATCTTGCTTAGAATCTTTAAGGTTGTGTAGGCCCCGGTTTCCAAAACGAAGAGGATCGGAGTCGAGATGAGATTTACGTCAGGCTAGCGCTCTAACGCAGCGCTTAAGAGCGTTCTCTGTTTGGAAATTACTTTTTATCCCATCCACTCGAAAAGTGGACTTTTTTATTACTGTTCTCAGGTCGTAAAGTTCCTGATTATTCAGATGCGAGTTGTAGCCGGTCAATAATGAATTTCCATACATTTATTATTGACCTTTGGGCAATTATGATGTACTTAATGTATTATAGTTACAAAAATAACGGCTCTACCACAAAAAGAGTTAAACCGGGTCTAAATCACGATTTCGTCATACAAATTGGCGATTTTAGACCGGTCTAACTTTTTGTGGTAAGAGGGTAAATGATTGAAGTGAAGTGGGATTGAAAACAAGCTAGCTGATTAGGTCAGCAAAATTTGGTAGGTACATATTGTGCTTATTTTTTATACGTAAATTTTCTCTTGGGATGGAATAATAATCAGTATATACAACTTGGGGGTAAAGTTATTCTGCCTCGGGTGAGGCTAAAATCCTCGCTTGTAAGTTTCAAGTTCACTCCGTTCGGGAATAAATCCTTGGAACTCTCTCTGCGCTCGCGTTTTAACAGACCACCCACGTACATAATACATGACTTTACAGGCATGTTGAATAAACTAGTATCATGTGTTGTATGAATCTAGAGTAGAATCATTTGACAGGGGAGGGCTCGTTTGGGGGCGTCTCCAGGCGACCATTGTCGTAAGGCAAGTCAAACATTTGTTAAACATTTGTTTGCCTGAGCCAATTGGTGGGCACCCTGAACTACCTCGCCTCTATCAGTATAGGATACTTTACGAAATAAGGTATCAATAGCAATTAGATTAGTCTAATTGACTTTCAATAAGCGATATCTTTTATCCTGTATTGAATAAATCATTTTTTACTTTACTTTTCTTTTCATAGCCATTTGTCTGTGAAGCAATTGCCGCCATTTTGTCTCCGCCATCTTGGATCTGTAACATTCCATAAAGTGGATGCCGTCACAGACAAGGGCCTGTATCCTGTATTGAATTAATAATTTTTTACTTTTACTTTACTTTACTTTACTTTACTTTACTTTACTTTACTTTACTTTACTATGGTCACGTGTCAGGTGGTGCACTTCTTCAACACGCCGCCGGGCGTGTCGGACGAGCAGCTGCTGGGCGTGTTCGCGGAGTACGGCGTCGCGCCGCCCGCCGCCATCTCCAAGTTCCCGCTCAAGAGCGAGAGGTGAGCAGAGCTGACAACTATTTTTGTGCTTTTTATGCTTTTTTTGCACAAAGAAATTCTTACGAACACGTATTCGATTTTTTTTTAAATTAGCACGGCTTTAGTGGCGATGAACAAAAATAATGAAGTAACTAGAAGAAATGGGACAAAATCAATATATATAAAACTCTTCCGTTACTGACTGACTGACTGACTGACTGACAGACAGACAACGCAGAGCCGAAACTACTGGGCGTAGCGGGCTGAAATTTGGCACGTGGGGGCCTTGGGAAGTGTAGGGGAGCACTAAGGAATAATTTCACAAAATTCCCATGGGAACGAGAAAAAAACGGGACTTTTGTGTTTATGAGAAATATGCGCGGGTGAAACCGCGGGGCAGCCTCTAGTTTTTATATAGAAGTGTATAGAGAAGTAGAGAACAATATTATTGCAATCTTACCATAATCCATTAACTCTGTCTGTCTGTCTGTCTCGCTTTCACGAGAAAACTACTGAACCGATTTGAATGAAATTTGGTGTAGAGATAGTCTAGAGCCTGAGAAAGGATATAGACTACTTTTTATCCCGAAATTCCCACGGGAAAATTAGGAATAGGGACAAGATAATCTCCAGTGGTACATAATCTAATACTCCGTTTTCCGTGTTCCAGGTCCTCCTCCGGCCTGATGGAGTTCCAGAACATATCGCAGTCGGTCATGGCGATCATGGCCTGCAACCACGCCACCATACAGCATCCTGGTTAGTGTAGTTTATTATATGTATAGGTCTGATAGGCGACCATTGTCGTAAGGCAAGGCAAACATTTGTTTGAGTGAGCCAATTAGTGGGCACCCTGAACTACCTCGCCTCTCACAGTATAGGATACTTTACTAAATAAGGTATCAATATTAATTAGATTAGTCTAATTGACTTTCAATAAGCGATATCTTGTATCCTGTATTGAATAAATCATTTTTTACTTTACTTTACTTTACTTTTCATAGTCATTTGTCTGTGAAGCAATTGCCGCCATTTTGCTTCCGCCATCTTGGATCTGTGACATTCCATAAAGTGGATGCCGTCACAGACAAGGGTTTGAAATGTTTATTTCCAAATGATGTCAATCTGTTTCAATCAATCATTCAAAGGTGCCATGGATTACGTTTCTTAGAATGCTAGAATGTCTTCCATAGAGAATCACAGACCAAAACATCGAAATTTTAACGGCGGCCATTGGTGGCCATTTTGTTCCGTTTCATGGATGCTCTCACAGATGCGGAAAAGTAAACAGCCGCCATCTTTTCCATTAAGTGGATTCTCTCACAGTTCTGGTTTGGGTACGACATTGCAGGCTTGAATCATCCGATTGTCCGAAAAGTAAGATGATTCCGTGCTTCGGAAGGCACGTGAAGCCGTTGGTCCCGGCCGCATAGTGGTCGTTATAGCTGCGGCGACAAGCTGGGCCGCTGGGCCCGCGTCAAGAGACAAACTCGGCCAATTGCGGGTTCAGCTCGATGCACTGATGCCTCTCGTGGACTCAGTCAATGAGCTGCTGCCTCTGCCTACCCCTTCGGGGAATATAGATGTGAGATTATACTATGTTTTGTTATGATTCCAGGTGCCAAATTCCCATTCGTGATGAAGCTGTGCTTCTCGTCATCGCGAGCGATCGGCCAGGGCCGGGCACCACCCAAGAAGGAAGGAGATCAACCGAGGCAGAACAACGGAGTCGACGACGATTACTAGTAAGATATTACTGCTACGATTGAAAGTACTTTCAATTTTATAGATACCGGTGTTTCAACTCGGGCGAGAAAGTTCGCTACGTTGTGATTCAAGAGTTGAGTTTTTTAGACGACTGGATGGATGGATTGATACGGTTATTTGATGTAACAGCAACAGAATAGATCGTAAAAACAGCCCAGTGTTTTAAAAAAGTGTAACTTACATAAAATTACTAAAAATAAGTTGGGTGGCCTTTCTGTATAGTCTCTCAGTGGTAATGTTTTGGATTGATTGAAATAAAGATACGATTGAATGATGGACTGATGTTGATTGATGTTCGGAAATGACTGAAAGAACGCTCTACAGTAACCTAAACTCAACTGACCCGTTATAAAATGGTAACAAATATAGATCAAGTTTTGGCAATTTAAGTTTGCGAAGTTAAATAACGTTGGGTGGGTTGTTTGAGCAAATGGATTTAATTATAAATGGTATTTTTGGGCTAAGGATCTGAAAATATTTTGGTAGTGGTTTGCATTTTGGATCACCTTTAAGTTAGGTCCGCATTTTAGAAACACACAGAGTGTTTTTTTTGTATTTATAAATAAATAAATAAGTTACCCATATCTACATTATTTACAAATAAATAATCTGTGGTGAATGGAACGCAGTCGAGAGTTGAAAGTCTGGGATTGAAAGTCTGGCAATTGTTGGCAAAATAGTTGTGGACAAACGCCTTGAGGGTAGTAAGAGAAATTATAATGATTGAATGTTGAAATTGAAACTCAACTCTTGAGTATCAACCCAAGTTTGGGGACAGTTCTCCCAATAATAATTCTAAATTAGATGAAAAAAGAATTAAATTTAGTTAGGATAGGATAGATTCGCAAGATCATAAAATTATCTAGTCTTATCTGTGTATTATTTTTTTTTAATACTGTAAAGAGAACAGATTTACACTGACCAAAATAAATTTATAAAAGCTGATTATTCAAAGGTTTAAAAAATATAAAGTACTTCATGTTTTCATATTCATTTCAAAACAAACAAACAAACAAAAGCATTAACAGAGGTCTTTAAACAAAAACCATTTTATGTTAATAAACATTTTTTAAATTTGACGGTACAAGTTTATAAAGATCCCCACACTAGGCAAAGTGAGTCGAATAACGCGTTAAATGTTATTATCGTCAGAAAAAGCCTGTCTAAATGAAATCTGTTTTGTCTACAGTATTTTTGTAGTTTATAATAATTATTGTAGAAATAATGGTCGGTCTAAGTAAAGCTCTTAATTAAAAAAAAAAGTATAGGACCAAGAAAAAGTTAAAATGTATTGGGATATAAATTATATGAAATGGGTGCTTAAGTTTTTTTTTGTTATGTTTTATTTGCTTAGTAAAAATAAGTCGTTCGACATTTTTCATAGGAATTTTATCGTAAAATCCTCATCGCTATTTTTTTTTCTTTTTCTCGTTTTTTTTTTAATTCGCAAAATAAAAAAAGTTTTTTAAATTTGAACTTGGCCAGTTTATGGCTGTTTGACAAAATATCTTTTTTTTTTCTGAATTTTAGCCAAACGTATCGTCAGCGACATCCTGTATATTGTTACCTTCTAAAAATGATTATTTTACGTTGATATTTAAAAATAATATATTTATTTTGTTAAAAATGTTATCGTTATTGTCCATTTAGAGTCCTTTCATAGTTTAGGTAGGTAGCGTCGATTTTTGATTTATCAAAGTTTTCAAAGCAAAAAAAAATGTTTAAACTGTTTTTTTTTAATACTTATCTGTATTTACCTATTATTAACTAGCTTATACAAAGTTTCAAGTATGTACTTCTCATAAATTGAAACAGCATTGCCAACCATGCGACTAAAAAGATTTTACTCTTTGCTGCGGTATTTGCTAAAATTGATATTAAATCTGAATATTTATTATATTATTAAACACTCCTTTCATTGTAGGGACCATAGATGAATACTTATATATAATATTTTTATGTATAAATAATACATATTTTTATCTATTAAAAATATCTCACTTCGTATTTTTTCGTCGTGTGTGAATATTTTTCTATATTTAGTAAATATTTCAACGATTTACCTATCGTATTTAAAGGGTCCCGCGTTTTTAAACGACCGTTTACATTTCCTACTAATGTACTGTCTACAAAAAAGCTTTTTCGTAATTAACTTTCTTAAATTTTTAAAAGAGTATAAGTACATAATACATAAAATCAATTACGTACTTTTTTTTGTATCTTAAGCCAAAAAAACAAAAGCCAAAGCATAAAAAGTGGCTACTTTATCAATAAAAAAAATATTTAATGTAAATAATTAGAGCTGTTCTAGGATAATTGTTTTGCAATTAGTAAAAAAAATAATTGTAAATTTAATTAAATAATATACTTACTTAAACTATTATTATAAATAAGTGTACATGTACTGAGTGTCATATAAATATGAAATGTTACCAAGTAAGAAAATAATTCTAATAATGTTTTATTATTGTGTAAATTTAATAAGTTTTTTTTTGGTTATTTATAAATATTATGGTTTATTATATATATACTTAGTAAGTATTTTCTGTAAAGAAAGTAACATATCTTTGCAATTCTTCTATTAAAAATGCCTATAATTAATACAATCGTTGTCAATTTAAAATAATAGGGAAAGTTCGTCCTATATCTGTATTATTATAATAAAAATAAATAAGTACAGAATACAGAAAATTTATTGTAGGAGAACAGTCGATGATGATTAAAGCGTCAATTATATATTTTTTAGTTTCTTGGGTCCTATAAAGCTTTCGTGTTAGATTTACGGATGTTGTCAATGAAACCAAATAATTAACGTTTACAGCATCGATATCGCTTTTTAACTAGGAATTTTTTGCAAAACTGGATGTTTGATAATATACATTTTTGAAACTCGAGCGAGACTGATCTAGCGATTAATAAAATATAATAAGTTATTCGCAGTGCGACACAAAAATGTAGGAATTCAAAAGTGGCAACACTATGGAAATTTGTCGTATTCTCCAAAATTTCCATACAGTGTTGCCACTTTTAAATTTATACATTTTTGTGCTGCACTGTCAAGTGTTTTAAGTACATCCAGTAAATCGCTCTGTGTTTAAAAAAATAAATATTTTAAACATCCTGCAAACATTATATATTATAGATTGCAAGTACCTAATATATAAAAACAAATGTACATATCACAATGACAAATAATTTTACTGTAATGTATTTTACTGAAAAAGACATTAAATTATTATCATGAATGAAAAAAACAATCATCACATAACATTCATTAGGTATTTTGACTCACATTTTACAGTTATTGCTCAAAATGTTACGTTTTATTCTAGGTCTAGTATTTTTTTATTCTACTTTATTATTTTATAACTCACTTATTTACCTACATTATACTCTTCAAGATCATAAAGTAAAAGTTGAAATTTGTTTTTTTTTTCAGCATTTTTAATGTTGAACACACTTTTAAATTTGGACGTTTTTATTAGTTTTTCGACAGACTAAAACAGTTCAAAAATGTAGGCATTTTTTTCAAAATACCAATTAATAAAAACGTTCAAAAAATACATTTACATAGAACATGCATTCTCACATAAATAAAACTATTTGGTTCTAGTTAACGGCGCTACGGAGAGACACACACTAACACATATCAAGATGGACGGCACACACACACAAAAGGCACATGGACACAACGGGCGGGGTTGCCATTGAAAAACAATACAATGCCAAAACATTAAAAAAAAACATCTATCTACGCATCATGGCAACACAGTGTTACTTTAATAATTCCCTTTATATTTTTACTTTAGTGATTTAGATCACACATAGAAAGACATTAACATTAGTTTTTTTTTTTCTAATTATAGTTCTTAGACACTAAAATTAGTGGAAGGGTAATTTTTTTTCACTTTTTTTCTTTCATTATTTTGTCATTGATAACCATTATTATTATAACAATTACCTATGTTTACAAAACACATATGAAAAACATTTCCATTGTTTTATTCTTTCGATTTTATTTTTCTTATTAGAGGCACTGCCTCAATTTTGCATACTATATGCATTTTTTGTCATTATTATGTTATTATTATTGAGTATGACTTAGTTAATTTAGGTTATATTTGTAAGCAATATTCCCAAGGTTTTTTTTTTGAAAAGAAATTTGAATTTAAATGTATGCTAGTTGTTAGTGCGGTGCCATTTTCATAAGCTCTACTTGGTGTTATATTTCTCAAAAAATATAATTATAAAAAAAAAGAATTTTTAGTTTTATGAGTTTTGAGGATGGTACTGTTTTTTCCCGTTTTTTTAAAGTGATTTTTAGTGATAGATGATTAAGTTAGTAATGTGAGTATTTTAAGAATTGTCAGACATTTGACTTAAGTTCATTATCACACCATTTTGACTGCGCGTTAAATAAAAGTATAATATTTTGTGTGTCTTCTAAACGCGCCAAATGTAAGATTTGACATTTTGTTTCTCTTAGTTTTCGTATTTTTTGGTTGTAATTCGAAGAAATGACAGTTGTGAAACGTACAAGAAATAATAAAGAAATGTTGGTCTAAGAGTAGATTTGAGTTTTATTTTATTTTCTTTTATTTGCATTATTAAAAAAATAAAAACATTAATTTTTGAGCTCTGAATGTGCATGGATCGTTGCATGATTTTCGCTTGCACCGTATTTTTTAGGACACAAGTGTGACAAATTTAAATAAAATGCCAATTATTATAATTCACCTTCACAATGTTGCATCGCTTCATTAAATAAATTATTTTTTTACCTAAAGCCTTTTGTAAAAAATAATTTGACCAT
Source organism: Euspilapteryx auroguttella (assembly GCA_951802225.1). Taxonomy (NCBI): domain Eukaryota; kingdom Metazoa; phylum Arthropoda; class Insecta; order Lepidoptera; family Gracillariidae; genus Euspilapteryx; species Euspilapteryx auroguttella. Next base: position 5,670,827 of record OX637666.1, read on the forward strand.
TCTAAAATCTTTGTTAGGTACCAAGGATATATATAGATAACTTGATATTGTATAAGTTTAGCATTAGCACTCTTATATACTAAATTATATAGTAGAGTAAGCCAGTCAGCGATGTCAATTATATTCGATTAGTGAATAAAACAGTTTTCTATATAAAAAAAAAATCTTTGAAAGTATAAAATTAATAAAGTATTTTTTTTTTTTCAATCGATACACATCAAAATATAAAAAATTGATTTAATGTACTGATTCTTTTTGATAAGTTGTTAAAATAAGTTACTAAAGCACCATACCGAATAACCTCATGGTTTAAATCACAAAAACATCTTTTTTTAAAATATCAATACGGGTTTTAAGGGGAAGTTGTTCGGTATTCAGAGTTTTAACCCTAAACAAATAAATAAATTCAACTTGTCAGTAACACCTGTATGTATATGTTAATGTATTGACAACCCAGAAAATAATAACACCAATAAGCTTTTTGTCGTAAATTCTAACTTTTTTAGAATCTGTGGTAGTTTTTTCTGGAATGCGAGTGTACAAGATAAGTAAATGTCAATAACCTTATATAGTATTTAGCTTAAATAAACAATGGATAAAAGAATCAATGTTATCAAATTAATAGATGCATATCTTTTACTGTAGTTACTATTTTTGAACAAAAAGTAAAACTTTAATAAAAAGTAGTACTAAAATCGTTGTTCAGTGTTGTCATATTCTAGCTTACCTACTAAATTTGTGTTCCGTGTATTATACAGAGTAGTTTACTTTAAACACAATAAATAATTTACAAAAAACTATTAAAGGTAGTATCTACCTTTGCTTTTTTTTAACTCTTTCTAGCTTGCCACATAAAGAAATTAATAATAATTATACTTATATAAAATACTATATATATTTTACAAATATGTATATATTTATTCCGTAAAAAACCAACCACGAAATATAATCAACAAATACAATATTTAAAAATTCATCAGTAAATAATGTACGAGAGAGCAATTTTCTAAAGCTTTTTTTGAAAATTTTCAAAATATACACCTGTGTATCATTCTACTTTTAGAGTAAAAAAGCTGTTTATTTTTAAGAATGAAAAGTGATGTTTTTTCAGACAATGCCATTTTCTTGCAAATTGTTTTATTATATAAAAACCTTCAGAAATTAGGCAAAATCTGGACGGACATTATTTTTTTAGTTTTTTTATTATATTTTTAGACTCCTTGCATTGTTAGGTGTGTAGTTACATAATAAACATTAAATACAATGTCAAAAAACACTAGAAACAACATTTTTTCATTTCAATCATCACTCTCCTATAGTTTATTTACAGGGCAGGCATATCTGGAAACCAAGCCAAGAAACACACAGCTATATAAAAGTATGTATACCTACTGGGTGTCTCAAAAGGTTACGTATCCGGGAAGGAGGGTGATAGAGGTGATCACAAGGGTCACCAGAAAAATTATGAAAAAAATCCCAAAAAAAAACTTAAAAAAAATAGTAGCAACATCGCCCCACAAGGTGTAAAATTTTTAGTTTAAAAAAAGCCATTTATTTTTTAATTCCCATAAGGGTTTTTTTATTGATTCTTGTGATCACCCCCTTCCAAGCTAAAGGGACACTGTATATGTCGTGCCCATATCGTAAAATTGGCCATTTTATGAAATGTAAATTTTTCATGAAATGGCCAATATTTGTTGGCCAGATCGTTAAAATCACAACGTTAACGATTTGGCCAAGTGATCGTATGACTATTTCATGAAATGGCCAAACGTTAGCTATCATATCGTTGAATAGTTAAAAAATTATCCGCTAGTGGCGCTGAGTTAGATTATTTATATTTAGCTAGTACTGGGAACTTTTACAAGTTAAATAATGGAATTAAATTTTTTATGTTACACAACAACGATTTGGCCAAACGTGGTTGGCCAAATCGATAAACGTTGAGGTTTCGGCGATCTGGCCAAAGGAATATTGGCCATTTAATGAAATGTGCACTTTTCATAAATGGCCGGCCAGATCATGAAATGGCCATTTTAACGATTTGGCCACGACATATATATACTTCATCAATACATGGTATAAAACAAAGTCGCTTACCGCGTCTGTCCCTATGTATGCTTAAATCTTTAAAACTATGCAACGCATTTTGATGTGTTTTTTTTATTAGATAGATTGATTCAAGAAGAAGTTTAAAAGTATAATACAACATGAGCAAAACAGTAATAGGTCAGGCGGTACGAAGTTCGCCGGGTCGACTAGTATCTTTAAATATTATTAGGTATTTAAAATAAATTATTGCATCTTTCGTGTCAGGCCAGGTGACAGGCCAGGTGACATTAACACAAAGATAGCATTTCGCCACCTCACTGCATTAATAGGTAGGTACCTGATTAATACAAATCAAAAAACAAATTACTTTATTGTTTGACTTTATTACTATAATACAATTACTTTGTTGAATGTTGACAGTTGAAAGTTTACATTAAATTTTGGTTGCCCTTCTCCCGCCACATACTATAGGGCGCGGCCACCAGCTCCGATTAGTTTGATTTTAAGGCAACTAATGCTACAGAATTACTACTATTTAGTACTTAAAGGAAAAAATAAGTACTAGAGTACTTTTCGAGTTATTAGAGGTTTTTGGTGGCCGCGTTGGGAAGGATGCTTTGCAACGCGGCCACCTTCAGATTGAGCCAAATTAGCAGCAAATATAAAATTTATGAATTAGAAATAAATCTACTCAAAAACTACTTCGCAATAAACAAACTTTTGTTTCCCTGAATCTAGGAGAAACTAAAAATTAAGTAAATCCAAGTTTTACCGCGCGCGGCTTTGAGGTTATTTCCAGGAATCTCGTAAATACGCGTCATACGAAGATGAGAATTCTAACGAGTATACAACAGTATATCTACTATTTAGTACTTAATGGAAAAAAATACTACTAGAGTACTTTTCGAGTTATAAGAGGTTTTTGGTGGCCGCGTTGCAAAGCATCCTTCCCAGCGTGGCCACCTTCAGCTTGAGCGAAAATAGCAGCAAATATTAAATGTATGAATTAGAAATAAATCTACGAAAATAGTACTTCGCAATATATAAACTTTTGTTTCCCTGAATCTTGAAGAAACGGAAAATTAAGTAAATCCAAGTTTTTACTAAGTTAAGGGTTACTCGGCTGTGCATCGTTACCTTCCATCCAAGTTTTGTACGACAGGGTTTTTCGTGTCAGTCACTAAAAACTTGGCTGGTAAAAACCATGTCGTGAAAAATCTGTACGGCAAAAACTTCTACGTATGAAAATATGTTCACGACACAGTCTTTCGTATTACCTACCACTAAAAACTTGGACAGTAAAAACAATGTCCTGCAAAACCTTCCGGAAATAATATAGACAATAGTCCATACAGAAATAGCAAAATAATTGCATCCAATGATCACATTCACCAGCATATTTTCTATACTTACTGAATTTTTTCCATGCTCATTGTCCACCCACATCACAACCACTTGAGCTTCATCAGCACGAGTGCGTGGTTACGTGACTATAGGGAACTATAGTGGTATTTGTGCACTTTGTCTCGCTGGTTGTTACACATTGCACATTATTTACTACTAGCGCCATCTAGATTTTTATTATTACATTATTTTTATTGTAAAACAGTAAGTAGCGCCATCTATTGGCAACAGTAAGGTAACCTTAACTTTTTAATCTCTGTAGTCTGTGTGCCAATCTATCAATCAATATTTTCTATGTTAAGAAAGTTAATCTGTGACACTGTCTATTCCTTTTTCTGAAGCCGTGCAATAAACACGTTCGTCCCCGACTCTGCTCTTTTTCTTCTGGAATCTGGAGACCCTGCACCACCACACCACCCTTTCTTCCGAGCCAGCTCCTAAGGCTCAACACTGGTTGTTAAAGGCTTAATAAACCCGCCTATTTGAACGTCTATACAGATATTATAAAGAGGAAAGATTTGTTTGGTTGTTTGTTTATTTGTAACGAATAGGCTCCGGAAATACTGAACTGATTTGAAAAATTCTTTTACTGGTAGGAAGCTACATTAACCCCGAGTGTCATAGGCTATATTTTCAAAAAAATTAGGGATCCTTACCTAAACTCAAATAATGTAACCCAAGGTGCAATATTTTTTGTTGTTTACATATTTTGACAGGTGGTTTGTTGTTGTTGTTTGTTTTTTATTCCGCCATTCTGGGCAGTCAAAAGAACATAGTCTATAGAGCCAAGTCTTTTGTAGTATCTTATATTCTATGGCGTAACGAAGTAAGCCGGGAAAGTTCGTTAGATAAATAAAATTGTTCGTGATATTGAAAAAAAAATTGTATCAATTATTCGTGTTTAGAAATATTTGTTATTTTTGTATTAAAATACTAATAATAACTATCTGATGTTACTCCCAGGATACTATTTTCGTAGAGATTATAAAATATGTGAGTTAAAATATGTTAATATAAAAAATATTAGTTATTTACAAGTTAATAATTAGATATATCTTTTATCTTGGCAAAAAAATAGAAATGCATTTTATTATTTTTTTTCACTCTTGTTGGTAATTTTTTCCTCTATTTCGGTGGAGATCTTTTATTAGTAATAACACCTACAAAACGTCAAAAATTCCTGAATTCTAAGATATACTATACGCTCACAAAGTTTGCAAGTTATGTATGGAAATGTCCCATGTTTATGCATGGAATTAATAAGTACTACGTAAAATTGGAATGCTTACTGCATGTTATTAGTCATATCAAAATGAATTAGTATGTGAATAAAGTGCTATTAAAAATAACAAATATCACTTTTAATAAACGAGCTCAAGTGAAACGTCGTTTTTCGTTATGTGTCCCTTTCGTATACGCATAAAAATTGTCTATGTTATTTCCGGAAGGTTTTGCACGATATGGTTTTTACTGTCCAAGTTTTTAGTTATAACACGAAAAACCATGTCGTACAAAATTTGGTTGTGTTAACTTGTATGGTAATGATGCACATCCGAGTAACCAAAAAATCTTATAACTCGAAAAGTACTCTAGTAGTATTTTTTTCCATTAAGTACTAAATAGTAGACATACTGTTGTATACTCGTTAGAATTCTCATCTTCATATGACGCGTATTTACGAGATTCCTGGAAATAACCTCAAAGCCGCGCGCGGTAAAACTTGGATTTACTTAATTTTTAGTTTCTCCTAGATTCAGGGAAACAAAAGTTTGTTTATTGCGAAGTAGTTTTTGCGTAGATTTATTTCTAATTCATAAATTTTATATTTGCTGCTAATTTGGCTCAATCTGAAGGTGGCCGCGTTGCAAAGCATCCTTCCCAACGCGGCCACCAAAAACCTCTAATAACTCGAAAAGTACTCTAGTACTTATTTTTTCCTTTAAGTACTAAATAGTAGTAATTCTGTAGCATTAGTTGCCTTAAAATCAAACTAATCGGAGCTGGTGGCCGCGCCCTATAGTATGTGGCTCCCAGATACAAAAGTAAAAATTTCCTTCATTTATTTATATTAAGTAACACAGAAAGAATTATTCTATCGACAACTGAAATATTTTTGATAAAATAACTATGTATGTACTTATTAATTAATTTAAGTTTATATTTTTTTTATAATAATTATTCCAGTACCTATACTTAAAAATGCTCATCCCCGCTTGTGTGTGGGTGTTGAGGTATATCCTGCCTGGCACAAAAATCTAGAAATTAAAAAGTGGCAACACTGTATGGAAATTTGACGGATAAAAAAAAATTCATACAGTGTTGCCACTTTTTAATTTTTGAGAGGTTTTCAATGTTACAGAAAAGAAAAAAAAAATCCAATAGAATATATTGAAATAAAAAAGGTTCCCCTTGGCTATAGGTTTCAAGAAACAGACAATATTTTAGCAAATAACATTAAACAAATTATATATGTATTACATATTCGATAGAACAAATTAGAAGCTACAGTTTCATATATTAAATCTTTTCTGGATATAGAAACAGACTGATATACAGACAAAACAAACAAACATCACACAAATAAAATATGTCAGCAAAGTAATAATTTTTGTGATTAGTAACTAGCCTAACAATTTATTTTAAATAGAATGCAATAATTTTTTTATAAAAGTAAAAGATTAATATTTTCTAGGTATGTTTGTACTTAGTTTTGAGAGATAATTTTTATTATACAGACAGATTAGTTTAAATTTTTCGTTCTCCTTTTGCTAACTGGGTGAGTTAAGTTTTTCACAGACGTTCTGAGGGGCTATTACGGCCGCTTTTGCAATATTGCTTTGCGTCCTCTTTGCGTTTTTTTTTGTACTGACTTTGAAACCTTGAAGACGAAAAGCAATATTGCAAATGCGGCCATAATAGGCCCTCTGTCTGTTGCTAACGTCATCTCTTGTTGGTTCAAGTAAAAAAAAATTGCGCCCATCAAAAAAACAAAAAAAATGTGTAGGCTAGGCTTAGTGCACTTTTACGACCGTAGGTAGATCACCCAGGTGCAAGTTCGGTCGGTGGGTCTTTTTACAATCGACATAATAACCCCAATGCCAGGTGCAGTAAGTAAACTACGGCGTAGTTAAGGCCAGGCTACGGCCAAATGATTTTGAAGGTGGTGAAAAATAGCGATTCAATATTTTGTAAAATTTTACCTTGAACCTCTTCTTCTTACCTACCATACCTTCTCTCTTGGTAAGTTACTACGAAATTTAAAACAAAAAATAACTTACTGTGCTAATCGGAAAATTTGAAAAACACAATGAGGGGTTTTCAAAGTGACAGAAAAGAAAAAAAAAGTTTCATAATACGCCGGTAGATGGCGGTGTCTAAAGCAATATAAGAGAAATGGGAGATCGAATATTGACTGAATCTTTGGATTGGATAATTTTCTGCTAAATATAAATCTTAATTTCACCTACTCCGTCACTGCCTCAGTTTAATTTTAATTTTTATGTTTCATTTTGAGCTATTGAATTATTCATTTCAGCTTGACCTATTGCTCCTGGCAGAGCGCCATCTGGTAGCAGCTTAATTAAACTTGTTTTTTTCTTCTGAGCTGTCAAAATGAAAACCTCTCATTATAAACATCGCTCATGAAAAATCTTTAAATATAGCATACATAACCACATATTATAGCATATACAGACTAACTAGAGATACTACGTATAGGTAATATAGAGCTAATATTTTACAGCAAATGTGCGATTATTTTACACAGATTTTACAAAGATTAAACAGCAATTTGAAATCTCAATCTGGCAACACTGACATAAAAAAATCAGTTGAATTTTTCTGCAATGGTGGCTGCGTTGTTAACATAACTCCGATGCTGACAACTTAAAAATTGCAATAAAATAAAGTTTATTATTATCTCTAGTTGGTCTGTGTTTATTATGCGTTGAGTGTTGGTTGATCAAATTTTAATTTCGAATATTAAGTTCGATGTATTTTACAAAGTAAAGACTTATTTCATATTCGAGCCCAGAAATAACAAATTAATTTCAGCATCACGCTTTCGCTTGATCAAGATGGCTGCCCATCTAATCAGTAGAAAATCAAGTTTTCTCCCTTGCGTTTTTTTAAGTGTTTTTTAGGTTTTTCAAGGTGGTACACATTTTCTAAGGTAAGAACTAGATAACAGTGATAATAATGTAATCAATAACTTTCTCTGAGTTTTTTAGGGGAAGTTAATTTCTGGGAAGGTTTTTTTTTTATATAATCCTGGCTTTGAGCTTGACCAAGCCAAGCCAAGAAAAGCTAGCTGTTATAACATCAAACCAGCATGAAACTAGATTAGGTAATTCTTTTTCAACCAATGATCTGAACATCTAGACCTAGATCATTGGTTATACCTGTATAATTCTGCTGTTTGTCAATAAGAAAGATAGGATAGAGCTAGCTCTATAGGTACAGTTAATAGACTAAAGGGTCGGTGGGTCGTTTTAGGAAAGTGCTTAGTGGGCTGAGTTAGTGGGTCAAGTAAGTTAGAAAAGAGCAAGCACTTTTGGTTGCCTAATTTTTAAAATATTATTTTGATTTTTACTCCGTAGGTACCTACTCAATATTAGTTCTACACCACACCACAAACATTGGCTAACATTCACAGATCAGTATTTGGAGGCTGCCTCTACTTGCTTGAGTTTCAACTATGACGACTCATTATCAAGTACAGATTATCCTGGCCCAGGCCGTCTCATACTTTGTTGAGCGTATGCTTCACTGTCTTGAAGTCAGATCTCGACTGTGTATAACATTAACAATAGTTTATTGTAATAATAATAACACATCACACTCAGAGCCCCTAACTAGGAAGAACCTGTATCTAGGGTGCCCGAAACACATACAGAGACAAACATCACACCCAGACCGGAAACAAACATCAATATGCATCATATCAATATTCGCCCCGCCCGGGAATCGAACCCGGGTGCACTCGCTTCTCAGTCCACATCACTGCCAACTGAGCTACGGAGCAGTCTAAAGTCTAAAAGCGGTGTAAAATCTATACTTTTCTTATATTTATCATCATTTTAGCCGAAAGCCGTCAAAGTTTTATTTTGACCCCGAGGTAAAAATTTCTGGTACTCAGACTTGAATGTGAATGTTAGCCTAAGTGCAGTGCTTTAGGTTGTCAAATTTTAAAATAAAAGTTTGATACTCAATAAAGTTCCACATCCACACCACAAACTTGGACTTAATCACTCCGCTCTCAGAATTATTGAGTATTAATGAATCGGTAATTAATAATGATCATTTTGCAGTATACTTAACACTACCAACACATGCAGTATGAATGAATTAAGCGAGTAGGGTGATTTTACAGAAAAATGGAGCCTGCAAAGTGTTTTATCTGCAATGAGAAGTGCAAACTGAAGTTTAGTTCTGAATACCTCTTTGCCAACAACGTAAGTATTTTAAATTTGCAATTGTATCCTTTAAATTAATCTATAGCTTCGAGGTGTTTCTGACAAGGCGACAATAAATCAAAATTATTATAACAGATTTCCCGAAGCAACATGGCTACTAATATCAAAACAAAAATCTGTCCTTGTCCAGGTGTCCAGTACATTGACCCTGTCAGGTGATCGAAACCAATGTAGGTATATAAAAGCTGTTTTTTTTTATATTTCGACCCATGATTCTTGGGGAAAGCTGTGGTTTGGTGAATTTAATTGCTCTTTCATTTATTACCAATGTGTTAGAAACACCCAGAATTTTATAGTAAAACTAGCCTCCCTGGTGAATTTCGTACCACCTTAGCTATTTATGATGTAAGTACATGTATTATACATACCTATATAACATTTCCTCTTGATCACTCTATCAATAAAAAAAAACCGCATCAAAAACCAATTCATAGTTTTTAAGATATAAGTAAGCTTAATAGAGGGACAGACGTGGGAAGCGACTTTTTTTAATACTATGTCTTGATTACTAAGAATTGTTTAAATTTCAGACCAATATTGATACAGGACGGAAACTTCAAGATATTGTGAGTGAAATTATTGGTAAACAAGTAAAAGATAATGGGCACTCCAGAGTTATTTGCAGAGACTGTAATAGGAACTGCCTCGACTATGATACCTGCCAGGCAAGGTAAATATAAAATGTTGTCTTATTCTAATTATCATGGTTATGTCCATATAATTAAATTAGACCTTGATATTGACCATGGATAAAAACTTTTCTTAAACTGCCAACTTTGATGTTTATTCACAATAATTGGAGTCAGCAGTGATTTATTCTGATGTATTTTTATTATATTATTACTAGGGGCTGCCCAGCGGTTTCACCCGCGCAGATTTCTCTAAACACAAGAATCCCGTTTTTTTCCGTTCCCGTGGCAATTTCGGGAAAGCCCTTCTTAGTGCCCACCTACACTCCCCAAGTAACCCACGTGCCAATTTTCAGCTTTCTACGCCCAGTAGTTTCAGCTCTGCGTTGTCTGTCAGTTAGTCAGTCAGTAACGGAAGAGTTTTACGTATATTATTAGTACTAGAGGCTGCCCCGCGGTATTTCCCGCGCAGATTTCTCATAAACACAAAATTCCCGTTTTGTCCCGTTCCCGTGGGAATTTCAGGAAATCCCTTCTTAGTGCTCACCTACACTCCCTAAGGAACCTACATGCAAAATTTCAGCCCGCTACGCCCAGTAGTTTCGGCTCTGCGTTGTCTGTCAGTCAGTCAGTCAGTCAGTAACGGAAGAGTTTTATATATATAGATTAATAATTATCGTAATATTTTTTTCTACAGTTTTTGGTGATTTTCGTAAAATAAAGAATTAGGTAATTCGTAATTCACTCAATTCATGAATTTTTAACTATTTATTTTCTTTCAGATTGTTAAAAATAAAAAGAGTTATGACTGAAAAATTCAAGAAAACCTTACCAAATTACAATCTGAACTATGACACTTATCCTGATTCTGCGTCGGTGGAGACCAAAAGTTTGTTGAGAAACATTGTGCCTAGAAACAATGTCCCTGGCAACATTAAGAAGCCCATAGTGTTGCCAGCGTCGAAAGTGGGAAATATAAAAGCACCGCCGTACATGGTTCTAAAAAATCTGGTTAGTAGAATTTTTACCTACTTCAAAAATAGGAGGGTGTTCAGTTTTATTAGTATGTGTGTATGTTTGTTTGCTATCATGTCGCGTTTGGCTGAAGAGGAATAATAGGAGAATCAGTATAACCATTACAGCAATTCATGTAATTAAGCAAGGCAAGCTGTTAAATCAAAACTACTTAACTGATTTTGATGAAACTTCTGCTGGTTTTATGTCCAAAAAAAAATTGAGTGATCTAGCTCACAATACAACTTCAAAAACAAATAACATAGGTATATTGATCAATTTATAATTTCTTGTATTTTATTTCAGCCAAATCTAAAAGTGACACAGGGATCGTTAGTTTTCACCAAATCGATATTGTCGACCGTCACAACACTAGCGACCGACACAAAAACTACTTCAAGCCCATCACTAGTCGATGAAATCGCATCACTAAACGAATCGAAGGAACAACTCTATCTCGATTCATCGATTCTGTCAGTTTCTACCGGTTCTATGCTAGGTTTTAACTCGCTTCCTTCGAATATTTTTGATAATAGCAAGAAAATTGATATCGAAATCGATAAAGACGTTCTTGCTAAAAGTTTGGAAGGGATTAACAATGAAAGTATGGAAATTGATGGATTGGTTGATGGAAGAACAGGTTCGTAAAATGGTTTTTGGAAACAATCGATTTGGCTGTATGGCCTATAATCCTTTGCCTGAATGGGCAATTTTTTTTAATTTTCCCAAATTAAAAATTTTAACATCTTTAATACTAAAATATTTTCCTAACAAAAAATATATTAATTCCAGATAACAGTCTCACAATGGCTAATCTAAAGTCAGAGAAAATTAACTCAGAGGTATGATTCTTTGTTATATGTTTCAAGTATTTTTATTTACTTTTAAATAAGTTCGATATATACTTTATACTTATAACTAGTCGACCCGGCGAACTTCGTACCGCCTAACCTATTACTATGTTGTGCATTTATTATACTTATAAACCTTCCTCTTTAATCACTCTATCTATTAAAAAACCGTATCAAAATCCGTTGCATAGTTTTAAAGTTATAAGCATAGATTGGAGCAGACGCGGGAAGGGACCTTGTTAACCGACTTCAAAAAAGGAAGTTATCAGTTTGACCTGTATGTATGTATGTTTGTCCGCGATTATCTAGAGTTTGGCTGAACCGATTTTGATGCGGTTTTCACAAAAGTATTTGTTACATTCAGGAGAAGGTTTTAGTACATATTTTTACCGACTTTAGAAAATAAGGAGTTCTCAGTTTTATGTAGGTATATGTAAATTTTGAAGGCGGGTGTCTTTAAAAAAAAAAAGAAAATATTTTAAACTATGTATTGATAAAACACAAAATAACAATGTACTTACCTATTTATGTAATGTTTTCAGGTATTTACATTAGTAAAAGATTCTATACAAAGTGGCGAGGATCATCTATCAATAAAGACAGATGACAATGAAAATGAGAATGAAGATGATAATCAGAATTACGATGAAGATGATAATGATAATTACAATTTGAGTTACAATGAAAATGGTAAACCAATTACTATAGGCGATTTGGAGATAATAGATGAGGCGGGTCTGACACACAACAAAAAGCAACAACGTAAGTACACAAATTCTCTATGAGTTTCAACATAATTTGTTTAGCAGTTGTACGTTTTTACGAGCCCCAAAAAATATTCCTTAAAATCATTTTTTTTTTGTTGACTATGTCATCTATACCAATATTATAAAGAGGGAAGATTTGTTTGTTTGTTTGTAACGAATAGGCTCCGGAAATACTGAACCGATTTGAAAAATTCTTTCACTGGTAGGAAGCTACATTAACCCCGAGTGTCATAGGCTATATTAGATTTTCAAAAAAAATTAGGGATCCTTACCTAAACTCAAATAATGTAACTCAAGGTGCAATATTTTTTCCATTGTTTACATATTTTGACAGGTGGTTTGTTGTTGTTGTTTATTTTTTATTCGGCCATTCTGGGCAGTCAAGAGAACATAGTCTATAGAGCCAAGTCTTTTGTAGTAAGTATCTTATATTCTATGGCGTAACGAAGTAAGCCGGGAAAGCTCGTCTATTGTAAAGCATTAAAACTAGACATACCTTACTGCGTTCACCAGCACGCCAAGCGTGGCGAATATGGAAAGAAAGCTACCTCTTCAATGTTTATCCTTTTGGCAATCTGTGGGGGATACCTATGTCCAGCAGTCGTGGACGTCTATCGGCTGTAACGATGATAATGATGAAACCCTTTCCCCTTTCTTCTCTACGCTGTAAAATCATTGCGAAAGGGCGTAGAATCATTTGACAGAGGAGGGCTCGTTTGGGGGCCTCTCGAGGCGACTATTGTCGTAAGGCAAGCCAAACATTTGTTTGCATGAGCCAATTGGTGGGCACCCTGAACTACCTCGCCTCTCACAGTATAGGATACTTTACCAAATAAGGTATCAATATTAATTAGATTAGTCTAATTGACTTTCAATAAGCGATATCTTGTATCTTATCAATCAATCAATATATATAAAACTCTTCCGTTACTGACTGACTGACAGACAACGCAGAGCCGAAACTACTGGTCGTAGCGGGCTGAAATTTTGCACGTAGGTTCCTTGGGGAGTGTAGGGGAAGACTAAGGAAAAAATTCCCAAAATTCCCATGGGAACGGGAAAAAACTGGATTTTTGTGTGCATGAGAAATCTGCGCGAGTGAAACCGCGGGACAGCCTCTAGTATTGAATAAATCTTATTTTTACTTTACTTTTAGCTTACTTTAAACATTTTACTTGCAGACACAATTCTTATGGAAGGCGAAGACGGTACACTGATACAAGTGACTAGCGGTCAAAAGTTCATATACGGTGACAATGAAATATCATTAATTATACCGAGAGATGGCGCTGACGTCGGCAGCGATATTGAAAACGAATGCGGTGACGAAAATGGTGATAATTATAATCAAGGTAAAAACTTTGTTATTTGGATTTAACACCCTGTATCATCAAAGTGATTGATAACATCCTGTATCAACAAAATTATTTAATGGTCTTATTAGAGCGTTACTAGCGCGAATCTAGTAACATATAGAAATCGCTTCAAGCGATAAGGTCGCCTTTTGTCAACTTACTAATGTTAGTTTTTAACCGACTTCAAAAAAGGAGGTTATCAGTTTGACCTGTATGTATGTATGTATGTTTGTCCTAGATTATCTCGAGTTTGGTTGAACCCATTTTGATGCGGTTTTCACAAAAGTATTTGTTACATTCAGGAGAAGGTTTAAGTTTCCTTTTAACCGACTTGAGAAAAGAGGAAGTTCTCAAATGTATGTGTGAATTTATTGAAGGCGGTCGGGTCTCTTTTTGTAAAAAATAAATTATAATATTTTTTTATGTTTTTAGATTCAAACGACGAGTCCCAAATAGAACTTCAAATGTCTGGCGACGAAGAGACAGCAAAAGCTATTATGAAAGCCAATGAAGAAGGTAACACTAATACATACATAACGTCACGCGTGTATCCCATCGGGGTAGGCAGAGACAATTGATTTCCACTTGCTACGATCCTGATCCTGACACACTTCTTTCGCTTCTTCTACAGTCATAACCTTTTCATACACGCACGTCGGTTTCGTGAACTCTTCCCGCGGCCTTTCCTCAGAACGTCACCAATGTGGTCGGTGAACGTTCTCCGTGGCCTACCTCTTCCCACCGTGCCTTCCGCATCCGCTCTATATATTTCTTTTGTCAATCCCCTGTCATCCATCCGCTCTAAGCGACCAAACCACCGAAGCATACCCTTTTCAATCTTCTTTTACATTTATCTAAATAATTTCTTTTATACAAAAAAGGAACCCACCTTCAATAAACTGATACACACATAAACTGAGAACTTTCTCTGTTCCGAAGTCGGTTAAAATTGGTACTAAAACCTTCTCCTGAATGTAACAAATACATTTTCTGAAAACCGCATCAAAATCGGTGCAGCCAAACTCGAGATAATCGCGGACAAACATACATACATACAGGTCAAACTTATAACCTCCTTTTTTGAAGTCGGTTAATTAAATAATATACATTGACTGCTCCATTGCTCAGTTGGCAGTGATGTGGACTGAGTAAGCGGGTGCACCTGGGTTCGATTATCGGCGGGCCGAATCGAATATTGATATGATGAATATCGATGTTTGTTTCCGGTCTGGGTGTAATGTTCGTCTCTGTATATGTTTCGGGCTCCCTAGATACAGGTTCTTCCTAGTTAGGGGCTCTGAGTTTGATGTGTTATTATTACTTACTCGGTCCACATCACTGCCGTCAGAGCTACGGAGCAGTAAAAAAATACTTTTTTTTTTTACTTTTTTTTTTATAGTTTTTTGTACATTAATATTTATTTATTTTTGTGGTTGCTAGGTGGCGCCTACATAGCAGTCCAATCAGGCGAATTCTTCAAAGTGAAATCAGTCGAAAGCAAGACGGCAGATGCGACCGGCCCCGAGAACTACTTCGAGAAGAAAGGAGATAGCTATATTTGCCTGATTTGCTCTAATAAGAAACAGACCGGTGAGTTTTGAACGATTTTACACTTTATTGTAGTGTAAGTTGTGCGTTTCTTGGCATCGCTTCTTATTATTGGCATATTAAACCCTTTAGCCTAAAGAGTCCTTTTACGCGAACAGTGGCGCCATTCTAGAAAAAGAAAACATCTTTACTAATATTATAAAGAGGAAAGATGAATGAATGAATGAATGATATCTTTATTGCACAAAAAACATAAAAACAAGAACATTAATAGTACAGTAAGTTGACAAAAGGCGACCTTATCGCTTTGATTTGTTTGAAAGATTTGTTTGTTTGTTTGTAATTGTAACGAATAGGCTCCGGAAATACTGAACCGATTTGAAAAATTATTTCACTGGTAGAAAGCTACGCTATCCCCGAGTGACATAGGCTATATTAGATTTTCAAAAAAATTAGGGATCCTTACTTAAACGCAAATAATGTAACCCAAGGTGCAATATTTTTACCGTTGTTTACATATTTTGACAGGTGGTTTGTTGTTGTTGTCAAGGCTGTACGGCTTAGTGCCATTGCCTTTCCCTGTGGGATAAATGAAGTTTAAAAAAAAAAATGTTGTTGTTGTTTGTTTTTGGATTCGCCCATTCTGGGGGCAGTCAAAAGAACATAGTCTATAGAGCCAAGTGTTTTAGTAGTCTTATATTCTATGGCGTAACGAAGTAAGCCGGGACAGCTTGTATCTTATAATCGTCACAAAATAAGAAGCCCGTTGACTGGGGGCCTAAAATGTAATTAATTGAACTGTAAAATATAAATGAATGAAACAAAAATATATATTATTAATATAACCTCTGGTATCTATCTAGGCGATTAACAATATTTTTTTAAATTTATTTATTCAGTTTCATTTTACAAGAAATTACATTTTAAGCCCCGTGTCGCCGGGCTTCTTTAATTTGTGACGACATTTTTGAATGAACGCATTATTTATTTATTTTATTTAATAGAAGAGTAAATTAGATGTATATTTTAGATTCGGTCCCGGGCGGCTACTGCTCGCCGTCGGCCGCGGCGCTGGTGGCGCACCTGCGCGCCGCGCACGCCGCGCGCGTGTACGTGTGCGCCGCCTGCGGGGAGGCCTTCAAGAGGAAAGGAGACTATAGTCGACATATTGGTAAGTGATGGAAATAGAAAGAAAGTAAACACGTTTATTTACAAGCCACAACGACAGTGAAAAAAAAAAAACAAAGAAAATAACAAAACAAAGAAAAACAAAATAAAACTAAAAATAGAAAAAAAAAAAAAAAAAGCAGTGTCTCTGTAAATAGTGATTGGAGTCATGATAATTGTAAAAAAAACTCGTCGGATAAGAAAATAACAAAACAAAGAAAAAACAAAATAAAATTACAGATAGAAAAAAAAATACAGTGTCTCGGTAAATAGTGATTGGAGTCATGATGATGGTAAAACAAACTCGTCGGATAAGAAAATAACAAAACAAAGAAAAAACAAAATAAAACTACAAATAGAAAAAAAAAAACAGTGTCTCGGTAAATAGTGATTGGAGTCATGATGATGGTAAAAAAATCTAGTCGGATAAAATGAAAGTGTACCTTTTTGTTGTAAAGTTATTCTGCTTCGGGTGCTTTTACAACTCGCTTGTTTAAGCTTCAAGCCATAAACCACTGCTCGGGTTTTAAGAGCCAGTTTACCGCGATGTTAGCGCCATTTCGGAACAATAATTATATCTTCTAAACTAAGTCAAATATCAAAAATGTAGCACAGTATGACACTAGATAATGTAGCCTAGTGTTTTTAGGGCACTGTTGTATAGCTTTTAAATTAAAGACCAAAGAAAGTTACAAAGTGTTGCTCAACAATCTGTTTATAATTTTGTTCTTTTAAGTTGTGACTATTTTACTGTGGTCAAAAAATACTAATCAAGATTATCTAGTGTCATACTGTGCCACATTTTTGATATTTGCCTTAATTTAGAAGATATTAATTTTTTTCGTGCAAAAATCGCGCTAGCATCGCTGTAAACTGGCTCTTAAAATCTACTGTATCTTTATGAATAACACCGAAATTAGAAGTGACCACAGAAATTGTTTTCCTACAATTTCCTTGCAATTCTTTTTTGTTTGATAATGATAATTACCAATATATATAAAACTCTTCCGTTACTGACTGACTGACTGACTGACTGACTGACAACGCAGAGCCGAAACTACTGGGCGTAGAAAGCTGAAAATTTGCACGTGGGTTCCTTGGGGAGTGTAGGTGAGCACTAAGAAGGGATTTCCCGAAATTCCCACGGGAACGGGAAAAAACGGGATTTTGGTGTTTATGAGAAATCTGCGCGAGTGAAACCGCGGGGCAGCCTCTAGTTACCAATAAATTTATAACTATTATTCACAGCAACGCACGGCCAGAAATCTTTGACCTCCTCAGCGATACTAAAGAAGTACGAATGTGAAACGTGCCACAAGAAGTTTGTTTCGCGGAACCTTTTGAAGGAGCACTTTAACGTGCACAGCGGGGAGAGGCCTTATGTATGCACTGTTTGCGGCAAGTCATTCGCTTCGAAGTATAGTTTTCAGACGCATCAGAAGATTCATTTGGTGAGTTATTTTGTTAATGAACCTAGCTTTCCCGGCGAACTATTTATTGATATGTCGTAGGAAGATTTGATAATAAGGATTTTTTGCAAAAAAAACCAAGGGATTATGCGAAAACCCGGATAATTTGATATAACGATTATTATTTTCCAATCATACTGACAAAAAGCAGTTTTTTTGCAAAACCCGGATAATTTGATTATAGTTCTTTTTTTCAATCATCCTGACAAAAAGTAGTTTTTTTGCAAAAAAAAAACCTAGTATTATTGCAAAATTTGAAACCTTTCTATACTCTGATTGGCTACATTATTGCTGGCTAGTTAACTCTCATTCTGATTGGTTCATTAAAATACCTTTGACACTACAGAAAACCAATCAGAATAAGAGTTGTACAGCAAGCAATATAATCTAGCCAATCAGAGTTAAGAAAGCTTTTTAATTTTGCAATTATACTAGGTTTTTTTTTTGCAAAAAAACTGATTTTTGTCAGGATGATTGAAAAAAAAGTAATCCTTTTATCAAATTATCCGAGTTTTCGCAAAATTCATAGTTATTTTTTTGCAAAAAACCTAATTATCAAATCTTCCTACGACATATACGCAGGATGGGTTATTTGCTTCATATACAGGGTGTAATTTTTTTTTTTTGATAATGGTGTAAGTTTTTTTTGTGATATCCAGGACCGGCCGCGGCCGTTCCAGTGCGCGACGTGCCAGAAGACGTTCTTCACGCAGCAGAACCTCGCGCAGCACGAGAAGACGCACTCCGGCGTGCGCGACTTCAAGTGCTCCAGCTGCGGTAACTTGCCTAGTCGACCCGCCTAACCTTTCACTTTCTTGTGAACGTATTATACTTAAAAAACTTCCTCTTGAATCACTCTATGTATTAAAAAAGAACGCATCAAAATCCGTTGCGTAGTTTTAAAGATATAAGCATACATAGGGACAGATGCGGGAAGCGACTTTATTTTATACTATGTATTGATATTGACTAGAAACTACCCCGCGGTTTTTCCCGCGCATATTTCTCATAAAAACAAAAATCCCGTTTATTCCCGTTCCCGTAGGAATTTCGGGAAATCCTTTCTTAGTGCTCACCCACTCTTCCCTAGGAACCTACGTGCAAAATTTCAGCCCGCTACGCTCAGTAGTTTCGGCTCTGCGTTGTCTGTCAGTCAGTCAGTCAGTAATGGAAGAGTTTTATATATATTGATAGTCGACCCGGCTAACTCCGTACCGTCTAACCTATTACTATGTTGTGCATGTATTATACTTATAAAGCTTCCTCTTGAATCTCTCTATGTACTTAAAAAAAAAGCGTCATCAAAATCCATTGCATAGTTTTAAGGATTTAAGCATTCATAGGAACAGACGCGGGACGCTACTTTGTTTTATGCTATGTATTGATAACAACCAAATTGATACTTTTTTTTTAGAGACCCGCCTTCAATAAATTGACACATACATAAACTGAGAACTTCCTCCTTTTTTAGTCGGTTAAAATAGGTACTCAAACCTTCTCCTGAATGTAACAAAAACTTTTGTAACAACCGCTTCAAAATCGGTTCAGCCAAAGTCGAGATAATCGCGGAGAAATAATGATACAAACATACAGGTCAAATTGATAACCTCCTTTTTTAACCCCCCAAACGAAAATTCAAAGAGGGGTGTTATAATTTCAACGTGTGTATCTGTCTGTCTGTGGCATCGTAAAGCCCAAACGCTCTAGTTCTAGTAAAGTTGATGAGAGGTGTGTGTCGAGGGTTTTTATATATATTTTTTAATTTGAGTTATTGAAGTCGGTTAAAACAAACTTTTACTCCACAGATAAAGCGTTCCTAACGCAGCATAACTTGGAAGTTCACTCTTTAGTTCACTCCGGAGTGAAGCCCTTTGTGTGCGGCATCTGCGACAAGTCCTTCGCGAGGAAACCGGAGATCAGAGATCACATGCGCACGCACACCGGTAAGTCACCTAGATAATCTATACCAATATTATAAAGAGGAAAGATTTGTTTGTTTGTTTGTAACGAATACTCCGGAAATACTGAACCGATTTGAAAAATCTTTCACTGGTCACACTATCCCCGAGTGACATAGGCTATATTAGATTTTCAAAAAAATTTGGGATCCTTACTCAAACTCTTCAACTAATGTAACCCAAGGTGCAATATTTTTTCCGTTGTTTACATATTTTGACAGGTGGTTTGTTGTTGTTGTTTATTTTTTATTCGGCTATTCTGGGCAGTCAAAAGAACATAGTCTATAGAGCCAAGTCTTTAGTAGTATCTTATATTCTATGGCGTAACGAAGTAAGCCGGGACCGCTCGTATAGTAATAAAAATTAAAATAAAACTAACTAGGAACGCCACTGAGTCGAGATAAAGTCAAAAATGATTTATTATATATGATACAAGATATCACTTTTGAAAGTCAATTAGACTATCTAATTGGTATTGATACCTTATTTGAGTGTACTTAAAGTATCCTATACTGTGAGAGGCGAGGTAGTTCAGGGTGCCCACCAATTAGCTCAGGCAAACAAATGTTTGCCTTGCCTTAAAGAAAGCAATAAATTTTTATTTGCTCAAACTAAACACCCCAAAATTAAAAATTACACAAAAAAATACACCAAAACTCGTAAAAAAGAACAAACTAATATAAATTAAATGAAACAAAAAATAATACTTAAATAATCAGCTGCTTATGGTGTGTCGTAGTTGGTGCAAAATGGCATCAACTCAGCATTTGCTGAAGGCTTTCACCAACAGCGCTGATTTTCAGTCAATGCCAGCAGTGACCCACAAGCGTCATTTGCGAGAGCATGTACCAGCAAGGCCTTACGACAATAGTCGCCTGGAGAGGCCCCCAAACGAGCCCTCCTCTGTCAAATGATTCTACTCCCTTTTTGCAACGATTTTATAAAAATGTTTGATGAAAAACATAATAAATCCAACCATTACTAAGTTATACTGATATAGATCAGTCTCACTCAGCCGCATTTTTGTTGTCTCGGGCAATTATACTGCAGCCAATTTTTTTTTATACCTACGTATAGTTTTTCTTTTGTGGGTTGCCTGAAAGTCAATTCAATTCAAATTCAATTTGTAGCCTGAATTTATTAATGTACATTTTTTTATTTTACTTTGTATGCATGAAAGTGTTTTCTATTCTATTCTTTTTGGTTCATATGTTACAAGGCATAGCACAGCTAAAGTAGCGCCACCTGCGGAAAAAATGTATATCTTCTTAACTAAGGCTAATATCAAAAATGTGGAACAGTATTCCACTAGATAATGCAGCCTAGTATTTTAAGGGCACTGTTGTTGCTTTTAGACCAAAGAAAGCTACAGATTGTTGCCAAAAGTGGCCGTTTTTAGCAACACTTTGTAGCTTTTCGTGGTCTTTAACCGAAAAGCCTCACAACACTATCTGGTGGAATACTGTTCCACATTTTTGACATTTGTCTTAGTTAAGAAGATATTATTTTTTTTCGGGGGTCGCGCTACTTTAGTATGCCTCTTAAGACGATATACGACAAATAAATCAAACGACCGAATGAACAGGGTCTATCTCTTTGATATAGCATACTGAGGGAAAGGGACAGTCATATGTCAGTCGCCCACATCGGTTACTAGATTTTATTGGAAAAAGTAATAAATATTGAATATCTATTTAATTATTACTTTTAAATAAAATCTGAATTACCAGAATTTGATTTTGTTTATTATCATTATTCCTAGGTAGTTTTAACAAAAACTAGTAAGTTATTTCGAAGAACTAGCTATTCCCGTTTTTAGGAAAGGTTATCTTCGACGAAATAATGTATCGAGATTTTTTGATTCCAGTAGTGTTTCTGAATTATAAAAAACTTTGTTATATCCTCAAAAGGTTATATTGAAATTCCAGATCTTTACCTACTATTAGTATAGATTATGAGAATTACTTGATTTAAAAAACCTTCAAAACTCATATAGCGTCTTAACCTCAGTATGTGTGTTTTTTCATCACGAGTAAACTTTACCAAGCTGTAATAACATTACCCTTCTTGTCCAAACCAAAGGGGAGCGTCCCTTCTCGTGCAGTATCTGCGGGCTGGCGTTCGCGCAGCGCTCCAACCTGCACTCGCACGTGCGCGCCAAGCACTGCGCCGAGCGGCCGCACGCCTGCGCGCTGTGCCCGCAGCGGTTCAAGCGGCGCCGGTGAGTTAGTGCCGCCCACTGCTGGACACAGGCCTCCCACATACATCGCCGCGCGCTGTGCCCGCAGCGGTTCAAGCGGCGCCGGTGAGTTAGTGCCGCCCACTGCTGGACACAGGCCTCCCACATACATCGCCGCGCGCTGTGCCCGCAGCGGTTCAAGCGGCGCCGGTGAGTTAGTGCCGCCCACTGCTGGACACAGGCCTCCCACATACATCGCCGCGCGCTGTGCCCGCAGCGGTTCAAGCGGCGCCGGTGAGTTAGTGCCGCCCACTGCTGGACACAGGCCTCCCACATACATCGCCGCGCGCTGTGCCCGCAGCGGTTCAAGCGGCGCCGGTGAGTTAGTGCCGCCCACTGCTGGACACAGGCCTCCCACATACATCGCCGCGCGCTGTGCCCGCAGCGGTTCAAGCGGCGCCGGTGAGTTAGTGCCGCCCACTGCTGGACACAGGCCTCCCACATACATCGCCGCGCGCTGTGCCCGCAGCGGTTCAAGCGGCGCCGGTGAGTTAGTGCCGCCCACTGCTGGACACAGGCCTCCCACATACATCGCCGCGCGCTGTGCCCGCAGCGGTTCAAGCGGCGCCGGTGAGTTAGTGCCGCCCACTGCTGGACACAGGCCTCCCACATACATCGCCGCGCGCTGTGCCCGCAGCGGTTCAAGCGGCGCCGGTGAGTTAGTGCCGCCCACTGCTGGACACAGGCCTCCCACATACATCGCCGCGCGCTGTGCCCGCAGCGGTTCAAGCGGCGCCGGTGAGTTAGTGCCGCCCACTGCTGGACACAGGCCTCCCACATACATCGCCGCGCGCTGTGCCCGCAGCGGTTCAAGCGGCGCCGGTGAGTTAGTGCCGCCCACTGCTGGACACAGGCCTCCCACATACATCGCCGCGCGCTGTGCCCGCAGCGGTTCAAGCGGCGCCGGTGAGTTAGTGCCGCCCACTGCTGGACACAGGCCTCCCACATACATCGCCGCGCGCTGTGCCCGCAGCGGTTCAAGCGGCGCCGGTGAGTTAGTGCCGCCCACTGCTGGACACAGGCCTCCCACATACATCGCCGCGCGCTGTGCCCGCAGCGGTTCAAGCGGCGCCGGTGAGTTAGTGCCGCCCACTGCTGGACACAGGCCTCCCACATACATCGCCGCGCGCTGTGCCCGCAGCGGTTCAAGCGGCGCCGGTGAGTTAGTGCCGCCCACTGCTGGACACAGGCCTCCCACATACATCGCCGCGCGCTGTGCCCGCAGCGGTTCAAGCGGCGCCGGTGAGTTAGTGCCGCCCACTGCTGGACACAGGCCTCCCACATACATCGCCGCGCGCTGTGCCCGCAGCGGTTCAAGCGGCGCCGGTGAGTTAGTGCCGCCCACTGCTGGACACAGGCCTCCCACATACATCGCCGCGCGCTGTGCCCGCAGCGGTTCAAGCGGCGCCGGTGAGTTAGTGCCGCCCACTGCTGGACACAGGCCTCCCACATACATCGCCACGCACTGTGCCCGCAGCGGTTCAAGCGGCGCCGGTGAGTTAGTGCCGCCCACTGCTGGACACAGGCCTCCCACATACATCGCCACGCACTGTGCCCGCAGCGGTTCAAGCGGCGCCGGTGAGTTAGTGCCGCCCACTGCTGGACACAGGCCTCCCACATACATCGCCACGCACTGTGCCCGCAGCGGTTCAAGCGGCGCCGGTGAGTTAGTGCCGCCCACTGCTGGACACAGGCCTCCCACATACATCGCCGCGCGCTGTGCCCGCAGCGGTTCAAGCGGCGCCGGTGAGTTAGTGCCGCCCACTGCTGGACACAGGCCTCCCACATACATCGCCGCGCGCTGTGCCCGCAGCGGTTCAAGCGGCGCCGGTGAGTTAGTGCCGCCCACTGCTGGACACAGGCCTCCCACATACATCGCCACGCACTGTGCCCGCAGCGGTTCAAGCGGCGCCGGTGAGTTAGTGCCGCCCACTGCTGGACACAGGCCTCCCACATACATCGCCACGCACTGTGCCCGCAGCGGTTCAAGCGGCGCCGGTGAGTTAGTGCCGCCCACTGCTGGACACAGGCCTCCCACATACATCGCCACGCACTGTGCCCGCAGCGGTTCAAGCGGCGCCGGTGAGTTAGTGCCGCCCACTGCTGGACACAGGCCTCCCACATACATCGCCACGCACTGTGCCCGCAGCGGTTCAAGCGGCGCCGGTGAGTTAGTGCCGCCCACTGCTGGACACAGGCCTCCCACATACATCGCCGCGCGCTGTGCCCGCAGCGGTTCAAGCGGCGCCGGTGAGTTAGTGCCGCCCACTGCTGGACACAGGCCTCCCACATACATCGCCGCGCGCTGTGCCCGCAGCGGTTCAAGCGGCGCCGGTGAGTTAGTGCCGCCCACTGCTGGACACAGGCCTCCCACATACATCGCCGCGCGCTGTGCCCGCAGCGGTTCAAGCGGCGCCGGTGAGTTAGTGCCGCCCACTGCTGGACACAGGCCTCCCACATACATCGCCGCGCGCTGTGCCCGCAGCGGTTCAAGCGGCGCCGGTGAGTTAGTGCCGCCCACTGCTGGACACAGGCCTCCCACATACATCGCCGCGCGCTGTGCCCGCAGCGGTTCAAGCGGCGCCGGTGAGTTAGTGCCGCCCACTGCTGGACACAGGCCTCCCACATACATCGCCACGCGCTGTGCCCGCAGCGGTTCAAGCGGCGCCGGTGAGTTAGTGCCGCCCACTGCTGGACACAGGCCTCCCACATACATCGCCACGCACTGCGCCGAGCGGCCGCACGCCTGCGTGCTGTGGCTGTTGTCTGTTGCTTAAAATATACAGTTTGTTGCCTAAAGTGTCCGCTTTAGTTTCCTAACAGAATATTTCTAAGATCACTAGCTGACCCGGCAAACGTCGTTTTGCTATATAAATAATGTTTTGACCTATTTAAAATATGCTCACAAAAGGTATAATGTGTCCGTGTCGGGGCGCAGGCTGCTGCAGTACCACGTGCGCGCGCGGCACACGGGCGAGCGGCCGCTGGCCTGCGCGCTCTGCGGCGCCACCTTCGTGTACCCCGAGCACTGGAAGAAGCACGTGCGCGCGCACAGCGGCGAGCGGCCCTACGGCTGCGAGGTACCGTAGTCAATATCAATACATACCAATATTATAAAGAGGAAAGATTTGTTTGTTTGTAACGAATAGGCTCCGGAAATACTGAACCGATTTGAAAAATTATTTCACTGGTAGGAAGCTAAATTAACCCCGAGTGACATAGGCTATATTAGATTTTCAAAAAAAATAGGAATCATTACCTAAACTCAAATAATGTAACCCAAGGTGCAATATTTTTACCGTTGTTTACATATTTTGACAGGTGGTTTGTTGTTGTTGTTGTTTGTTTTTTATTCGGCCATTCTGGCCAGTCAAAAGAACATAGTCTATAGAGCCAAGTCTTTTGTAGTATCTTATATTCTATGGCGTCACGAAGTAAGCCGGGAAAGCTCGTACATACTAAAACGACCCACCGACCAAGTCTAACGTGTAAAACCAAAACACTGTATCTCGGATGTAAAATTTGAAATTGATTTGTTGCAACTAAAGCATATTTGGATTCAAACTGTTACATTATCACCATACAAATAAAGGATTTTTTGGTTTTCAAATTATAAATTAATAGTCAAGCGTACGCGCAAGCTTCTTTAGGCTACTAGTGAATATGTATAGGGACTACCCCATATTTTTTATATTTATTCTTCTTCTTCTTCTTCTCTAGTGGGGGTTGATGAGTGCCTGCACATAGCTCGCGTAGTTGGAGCCATTGTACATATCCCCACTTTATTGGAGCCATCCGAAGCGTGGATGCTCCCACAGCTCAGTCAGGTGGTCAGCTGGGCCGCAAATTATAATATATTTTTTTCCACTATCAATGCATTCTGATGTGGATTTTTCATTTTCTTAACCCCATTGCAAAAACTTGCAAATGAGGGTAGTTTTATGTTTGATTTTGCTTGACGTGATTTCGTGAAAATTTTTGTTTGAGTGGATTTTCTTTATTAAATAACAATTATACTTATAGAAAAACACCAAGACCACACTTTTAACACTTGCCACTAACTTTCCGCGATTTTGGAAAAATAATTTGTGGAGCCAATTATTTTGTTGCCAGTGTTACCAGGCAATTATTTTTTTATATTTGTTATTAAAATTAATAAATTACTCTTGAACACTTCAGGGAGATGTTCTTCTTTACGATTATTACGGTTTCTAATTAAAAGGCATGATTATGCTTTACTTTTATGCGAACCCATTAAAAATTTACATCTTTTTCAATATAATGTTCTTGCATAACGAGATCAATCTTTCACTTGATTCGACATCGATGCTACTGACGATCAGGCAGACATCCAGACTTAGATATTGACTAACAAATTGACAGCCAGAGAAACATTAAGTAAGGCTCAACTAACAGACAGACACAGATACAACAGATAGACCAACTAAAGATAATACCATCAACATCGTCTCAGCTGAATGATTTCAACTTATGGTCAACGTTCTTCCAACTTACTCTCCATACAGGCCGACCACGACAATGTCGCCTACTACCCGCCCGCACACGATCATTCGCAGTGCCCAGTTTAGATTGATCTCTTTTGAACGGTAGGCACCGCACACCGCGGCTTGCGCGCTCACTTTCAGGTCTACTTTGTTTGGTTTTGCCAAACACTGTAACTCAAGTCGCGTCAAGGTTGCTAAAACAACACTGTAACTGGAGTTGCCGTGTTATGCAATTACAATCCTTATATTTTAGTAGTTACAGTGTAATTTGTTTTTCACGAAAACTTTAATATACAGTGTGTCCGAGAAAGTTATAACATAATTTTAAGGGTAAATAAAAAAATAAAATAAATAAATAAATAAATAAATTTTAAGGGTGTATTCTATGATCAATTTCATCGATGAAAACACCCCATATGGGGGGTCGCAGCCTCACCCCCCCTTCAGTATGATGTTTTTAATTTTTTTTTTGCAAAAGTCGACCCCGCCTACTTTTAAATTCACAGTTAAAGATCTAAGGCTCACAGAACCATCATTAAGGTCTTGATCAAAGGCTAAGTAGTTAGGCTACCTAAGTTACTAATTACTAACAAAATAACCAAGTATTGCTTTTTAAAGATGATAAACCAAAAAAAAAAATTTTTTTTGTACATTTTTTACGGTTTTTCAAAGTTTTCACAAAAAAATGCAGATACATTTTTTTTTTTTGTGTTTTATTGTTAGCTTTTGAGTTGTTCTCCAAATTGGTATTAGATTTATTTCTCTACGTCTATTACTTCAGAAATTATCAACTACCATTCTTCGCTTGCTTCGCTTTTACCTTTTAATTTAAGATGTCAGTTTAACCCACTTTTATTAAAAAATAAAGTCAATATTTAATTCTTTTGTTAGTAAAAGTAAAGTAAAAAGTAAAAAATGATTTATTCAATACAGGATACAAGATATCGCTTATTGAAAGTCAATTAGACTAATCTAATTAATATTGATACCTTATTTCGTAAAGTATCCTATACTGATAGAGGCGAGGTAGTTCAGGGTGCCCACTAATTGGCTCAGGCAATCAAATGTTTGCCTTGCCTTACGACAATGGTCGCCTGGAGACGCCCCCACACGAGCCCTCCTCTGTCAAATGATTCTACTCCCTTTCGCAATGATTTTACAGCGTAGAGAAGAAAGGGGTAACAAACTCTACTTTACAATTTATCTCTCTCTTTTTTTTGTTCTTATGTGACATTACAATTTAATTTACAATACAAAGAACATAAATTAATAAGATTTAAAGTACATACATGAAATAATAAAATATCGTGCAGAGCTAGACTACTTCCATGCGTCTTTGTCGTTTTCATAATCATCAACATAGTTATTTTGGTAGCTTATTACTTGCCTTCGTACAAGACCTAAATTAAGAGTCCTTTTACGAGAACAGTGGCGCCACTCTTGAAAAAAATATATTCTAAAGTAAGGCTTTTTTTCAGAAAAAAGTGCTCCCTTGTGCATAAAATCTTGGTCCCTAGTATTTTTTTAGTATTTAAAATAATATCTAGGTTTAGAATATTTATTTTTGACTATTTGTTGCTAAAAGTGGCCACTTTATGTGAATACTGTTTCATGTATTACTGTTTGTTCCTAAAAGTTGCTAAAAGTGGCTAACTTTCTTTGATGTATAACGTAAAATCTATACATAAGTTCCCTAAAAATACTAGGCTACATTATTTAGTGTCATACTGTGCCACATTTTTGATATTTGCCTTAGTTTAGAAGTTTTTTTTTTCCGAGAATGGCGCTAGCATCGCAGTAAACTGGCTCTTGAACATATTTTGTCAATGAATGAATTTCAATGCAGACACTGTATATAGTAAGTAATGTTGTCAGGTGTGCGGCCGCACGTTCGCCTCCCGCGACAGCCGCAACGCGCACCGCTTCGTGCACTCGCACAAGAAGCCCTACGAGTGTCTCGTGTGCGGCGCGGGCTACATGCGGCGCCCGCGACTGTACCACCACATGAACACCACGGTTAGTGTTAGTGTTAGTACCACAGTACGAGTGTCTCGTGTGCGGCGCGGGCTACATGCGGCGCCCGCGACTGTACCACCACATGAACACCACGGTTAGTGTTAGTGTTAGTACCACAGTACGAGTGTCTCGTGTGCGGCGCGGGCTACATGCGGCGCCCGCGACTGTACCACCACATGAACACCACGGTTAGTGTTAGTGTTAGTACCACAGTACGAGTGTCTCGTGTGCGGCGCGGGCTACATGCGGCGCCCGCGACTGTACCACCACATGAACACCACGGTTAGTGTTAGTGTTAGTACCACAGTACGAGTGTCTCGTGTGCGGCGCGGGCTACATGCGGCGCCCGCGACTGTACCACCACATGAACACCACGGTTAGTGTTAGTGTTAGTACCACAGTACGAGTGTCTCGTGTGCGGCGCGGGCTACATGCGGCGCCCGCGACTGTACCACCACATGAACACCACGGTTAGTGTTAGTGTTAGTACCACAGTACGAGTGTCTCGTGTGCGGCGCGGGCTACATGCGGCGCCCGCGACTGTACCACCACATGAACACCACGGTTAGTGTTAGTGTTAGTACCACAGTACGAGTGTCTCGTGTGCGGCGCGGGCTACATGCGGCGCCCGCGACTGTACCACCACATGAACACCACGGTTAGTGTTAGTGTTAGTACCACAGTACGAGTGTCTCGTGTGCGGCGCGGGCTACATGCGGCGCCCGCGACTGTACCACCACATGAACACCACGGTTAGTGTTAGTGTTAGTACCACAGTACGAGTGTCTCGTGTGCGGCGCGGGCTACATGCGGCGCCCGCGACTGTACCACCACATGAACACCACGGTTAGTGTTAGTGTTAGTACCACAGTACGAGTGTCTCGTGTGCGGCGCGGGCTACATGCGGCGCCCGCGACTGTACCACCACATGAACACCACGGTTAGTGTTAGTGTTAGTACCACAGTACGAGTGTCTCGTGTGCGGCGCGGGCTACATGCGGCGCCCGCGACTGTACCACCACATGAACACCACGGTTAGTGTTAGTGTTAGTACCACAGTACGAGTGTCTCGTGTGCGGCGCGGGCTACATGCGGCGCCCGCGACTGTACCACCACATGAACACCACGGTTAGTGTTAGTGTTAGTACCACAGTACGAGTGTCTCGTGTGCGGCGCGGGCTACATGCGGCGCCCGCGACTGTACCACCACATGAACACCACGGTTAGTGTTAGTGTTAGTACCACAGTACGAGTGTCTCGTGTGCGGCGCGGGCTACATGCGGCGCCCGCGACTGTACCACCACATGAACACCACGGTTAGTGTTAGTGTTAGTACCACAGTACGAGTGTCTCGTGTGCGGCGCGGGCTACATGCGGCGCCCGCGACTGTACCACCACATGAACACCACGGTTAGTGTTAGTGTTAGTACCACAGTACGAGTGTCTCGTGTGCGGCGCGGGCTACATGCGGCGCCCGCGACTGTACCACCACATGAACACCACGGTTAGTGTTAGTGTTAGTACCACAGTACGAGTGTCTCGTGTGCGGCGCGGGCTACATGCGGCGCCCGCGACTGTACCACCACATGAACACCACGGTTAGTGTTAGTGTTAGTACCACAGTACGAGTGTCTCGTGTGCGGCGCGGGCTACATGCGGCGCCCGCGACTGTACCACCACATGAACACCACGGTTAGTGTTAGTGTTAGTACCACAGTACGAGTGTCTCGTGTGCGGCGCGGGCTACATGCGGCGCCCGCGACTGTACCACCACATGAACACCACGGTTAGTGTTAGTGTTAGTACCACAGTACGAGTGTCTCGTGTGCGGCGCGGGCTACATGCGGCGCCCGCGACTGTACCACCACATGAACACCACGGTTAGTGTTAGTGTTATTACCACAGTACGAGTGTCTCGTGTGCGGCGCGGGCTACATGCGGCGCCCGCGACTGTACCACCACATGAACACCACGGTTAGTGTTAGTGTTAGTACCACAGTACGAGTGTCTCGTGTGCGGCGCGGGCTACATGCGGCGCCCGCGACTGTACCACCACATGAACACCACGGTTAGTGTTAGTGTTAGTACCACAGTACGAGTGTCTCGTGTGCGGCGCGGGCTACATGCGGCGCCCGCGACTGTACCACCACATGAACACCACGGTTAGTGTTAGTGTTAGTACCACAGTACGAGTGTCTCGTGTGCGGCGCGGGCTACATGCGGCGCCCGCGACTGTACCACCACATGAACACCACGGTTAGTGTTAGTGTTAGTACCACAGTACGAGTGTCTCGTGTGCGGCGCGGGCTACATGCGGCGCCCGCGACTGTACCACCACATGAACACCACGGTTAGTGTTAGTGTTAGTACCACAGTACGAGTGTCTCGTGTGCGGCGCGGGCTACATGCGGCGCCCGCGACTGTACCACCACATGAACACCACGGTTAGTGTTAGTGTTAGTACCACAGTACGAGTGTCTCGTGTGCGGCGCGGGCTACATGCGGCGCCCGCGACTGTACCACCACATGAACACCACGGTTAGTGTTAGTGTTAGTACCACAGTACGAGTGTCTCGTGTGCGGCGCGGGCTACATGCGGCGCCCGCGACTGTACCACCACATGAACACCACGGTTAGTGTTAGTGTTAGTACCACAGTACGAGTGTCTCGTGTGCGGCGCGGGCTACATGCGGCGCCCGCGACTGTACCACCACATGAACACCACGGTTAGTGTTAGTGTTAGTACCACAGTACGAGTGTCTCGTGTGCGGCGCGGGCTACATGCGGCGCCCGCGACTGTACCACCACATGAACACCACGGTTAGTGTTAGTGTTAGTACCACAGTACGAGTGTCTCGTGTGCGGCGCGGGCTACATGCGGCGCCCGCGACTGTACCACCACATGAACACCACGGTTAGTGTTAGTGTTAGTACCACAGTACGAGTGTCTCGTGTGCGGCGCGGGCTACATGCGGCGCCCGCGACTGTACCACCACATGAACACCACGGTTAGTGTTAGTGTTAGTACCACAGTACGAGTGTCTCGTGTGCGGCGCGGGCTACATGCGGCGCCCGCGACTGTACCACCACATGAACACCACGGTTAGTGTTAGTGTTAGTACCACAGTACGAGTGTCTCGTGTGCGGCGCGGGCTACATGCGGCGCCCGCGACTGTACCACCACATGAACACCACGGTTAGTGTTAGTGTTAGTACCACAGTACGAGTGTCTCGTGTGCGGCGCGGGCTACATGCGGCGCCCGCGACTGTACCACCACATGAACACCACGGTTAGTGTTAGTGTTAGTACCACAGTACGAGTGTCTCGTGTGCGGCGCGGGCTACATGCGGCGCCCGCGACTGTACCACCACATGAACACCACGGTTAGTGTTAGTGTTAGTACCACAGTACGAGTGTCTCGTGTGCGGCGCGGGCTACATGCGGCGCCCGCGACTGTACCACCACATGAACACCACGGTTAGTGTTAGTGTTAGTACCACAGTACGAGTGTCTCGTGTGCGGCGCGGGCTACATGCGGCGCCCGCGACTGTACCACCACATGAACACCACGGTTAGTGTTAGTGTTAGTACCACAGTACGAGTGTCTCGTGTGCGGCGCGGGCTACATGCGGCGCCCGCGACTGTACCACCACATGAACACCACGGTTAGTGTTAGTGTTAGTACCACAGTACGAGTGTCTCGTGTGCGGCGCGGGCTACATGCGGCGCCCGCGACTGTACCACCACATGAACACCACGGTTAGTGTTAGTGTTAGTACCACAGTACGAGTGTCTCGTGTGCGGCGCGGGCTACATGCGGCGCCCGCGACTGTACCACCACATGTTCTTTGAATTGTAAATTGAATTGTAATGTCACATATATAAGAACAAAAAAAAGAGAAAAATTGTAAAGTAGAGTTTGTTACCCCTTTCTTCTCTACGCTGTAAAATCATTGCGAAAGGGAGTAGAATCATTTGACAGAGGAGGGCTCGTTTGGGGGCGTCTCCAGACGACCATTGTCGTAAGGCAAGGCAAACATTTGTTTACCTGAGCCAATTAGTGGGCACCCTGAACTACCTCGCCTCTATCAGTATAGGATACTTTACGAAATAAGGTATCAATATTAATTAGATTAGTCTAATTGACTTTCAATAAGCGATATCTTGTATCCTGTATTGAATAAATCATTTTTTACTTTTACTTTTTTACTTTACATGAACACCACGGTTAGTACTACTCTACCACACCGATGGTAGCGCCATTCGCGAAAACGTTTAATAGCTTCTAAACTAAGGCAATAAAAAATGTGGCACTGGCACAGTATGACTCTAGATAACATAGCCTAGTATTTTTAGCGAACTGTTGTATAGCTTTTATGTTAATGACCAAAGTGTTGCTAAAAACAAATAAAAATACATTAAACAGTCTAAACTTCGATATTATTTGAAATACTTAAAAAATACTAGGGACCAAGATGTAATGCACTAGGGAGCCCTTTTTTGATAAATAATATCTCTTTACAAGATATGATTTTTTTCTAAAGTGGCGCCAGTGTTCGCGTATCTTAACAGTGCTCTAAAAATACTACGCAAGATTAGGATTAGGATCATATTTTTTGATATTTATTTAAGACCGACCGAAACACGATTTTCAGCCGAAATAGAAACCGAAAACGAACCTTCGGCCCTAGCCTCAGTTTCGGCAGAAACCGAAACTTACGTGGCCTAGGAAAATATGGGCAGATCGTGCGCGCTAGGTCGGCCGCGTATCGCCGAATTCTTCTGAGGTTAGCCGAGCAACACACGAACATTGGGTTTCGGTTTCGGCTAAAGGCTCGGCCGATATTAGCCGAAACCGAAACTGTGGCCGAAACCTGATTTTTAGGCCGAAACCGAAGCCGAACCTACAGTCGGTCACTAATATGTACCTAGTTTTAGAAGATTTTTTTTACAATTCGCGTTAGAATAGGTGTAATACGAATTTCGATAATATTATTTATTGTCTTTTTTTGTTTGCAGGGTCACCTGACGGGGTCCATAGTTGTCAATCAACCAAAAATTAGCAAAGATGGCGACAAAGAGGTATAAATTGAGCATATTAATTGTTATTTCTGTTACTGACCCTTTTTAACCGACTTCAAAAAAAAAGGAGGTTATCAGTTTGACCTGTATGATTGTATGTAGGTCTAGGTCGCCGTAATACTTCCGGTTTTTCTGTATTGCAAAATAGCTCTTGTGCGTTGGTAATACAGTCTAGGGCTGACGAAACCATAGACAAATCTGTTACGGCCTCCAAGACCGCCACTGTACACGCCTATATATGTTTGTTCGCGATTATCTCGAGTTTGGCTGAACCGATTTTGATGCGGTTTTCACAAAATGTATTTGTTACATTCAGGAGAAGGTTTAAGTACCTATTTTTAGGGTAGATAAAGGGAGGGCGAGGAAGTTCTCAAGCCCCTGACTAGGAAGAACCTGAATAAACATATACAGAGACGAACATTGCACTCAGACGGGAAACAAACATCGATATTCATCATAACAATGTTCGCCCCGCCCGGGAATCGAACCCAGTGCACACGCGTCTCAGTCCACAACACTGACGCCTGAAAAGAAAGAAACACACTATGTATTTGTATTTTTTTTTTCAATAAAGCTGTTTTTAACCGACTTCAAAAAAGAACCTGTATGTATGTATGTTGTCCGGATTTATCTCGCGATTGACGGAACCAATTTTGATGCGGTTTTCAGATAAATATTGATTACATTCAGGAGAAGGTTTAAGTACCTATTTTAACCGACTTCGAAAAAGAGGAAGTGCTCAGTAAAAGTATGTGTCAGTTTATTGAAGGTGGGTTCCTTTTTTATGTAAAAAAAAATAATTATTGTTTATTTATATTTTTATCTTTTATTCAATAACAGACAATAGAGCTAGTCCAAGAGTCGTCGCTGTCGACACAAGTGTTGTCTCCCTCGGGCCCGGGCGCGGCCGGCGCGGGGGAGAGAGACGACGATACATTCGAACTGAGCGACGGGAATGAAAATGGCGTTTTGTTGCCTTACCAGATTAGTGGTAAGGTTTTTATTTTTCTTTTTTAACTCGTCAAAAAATATAACATTTTACTTACATAAAACTGACTAATGTTCAATTGATGTTAAGAGCCAGTTTACAGCGATGCTAGCGCCATTCGCGAAAAAAATTAATATCTTCTAAACTAAGGCAAATATCAAAAAAGTGGCACTAGATATAGTATCCTAGTATTTTAAGGGCATTGTTGTATAGCTTTTAGGTTAAAGACCAAAGAAAGCTACAAAGTGTTGCTAAAAGTGATCATTTTCAACAATCTGCGGATAATTTTGTTCTTTTTAGTTAGGACAACTTTGCTGTGCTCAAAAAATACTAAGCAAGATTATCTAGTGTCATACTGTGCCACATTTTTGATATTTGCCTTAGTTTAGAAGATTCAATTTTTTTCGCGCTAGCATCGCGGTAAACTGGCTCTTAAGGCGGTAACTCTCGCTATGGCGCGAAATTAAATTTTTTTCGTGGTTTTTATTTATTCTGGCGAAAGTATACATCAATATATATAAAACTCTTCCGTTACTGACTGACTGACTGACTGACTGACAGACAACGCAGAGACGAAACTACTGGGCGTAGTGGGCTGAAATTTTGCACATAGGTTCCTTATGGAGTGTAGGTGAGCACTAAGAAGGGATTTCCCGAAATTCCCACGGGAACGGGAGAAAACGGGATTTTTGTGATTATGAGAAATCAGCGCGGGAAAAACCGCGGGGCAGCCTCTAGTTTTTAATAAAGTTTAAATGAATTCGCGTTTGTAAAAAACCATCTCCCACATTGCAATACAACGTTTTTGGAAGACAGACCTACAGATTTTGTGTCTAAGGGGTAAAAGGCCAAAAAACAAGTTCCTTGAATATACACAAAATCGGTAACTCTGTCTTTCAAAAACGATATATCACAATGTGGGAAATAGGTTTTTACGTACGCGAATTCATTTAAACATTATTAAAAATGAATACTTTCGCCAAAATAATTAAAAAATGTGAAAAAATTTGAATTTCGCGCCATACCGTGAGTTACCGCCTTAAATGTACTTGTATTAATCGACAGAAGAGCAACTGGTCGAGATCTCGACTTCGGCCGCACTCGGCGACGAACAACTGCCGCTCGACTCCCTCGAGTCCGCCGACTCCAGCTCGGCGGAGGGACAGCTCGTGCGGCTCGTGCAGGTGGCGCTGCCCGACGGGGGGAGAGGGTGGGTCGCTGTCAGCTAGGACGGGACTACTGTATAATAAAATAAATGCAATAAAAGAAAAACATGATGTAAATGTGCTTCATAAATGCAATAAAAAAAAAGCATAATGTAAATGTGCTTCATAAATGTGCTCAACTTAGTAAATTTGTTTAGTTTCAATGAACGGCCGATAGATGGCGCTGATAATTCTAGATCGCGCTATCGTTGTCTTGCGGTACATAATTGTACGACGAAATACGCGAAATAAATCAAACGACCGAGGATCAAAGGCTGTCCTTTTCCCTCAAACATACTGAGGGAAAAGAACAGTCATATGTCAGTCGCCCACATCGGTTACTACATTTTATTCGAAAAAGTAATAAATATTAAATATCTTTTTAATTATAACTTTTAAATCAAATTTAAATTACCAGAATTTAATTTACTTTATTATCATTATTCCTATGTAGTTTCAACAAAAACTAGTTAGTAATTTCGAAGAACTAGCTATTCCCGTTTTTTGGAAAGGTTATCTTTGACGAAATAATGTATCGAGGTTTTTTGATTCCACAAGTGTTTCTCAATTATAAAAAACTTTGTTATATCCTCAAAAAGGTTATGTTAAAATTCAAGATCTTTACCTCTTATAGATTACTTTTAAAAAACCTTAAAAACTCATATAGCGCCTTAAGTATTTTATCAAACTTCTACCTATTTACTTCTATGAAATAATATTTATAAATGAATCGTGGTTTGTTAGTTTTGCTAAAACTTGAGAGCGGCCGGTCCCATTGAGCTGATTTTGGTTTTAAAATGTTTGTTATAGTCCAGGGAAGGTTTAAAAGGTGAGAAAATATAGAAAAAATTTAGAGGAAGATAGTAAAAGTAACAATATCTTTTTGATAGCAAGGTTAGTAGAAGTAACATTTTCTGTAGAGGTCGATACAAAGTTCGCCGGGACGGCTAGTATGTAATAAAATTAACTAAGCTTAGTGCAAACTGTGTCTTTTGTTACTAAATACTTTTGTAATTTGCGTAAGAAAATGAAATAGCAATAATTAATTATTTTAACAGTATAAAATATGTGATGTGAATCTAAATAAAATTAGTTTGTAATATAATGTATAGTTTTTTATTGTCATTTTTTGAAATAGTTTACCGAGCCAATGTTTTGAAAAGAACACATTTGGTGTGCCTTTCACTAGTTAGTGAAACTCGTACAGTGGCGTTCTAGGAGGCCGTAACAGATTTGTCTATGGTTTCGTCAGCCCTAGACTGTATTGCCAAAGAACAAGAGCTATTTTGCAATACAGAAAAACCGGAAGTGTTACGGCGACCTAGACCGCTACTGTACAAGTGGCCGACGGATATTTTGAACCAGCGCCAACAGGCGCTTGTTACCAGCGTTGTTGGTGAATGCACCCTCTCAGCGTGATGACGTAAGCTTGTGTCAGTCATTTGGTCGGATGAGACCACCTTAATATCGACCTTAACACGACAGAAATAAAGCTCAATATACATTATAATAAATATTCACCAAGCAATAAATATCACTGTATGATTTTAGTGGTTTTACACACAATTTGTATGTTTGTATTGTAGCATTAGTTTGAAATTATAAACATGTATTCTAGTAAAATTTGCCTTAAATAAATAATGAACGTAATTACGTTACGTTAAGGTTTATTTTTGTTTTACCTATTTATGCCAATGTTGGTTTCCTTACATTCTTCATACACTATATTTTTCACGTTTTTTTAAACTGACTGTGCTAGTGTGAAGTGTACTACAACTCAATCTTACTGTAAAATAAGTTTAGGGCAAATCTACGGTTTTAACTTAGCGTTAGAAAATTAAAACCGTATATCATTTCAACTGTACATAATATGTGAATTTTAATAAAAATATTTCGAATATATTTTCCAGTTTTTCTCATTGTTATTTTGGGAAATATATAAAATGAAGTATAAAATGAAGACATTCTACATAGCTGAGGTCACTTTTGGTAAATATTTTTCGTTCATCTAAAGCAGTAGTTAGTTTCCAACTCGACAGCTCCGTAGCTCAGTTGGCAGTGATGTGGACTGAGGCGCGGGTGCACCTGGGTTCGATTCCCAGGCGGGGCGAACATTGTTCTGATGAATATCTATGTTTGTTTCGTTCGTCTCTGTGTGTGTTTCGGGCACCTTAGATACAGGTGCTTCCCTAGTTAGGGGCTCTGAGTGTGATGTGTTATTATTATTATTATTTAAGTGGTCAATGAGAAAAAATCTGAGAAGAGAAGAAAAATTCTTGAGTTTAGTCATAAC
The DNA here is from genome assembly GCA_951802225.1 of Euspilapteryx auroguttella. NCBI lineage: Eukaryota > Metazoa > Arthropoda > Insecta > Lepidoptera > Gracillariidae > Euspilapteryx > Euspilapteryx auroguttella. The sequence goes on from OX637666.1 coordinate 5,708,844, forward strand.
AAAAATAATTCTAGACGAACTAGTATAAAATGAAGTCGTTTCCCGCGTCTGTCCCTATGTATGCTTATATCTTTAAAAATATGCAAGGGATTGTGATGCGGGTTTTTTTAATAGATAGAGTGATTCAAGAGGAAGGTTTATAAATATAATACAGGCACAAAATATTAATAGGTTAGGCGGTACGAAGTTCGCCGGGTCGACTAGTTCTAGATGAAGTAAGGTTGCAAACAATTTATATAATAATCAAATTAAATGAAACAATAATTTATTAAAAACATAGATAAAATTTATTAAACCTGATCAAAAATTTAAAGAGTATTTAACAATGCATTTTATACTAAAAAAAAAAAAATAATTTAAAAAATTGTGCTAAAATAATTGACTAAAAAAAACAGGTTAACCCGATAAATATCTCAAATATGTTCTAAGACCTAATATGGCAAATTATTGCTACAAACATATTAAATAAATCGGTACATCCTTATAAAATATAAAATCAGAAATTCGGTATAAAAAAAAATAGGATAAAGGCGGATAAAGAAAATAGGATAAAATTCCGTGGTTTCAAAAGATGTAAGTATGGTAAGTCGATTCACTCCTATTTACTCTTATTTCACATTTTCTTAAGAGCCAGTTTACAGCGATGCTAGCGCCATTCGCAAAAAAAAAATATATCTTCTAAACTAAGGCAAATATCAAAAATGTGGTACAGTATGACATTAAATAATATAGTCTAGTATTTTTTGAGCACTGTTGTTTTCGGTTAAAGACCAAAGAAACCCACAATTGTTGCTAAAAGTGGCAATTTTTGGCCACAATCTGTGGATTATTTTGTCCTTTTAACTTAGGACTTTTCAACTATGCTCAAAAATTATCAAGCAAGATTATCTAGTGTCATACTGTGCCACATTTTTGATATTTGCCTAAGCTTAGAAGATATCAATTTTTTTCGTGAACGGGCGCTAGCACCGCTGTAAACTGGCTCTAAAGTTTATATTTATCAAAATAAAAAAATTCTAACAATTGATTTTAAAAAGGTGAATTTTCACTATAATTTGCTAGTAACAGTAAATCGTATATTATGCTTTGGGCGGGCACTCCCCTCCGCGGCACTTGTCGCCGTAGTCTTCGCAGGGACGGTCGGATACCTTCAACGCTTCCGACTTAGCGCAGAACTGGATTACACTGAAAATAATAAGTCATTTTTTTATTCGTGGCGGAAACTTTCATTCTAGGACTAAGTCATCGCATGTTAGATGACTCGAATTAATAATATACTAGAGGCTGCCCCGCGGTTTTTCCCGCGCAGATCTCATAAACACAAAATTCCCGTTTATTCCCGTTCCCGTGGGAATTTCGGAAAATCCCTTCTTAGTGCTCACCTGCACTCCCTAAGGAACCTACATGCAAAATTTCAGCCCGCTACGCCCAGTAGTTTCGGCTCTGCGTTGTCTGTCAGACAGTCAGTCAGTAACGGAAGAGTTTTATATATATTGATATATATTTTTTACTTTTTTTTTTTTTAAATTTCAAAAAATTTAAAAATCTTATTTTAGCCCGTTGGACGCCTTGTTCACCCCCTGCGCATTGCCCTCCACCCCCTGACTCGTCTGGCACCAGCGAAGCCACCGCCAAGCTAGGTCATTGCTCTGATGCTACACAAGGTTTTTAGTATTTTTTACAAAACTTTCGAAGGAACTCAAGTGAGCAGAGCACGGTTCATTATTTTTCAATTTTGTTTTCAGAAATCAGTCCTGTATAGCTTAGCTACGCTCCCGGGCGTTAAATTTTCTTCCACGATAAAATACTCACCGATATTAACGAATTTCGATCAGTAGTTTTTGTGGTACAAACACCCAAAAATACTTACCTTCTTATCAAAAATATTTGTGTTAATTTTATAAACCATCCATTACTCACCCATAGTCGCCTTTTTCCATCCACTGCGGGTCCAGCTTCGTGATCTGCTCCCATTTCCCTTTAGGCAGGCCGCAGATCAAGTCTGCCTTCACTGTGCGCAAGGCTATTAAGGGCGCCGGCAAGAAACCTGTGGAGAAAATATTAATTAATATATATAAAACTAGAGGCTGCCCCGCGGTTTCACACGCGCAGTTTTCTCATAAACACAAAAATCCAGTTTTTTTCCCGTTCCCATGGGAATTTCGGGAAATCCTTTCTTAGTGCTCACCTACACTCCCTAAGGAACCTACATGCAAAATTTCAGCCCGCTACGCCCAGTAAATTCGGCTCTGCGTTGTCTGTCAGTCAGTCAGTCAGTCAGTCAGTAACGGAAGAGTTTTATATATATTGATGAAAATGAATGACTGGAACTGGCTAGACTCAATATCGCCGTCCTAGACCGCCTCTGTACCTAAATAGAAAATTAAATATCTGGCTTGGATTTAAAAATATCTGTCTGATTCTAGATGACTTTATAGACTTAACTATTATGTCATAGAAGAAAATGTCAAAAGTTTTGTGTATCCTTATTTTCTAAATAAGGATCTCATGCTATTATAATAATCAATATAATATATATAAAACTCTTCCGTTACTGACTGACTGACTGACTGACTGACTGACTGACTGACTGACAGACAACGCAGAGCCGAAACTACTGGGCGTAGCGGGCTGAAATTTTGCATGTAGGTTTCTTAGGGAGTGTAGGTGAGCACTAAGAAAGGATTTCCCAAAATTCCCACGGGAACGGGGAAAAACGGGATTTTTGTGTTTATGAGAAATCTGCGCGGGTGAAACCGCGGGGCAGCCTCTAGTATAATATATAAAACTCTTCCGTTACTGACGACTGACTGACTGACTGACAGACAACGCAGAGCCGAAACTACTGGGCGTAGAAAGCTGAAATTTGGCACGTGGGTTCCTTAGGGAGTGTAGGTTAGCACTAAGAAAGGATTTCCCGAAATTCTCATGGGAACGGGAAAAAAATGGATTTTTGTGTTTATGAGAAATCTGCGCGGGAAAAACCGCGGGGCAGCCTCTAGTCTATATATAAAAAACTCTTCCGTTACTGACTGACTGACTGACTGACTGACTGACTGACTGACTGACTGACTGACAGACAACGCAGAGCCGAAACTACTGGGCGTAGAAAGCTCAAAATTGGCATGTGGGTTCCTTGGGGAGTGTAGGTGAGCACTAAGAAGGGATTTCCCGAAATTCCCACGGGAACGTCAAAAAACGGGAATTTTGTGTTTATGACAAATCTGCGCGGGAAAAACCGCGGGGCAGCCTCTAGTGAACAAATATTTTATTCATTGCAAACAGACAAACGCACAAATCTTGCCTTTTCATTTGATGATGAATATTTTTATTTTGGACATGGTTTAACCCTTGGTTTGCCAGAACGTGGATCCGCGCACAGGTAAGCCCAAGCAATTTTTGTCGTTTTTCTTTAAAATTAAAATATATATAAAAAAATATATTATCTCACCTTGCAAGGCAGTTTCAAATCCAGTGACAGGATTCCAGTTCTTCTCGCCCAACAGTTTTCTATAGTTGAGGTCCCCTTTGAACATGACCGCGACCGCAAATTGTATTTTCCTGTACAGAGCCGGCTCGTACTTCTTCATGTCTTTGTAAATATGCGGCGACGTCCAGAAGTCATCGCTCTGCATAAAAAAAGTGTTAAAACTTTATAGAAATTTTTTTGGTAATTTTTGCAGTTATCTCAAAATTTTTGTAGTTTCTTGCATTTGTTAGTAGGTATAATTCACTTGTTAGGTCAAAGCTTGAGTATGCATCATCTGTTTGGAACCCTCAATATTCATATTACATTGATATGATTCAAAGGATACAAAATAAGTTTTTGAAAAGACTTCTATTCAAATTTAAAAAGACCTTTGACATTGCCTCACTTGAAAACCGAAGAAGAGTTAGGGACTTAATTTTTCTTTATAAAATCGTTAATAATAAAATCGATTCACCTTACCTTTTGAGTAAATTAAACTTTAGATGTCCAAAAAAGATTATGACACGTTCCAACCGTTTGTTTATGCAACCCGTGTGTAAAACCAACTATGCGCAAAATAGATTTATAAATAGAGTAAGCGATATCTTCAATCAAAATTGTACTAATTTAGACTTATTTGGCGATACCATCTCAAAATTTAAGAAAAAATGTCGTGATCTTAATGTTTAATACTTTATTATAATATGAGATATGCTTAGTTTTAACTTTGTGGGTTTGTTAAATATTGTTCATGTACTTATATAACTCCATGATTACTGTTTTTCTCACAGATAGTATATTCTGTTTATGTATACTTGTGAAAACTTAACTGGCTTATGTGTTTAATAACTATTTTAGTTTAAAATGTTTTTGTTAAAAAGCTGTATGTTTTCCTTAAATAAATAAATAAAAAAAAAAAAAAAAATAATCTTCTATACCAATATTCTAAAGAGGAAAGATTTGTTTGTTTGTTTGTTTGTAACGAATAGGCTCCGGAAATACTGAACCGATTTGAAAAATTATTTCACTGGTAAGAAGCTACATTAACCCCGAGTGTCCTAGTGTCATATATTAGATTTTCAAAAAAAAAATAGGGATCCTTACCTAAACTCAAAAAATGTAACCCAAGGTGCAATATTTTTTCCGTTGTTTACATATTTTGACAGGTGGTTTGTTTTTTTTTGTTTGTTTTTTATTCGGCCATTCTGGGCAGTCAAAAGAACATAGTCTATAGAGCCAAGTCTTTTGTAGTATCTTATATTCTATGGCGTAACGGAGTAAGCCGGGAAAGCTCGTTTAATAATAAAGAGTGACACATTCAAACGAGAAAGATTTGTTGAGATGTTTCCGAGGAATGTAAAAAAACTGGTTTTTAAATAAATGTTATATAACATTTATAAAATACTAGATGTGCCCAGAAGTGTTACCCACGTTTAATTATTGCAGTAAAAAGTAGCCCATGTGGTTAATCCAGGGTGTCCGCTTACTCCATACCAAATTTAATTTAAATCGCTCCAGCTGTTTAGACGTGAAGAAGAACAAACATACACACTCACAAACTTTCGCCTACTTACTTATTAGTGAGACGAGATAATCGGCATTGCAAATTTGAAAACCCCTACAGACCAGTGGCCTCAGCATAGGTTTGTTAGTGAGTTTATAGTACTTTTTATAGTGATACTACTCCCCGCAAGAGGCGCTGGCTGGAAACTGGCTGGCTGTGATGCTAGCGACATTCTCGAAAAAATATTATATCTTCTAAACTAAGGCAAATATCAAAAATGTGGCACAGTATGACACTAGATAATGTAGCCTAGTGTTTTTAAGACACTTCTGTACAGCTTTTAGGTTGAAGACCAAAGAAAGCTACAAAGTGTTGCTAAAAGTGGCCACTTTTGTCAACAATCTATGTTTTTTTTGTTCTTTTTACTTAGGACTACTTTGCTGTGCTCAAAAAATACCAGGCTACATTATCTAGTGTCATACTGTGCCACATTTTTGATATTTGCCTTAGTTTAGAAGATATTAATTGTTTTCGCGAATGGCGCCAGCATCGCTTTAAACTGGCTCTTAACCTCTAAAACACATTGAGTGAGTGAGGTTTAGGTATGTAAACTATCTGTCTGTCTGTCTGTATGCCCACAACTCACCATAAGTTCAAAAGTGCCATCCTTGTAGTACTGTTGCCACGCCTCGCCGATTGTCTTCAAGTTGTCGGCGTTCAATATCCTTGGTTCTGGAGGTTTTGGTTCTTCCCCTTCTTCGACCGGTTGAGGTTCTGAATTTACGATACAGCGCATAACAAATACAAGAGCTCCTAACTAGGTAGAACCTGTATCTAGGGTGCCCAAGACACATACACACGCAGAGGTCGGGAATGGGATTATTTGTTTTTGTACTCACACTGATTTCATATAGCGAAAGAATAGAGTGTATATGCTTTAAAACGCAAGATCTAATTTAAAAAGCAGAAAAATCTCGTGGTTTATCAAGGCGCCACACGGTGCGAAACTAGCGCCACTTCGATAAATAATTTACATCTTCTAATCTAAACCATGACCGAAATCAAAAATAGCGAATTTCACTCCCTAAATAATCTTGATGCCTAAAGTGGCCACTTTTGTTTCATAACGGTTTTCTCTTTGATTTTGAAACGTAAAGCTACACAACATGGCCTTAAAAATTCAAAGCAAGATTATCTAGGGAGTCAAAGGCGCATATTTTTGATTTCGGCCATGGTTTAAAAAAATAATTATTATTTATCGGAAGTAGCGCTAGGTGTAAGCCATTAATGTTTGATTTCTTATATGTATTAGTAGAGATGTGTGTTTTAATAATTCCCAGACTCAGGTTTATAAGAGTAAGAGTCTGTAATTCTTACCTGCGACCGGCTCGGGCGGCAATGTTTTTGTAAAGCTTGCTTTACAACAAGAATCTATTACGTATCTGTAAAATAACTAATAAATATTAATAATATACAGGGTGTTTCTGACTAAACCATTCCTAAAAAATAAAATTTTAAATTAAAAAATCCCCCCGAAACATGGTAGTAAGTAAGAAAGAAAGAAAGAAAGAAATTTTTATTTGCTCAAACTAAACACACCAAAATTAAAAAAAAAATACACAAAATATACAGCAAAACACGTAAAAAAAAGAACAAATAAATACCAATTAATGAAACAAAAAATAATAATTATAAATTAATAATTAAATAATCAGCTGCGTATGGTGTGTCGCAGTTGGTGCAAAATGGCATCAACTCAGCATTTGCTGAAGGCTAATACTAAGTACTAATACTTTCAATATTATAACAAGTAACACAATAACAATTCTTAAATCGATCAGACAATAGAAAGCTGGTTAGATCCTCTCATGAACTAGAAAAGAGCTGATGATCTTCAAACGGCTGAACAGATTTTCATGAGACATGGATACAAAAACACGGGCTAAAATTATCTCTGACGCAAAAAAAAAAAACGAAAATCGGTTCATCCGTTTGGGAGATGTTTCCACAGACAGATATACAGAATTACAGACACGTTATAGTTTTATAAAATCGGTTAAACTTACGAAAAATCTTTGGGAGTAACATCGGAAACGAACCAAGGTATCTTTTTAACGTGAAATCTGACCTGAAAAGAATTCACTCTATTGTAAATCAATATATATAAAACTCTTCCGTTACTGACTGACTGACTGACAGACAACGCAGAGCCAAAACTACTGGGCGTAGCGGGCTGAAATTTTGCATGTAGGTTCCTTAGGGAGTGTAGGTGAGCACTAAGAAGGGATTTTTCCGAAATTTCCACGGGAACGGGAAAAAACGGGAATTTTGTGTTAATGAGAAATCTGCGCGGGAAAAACCGCGGGGCAGCCTCTAGTTATAAATATTCATTAAAAAAAATAATATATAAAATAATAATAGGTACCTACGATAAAATATTTTCAAAACTAAAAACCATTAGGTATTTAATTACTTACCTTCTGTACAATTTTTTGAGATATAAGGAAATGTGCCACACACAAATCTGTGAACAGCTCATAGCCCGAGTTGTCGCATACTATATCTGAAAACAACAACAACACAAACTTTTACTTTACTCGATTCTTAATATACTTAATAAAAATTCTTCATAACTTCTTCATTTACATCAATACATAGTATACAATAAAGTCAATTCCCGCGTCTGTCCCTATGTATGCTTAAATCTTTAAAACTATGCAACGGATTTTGATGCGGTTTTTTAAATAGAGAGATTCACGAGGAAGGTTTATAAGTTTAATACGTGCACAAGATAGTTAAAGGGTAAGGCGGTACGAAGTTCACCGGGTCGACTAGTACATATATATATATGTAACGATGTAATTTTTTATGAACAGCGTCATTAACTTATTGAAATTCATTTAAAATAAATTAATAGTAATTTAAATATTAAAACTGAATCGAAACGTTTTTTGATTAAATCGATTAACGATATTCGATTTCGATTTATAGCGGCCAGTACTGTTTCGCGCATGCGCGCTACGTTCCCGCGACTTTTGAATAAAAAACAGAAAAGAAAGAAAAAAAACAAAGGAAAGGGATTGGAATTTTATTTCTGGAGCTAATGAAAATTATTTTTCTGGATAAAAAAGTTATAATTCCTGGCTCAGTGATTTCTACTAATTGCACAATATTAATGAGCAACTTTTCTCTTAATTTGTAAATAAACATTAATTTGAGTTGAAACCCCTACTACCAGGGTAAGTAGTAAACGATTTAGACCCTTATGATTTTATACCTTTGCTTTTATTCCATATCTTAGCTTCTGCCATTTATTTGATTGAATTTATGGCAGAATCTAACTAATTGTACATACTTACTTATGTTTTAATTGTTATAAGATATCAATTTAGTACTTAGGTGATTGCTTTTTACTGTTCTATTTGTATAGAAAAAGAAATTTATGTTGCAGTAAAAATGAAAATGTAGACCTTTTAAAAACTGACCACATTTAATTTTAATTTTGATTTATATTTTAATGTTATGCCTCGTTCTGCTTTTGCGCACTGCCACATGCATACTAACTAACACTGCCTGCTTCTACTAACTGCTTGTGTTGGCGCGCAAAACAGCTACAGGACGCATAGTATTTTGGAAATGTGGATTTCAGGGTTTCAAGATACAGTTGAGATTTACTTTACCTTCCGAAGTCGGAATTTTACCAGCTGACCTTGGCTCTACCGGTTCATCTGAAATACTGGAACTGGGACTTACCGGATTAAGCACTTCTACCCTGAAAACGTCCGCTCCTATGCCTCACCTCCTTACCGACTTGCCGCTCCTTTGATCACCACCTGTCCACTCTCCAAGCTCTTCATCGACTACCAAGCAGGGCAGTACTTAGATATATATATATTCCTCCTTACTGTACGGAACTGATCAGGCCCTTTAGAACTCATTATTCCCTTTATTAATTTTCTTCTGTAAATCTGTTTTTTTTAATTTGTGTACATTGTAAATAAATATTGTATATTTGTAAATAAGAATTTTAGTTTAATTTATGTTAGCGTCTTGCGGGTCCACCGGCCTACAAGCGTTACATTGGCGCCCAACGTGGGGCCACTTCCTACCAGCCGAAAACAAAATTCGTACTTGCTAGTAGTTGTTTGCTGTTTTTCCAAATATGTTATGCTATTTCCGATGCGACGAGCCACAGCAGACGCTACTATCAAAGCTCTTGAAAATTCAGTTTTTTTAGTGCATGGTGTACCTCAAACCGTTTTTGTTGATAACGGTAGCCAATTCATAAGTAAAAGTCTGGAATCTTTCTTAAAAAAATATAAGATTCCGAATATTTTTTTTACACCCAAATATACTCCCCAAATAAATACTGTAGAAAGATACAATAAAACGGTAATAACTTGTATTTCCACTTTTATTGAAGATGATCATCGTATACTTGGGACATAAACTTGCCTAAAATTCAGTTCGCTATGAACAATTCAGTCAGTGAAGCTACTGGTTACACACCATCTTTCTTAGTTCATGGTCGCGAACTTGTCACTTGCGGATCTCATTATCTGGATTCTGATTTAGGTGATGAGGTTGTTTTCTTACCTCGGGATGTTTATAGCGAAAATATTGGGCATTTATCAACAATTTTTAACAAAGTTCAAGCAGAGCTTTGGCACGCACATCAAAAGAATACAGGATACTATAATTTGAGACGGAAGCAAGCTGAATTTAACGTTGGAGATATTGTCTGGAAGAAAACGTACTTTCAGAGCGATAAAGGCGTTTACTTCAGTAAAAAACTTGCACCAAAATTCTTAAAATGTAAAATTAGTGTCAAAAGGTCTCCTCTCGTTTATGATTTGGTTGATATGAACGGTAAAAATTTGGGTACTTGGCATATCAAAGACTTCAAACTAAATAGAACGTGACTTAATTATTACTTTAATATAAATGTACATAGATACAGAGTTATATAGAGTGTAATTTCTAATAACTTTTATAATATAGAATCGGCTTCACTGTTTAAAAAGTATTAAAACGGTAAGGTCTCATTATTTTTGTAAATTTTGAACGGAGTGTACATATAGAAGTTATGTTAGCTTTGGATTATTTCCTTTTTAGATGGGAAAAATCCATCTGTGGCGAGCGGGGTAATTGTAACGATGTAATTTTTTATGAACAGCGTCATTAACTTATTGAAATTCATTTAAAATAAATTAATAGTAATTTAAATATTAAAACTGAATCGAAACGTTTTTTGATTAAATCGATTAACGATATTCGATTTCGATTTATAGCGGCCAGTACAGTTTCGCGCATGCGCGCTACGTTCCCGCGACTTTTGAATAAAAAACAGAAAAGAAAGAAAAAAAACAAAGGAAAGGGATTGGAATTTTATTTCTAGAGCTAATGAAAATTATTTTTCTGGATAAAAAAGTTATAATTCCTGGCTCAGTGATTTCTACTAATTGCACAATATTAATGAGCAACTTTTCTCTTAATTTGTAAATAAACATTAATTTGAGTTGAAACCCCTACTACCAGGGTAAGTAGTAAACGATTTAGACCCTTATGATTTTATACCTTTGCTTTTATTCCATATCTTAGCTTCTGCCATTTATTTGATTGAATTTATGGCAGAATCTAACTAATTGTACATACTTACTTATGTTTTAATTGTTATAAGATATCAATTTAGTACTTAGGTGATTGCTTTTTACTGTTCTATTTGTATAGAAAAAGAAATTTATGTTGCAGTAAAAATGAAAATGTAGACCTTTTAAAAACTGACCACATTTAATTTTAATTTTGATTTATATTTTAATGTTATGCCTCGTTCTGCTTTTGCGCACTGCCACATGCATACTAACTAACACTGCCTGCTTCTACTAACTGCTTGTGTTGGCGCGCAAAACAGCTACAGGACGCATAGTATTTTGGAAATGTGGATTTCAGGGTTTCAAGATACAGTTGAGATTTACTTTACCTTCCGAAGTCGGAATTTTACCAGCTGACCTTGGCTCTACCGGTTCATCTGAAATACTGGAACTGGGACTTACCGGATTAAGCACTTCTACCCTGAAAACGTCCGCTCCTATGCCTCACCTCCTTACCGACTTGCCGCTCCTTTGATCACCACCTGTCCACTCTCCAAGCTCTTCATCGACTACCAAGCAGGGCAGTACTTAGATATATATATATTCCTCCTTACTGTACGGAACTGATCAGGCCCTTTAGAACTCATTATTCCCTTTATTAATTTTCTTCTGTAAATCTGTTTTTTTTAATTTGTGTACATTGTAAATAAATATTGTATATTTGTAAATAAGAATTTTAGTTTAATTTATGTTAGCGTCTTGCGGGTCCACCGGCCTACAAGCGTTACATTGGCGCCCAACGTGGGGCCACTTCCTACCAGCCGAAAACAAAATTCGTACTTGCTAGTAGTTGTTTGCTGTTTTTCCAAATATGTTATGCTATTTCCGATGCGACGAGCCACAGCAGACGCTACTATCAAAGCTCTTGAAAATTCAGTTTTTTTAGTGCATGGTGTACCTCAAACCGTTTTTGTTGATAACGGTAGCCAATTCATAAGTAAAAGTCTGGAATCTTTCTTAAAAAAATATAAGATTCCGAATATTTTTTTTACACCCAAATATACTCCCCAAATAAATACTGTAGAAAGATACAATAAAACGGTAATAACTTGTATTTCCACTTTTATTGAAGATGATCATCGTATACTTGGGACATAAACTTGCCTAAAATTCAGTTCGCTATGAACAATTCAGTCAGTGAAGCTACTGGTTACACACCATCTTTCTTAGTTCATGGTCGCGAACTTGTCACTTGCGGATTGTCACTTGCGGATTGCTTATATTTGTAAATAAGAATTTTAGTTTAATTTATGTTAGCGTCTTGCGGGTCCACCGGCCTACAAGCGTTACAGTCTGTCGTTTTGTGTGCTTATATCGTTAAAATTACGCAACAGATCTTTTTGCGTTTTGTTTTTTAATAGATAGTGTGAATCAAGAGGAAGGTTTATTTCTATGTATAATACGTAGTACGCGGTACGAAGTTCGCTGGGTCGACTAGTATTAATTTTTTTCTTATAAATACGTACCTATATTTTTAAATTAAACTTACCAAACATGACTATACTAGGCAGGGTCATTTTGGCTGGACAAGGCGGCGGCGGCGGCGGCTCTGCTTCAGAATTTTCACCTCCCTCTGGAGAGGGCTTTGGTTTTACCTGTAGGAATATTATTATATAGAAAAATGGTTGTGACTTGTCGAGAGTGTGCTTGCTCACCATAACTAAGTACTTCTCATAATATGGAACTTAATACAAACAAATCTACTTGTCATAAATACTACACTATAGTCATAAGAACTACTTTAAGACGTAATTCATAGACATAACATCTAAATATCCTACGTAATGACATGTTCATCTAGACGTCGTAAAGCAAATGTAGAATGTCATAAAATCTACATATGGACGTTTATTAAGGCGGCATGAGGTGCGGAACTAGCGCCACTACCGGTTAATAATTAAGAACTTCTAAACCATGGCCGAAATCAAAAATAAACGCCTTTGACTCCCTAGATAATCTTGCTTAGAATTTTTAAGGCTATGTTGTGTAACTTTTAGGACAATGATCTTAGAAATATTCTTTTACGAAACTAAAGTGGCCACTTTAGGTAACGAACGATTTTTTTCTCTGATTTTGAACCGGAAACCTACACAACAGGGCCTTAAAAAATCTAGGCAAGATTATCTAGGGAGTCAAGACGCATATTTTTGATTTCGGCCATGGTTTAGAAGATATTAATTATATAACGAAGTGGCGCTAGTTTGCACCGTTTCGCCCATAAAATCTACGTTATGACGTCTTAACATCTACCTACGTGTAGACGTCATGATAATCTTAACATCTACCTACGTGTAGACGTCATAATAATCTTAACATCTACCTACGTGTAGACGTCATAATAATCTTAACATCTACCTACGTGTAGACGTCATAATAATCTTAACATCTACCTACGTGTATAATCTTTATTTCGAAATCATACAATGAACAGAAATACATTATTCATAATTTAATCAAAAAGTAATAAAATGCACCACATAAACGTCAAGAAATCTACACAAAATTGTCATAAAACTAAATGTAATAGTAAACTACGTGAGGAAAAGAGGCATAACCTCTTCTTTGACTTCATCTTTGACGACGGGCAAGCCGGCGGCGATCGCTAGTCTTTCACAACTGCACTTTGCTTTTACTACCGCCTAAAAAAATATAACCGAATCAAAACTTAGAAGTCCTTACTAGGTTAGGTTTTATTAGATTACGAGCTTTCCCGGCTTACTTCGTTACGCCATAGAATATAAGAAACTACAAAATACTTGGCTCTATAGACTATGTTCTTTTGGCTGCCCAGAATGGCAAAAAAAAAAACAAACCATAACAACAAACCACCTGTCAAAATATGTAAACAACGGAAAAAATATTGCACCTTGGGTTACATTATTTGAGTTTAGGTAAGGATCCCTAATTTTTTTTGAAAATCTAATATAGCCTATGACACTCGGGGTTAATGTAGCTTCCTACCAGTGAAAGAATTTTTCAAATCGGTTCAGTATTTCCGGAGCCTATTCGTTACAAACAAACAAATCTTTCCTCTTTATAATATTGGTATAGATTAGACGCATGGAAGTAGTCTAGTTCTCATCTTACGATATTTTTCATTATTTCATGTAATTTCATTTTTATTAATCTGTATAATGTTCATTGTATTGTCGCCTAATTGTATTGTCACAAAACAAAAAGAAAAAAAAAAAGAGAGATAAATTGTAAAGTAGAGTTTGTTACCCCTTTCTTCTCTACGCTGTAAAATCATTGCGAAAGGGAGTAGAATCATTTGACAGAGGAGGGCTCGTTTGGGGGCCTCTCCAGGCGACTATTGTCGTAAGGCAAGCCAAACATTTGTTTGCCTGAGCCAATTGGTGGGCACCCTGAACTACCTCGCCTCTCGCAGTATAGGATACTTTACCAAATAAGGTATCAATAGCAATTAGATTAGATGTAGTCTAATTGACTTTCAATAAGTGATATCTTGTATTCTATATTGAATAAAGATTTATTTGAATTTGAATTAAAGATAGATACGATTGGTGGACACTTAATTGCTATCAATATTTTTTTTTTATATATTTATAGATTAGATTAGATTAGATTCATTTATTTCACACTATCATATTCATATTACATACAAAGTTGTATAATAAAATGTCAAAGTATAATGTGATCGTCAAAATATTGTACAAAAATTATATAAAAAATAATAAGTAGTTACTTAATTATTTAAGTACTATGTAAACAATGTCAAATTTTTAAATGTATAATTGTATATAAAATGTCAAATACTAAATAATAATTTCAATTTACTTGAATTACATATTGTAACTGTCGAATACTCAAATTACACAAATAATATCCAATGTCAAACAAATTTATAGTTTAAAAAGTTTTTTCAGTCGGCGACAAAACGCTTCGTATAGTTCGCTAGTATATCGTTAGCAATAGGCGGCCTTATTATCGCTTAGACCGAGGTGAATCATCAATATCAATACATAGTATTAAACAAATATTATAAAGAGGAAAGATTTGTTTGTTTGTTTGTAACGAATAGGCTCCGGAAATACTGAACTGATTTGAATAATTCTTTCACTGGTAGGAAGCTACACTATCCCCAAGTGTCATAGCCTTTATTAGATTTCGAAAAAAATTAGGGATCCTTACTTAAACTCAAATAATGCAATACCTATTTTTTCCGTTGTTTACATATTTTGACAGGTGGTTGTGGTTGTTGTTTGTTTTTTTATTCGCCCATTTTCTGGGCAGTCCAAGGAGCATAGTCTATAGATCCAAGTCTTTAGTAGTATCTTATATTCTATGGCGTAACGAAGTAAGCCGGGACAGCTCGTTACATATAGCTCGTTTCCCCTTAATTAATAAATTTTACGAGCGATGTTACGACAGTACTCGAAGAACGGAGAGCGACGTAGGGACAGTAGGTTTAAAACGTGGGCCAGGAGCGACGTAACGTCAGAGCGCCGTAAAGACAGTGAATCCTTTCCGGCGTCTGTCCCTATTTATGATTATATCTTTCAAAATACGCAACGGAATTTGATGCGTTTTTTTTTAATAGATAGAGTGATTCAAGAGGAAGGTTTATAAGTATAATGCATGCACAATATATTTATAGGTTCGGCGGTACGAAGTTCGTCGGGTTGACTAGTCTACAATAATCGTGGTTCGTTAGTCTCGCTGAAACTCGAGAACAGCCGGGCCGATTTAAACTGAAAATACTGAAACAAAAACAAACAAATTTTATCTGTTTTTAACCGACTTCAAAAAAGAAGGTTATCAGTTTGACCTGTATGTATGTATGTTTGTCCGCGATTATCTCGCGTTTGGCTGAACCGATCTTGATGCGGTTTCCAGATAAGTATTTGTTCTATTCATAAGAAGGTATTAGTACCTATTTTAACCGACCTCGACAAAGAGGAAGTGCTCAGTTGATGTATGTGTTAGTTTATTGAAGGCGGATTCCTTTTTTTGTAAAAAAGAAATGATTTATTATGTATTATTAGTGTAAACTTACCGCTTCAATAGATTTCGCCATCGCCTCCGCCTTTGCGCAAACTTGATCAGCAATTTTACTGGAGTCATCTACTAGTAATTTATCCTGTAGACAAAATTTAACAAAATTAAAATAAGTTTCTAATACATAGAAACTAGTTGTGCGAAACTAGCACAACTTCCTAGAAATAATTAACATCTTCTAAACCATGGCCGAAATCAAAAACGTGCGTCTTTGACTCCCTAGATAATCTTGCTTAGAATTTTTAAGGTTCTGTTGTGTATCTTTCAGGTTCAAAATCTCAGGAATAAACCGTTTGTTGCCTAAAGTAGCCATTTTAGTTTCATAAAATAATATTTCTAAGATCATTATCCTAAAAGCTACACAACATAGGCTTAAAAATTCTAAGCAAGATCATCTAGGGAGTAAGGCGCATATTTTTGATTTCACCCATTGATTAGAAGATGTAGACGACACGAACCGCGCAGACTCCATTTAAAATCAAACTTAATTCTAAAACCTAAAAAAATAAGCTTACAAACTAAACTGACAATTCTAATTTTAATAAGTTAAATTGTTGTGCTTACTTGATACTTTTCCTGAACTAGTCTTAACTATACACATGCACGTCAGAGCAGTGTCTGACGTAGGGACAGTCAAGTCTGTTCGCGTTGTTCACTGCCTATATAATCTTGCATACAATTTTTAAGGCTCTGTTATGTAGCTTTTAGGATAAATTATATATAAAATTCTCGTGTCACAAGGTTCGTTCCCGTAAACGGCTTGACCGATCCTCATGAAATTTTGTGAGCATATTGAATAGGTCAAAAAATGATTTACATGGCAAAACAACGTTTGCCGGGTCAGCTAGTGATCTTGGAAATATTCTGTTATGAAATTAAAGTGTACACTTTAGTCAACAAACGGTTTATTTTAAGCAGCAGGGCCTTAAAAATCCTAAGCAAAATTATCTAGGAAATCTTTTGGTCGATGTAACTGAAGGCGTCGCTCGCAGGCAGTTGCTATCGACGCGCGCTACACCTTATCACTCGCTGCATTGTTTTATTTAAATTTACGTGATTTTCATACTGTTTTGGACTATTGTTAACTGTTTGCTAGTTTTTGAGTAAATAAACTATTTAGTGTGTGTACTCTCGAGTTTGCATTCTGCTCCCATCGTTTACAGAAGATATTTATTATTTATCGAAGTGGATCTAGTACTGCACCGTTTCGCCCGTTTATTCGAATAAATAAAAAACGCGAAAAAAATTTTTTTGCACCAAACCATGGCGTTTCTCTTTTATTAAAAAGAAAACAATATATTTTATTTTTAAAATACATACCAGTCTGTAAAATTAGGTTAAGCATCTTAAAAATACAAACCTTAAAATCCAAAATCATCTTAAAGGGGTCCACAACAGTTTCGGCAGGGGACCCTGATTTATCATCGCTCCCTCCCATAGACACTGGTTCGCCGACAGAAAGCGAAAGGTCGCACTTGTTAGACCATAGACAAATCTGAAAAAAAAAAAAAAAAACTTTAATAGCCAGTTTAGCGATGCTAGCGCCATTCGCAAAAAAACCATATCTTCTAAACTAAGGCAAATATCAAGAATATGCTACAGTATGACACTAGAAGATAATCTTGCTTAGTATTTTTTGAGCACAGTAAAGTAGTCCTTACTTAAAAAAACTAAATTATAAACATATTGTTGCTAAAAGTGGCCACTTTTGGCAACACTTTGTAGCTTTCTTTTGTCTTTAACCTAAAAGCTAAACAACAGTGCCCTAAAAATACTAGGCTGCATTATCTAGTGGCATAATGTAGCATATTTTTGATATTTGCCTTAGTTTAGAAGATATTGATTTTTTTCGCGAATGGCGCTAGCATCGCTGTAAACTGGCTCTTAAAAACAAAAGGATTATTGTTTAAACGTTGCGTCCGAAACCACGTGTTTTCTTAGCGGGCTTTAAATCTTTTCTGCTCCGTAGCTCAGTTGGCAGTGATGTGGACTGAGACGCGTGTGCATCTGGGTTGGATTCCCGGGCGAACATTGTTATAATGAATATCGATGTTTGTTTC
This sequence comes from Euspilapteryx auroguttella, assembly GCA_951802225.1. NCBI lineage: Eukaryota > Metazoa > Arthropoda > Insecta > Lepidoptera > Gracillariidae > Euspilapteryx > Euspilapteryx auroguttella. Next base: position 5,726,547 of record OX637666.1, read on the forward strand.
TCGGTCTGGGTGTGATGTTCGTCTCTGTATATGTTTCGGGCTCCCTAGATACAGGTTCTTGCTAGTTAGGAGCTCTGAGTGTGAAGCGTTATTATTATTATTAAAACGATAATCGAATAACGTTATAAAAAACCGTAACCGTACAACGTTGCCGGGCTTATGCCCACGCTTTCAATCTAAATTTGTGAACTTAACATTGGCAAAAAACTCCAAAAACTAAAGGAAAAACTAATTATTATTATCAAAAAACAAAAATTGGATGGCTGTAGTCGTTTCAGGGACGTTATATACATAGTTATTTATCATAGTTCAATGTTCGCCCCGCCGGGAATCGAACCACGGACTGTCAAAGTCGACGTCACTGATACTACTGAGATGGTCGGTAACGGACTTATTAAGATAAATTATAATTAAATTAATATCAGAACTAAGCGCGCGTTTTTCTTATCAATAACATACTTATTGATAAATAGGTCAACGAATATAGAGATTAGAGCAAATAGTTAATTATTTATTATTGTACTGCATTTACTTCATACTAAACTGTACTGAACTAGAAAATATAAGGTATATTCTAAGTTAAAATAGTTTAAAAACAAACAAGTGCAAAGTGCTAAAGAAAATGTCGTTAAAATTCATAATACTGATGTGCCTGTTAACTTTAACGAAAGCCAAAATAAAAATAACCATAGTAGCCGATTCCACGGAGATCGACGCAAACGTAACTTATAACGGTAGCGACGAAAAAACCGTTACAGCGACGGAAATAGCCGAATTCAATCTGACAACGGCCAATTTGAATCGCGGAATGCGAGTGGAATTGGGGAAAGTACCGAATAATATATTCCTAAAAGATCCGACTAGATACGGAAATTTGTTCGAGAAATTTCACTGGAAACCTTCCACGAGAAGAATGGTTATAACTGGAGTTAAAATTATTGATATAGTATCAAAACCTGTACTCCTGAAAACGCACCAACTATCAAATCAAGCAAGCGAATCAATAAAACGACCAATAAGCATCTACAAATCTGTGGAATGCACTATATCTTCAAAATGGTCGGAAAACGGTTTTCCGAACGACGATTTAAATTACCGAGTCAACATTTCCTTCAAAAATATCGAGAAAACATTCATTTACGAAAACACATGGAGAAACAAAGCTGTAAAACTACACAGGATGAAAGACTTTGGCGTTGCTAAAACAGGTTATATCAACGTTAAACCGAACCAAACGGTTATAACGAAACTTTACGCTATCGAATCGATGATGCTTATAAAAATAACTTACTCGGCAACGATGGTCGGTTGTCTGATAGGTGATTATCAGAATTTGTACGGTAAATATCACTTTTACGCCCCAACGTTGCCTAGTATCATGAAAGCAGCTAGTATTCCGAACGAAATAGTTACAACTGAGAAAATAGAGTTACGTTTTTTTGATAAACCGGAAATGATTATGTTTTTAAATGATAGTGATGTAAAATTGGATTATGTTACGCCTGCAAATTTGATTTATAGTAAAACGGGAACTGTTTCCTTGACCAAATTGATGAAAAGTGTTGGGGTCTGATTTTAAAACAATAGCATAACATAACTTTTGTGTTAGACTAGGTTTTCATCAATATTTTTTACTACTAACTAAAACAGTTTTAAAAGCCAGTTTACAGCGATGCTAGCGCCATTATCTAGAAAAATTAATATCTTCTAAATTAAGGCAAATATCAAAAATGTGGCACAGTATGACACTAGATAATGTAGCTTAGTCCTTTTTGGGCACAGCAAAGTAGTCCTAAGTAAAAAGAACAAAAAAAAACACAGATTGTTGCCAAAAGTGGCCACATTTAGCAACACTTTGTAGCTTTCTTTGGTCTTCAACCTAAAATCTGTAGTGAAGTGCCCTAAAAATAGTAGGCTACATTATCTAGTGTCATACAGTGCCACATTTTTGATATTTGCCTCAGTTTAGAAGATTTAAAAATTTTTCGCGAATGGCGCTAGCATCGCTGTAAACTGGCTCTAAAGTGGCCTTTTACAGCTATGCAAAGCCACTGTTCCCTCTCAATTGATGAAGTACTTATAAGGGAACTATTGCAAAATAGTTGACAAAGTCTGAAATGTTTTAGGGAGGCAAGAAATGTATTATGAATTGAATCAAATCAAATCAAATAATTCTTTATTCAATATAGTATACAAGATATCACTTATTGAAAGTCAATTAGATTACATCTAATCTAATTGCTATTGATACCTTATTTGGTAAAGTATCCTATACTGTGAGAGGCGAGGTAGTTCAGGGTGCCCACCAATTGGCTCAGGTAAACAAATGTTTGGCTTGCTTAAGACAATGGTCGCCTGGAGAGGCCCCCAAACGAGCCCTCCTCTGTCAAATGATTCTACTCCTGAATATATGAATCCTGATACTCTCGAATGCTATGGAGTAAAATATTATTACTACAACTCACCTTCAGTAAAGTAATAAAATCAGCTTTTCGTTTATCCTTTTCGCTCTCAGGCAACATTTCTGTCAGTTTGTCAGCCACTTGGCACATCACTTCCAAACTGTCTGTGAATGATTTCTCCTTTTGTATAGCGAACGGATCGAAATCTTTTAAACTTGGTCTGAAATCATTGAATAAAGTTCTAATTTATTTTACTAAAACCTTAGGAATCTTTATATTTTTATATAAGTTAATAATATACTTATATAACTGGCTGATTCGACGAACATCGTTTCTCATTTCACTTAACGCCATCTAGTGGTAAAATCCAAGACCAAATTGGGCAAGTTATTTTATTTATTTTTGACTTTCTGTTTTTTTTTTCTTTCCATACAAACACAAAATAATATATGGAATCTAACAAAAATTAGTATGAAATCGGTATAGCTGTTTTTGCGTTTTGAGGTAAGTTCTTTATAAATAAGGGGCGCATTTTTATACCCCGAATGTGCTGAGTGAGAGCCATTTTACACCCACATCACTTACATTCAAAAGTGTAACCAACTATTATCTATACCAATATTATAAAGAGGAAAGATTTGTTTGTTTGTTTGTAACGAATAGGCTCCGGAACTACTGAACCGATTTGAAAAATTCTTTCACTGGTAGGAAGCTACATTAACCCCGAGTGTCATAGGCTATATAAGATTTTCAAAAAAATTAGGGATCCTTACCTAAACTCAAATAATATAACCCAAGGTGCAATATTTGTTCCGTTGTTTACATATTTTGACAGGTGGTTTGTGTTGTTGTCGTTTGTTTTTTATTCGGCCATTCTGGGTAGTCAAAAATACATAGTCTATAGAGCCAAGTCTTTTGTAGTATCTTATATTCTATGGCGTAACGAAGTAAGCCGGGAAAGCTCGTATGTTATAATTTTTTGTAAGTGTTATGTGTGTGAATAAAAATGTATATAAAAGTAAGTACTTACAATATTTCACAGCCATCCCTGAGCCTTCTATAAACATAACACTCAGTAAACAGCCATGTATTAGTGAAATAATATTTTGAATCAGTCGCATCAATCCATTTGTTCCAGTTTTTCACATCGTCAGTATCGGCTTGCAAATGTTCATACATTTTATTGGTTACTAATTCATTTTTTAGTTTAGATATGTATGCTATAAGAGTACTAGCGTCGCCACCCTGAAAAAAAAACATAGTTAAAGTACAGCGCCTCTGGTGGTAAAAAAGGTAAACTTTTTAGATTTAGTTCGGTTGCAAAGATACTAGCGCCATCTATGTATCCTAAACCGTTATTTCGGAATAATTTTCATTTAAAAAAAAATGTAAAAGTAACAATAGAACATTTCGTAAAATAATTAGTTTCATTCAATATTTCCATATTTTTACAGAAAAATTAAGTTAATTATAAGGTAAAGTACGCGCCAGATAAGTATGCGAGCGATTGTGGCGCCACTGTATACGTACTTCATCCGCCGTTCAAAACAAATGGCTGATTGATAATTGGTTCATATTTTCACCGCACGCAGACTTATTTGGCACGCACTCTAAGGTTCTATGATCCTGCTTATCTTATGATTTTTATTAAAGCATTTATCAGTTTAAATATTGTTTTTTTTTTAAACTTACCCCTTTTTTAGAAAGTTGATCAATGACCTTCGTCAGTATCACAGGCAATCTTTCTTTGAGAGAATAGTACGCAAAACTCCTGAAACAATACAATTAATAATATTTGCTATGAAAAATTGTTGAAAAATAAAAATCTAAAAAAAAAACATTTTTTTTTCAATATTACAAAAATTATGGCAACTGAAAAATAGAATTATCGAAACTAGGAAGTTCCTTATTTGACTAACAGTAAAATAAAAAGAAAAAAAAAAGGCCGCCCGAACAGGGACTTGAACCCTGGACCCTTGGATTAAAAGTCCAATGCTCTACCGACTGAGCTATCCGGGCCGTGCAAGGAAGCTCGAAATATGCGTACATATTACGTCATCACATCGATTCACGAAACAGGATTTGTTTGGATAAGGCAATTTAATAATATTGATTAATTTTTTATGTAAATAATCGTAATTAATTAGGAACTAATTAATCAGGTTTTTTTTTTACTGCGAATTACCTATGTAAGATTACATAAATACTATATTATAATTCAATTAAAATAATATTTAGAAAAATCATACTATCTGTCAGTCTGTATCACTTTCATGCTGAAACCACTTAACTGATTCAATTGAAATTTGGTAAACAGTAGCCTAGAGAGCCTAAGCAAAGAAATAGGCAACTTTTAATCCTGAAAATCACACAAGAATGTAAAATTGGGACTTTGCTGTATCAAGGGAAATTCCGCGGAGTACATACTAGTTTAAAATATGTGAAAGGATTGTCTATAGAAAGAGAAGACACTAACATCAATAAGACAAGATTTTGCATTGATTCATTGGCCATGGCCTATGGATAACGGGCCACCGGTGACCTCTACTATCATCTATTATGAGATGACTGTATGTAAAGTACATAATATGTAAGGCTAAAACTGTCTTTGTAGTTAGTGAGCACTTGAATTCCCTTTTAGAAAAACAAAACACAAACTTTTTTTGCAGGATTAAAAATGCAGTAAAAAAAAATCTATACAAAAAAATATTGTTTCTTTGGCTAATATTAAACTTATTTACACATGTTACAGTGGTCCTCAAACTCGGCAAAGCCTGTCATATGAGTGCCGAATATATGCTAAGTCAAAATTTAAATCTAATTACATATTAATAATAATAATAACGCAACACCCTCATCACACTCTGAATCTTTGTCTTGGGTGCCGGAAACATATACAGAGACAAACATTGCACCAAGATCAGAAACAAACATCAATGTTCCCCCCCCGCCAGGAATTGAACCCAGATGAGCTATGGAGCAGCAATTAATAGTAAATAAATAAAAAATAAAATATATAAACATTTGGAATTCAATGTTGATTTAATATTTGGTTTTGGTAGGTACTTGTGAGGGTTTGCTGATGTACATGTAATAATCAGAGCTCGGTGTTTGTATGAAAGGGTCTTAATAAGGCGCCACACGGTGCGAAACTAGCGCCACTTCGATAAATAATTGATATCTTTCATAACGTTTATTTTGGTTTTGAACCTAAAACCTACACAACTGAGCCTTAAAAATTCTGAGCAAGTTTAAAATCTAGGGAGTCAAGGGCGCATATTTTTTATTTCGGCCATGGTTTAGACGATATTCATTATCGGGAGTGGCGCCAGTTTCGCACCGTTTCGTCCCATAGTGTCTTTCCCTGCTTTGGGATTTCGCTGTTAGAAGGAAATTGCGAACAAATCAGCGGGGTGCGGGATATAGGTAATATAATAAAGGTAACATACTTTTTGAAAGTCCCCTGTAGCTGCAAATTGATGGGAGTTGCCGTGTTTATAAATGGATCAGGCTTTTCCTGTTTTATGAACGGGCCGCCGTAAATAAAATCTGGTCTTGTACTTTCATCTTCGTCAAACCCGGTAACACTGGCCGATTTCACGGATATTTGACTCAGTTTTGCTTTACTCATGATTTTGCTTTTTAGTTACAATAATTGGAAATTTTGAAACATAGCCCAATAGATGTTATTTCACGAAAATTTATTGAAAAATGAAAAAAATCATGACAATTTTCTTGTTTTGTTTTGAAAATCCAGTCAGTCAGTCACTTACTCACTCAGTTTAGTCAGTTGTTCACTCAATCAATCAAGAATAAATGTCAGTCAATAAATGTCAAAACTGTTTTTTTTCTCTTCACTTCTGGGATAAGGCAAACCATCCATACAGCCTATCCAAAAGCCTAAACCCAAGTTCATCACAAATAAATAATATTGGCTGGGATTTTTTTCAAAGATTCCTAACGATTACCAGTGGTAGGTACAGGTTTTGGTGGTACTCGTTGGACCCGGGAACTACAGGTGTGCAAAATGCTAAAGAAGATAATTTAATTAATTACATAAGAGGCCACACGGTGCAAAACTAGCGCCACTTCCAATAAATAATTAATATCTTCTAAACCATGGCCGAAATCAAAATATGCGTTGCGTGTTATTATTATTATTATTAACTCCCTATATTAATTTTTTATCGAAGTGGCGCTAGTATCGCACCGTTTCTCCCCTTAAGTGCTAGTGCCATCGCATAATTTTAGAAGTTTGTTGTACAGTGGCGGTCTAGGAGGCTGTAACAGATTTGTATATGGTTTCGTTAGCCCTAGACTGTATTACCTAAAGAACAAGAGCTATTTTGCAATACAGAAAAACCGGAAGCGTTACGGCGACCTAGACCGCTACTGTACTAGATTAAAAGATACCTAGAGAGGTTCTTTGCTGATATTTACTACGACTGTTTTCAAAGCAAAAAAAAAGTAACGGTTAAAATAAAAATAGCATATTACTTACTTAAATTTAATTTAAAAATAATAATATTCTTACTCACGTGGTAAAGTAATGTAGTAAAGTACTTACTTTCCATAAATTCCGCACATGTAAACCTCTCTGGGCGTCACAATGTTCATAACAGGCAAATTCACTGTATCCACATCCCAGTTATAGGCCATTTTAACAATAAAAACTTATTTCCTAGGTACACAAATAAACACTTCCTCCACAATAAGTATTATTCCTTATGGCAATCTGTGGAAAAGAGTATTTCGATTATATTAAATCAACACTGAAATCTACACACGTTTTCTGATGCACTGAAAGCGCGATGTTTTCGTTTTCGTATTTGACCATGAGGGATGGCTAAAAATAAATCTTAACTTTTGGCCTCATTTCATAGGAATCTATCTTCCTGTCTAAAGTATATTTTTAGGGTTTTGTTTGATTGACTTTAGATAATTGGCATTTGGCTATTGATATTAAATGTAGAGAGTTAATTAATTTAATTGCAGTCAGTTTCTTTTTTAAGATCTCTGTGTGCACGTTCCCTACAACATCGTTATATTATATCTTTTAACTAAACTAGTGACATCTATAAGTAACTACAAATAAAAGAAAAAAAAAATGTAGGTACAGTGGCGGACACGGTCGGCGTAACACTTCCGGTTTTTCTGTGTTGCAAAATAGCTCTTCTTTGGTAATACAGTCTAGGGCTGACGAAACCATAGACAAATCTGTTACGGCCTCCTAGTCCGCCACTGTACATATACATTCCTATTCTAGCTATTTTCTAGAATGTAATTTTTTATTAGTCAGGTTTTTAGTTTTCCTGTATTTTCCCATTTGCCCCAAAAACAACAGACATTAATTTTATATTTTTTTAATTTAAAAACATTCTTAATAAGTAAATAGAAAAGTACATAGTGTACAAATAGAGAATTACCACAGTAATTTCCAAGTTAAACATTATAGTTTTGCATAAAAACCAATTTTACTCGTAAGTAAGAATATGCAACACTATTACTAAAATTTTATAATACCCTGTAAGGTACAATTTAAACCAACAATAAAATCATATCAAAAACAAAACATAAAAATCATCTTCTCAAAGAATAAAATTTAATTAAAAACAAAAAACAAGCAAAATCAAAAGCATCTTTATAAATTGCTAGCGAGCGTACAAATATTACAGCGCCCCTAGCGAATAAAATGGAAAATAATATTAAAAATCAGCTCAAAATACGAAAACGAGGTTTTGATATTTTAAAAAGTTTAGTAGTACCTAGGAACTTTCGTATTTTCGTCTAAGTAGTTCATAGTAAGTATAATTAAAAAATGTTTTTTTTTTATCACAAAGAAAATAGGAAATGGCATGCAAAATAATATTATACAGCATCCAATAAAATCCAACCTACATATTGTACAAAAGAAATGGATAGTTTAATGTGCTGGCCTATGTACCTTTTTTAAAGGTAAGTAGGTAATACAAATATGTACAACAAACATGTTTTGACAAACAATATTTTTAATTTTAAAAGTTAGGTCAAAAACTAAAAAATGTCTTGATATCATAATATTTTAGTCACATTCATAAAATATGCATTCATGCACACGATCTGAATATTTTGTCATTTGTCAAAATATTTAAGTCAAATGTTCATAATTTTGTCAGAAATAAAAACTTAAAATTTGTCATATACATAATCTGGGAAAACATAATTGAATTGGTAAGTATACTTACCCTGTTTAGATCTATCAGTCAAAATATATTCTTAATTACTTAACTTTTCTAAAAATACTGTTTTTATCTTAGCTTTGCTCATATGTTATAAGCCGCACACTTTAAGAAAAATTCTAAATATGGCGGCCGAACGCATGCCATCTCGCTTTTATTAGTATGAGGGAAGAGTTCAGACGAGAGACAAAACTCTTCACTCATACTAATAAACGTGAGATAGCATTCGTTCGGCCGCCTTAATTAGAATTTTTCATTATGTGCGCAGGTAATACATACTTTAGAAGTGGTTTAGCTAAATATCAGTTAATATTTTCAAGTAAAATCTATCAGTCAATAGGTTGTATTTTAAATGCCTTTAAAACTAATTGAATATTAAATATAATTTCCTTAATGTAATATAGTTTCTATTGAGAACATTTAAATCAGTCTTTCGAAAAATTTTAGGATAATCTTTACAGTCTCTGAAGTTAATAATTATTTAGTATAACAATGTTAGCGCCATCTATTGATGAAAGGGTGAATCACTATTAGGCTTGGGAATAAATTGTACCAGTACAAAAAGCATAAAAATTAAAATTAAAAAAATCATGATTATATAAAAATGGTTATCAAAAAATGGGCTTTCATAATTTACCATAGTAACGTATAATCGTGAAACGACAAAGGCTTGTTCGAATATTTTCATGATAAAAAAAAAAAAAACTGTAAACGATTGTAACTTTCTGGCATTGATAATGAAAACATAACCATTAAATCCAAGAGCGACAGAGAATCATACATTACTTACACCACTTTAAGGTGATACATGCGATGAAATTGTGAGGCTTTGCAACTTGCAAGTGCAAAACGCAATGACAAAAAAAAAAACTATACTTTGTCTCTCTACAAATGTAATTAAACTCAAATAATAAAATACTATAAAAGACGTTCCATTATATTAAAAAAGGTCATGATTACAGAATATAGTCAGATGGGTAAGAGATTAAAAAGTAATTTTCATAAATCGTCAAAAGAATAAAAAATAAGTAAAATAACTGTCAAAATCTGTAAAAAAAAACTCTAAAAAGTCTTTAAAAAACAGTAGGTAAAATCGAACTTTACTATTATTATGTCTACGCTTTTGAAAATTAGTATTTTTGTTACATCCAGTTTATAGACCCAAATCATAATATCGTTCGCAATTCGCAAACGAAAAACACCTATGACCTTACGCCTTAAAAAGTACATATAATATACTTACTTAAGTATTTTTTTTAATTGGTATGGTAACTATGTATTTTTGTAACTCGCGCATCTCTTGAGCAAACTTCTGGTACTCACAAACACACAAATCTCGGTACAGGATGTTAATCAATTTCGTACCTAGACTACAAGGTGTTCCTATCTGTACTACATGGTGTAAACATTTAGATCAAAATAACTTATGTTTATTTTATGTTTATTTTTAGATTTATTTTTAGATTTATTTTTATTTTTAGATTTATTTTTACTTATTTTTTCTTTTAGATGTATTTTTATTATAATTATGTAGGTACCTATAATTTTAATTTATTTATTTTGTATCATTGATTGTGTATTTTTATGCTTATTTTACTATAATAGCTGATGGCCGAAATACAGGTTTTATACCTAGTTTGGCATCAGCATTAACTGCATAACATATATTATTATGTAATTGTTCATCTGCTTTTTTGAAATAAATTTTTATTATTATTATTATTATTTTATTATTATTATAACTCAAACATAAGACTTGTTAGTGTAAATCAAGTTCGAACCTAGTCTACAAGGTGTAATATGTAAGTAAACCAAGTTCTTATCTAAACTACAAGGTGTTAATATGAAGATGAAAATACCTTAAGACTTTTTGGTGTAAATATATAATACCTAGTTTAGTATCGTCGGCGACCATTGCTCTTGACGCGTGTATTCTTTAGTATAACAGTGGTCGAAGTGAGCGGGCGACCGTTGTTGCTACTCCGCTGTATAGGGCAGTAGGTCCTGACGAACAAACAAACACATACTTTATACCACTTATAATTATAATATACTACTCGACCCGGCGAACTTCGTACCGCATAACCTTTTACTATATTGTGCATGTATTATAATATAACTTATAAAGCTTCCTCTTGAATCACTTTATCTATTAAAAAAAACCGCATCAAAATGCGTTGAGTCGTTTTAAAGATTTAAGCATACATAGGGACAGACGCGGGAAGCGACTTTATTTTATACTATGTATTGATATTGAAATGCTCTCGATGGAAACTAATCGAGTGGCGACCGCGCTCCGGAAGACGCACCCCGAGGGAGGCAGGGAGTGCCCGTTCTTTATGTAGTACTATTTATTATTAGAGACCGACCGAAAAATGATATTCAGCCGAAACAGAAAACGAACCTTCGGCCCTGGCCTCAGTTTCGGCGAGCGAGGTCCGCGCGCGTTTACCCGAATTCTTCCGAGCTTAGCCGAGCGACGCACGAACATCGAGTTTCGGTTCCGGCAAAAGGTTCGGCGGTTTTTAGCCGAAACTGAACCTTCTCTATTTATTATTCTAAACTTAATAGACTTACTTGGTATGTGCATTATCCCCGGTAGCACCACAAATATCGCAGCGATGGTTCCTCAGTATAGGGCAAATGACAATGCTCCTATTCTCAACTCGCTCCTTGAGGCGATGAGTGAGGTAGACTTGGGGCATCTCCCCGTTCTTGCGACAGAAGGAGCAAAGTTTCTCTGAGGTGGGAAAGGGGATTGGGTTAGGTTGGTTGCGGGGAATGAATTGGGAAAAGTTGCTGTGGGAGACAAAAAAGCTATTAGATAAAAGTTTTATTAGTTTAGGGAAGGTAACTCTCGGTATGGCGCGTATTTACGTATTTTAATTATTCCGGCGAATGTATCCATCTACTATCAAGCCAGTATGTAATTGGCAATAATCATCAATATATATAAAACTCTTCCGTTACTGACTGACAGACAACGCAGAGCCAAAACTACTGGGCGTAGCGGGCTGAAATTTTGCACGTGGGTTCTTTAGAGGGTGTAGGGGAGCACTAAGAAAGGATTTCCTGAATTCCCATGGGAACGGGAAAAAACGGGATTTTTGCTAAAGTGGCCACTTTGTCATACTGTGCCCTATTTTTGATATTTGCCTTAGATATTAATTTTTTCGCGAATGGCGCTAGCATCGCTGTAAACTAGCTCTTAAATCAAGGATAAAATCAATAACACTAAATAATTCAAGTTTAAAATAACAATTAAGTTAGTAAATAAATACTGACCTTGGCGTAGGGGATTCAGACAGAGTATAGTTTGGCGAATATCGCACCAAGGTTGGAGATATATCCTGGCGAAAACTTGGCGGGCTCGACTCGCTAATCCGGCGCGGCGAATAATTCGGCTGTTTCTTTACTGGCGTCCATTCTTTTCTCTCAGTTGGGAACAATTCGTAGTTTGTTAAATTTTCCTGTCTAAATTTTGGCTCATTTTTGACTGGCGAAAGAAATCCTCTGTCGTTCGGAAAAAGTTCATAGTTGCTGAACGGATCTTGAGCTGTCACTTGAAATTGGCGCCAGTTTTGAATTGGGAATTCGAAATCGTTTCTTTGTGGTTCGTTGTTCTGCCGCATTTCGTTTGTGTACATAATTTTTCGGCCCACTATTGGTCTCTGCCTACTTATTTGTGGAGTTTCAGGACGCCTTGTGTCGGGTGATGATCTGAAAAGTTATTAAAGTTTTAAAGCAATACTTCATCATCATCATCAACCAAGTTGAAAGACGTCAACTGCTGGTCATAAGCCTCCCCTTCAGATCGCTATACCGACCGATCTTGTGCGACCACCGACCCTTATAGTACAGTACAGTGGCAGTCTAGGACAGCGTAAAAGATTTGTCTATGGGAATCGAACCCAGGTGTGCACCCGCGTCTCAGTCCACATCACCGCCATGCCAACTAAGCTACGGAGCAGTCAAATTATTACAATGAGCATATGGCGATGTGCTGGTTATGGTACAGTGGCAGACTAGGAGACAGTAACAGATTTGTCTATGGTTTCGTCAGCCCTAGACTGTATTACCAAAGAACAAGAGCTATTTTGCAATATAGAAAAACGGCAAGTGCAATTAGATTAAATAATCTAATTAGCTTTCAATATCTTGTACAGTGGCGGTCTAGGACGGTGTAACACTTCCGGTTTTTCTGTATTGCAAAATAGCTATTTTCCTTTGGTAATACAGTCTAGGCCGCCAGAGAACATAGACAAATCTGTTACGCCGACCTAGACCGCCACTGTACCTATATTGAATAAATAATTTTTGACTTTTAACTTTGACTTAGTGTCTAGACTAAAGTACCTGTTGCCCAAGGAAGGTGGTGAAGCCGGGGAGTTGGAGTCGGCAGAACTTGAGGAGTTGGCCATGGTCACGGTCTGGTGGAAGATCGGGGTTTGGTAGTGGTTCTGCTGCATTGGATGGTACATTGATGGGTACTGATGACGAGCTGGAATGTAAATTAATTTGTTAGTTTTTGTGTGTGCCGCAGATTTTCTGGTATATTTTTTTTGTGGTAATATAATATATGAAAGAAGTCTTTAGGACAACAGTATGAGTTTGTGCCGTTTGGGGTAGAGACGCTCGGACCATGGGGACGCTACCTATACAAAGAGTTGTCAGCGCGCCTGATTGATCATCTCTCAACTGGTGATATCATCAGCCTGGGCCAGCGCATCAGCCTGGCCATTCAACAGGGCAACGCAGCCAGCCTGCTGGGCACCGTGCAGCCAGTTGGGGGCGATAGTTGTAATTATGTGTTTTCTAATTATTATTTTTTTGTATACCTTTAAAATAACTACTTAAAAAACTTTAAATTGTATAAGTACTTATATAAAAATAATAAAAGAAGAAAAAAAAAATCCTTAGCTTTATTTTTAATATCTTGTTATCCCTGGCTGGGACATAGGGCTTCAATAAATTCATATTCATATTCATTTATTTCATAATATTACAATTACATGTCAAAACAAACATTATATTATTATTAAACATTATTTCCTATGATCTACCATGATCTACCTAATGTAATGTTTTTATGAATTTGAGATAACACTGTCTGGCTTATTTGATGCTCATTTGTTTACGTTTTAAAATGACACTGTTTGTTTAAAGTAAAACATTGATGCCTAAATAAATACCTAGTTAGAATAAGTTAGAAGATATATGTACCTACAATGTACAATTTAAAGCCTCCGACCAGGCAGAATCTGTATAATGCTTGCAAGGGCATACAAAAACACAGACCCTGGTAACGGACATCGTAATTAAATCATCACGGTTCGCTCTTACCGGGATTCGAACTCTTTTTCATACAGTACGTTTTGTACTGTGGAGTTGGAGACATAGCAATGTATAATTACCTAATATTTTATTTATTCATTTGTTTTTATTACTAGTTTATAATATCAAAGCAATAGTTCTTACCACCCTACCACAGGGTACAATTTGCAATGGCAAATCTCAAAAAAGCTTTGACTAAATAAATAGACTAAAAAATATTATTTCGTAAAATAAAAAGGTTAGATAAAAACTTTTGTAATAAAAATAAGTTACCATTTTCGTTGTTTCTGGCAAAAAGACGATTTATTTCGGTACTGTAATCCATAGTGCCTTTCGATGGGAACATAATAATCTCTGAAAAAAATATACAAAAACACGTTACTAAAAGCTTTTTTTGTTTTTAACTACTTCCTTAGTACTTGCTTATTTACCAATCACATGATTTCATGCTAAAAACTTTGTGAAAAAACAAAAGAATACACAAAATATAATACACAAACAAAAAAAGCTAAGTTCATTGAAATGCGGAAAAAATCATAACCAAAAAGTTGCACATTTCCGGTAAAAGCTTTTTAGCAAAAGTTTTCAATAAAATTATAACGCAATTTCATATTTATTAAAAACTAGAAATATATTTAAAAAAAAAAAGGTATTTTTTGTTAATTATATTATGGTTCCGAACTCTTTTAACGACACAGCAAATCGTATGAGAATCTTAAAAGTTTTTTTTTGGGTTTTGCACACTGTGGCCTGTGGCACGAAATTTTAAATTTTCTTTGTTAGGCACAAACTAGGCACGAATACGGTAAAGTTAGGTTCTGATGGTTCATACATGTAAATGGGGTGCAGCAAAGTACCTACCTATCTATGTACATATGAAAACATAGATCTAGGTACCTAATAACATGGTGAAAAATTCACAAGTCTCCTCTTTTCGTATCTATACATAATCCTATACATAATTTTACAGTTTCTACTTCAATTTATCAACCATAATCAACATCTCACCCGAAAGACATCCACTGCTGGACGTAGGCCTTCCGCCCAGATCGCTTTAATGCCCGGTCTTGTATGGACCGAACCTCATCCAGTGAACTCCCGCAACTTTTACATGATACGTATGACCACCATGTGGAGGTTCTGCCTACTCTGCATCGTCCGGTGCTCAGCGACCATTTGTTCTTAGGCTGTGTCTGCTCAGCTCAATACTCAATACTTTATTGTTTGCACAATTCACCCTACACAAGGTTGTGCACTAGTCTAAGACGAATCTTAGCCAATGGTTAGGTGACAGGGTACATTTTGGAACCTGATGGGCGCTACAATTTTTGTGTTTTAGAAACACTAAAAATTTTACATACCTACCTACTTGGTCTTATTGCTACTTCTCTTGGCTCATTGCCAATTCAATTTTTCAATTATTTGGGCTACTGTAACCACTAACCACCCAATCTTATGAGCCAGTTTACAACGATGCTAGCGCCATTCGCGACTTAGGCAAATATCAAAAATGTGGCACTGTATGACACTAGATAATGTAGCCTAGTATTTTTTGAGCACAGCAAAGTAAGTACTTAGGCTACGAACGCACAGGCGGTTTTTTGCCGCGCGGATTTTATGTAACATACTGAATCCTATGGAAGTGTGCGCACCAGCGGATAAAAAACCGCGCGGTTAAAAATCCGCTGTCGCGGTTTTATTTCCGCGCGGCTAAAAATTCGCCTGTACCTTCGTGGCATATGAATAAGGTTGAAAATGAAATAACAACCTTTCCAACCGCGCGGAAATAAAACCGCAACAGCGGATTTTTATCCGCGCGGTAACAAACCGCGCGGATAAAAATCCGCCTGTGCGTTTGAAGCCTTAGTCCTGAGTAAAAAGAACAAAAAAAAAACATAGGTAGATTGTTGTCAAAAATGGCCACTTGGCCTTTGGTCTTGAACCTATAAGCTATACAGAAGTGCCCTAAAAATACTAGGCTACATTATTTAGTGTCATACAGTGCCACATATTTGATATTCGCCTTAGTTTAGAAGATATTAATTTTTTTCGCGAATGGCGCTAGCATCGCTGTAAACTGGCTCTTAAATAACGGGATGAAAAGTTTCAACGCCCTCTCGGCTCTATTTATACAATAAGTATAAATCTCTACTTGAATTATTATTTACATTTGTCTCTACTTTTGGCGTAAAAGCTAAACGGGACACATCATCATTTTAGCCAAAAGACGTACACTGCTGGACGTAACGTAAGCCTCCCCCATAAATCGCCACAAGGACGGGTCTTGAGCGACCCTTGTCCAGTGTACTCCAGCAGCTTTCACCAGGTCGTCTGACCACCTTGTGGGAGTCTAGGTACTCTGGGTCCTGCATTAGATACCAATTATATTATTCTATATTATCTAATATTCTACATAGAATTTTAAAAAAAAGAAAACAGTTAAAACTTACCAAAAATCAGTTTCAGGAACAAAACTCACAAAAATATTTCGTGTTTCTTAAATTTATTAAACAAATGAGAAAAATCTTGGACACGAGCTCTTAAGTCGACTGTCGCAAAACGAATGAAAGAAAAGTATTATTTTTTGCGGTACATTCCCTATTTTCAAAGCAAAAAGGAGCCGCGGGAGCCGCCTTCAAAGGAAAAGCCGAACCTTTCGGCGATGTCAGAAGAAACCGACACTCCCATAATTAGCGAATAATATACTTTATTCGCAAGTAATACGGTTCAAAATAAAGTTCCACTGTTTGTCGGCGTTTTCTTTAGTATACTTGGTTCGACTTTACGACAATAGATGGCGATAGTAGTTTTAATAAAACTAAGTTTTTTTTTTTTTTTTAATTATTTTATTGTTATTAAAATAAAACTCAAAATCAAAATAGATAATACAGTGAACAGTTAACGCTTTTTATTGCCATTTTACTCAGAGGGATTTTACATTTATAGATGTTTTATTTACGATTGCTACTCTCCAATAGATGTCGGTAGTAGTAAAATATTACAAACTTAGCAAGTAAAAATTAATAATAAGCGCGATAAGTGTGTAGGGATTAGGGGTAAAAAAAACAAATTAATCTCATTATAAAAATACAAATTTAATTTGAAATATGAAAAAGTATAAAAAAACATATTTTACGGATTAATGCGCCAGACTGTGCGAAACTAGCGCCACTTCGAAATAATATGTTAAAATGTGAAAAAATATGTTTCTTTGACTCCCTCGATAATCTTGCTTAGAATTGTGTAGCTTTTAGGATAATGATCTTAGAAATATTATTTTATTAAACTAAAGTGGCCACTAGTTTATTCTTTAGATTTTGAAATTCTAAGTAAGATTATCTAGGGAGTAAAACACGCAAATTTTTGTTTTCGGCCATGGTTTAGATTAGAAGATATTAAATTATTTATCGAAGTGGCTCTAGTTTAGCCCTGAATTGATATCGTAAAATCTTATTATATAAGTATACCATAAATATTGTACATTGTAAAAAATATTTAAGTAAGCTTATTTACCTACTACTTTCTGTATATATAAGACTTAAAATAGCTATTTTATATAATACTAAACCGGTAACAATATGGTGGTAACATAATATTTGGCACTTATTAAATAAACTATCATTTTCTATGGTAACCATGGAAGCCAGTCAGTGATCCACTATAGTCTGGAGCTTCATAATTGTATCCTCCTGGAAAAATAAAAGATAAGTTTTATTTACATTTTTGCATTTGTCTCAAAATTTCTGTAGGTAAGTAACTAATTTATTTTCTGATGTTTGTTTGTATATGTAAACTGGCTCGGCTCGGCTGTTTCGGAGATGTGTGTCTTTGACAGACGGACGTTTCTTGTGGTAGCTTAGAATAATTTTCGATTGTAAACCTTTGCCATAGAATTTAGGGTGCTTAAATTATAGTCATCTCGGTACCAATTTTAGGCCCTATGATTGGTAGGTAAAATAAAAACCAACCTTGATTATGCGCAGGCTCAGGGTACCTCGCCTCTCCCTCATAACGTACATCGGCGTGGAAACCTGTCCTCCAATCAGCATGATATGTCACTGCAAAAAAATAAGAACCGTTTAAGAGCCAGCCAGCGATGCTAGCGCCATTCGCGAATAAAAATTATATAGTCTAAACTAAGGCAAATATCAAAAATCTGGCACAGTATGACACTAGATAATGTAGCCTAGTATTTTTAGGGCACTGTTGTATAGCTTTTGAATTAAAGACCAAAGAAAGCTACAAAGTGTTGCTAAAAGTGGCCTCTTTTGGCAACAATCTGTGGAATATTTTGTTTCTTTTTACTTAGGATTACTTTACTGTGCTGAAAAAATACTAAACAATATTATCTAGTGTCATACTGTGCCACATTTTTGATATTTGCCTTAGTTTAGAAGATACTAATGTTTTTCGCAAATGGCGCTAGCATCGCTGTAAACTGGCTGTTAAAAGTATCCTATACTACATGAGGTGTGGTTGCATACATACTTCTGCATTTGAAAAAAACGGGTTTCCGGAGAAATTAAGAAAAGTTTGATCGAGAGAGTTGTAGATCTTAAATTGCTGATTCCGAATATGTATAACTTAATTTCCACCAAAACCTTAGTTACGTGGTTATAACAAGGATGGCAGACAGAACGTTTGCCCGAGAATCGAACCCAGGTGCACAAGCGTCTCAGTCCACATCACTGCCAACTGAGCTACGGAGCAGTCACTTAGATAACTTACCTATCTGTGTCCGCCCATCGGGAAGCTGAACCCTGTACTCTCCACGCACAGTGTCGCCATCTGACGACTCGTGTCGGTCGTAGTCGTTTCCTGATTGAGCGTCCTTAACTGAGTACCCAAAGGAGTAGGATTTTGGCTGTGAATGAAGATAACAATATTTTAACTTGAGTAATTTGAGTAACTTGTGTAATTTGACTATTCGACAGTTACAATATGTAATTCAAGTAAATTGAAATTATTATTTAGTATTTGACATTTTATATACAATTATACATTTAAAAATTTGTCATTGTTTACATAGTACTTAAATAATTAAGTAACTACTTATTATTTTTTATACAATATTTTGACGATCACATTATACTTTGACATTTTATAATACAACTTTGTATGTAATATGAATATGATAGTGTGAAATAAATGAATCTAATCTAATTTAACAAAACACTAGTCGACCCGACGAACTTGGTACTGCCTGCCTTACCTATTAATATTTTTTGCATGTTTATTATACTTATAAACCATTTTCTCTTGAATCACTCTTTAACTATAAAAAAAAAACCGCATCAAAATCCATTGCGTACTAGTAATAATTAATAGTTCAATGATTGCGTAGTCTGAAAGATTTAAGCATACTTACATAGGGAAGGGACAGACGCGGAAAACGACTTTATTTTATACTATGTATATTGATATTGATGATAAATAATAATAATAACGCATCACACTCAGAGACCCTAACTAGGAAGAAACTGTATCTAGGGTGCCCAAAACATATACAGAGACGAACATTACACCCAGAGCGGGAAACAAACATCGATATATTCATTAACCCCAGCCGGGAATCGAACCCAGGTGCACTCATCTCAGTCCACATCACTGCTAACTGAGCCACGGAGCAGTCAAAATACTTACGATGATATGATAATGATGGAAACCAAAGCTTTTTACTATATTTTGTGGGTTTTTTTTAAATACTTACAACTTCATTATCATGCCCATGGCCTTGATGACTATGTTCATTTTCATAAGTCCCCTCGTATCCGGTCCCGCCATATCCGTTGCCCAAGTCCGAATATCCGGAATAGTCCGGAGTTCCGTAACTAGTAGACGGAGGTAGGTAGGGGGCTTGAAGCCCGTGGATTGGCGGTTCGGAGTAAGCTAGTGTTGTCACCATTGAGAATATGAATACCTGCAAGAATGAAAAATGTTCTGTATCAATCTAATTATATGTCGCAAGGCAATTTGTGTGATTCTGCATTTAACAAAATGCAGAATGCATTTGACTATGTATTTTCAAATCTGCCAATAGCTATTTAGTGAATGTTTAACCTAAGTGTTTAACATTGTTTGTTTGCAGTCTCGAAAAATGTATTGAATATTCCAGCCAGCACATCAACCTACCTTAAACCCTACCCCATAAAGACTAATATACAATACCAATACGTAACTTTAAGAGCCAGTTTACGGCAAAGCTAGCGCCATCCGCGAAAAAAACAAATAAACTAAGGCAAATTATATCAAAAATGTGGCACAGTATGACACTAGATAATGTAGCCTTGTATTTTTAGGGTACTGTTGTAAAGCTTTTAGGTTAAAAATAAAAAGAAAGCTACAAAGTGTTGCTAAAAGTGGCCACTTTTGACAACAATCTGTGGATTCTTTTGTTCTTTTTACTCAAAAATACTTAACTGAGCTCAAAAAATACTAAGCAAGATTATCTAGTGTCATTTCTGTGTCACATTTTTGATCCCTAGTTTCATTAGAAGATTTTTTAGAAGTTATAATTGTTTTTCGATAATGGCGCTAGCATCGCTGTAAAGAGGCTTTTAAGTCCTAAACCTATACCTAGCTACTATAGTCTATTGAATATCACTATCCCTAGGTCAGTATTAAAACCTAACCATTCACCATTGCTTGCGTAACAGAATGAAAACTGGGCCAGTAGATTCGCACTGTTCGCCATACCGACCACATCACAATGCTAAATTACTTTTGATCTGGTCTGCTTCATATTGTTTTGAATTGCAGATTATTTCACTTAGATATCTATGTCGTAGGAAGATTTGATAATTAGTTTTTTTGCAAAAAAAACAAGGGATTTTGCGAAAACTCGGATAATTTGATATAAGGATAGTTTTTATCCAATAATTCTGACAAAAAGCAGTTTTTTTTTGCAAAAAACCTATTATCAATATATATAAAACTCTTCCGTTACTGACTGACTGACTGACTGACAGACAACGCAGAGCCGAAACTACTGGGCGTAGCGGGCTGAAATTTTGCATGTAGGTTCCTTAGGGAGTGTAGGTGAGCACTAAGAAAGGATTTCCCGAAATTCCCATTGGAACGGGAAAAAAATTTGGATTTTTGTGTTTATGAGAAATCTGCGCGTGTGAAACCGCGGGGCAGCCTCTAGTAATTGAATAAAATTAAACCTTTCTTAACTCTGATTGGCTGAATTATATTGCTTGCTGTCCGACTCTTATTCTGATTAGTTCTCTGTAGCGTCAAATGTATTTAACGAACCAATCAGAATAAGAGTTAACTAGCCAGAAATAATCTAGCCAATCAGAGTTAAGGAAAGTTTAAAAATGTTCAATTATACTAAGTTTTTTTTTGCAAAAAAAACTACTTTTTGTCAGGATGATTGAAAAAAAAAGTAATCCTATTATCAAATTATCCGAGTTTTCGCAAAAACTCTAGGTTTTTTTTGCAAAAAACCTAATTATCAAATCTTCCTACGACATCTGTAATAGCAGTACGTACTGATATGTCCTAAGAAACACCAAAGTACTAGCACCAAGGTCATAATTTTTTTTTATATAGGTAAGTCGACTAATTATAGTAGCCTTACTTCAACCACCCTAATCCCTAAACCATGGCTTATACATGTATAATGAAAATAAGTTGCCCGCTTTTCCTCTCAAACAGCAAATTCTCAATTTTTCGTTCCCGTGGGAAAAGAGTATTTTTACTTTAAGAAAAATCGGAAATTAACTGTGAAAATACCTAAGTGATTTCATTTTGCAATATAAAGGCCAATCAGTCAAAATACGGTATTTCTAAACGGATGCAACTTGCCTTCAATCAGGCTTCAATCATTCCGCAAAATAAAGGGATTGCTCCAGTTATAATAGTTAAGTACTAGTTAAGTGTAGTTTGAGTTATCACGATTTGTTAGAATATTCTGTATACCCATTCAGCGTCGATTTCTAAGTCGAAGTTTGGACCTGTTATAGATTTGAAAACGTAAATAAAGCAAGCAAAAACAGTGTTCAAATTAACTTAAAGTGGTTTTTTATGTTCTTTTTAGATAATTTATTTATTTATTTATTTATTATTAAGGTGACACAACATAATACAGTTTATAAAAGTAAACACCATAAGAACTAGAAAACATTTGAACTAAACTGCATTACAAAAGGTGCACACACAAAAGCAATATTTGTTTTAGAGTAGAAAAAAATAATAATATATATAACATAATAAAAGCCAACCTACGTACGTGCATATATCATACTAATAATAATTAAGCGATACATGGTATTTTAGAAAATAAAAATAAGCAACGAAAAGCCTAACCTTACATCAATAGATAGGAACAATAGTTACTGTTAAATAATAATAAATATATATTAAGTAATAAATTAAGTATAAATAAACACACGAGTCCACTTAAAAAAAAAACAAATTTGGTTTAAATGAAAGATTTTATTTGTTTGGTGAACACATTTAAGCTTTGACCAAAAATGTCTAGGGTATTATGATTTAAAACTAAATCGTTATACTCTCGACACATGCGAACAATAGGATTATAATAGGATGTGTTATTTTTATATACTAATAATGAAAAAGGCCGGGGTCGGCGACGACTGATCTTAATGTTGAATGAAATAGCTGAAAGAAGGGATGGTGAAACAATCTGTGAGTGCAGTATTTTATGGAGGTATATCATGTTGAACCGAGCTCGTCTGATGTGCAGAGGTGTCATATTGAATTTCGTCATACGTGCAGTGTAAGAGTTAAGTGTTCGACCATAACCGTAACGATAGCCTAACAATTTAAGGAATTTCCTTTGAACCCTTTCGATATTATCTGAATGAACAGAATAATATGGTGACCAAATGACTGCTCCGTATTCAAGCACAGAACGAATGAGAGAGTTAAACAAAATAATAACGCTGTCTGGTCTTTTAAAACCCTTAGTAGACCTGAGTATAAAACCAACTAATTTATGTGCCTTGTTAATTACATAATCATAGTGATCCCTGAAAGACAACTTTTCATCAAAAATAACTCCGAGATCCTTAATGTTCTTTGCTTTTTCTAGGTATTCGCCACCAATAGTGTAATCGAATGTTATTAACTTATGTTTATGGGAAAAGGACATTGAGAAACACTTTTTTACATTAAGGAACATAAGATTCTCAGCGCACCACTCAGAGATCACATCAAGATCGCGCTGGAGAGCAAGACAATCATTAATGCTGTTAATTGACTTATATAACTTTAAATCATCAGCATACAGGAGATTTGGGCATCTTAGTTTACCAGTAAGGTCATTAATGAAAGCTATAAAAAATAAAGGCCCCAAGTGAGAACCTTGTGGAACACCCGATAAGACTTTGCAAGGATTAGAAGTGTAGCCTCGCATAGCTACCAGTTGACTGCGATTGCAAAGATATGATTCTACCCAACGAAGCAAGCACCCATGGATACCAAATGCCGCAAGCTTTTTCAACAGCAGAGCGTGATTCACTTTATCAAACGCTTTTCGGAAATCTGTATATAATGCATCCACTTGACCCCTTCGGGAAAACTCACCACAGATATAATTTTTATATTCTAAAAGATTACTTATTGTAGATTTCGATTTTCTAAAGCCGTGCTGATTATCAGATAAGAAAGGCTCAATCTGATAATACAGATAATCATATATTAGTTGCTCAAACAATTTGGCCAAACATGAGAGAATGCTGATACCTCTGTAATTATCACAAAGAGATTTATCACCGGATTTATGAATCGGCACAATGTGTGCCTTTTTCCATACGTTTGGGAAGACCCCTAGAGCAAGCGATTTATTGTAAATCACACTAAGTGGAAAAACTAACTCATCAGCACACATAACAACAAATCTCGCGGGAATACCGTCAGGTCCGGGTCCTTTATGTGGATTTAAAGATTGAATTTTACGTAGAATTTCCTTTTCACTCAACACAATACCAGACAATAAACCACAGTGCACATCAGGACAAGTAGAGCCTGCAATTCCAGTGGAGGAATCAAATACAGAGCCAAAAAACTCATTGAACAGATTACAAATATCTTGCGTAGTGTTTGCTGTAACACCGTCCAGCTTCATGCTTTGAGGAAATCCCACTGTTCCCTTCCTGGAGTTAACAAAGTTCCAAAAACCCTTTATATTGTCGATCATTGAATCCTCTATAGAATTTATATAAGATTGGTAGCATTCAGCAATCAACCGCTTACATCTTTTACGCAAAAGTGAAAATGTGTCGTAATCTCTAGGGTTTTTGTACTTTTTGAATCTGTTGTGATATTTGTTTTTTTCGTACAAACACTTCTTTAATGCTATAGAAAACCACACTGGGAACCTACGGGAGTCGTCCTTAATTAAAGGTGTGTTATTAGAGATAATTTCATTTAACACTTGATAAAAGCAATCTACACATTCATCAACATCAGAAGAGGACAGTATATCGAACCATTTAGTGGAAGATATTTGGTGTTTGATGATGTCATAATTGCACTTATCGTAATTTATTCTCATTGGTCGTGGATGATGATGTGGTATGTCGGGTTTAATGCCATCTAACATAATTAAGAGTCCCGGATGATGCCTATCTTGTTTAACTAGAGGTGGAACCTCCTGAACCTGTATAGAGTCTAAATTAGATAGAATCAGATCCAATATTCTGTTATTACAATTAGTTACCCAGTTGTATTGTGATATATTGCATAACGACATAGAATCAACAAGAAGTGTCGACTTGCTATCAGAATAGTTAGTTGGAGTCAAGCCACTTAAGACCGAAGAGGCCCCCCACGAGAGATAAGGAAGGTTGAAGTCACCCATTATTATCACCCTGTCATTATCCCCATGTCCAAGAACAGTTTGTTGTAGTTTATTGTAAAAAGCCTGTAAAGAACCGATTGACAAATAAGATGGTAGGTAACATACGCAAATATGAAGTTTAGAACGATCACAAAACGAAATTGTTACCCATATATCCTCTACATCAGTTTCCCAATCATGACGTCTTGATACATTAAAAGTTTTTTTAACAGCAATTAAAACACCTCCGCCTTCAATTTTATTTATATCTTTAGCGGTACAACGATCCCTTCTAAAAACCATATAATCATCACCAATAAATTCTCTATCGAAAACCCCTGTATTAAGATTAGTTTCGCTTAATCCAATAATATCATAGCTAGAATTTACTACCCCTAAGAACAAATCAGTTAATTTAGTTCGAATCCTATTAACGTTTTGATAGTAAACTTCCATTAATAGTTAAAGTAAAAAAAAAGAACTAAGTTTATAAATAATGTTTTGAAAAGATAACCTAACATGAAGAATATAAAATCTTACACTATTTTTTTTAAATAACTACTATCTTTAATTAACATCGTTGCATGGTCATCATCCTTTCTGACGTAAACGTTGCCGTATCTGGACCAAGTGTATTTGTAGCCACGTTCTTTTGCCATTTTTCTAGCCTCAGCGTAGAGCTCTTTAGTCTTCGGTGGTAGGTGCTCGTTAATATACACATTACTCATATTGCCGGAGAAACCTGCATGATTTGCACAAAGTGGGTTTTGACGGTGTTCCTTATTATATTTTTTGAACGCAGAAATAAGTGTGTCACGGTGACGCTCAGATGGTAGGGAGACCAGGATGTTACGCGGTCTATTGGAGTTAGGGTTCATCTTTGCTATACGCCTTATCGAGTAAACATCCGCATCCTGTAGAGGATATTGAACTTCAGCGCATAATTTTTTCAAAATTACAAGTAGGTTTTCGCTACGATTTTCGGGTATCATCTGAATTTCAATGTTAGAGTTCCGTGAGATTTTGTCGTACGTACTTAGTTTTGAGTCCATTTTTATCAGATCTAATTTCATTTTCTCGTTTTCTAAGTGCAATGTCTCCACTTTCTTATTGGCGGCAGCAAGGGACTGTTCCAAATCTGACTGCTGAGCAGCGAGAAAGTCTGTAGTCTCGGTGAACTCGCTTTTTAAGATACCGATAGTAGACTGAAGCTCTTCCTGCATGGTAATTTTTATCTTGCGTTCTAAAGTCTCTTCAAAGCTTTGATTCATCCGCTGCAGTTTTTTGTCTATGGAACTTTCTATTCTAGCATTATTTTCAACTAATTTTCTATCGAAAAGTTTTTCAATCATATCCAGTGTTAGTGGTATCGGCGGGGAAGGATTGGCTGTAGTCGAAAAAACGTTACGAGCGGACGCTGTGCGATTCTGTTTCGGCGGGTTATACTCGGCAATCAACGAATCTGTAGTCTCAGAGCTGATTTCATCACAGGACATTTCAAGTATAGAGATATTATTATGATTATCGGGGTCGTGCAGCCGCCGAACCGGGGTATCATCCCTTGATTGACCCCGGCGCGTCACGTTGTTGCATTGGTCGCATATCCACATAAGTTTTAATTTACTTAGGTTTTCTCTATAGTGAGCTTTTCCCATATTGCAACAGCTGTGGTGGTAGGCATTTTTGCAGCGACAACATATCAACAGTTCATTAGCCTCCACAACCTTTAAACATGCCAAGCAAGCCTTGCTGTTAACGGATGTCATCTTATTTTATTTTTCGTAATACCAAATTAGAGCAATTTCTAATTCAATCGCGGAATAGCACAACAACAAAAAAAACTGGTTGACCTTGTAGTCGCCGGTCGACATTCGCAGCGATGCACCAAAGAACGCAGCGTATGTGAGGTAGGTCAGGGACAGTGCACCGATATTTTAAATAATTAAAAGATTTTTGCTCACTATTCGCCAACGAGTATAGTTAACACGATGTAGTTTTCACTGGTATATAGATAAAGTCTTAAGCAACAATTTAACACCAAATACTATCGCATATCGACACTTTTAATAATTTATTTTTGCAAAAATACGTAGAGATGGAAAAAAGGCAGTTACTCTAGCAGTCGCGCAAATGATATTTGGCGCAAATGATAATCTCCAAAGAATAAATAAATAAGGGTATTAATTTATGCTTCGTAATTTAACGGTGCTTGAGCCGTGACATGATCGCTTACTCCGTAGTTCCATGTCTTATCATAAATCCTAAAGTCACTTAAAGGGAAAGGGCTATGCTCGGAGTTTCTCTGCATGATCGAATCAAAAAAGAAGAGATTCGCGGAACAACCAATATTTACAAAATAATGAAAAACCTAAAAACTGGCCTTAAAAATTCTAAGCAAGATTATCTAGGGAGTCAAAGACGCAAATTTTTGATTTCGGTCATGGTATAGAAGATATTAAATATTTATCGAAGTGGCGCTTGTGTCGCAACGTGCAATTGCCCTTAAGTGGCAATGTAAATTTTTTAAATCTTCGACTTCGAGCTCGACTCTATGGTAAAAAGCTATCAAACAGAATACCTTCTCAAGCACACCTACTTTACTTACTAATATTAGTTATTATTTTGTCTGTTCGAATATTTTGTAGCTATTTTGTATTGACGTTGTATTGTATTGCACCTGACATGCAAATTAGGTACAGTGGCGGACACGGACGGCGTAACACTTCCGGTTTTTCTGTATTGCAAAATAGCTCTTGTTCTTTTGTAATACAGTCTAGGGCTGACGAAACCATAGACAAATCTGTTACGGCCTCCTAGTCCGCGACTGTACCATAACCAGCACATCGACCATATACTCATTCTAATAATTTGACTGCTCCGTAGTTCAGTTGGCAGTGATGTGGACTGAGACGCGGGTGCACCCGGGTTCGATTCCCGGCGGGGCGAACATTGTTATCATGAATATCGATGTTTGTTTCCGGTCTGGGTGTATTGTTTGTCTCTGTATATGTTTCGGGCACCCTAGATATAGGTTTTTCCTAGTTAGATGACCCCGAGGGCGATGCGTTATTGTTGTTATTTAAGTATTATATTAATAGCTTAGGCCCTGCGCAAACGCACGTCTCTTTATACTTCGATGTAAAAGACGGTAACACGTCAAAAACTGTCTTGAACCATGCCATATAATTTAAAGACAAGTTTTAAATAAAATTGTTATCCTTTCAGTATATTCGCCTCGCCTCGCCCATTATGTGCGATGGGCCTTAATGTATTTTTAGTTCCGGCCAATCTAGAACTATACTAGATTGATCTAACATTGACCAACAAACACTATTTGCAACATATATGCCAAAACCGCAGATCCTAAACCTAGATTTGGTTAAATTTTGCGGTTAAATAAAATGCTATACATTTCATTAGGAAAAAGCGATTTTGAATAGAGTTTCTGGGTTCCGTAGATAAATTTTGTCTGTCGCTATATATGCTTTATATCTTAAAAAATACGCAACGGAAGTTGATGCGGTTTTTGTCATCGATAGATCAATTTAAGAGGAAGGTTTTTATGTATAATAAATGCACAAAATAGTAAAAGATCAGGCGGGACAAAGTTCGCCGGGTCGACTATTTACTTTAAAGAATTGTAAGTATTTGAATAAGTCAAGTTTTACAACAGTCAGAAAAATGTAATTGTTGTTTTGACCATATATTTTGTCTATTTTTGTATATTTTCACACCTTATGTTGCTTATATTTCTAAACCTTCCCTTTTAAACGTTTCAAAACCAAAATCTGCTAAATCAGCCCAGCCGTTCGGGAGACTAACCACGATTAATTTTTATATCAGTAGATTTACATAATTTCGAAAAACCATAAAACTTTCTTCAAAACTCCAACATCGGGACCCTAAAAGCTATATACAAATTAGTGGCATACAACATAACTGGGCCAACATTTCATAACACTAATAGCTCTTTGGCATGCGTGCGTACTGCATATAATATAATAATCATATCTCATATGCAATTCTGTATAGATAAATGGATACAAAATTACTTTGGACGATCTTTCCCGGCTTACTTCGTTACGCCATAGAATATAAGATACTACAAAGGACTTGGCTCTATAGACTATGTTCTTTTGACTGCCCAGAATGGCCGAATAAAAAACAAACAACAACAACAAACCACCTGTCAAAATATGTAAACAACGGAAAAAATATTGCACCTTGGGTTATATTATTTGAGTTTAGGTAAGGATCCCTAATTTTTTTGAAAATCTAATATAGCCTATGACACTCGGGGTTAATGTAGCTTCCTACCAGTGAAAGAATTTTTCAAATCGGTTCAGTATTTCCGGAGCCTATTCGTTACAAACAAACAAACAAACAAACAAATCTTTCTTCTTTATAATATTGGTATAGATAAAGTTAGACACACGACGACGTTAAGTAGGCAGACCAACAGCCCGATGGTCTGACGACATAGTAGAGGTCGCCGGTAGGCAGTGGATTAATAATAATAATAGTAACATATAACACTTAGAGCCCCTAACTAGGAAGAACCTGTATCTAGGCTGCCCGAAACACAACACATACAGAGACGAACATTAGACTGGCACAGGAACATGGTGCGTGGAGTGCAAGAGAAGAGGCCTTTGTCCAGCAGTGGGCTCTAACAGGCTTATGATGATGATGCCAAGCCATGGCGAGACTTGGAGAAGTCGAGAATCACACTCAGAGTTCCTAACTAGGAAGATCCTGTATCTAGGGTGCCCGAAACAGGAGCATTACACCCAGACCGGAAAATAAACATCGACATCGCCCCCGGAATCGAACCCGGAGCTCCCGCGTCATAGTCAACATCACTGCCAATTGAGCCACGGAGCAGTATATTTTTAATGATTTTTTCCATGGAAATATAGAGATATCTGTAAAGTATAGACCTATGGTAACAAATAAAGATTCTGATTCTGATTATGTAATTGCGCAGATTTTGTTCGGAAATGACTCGAAACGGTTACGGTGGTATGAATTTCGTTTAAAAACGTTTTTAAGATATTGATCTAATTACGCGTTGTCAGCTAAAAGATAAAAATAATTTATTAAGACATTGTTTCACACTGATTAGCGTAACAATATGATAACACGAATTAAAAAAAAGGAACAACTTGTATCTCAAATCTTGAATTTTCGTTCGTTTTTATCAGAAATAAAGTTAAAAAAGTTCGTTTTATAGTTAAAGTTTTATATCTCTGTGATGTCTGCCTATGTGTGGCGCATTTACGCCAAACGGCCAAACCGATATGGCTGAAAAATGTAGTTAGTTTAGAAACACGAGATGGATATAGGATATTTTTATTCCCTAACATCCTACGGGAACGGAAAATTAGAAATTGGGGATTTCAACGGTAAAAAAAGCGCACATAAAGGATATAACATTCACAGTTGAGTCGGAGATCGAACTCACTCTCCGACATGACAAAATGTCACTGTCAGTAAGAGCAAATATGCTAGCCCGCAGGTTCGCTCGGTGTTCTAGTGAAGTTAAGATTACACTGTTTAAAGCATACTGCACATCTTTGTACACTTGCAGCCTGTGGGCTAGTTACACGCAAAAAACTTACGGGACGCTCCGCGTCCAGTTCAACAATGCCTTCAGGGCAGTGATGGGCTTGCCGCGATGGTGTAGTGCGTCGAGCATGTTTGCGGAGGCCAGGACCGACTGCTTCTATGCGACCATGCGCAAGCGAGCAGCGGCGCTGGTGCGTAGAGTGGTACGAGCTCTAACTCTGTCCTGGCCATGGTTGCGAACAGACTTGACTGCCCCTATGTCATACACTGCTCTGACAGGCATGTGCATATTAGTTAGTTGAGACTAGTTTTAGGAAAATTTTGTATTTTTTATTTTATTTTATTTTTATTTTATTTATTGTGTAACATCGGATATGGGACTGAGTATCCTGAAATAAACATATTTTATTTTATTTTATTTTTAAATCGTACTGTGCTCCAAAATAATGAGTTCAAACGTCAAGAAGTGAAGTATACGCTGGAAGGAATATGAAGTATACGCTCGAAGGAGTATGAGAAAGCTCGAGTCATGATAATCTGCACTCGAGATAAAATTGTCCGAGTTTAAACTCGTCCTAAGTACGGTTAAGTAACTATACCTATTTAATTTATTAATATGGTAAACGATATACGGAACAATCATATTAAATCATTATAGTCAACACTTACCCTGTTATTCATAAAAAGTTAAAGAGCATTTTAGTTATTTGACGTATGTCAGTTTAGACTGGATGTCACGTATTTACCATACAACAAACCAGAGAAGTAGACCTCCAGTAAAGCTACCTAAAATCTACTGTATCTTTAAGAATAACACTGTTAAACTTTTAACGCGCATAATGACCTTGATACAATAAAATTTATTGTTCAATAAATCAATTCTATATTTCTATTAAATTGAGTCATTATTTTGTATAATAGGGTATAATTTACAAGCTGATATTATTTTAACAAGATAAGTGCTACTTAATGTTGTGATAATGATCTGTTTATTGCTTGTAAATAACATGCTTTTAAATTTGTATTGTTTTAGTTTATTTAATTTGCAAATTTAACGTTGGGCTTTATATTACTAAGGGTTATAACAGACGAGCGACTCTGTGCCGCGCGACGCGCGACCCAATACAATTCGGGCAGAGGGTTGCTCGTCTGATATAGCCCTAAATGTACTACCTACGGCTACGGCGCCCTGTAAAACCGGCGTGAAAATAGGTTAACATTGCGAAAATCCGACTAATTTCCATACAGCGTGCTATTTCTTAATGTCATCAATTTTGTGCCGCATTGTACAGTGCAGGACACGTCTGGTGTAACACTTTTGCCTATAATCTCGTTGCTTGTTCTAGACTGTAATACCAAAGAACAAGAGCTATTTTGCTTTACAGAAAAACCGAAAGTGTTACGCCGTCCGTGTCCGCCAATGTACGATATCCTCTGTCTACCGTAAGAGGCGACTAAAAGGAGTCCCTATAAATCACCGAGTCGGAAACTGGGAGGTTTTAAGGGGGTGCAATCTCCACATTCCCCCGTCGATCTCCCTATGACGGGAAGTGCATTAAAAGGCTAAGTAAAAAAAACATAATCTGAGTATAGCCAAGGCGACTTAAGGAACACTCAAAGACAAGGCAGCAGCGTCCTTTGTTGTTAAACTTGAATACCTAGCCATACTGCGAATTGCGACGTAAGAGTGGTGTAGAACTTATGTACAGTGGCGGACACGGTCGGCGTAACACTTCCGGTTTTTCTGTGTTGCAAAATAGCTCTTTTTCTTTGGCAATACAGTCTAGGGGTGACGAAACCATAGACAAATCTGTTACGGCCTTCTAGTCCGCCACTGTACGTTTTTCGGATTGTGTGTGATTTAAGAGGTAACTGGAATATTTCTTTGTTCTAATTTAAACTGTAACTATAACTTCATTGTGACTTAAAAAATGTTTTTACTCTCTACAACTCACTGCTCCGTGGCTCAGTTGGCTGTGATGTGGACTGAGTAAACGTGTGCACCCGGGTTCGATTCCCGGCGGGGCGAATATTGATACGATGAATATCGATGTTTGTTTCCGGTCTGGGTGTGATGTTCGTCTCTGTCTGTGTTTCGGGCACCCTAAATACAGGTTCTTCCTAGTTAGGGGCTCTGAGTGTGATGTGTTATCATTATTATTATTAACTTACCTTTAATTTTAAATGTGTCATCTTGCTGTGCAGTGTAAAACTGAAAAAAAAAAAAGTTTTACTTATAACATAAAATTTCATTCGGTTTCCATACTAAAATGCGAATGCGTAACCTCATACTGGCTGAAATAAATCGTTTTCCACTCTAAATTGATATACATGTCGTAGTAAGATTTGATAATTAGGTTTTTTGCAAAAAAATAGGGATTTTGCGAAAACCCGGATAATTTGATATGAGCAATACTTTTTTTTTAATCATCCTGACATAAAGCAGTTTTTTTTTGCAAAAAACCTAGTATAATTGAAAAATTTAACAACTGCCTTAACTCTGATTGGCTAGATTATTGCTTGCTGGTAAACTCTTTTTTTGATTGGTTCTCTGTAGCTTCAAAGGATATTTTAACGAACCAATCAGAAATAAGAGTTTAGAGTAAAGGAAGGTTTCAAAGTTTTCAATTATACTACGTTTTTTTTTGCAAAAAAACCGCTTTATGTAAGGATGATTAAATAATAAGTAATGCTAATATCAAATTATCCGTGTTTTCGCAAAATCCCTAGTTTTTTTGCAAAAAACCTAATTATCAAATCTTACTACGACATACACAACACAGTCGAGTTTTGACTTCAAACCAGCGAAGCAAAAGCTTGCCGGAGTATAAGACGGCTTGAGCCATGATAAACGGTACTCGGGAACGACTTGTCCGAGTAACCTCTAAACGCTGACAAATGCCAGCGCACTTCGCCCACAGGCAAAAAAAAAATCTTGTAAACTAAGGCAAATATCAAAAATATGGCACAGTATGACACTAGATAATGTAGCCTAGTATTTTTAGGGCACTATTGTATAGCTTTTAGGTTAAAGACCAAAGAAAGCTACAAAGTGTTGCTAAAAGTGGCCACTTTTAGCAACAATCTGTCTATAATTTTGTTCTCTTAAGTTAGGACTACTTTACTGTGCTCAAAAAATACTAAGCAAGATTGTCTAGCGTCATACTGTGCCACATTTTTGATATTTGCCTTAGTTTAGAAGATATATTTTTTTTTTCGAGAATGGCGCTAGCATCGCGGTCAACTGGCTCTTAATTCTACATTCTCTTTAGAATTTTGCCTTGACTAAAACCATAACAAATGTAACTAACATACACCTACCTATTACACATTTTTAAACCACATGAGATAAAAATGCAATACCAATGGAGTTACCTTGAAAACAACAATGGGTTTACATAAAAAAAACATAAGACTATCCAGCGGTGAGACTTTGAATAGTACTCATCAGAATTTGAATATTTGAAGGTCTTTTAAATAATAGGTCTTCTTACTAAATCTAGTTTGATATCTCAAGAGTCCTTGAAATATCAAGAGTCGCCCACTTTTAGCAAAAATCCGTATATTTTTTAACTTTGACTAAAAGGTAACCGAGAGCGCGGGGGCCGCACTTGCTGAGGGAGGCAGGGAGTGCCCGTACTGTATGTAGTACTACATAATACTAATAAATTCTAAGCATGATTATCTACTAATGCATCATTGACGCATGTTTTTGATTTCGGCCATGGTTTAGATTTTTTTTTTTTCAAGATTGGCGCTAGTATTGCAGTAAGTACCTTTCACACTAGCCTATACTAATTGCTAATACTCGTATTCTAAAGAGGAAAGATTTGATTGTTTGCTTTCATTGAATAGGCTCCGAAAGTCCTGAACCGATTTAAAAAATCTTTCACTGTTGGGAAGCTACACTATTCCCGGGTGGTGGCTATAGAATATTCTCAAAATGCAGAATTATGTATAGTATACACGTTAACTTTTTTATCGTGGAGGAAAATTTAACACACGGCAGGTTAGGTATAGTTGTACAGGACTGAATCACGAAAACAAAATTGAAAAATAATGAACCGTGCTCACTTGAGGTCCTTCGAAAGTTTTTGTAAAAAAAAAAAAAACGATGTGTAGCTTCAAAGCAATGACCTACGGTGGCTTAGCTGGTGCCAGATGAGTCAGGGGGTGAAGGGCAATGCGCGTGGGGGTGAAAAAGGGGTCCATCGGGCTTAAATAAGTTTTTTTTTTTGAATTCTCTAAAAAATGCCTTTTTTTTTTTTCAGTCTTGCGTATCATGCAAAGACTTCCGTCATATTCATAAAGTAGTAGTAAAGTAAAATACAGTACATTTTAAGTAGCTTTACTGGAGGTCTACTTCTTTGGTTTCTTGTATGGTAAATACGTGACATCCAGTCTAAATTGACATATGTCAAATAACTAAAATGCTCTTTAACTTTTTATAAATAACAGGGTTAGTCCTGAAAGTTTCTGCCACGATAAAAAAGTAACCGTGTATAAATTTGGTCATTGACGCGATAGTAGAAGGGACAATACTAATTATGAGTCCAGTGCTAGGTAGCACTATTTTCCCATGACGTTTCGAAATAACATCTCAGCTCTAAGTTTCATATTAGCATACAATATTCTTACATAAGTTCATATTTCTACAACCTTCGTGGTTCAGTTGGCACGTATGATGACTGTCTATTTGGAGGCCCAAGTCCCGGTGGTTAATTTTCGATAAATGGGTTTGGTTATGTTTACTATGTCTTAATTGGTTTGCGTCACCCTCTAGGTACAGGGTACATACAATTACATTGTGAGGGGCTATTAGGTATTTATCGTTATATACCAATTGTAAAAAAAAAGTTTTTAAACCATGGAAGAAATCAAAAATATGCGTCAATGACGCACTAGATAATAATCTCGCTTAGAAATTTTTAAGGCTCTGTTGTGTAGCTTTCAGGTTCAAAATGTAATAATTATATACTGTTTGTTGCCTAAAGTGGCCATTTTTTGTTTCAGAACAGTATATCTCTAGATCTTTATCCTTAATGCGAAACATACACACACAACCTTCCGAAAAAAAACTCATCTCATCATTGCATATTATTATGCTATAGTTAACAATGTTTTTTTTTAATAGCCTCTAGAAATAGCCTCTATGGTATCGCAGATAGCGCCCTTAACCTTCAATCATAAAACATGATATCCTATCCTAAAGTCGAGGTGGCTCAGGGGCGTCCCCTATGCAGATCCAGGCAAGCGGATGAGTAACCAACAGTCCCCAGGAGCCCAGACCAGCCCGAATACCAGAACACAGTACGGAAACAGGTGTCATGCCGCGCGAGCCAGGCTGCACCCTGCCGCGGCGCGCCGCCGATCAGACCCGTCCGCAAAGCCAAGTACAGTCCTGGTCTAGGATGGCGTAACAGATTTGTCTATAGTCTCGTGCGCCCTAGACTGTAAGACCAAAGAGTTATTTTGTGATACAGAAAAACCGGAAGTGTTACGCCGTCCTAGACCGCCACTGTACTGTACATATATACCTATAGGTATATTAGGAAGATATCAATACATAGTATAAAATAAAGTCGCTTCCCGCGTCTGTCCCTATGTATGCTTAAATCTTTAAAACTATGACACGGATTTTGATGCGGTTTGTATAAATAGTTTTTTTTTTTTTTTTAGATAGAGTGATTGAAGAGTAAAGTTTATAAGTATAATACATACTCAAAATTGTAATAAGTTAGGCGGTACAAAGTTCGCCGGGTCGACTAGTTGTACAATATACAATTTAAAGTGGTCATTATTTTTAGATTAATCTTATATTGAAATTTTCTTTGTCTGCATGAAAAGGTTTATTGATTTTGTAACTTGAAAAGCTTTAAACTAAGAAAAACTCTTGAATTATTGCATTTTAATAATACTCACTTAGAAAGAGATTATTTGTTTATTGAAATCATTTTTTAGTAAATTGCTTTTTTACACGATTAACTCAAATTAGTTAGTGACCTTGAAAGAAAAACGCAATTTGATATTTCATCATGATTCTTATCTTTGGTCTCGTCCGAAAGACATCCACTGCTGCACATTGACCTCGTCCCCAGATTATTATTTGC
Source organism: Euspilapteryx auroguttella (assembly GCA_951802225.1). Taxonomy (NCBI): domain Eukaryota; kingdom Metazoa; phylum Arthropoda; class Insecta; order Lepidoptera; family Gracillariidae; genus Euspilapteryx; species Euspilapteryx auroguttella. The sequence goes on from OX637666.1 coordinate 5,762,989, forward strand.
GATCCTCATCCTTCAGGGTACTGTGGTGTAGTTTTTAGATTAAAGACCTAAGCTAAGTGTTTCTAAAAGTGGTCTGGACAATTTTCAGTACATCATTCGTCTTGAAACTTAGGAATATGTAGTCCCGTAACTGTGCCTTTAAAAATTATTGACTTACATTTTTAATATTGGACATGGTTTAACTTTAAGTCTGTAGTGTAGCTTTTAGGTTCAAAATCAAAGAAAGAAACCGTTATGAAACTAAAGTGACCGCTTTAGGCAACAAACGGATTGTTTCTTTGATATTGAACCTGAATGCTACACAACAGGGCCTTAAAATTAAGCATGATTATCTAGGGAGTCAAAGATGCATATTTTTGATTTCGGCCATGGTTTAGAAGATATCAATTATTAATCGAGGTGGCGCTTAGATATTGTACAATATCGGGTTGACCCGTTGGGAGGAGCGGAGGCGGACGTTACTTCCAGAATTAACAAGGCTCGGGCCGCCTATGCCCAGCTCAACCCTGTGTGGACCTCGTCGGTAATTACTCGTCGAACTAAAATCAGAGTGTTCAACTCCAACGTTAAATCCCTACTCCTATACGGATGCGAAACCTGGCTGGTCAAAAAAGAAATCACCAAGAGCCTTCAGATCTTTGTGAACAAATGCTTACGGCGTATTTTAAAGATACGTTGGCCACAAACTATTTCAAATGTGCGACTGTGGGAATTGACCAGCCAGAAACCGATAGAGCAGGAGATTTTAATGAGGAAATGGCGTTGGATTGGTCACGTGTTAAGGAGAACCGACGATCACATCTCCAAACAGGCTCTGACATGGCACGCAGCCGGTAGCAGAAGGCCAGGTCGCCCTCGCATCACCTGGAGGAGATCGGTGGAGAAGGAGATCGCAACAACTGGTCTCAAATGGCGGGACCTGGAGGAGGCAGCCCAGGACCGTATAAAATGGAGAAAATTACTTCGAGCCCTTTGCCCCTGATGAGGGGCTATAGGAAGAAATCATATATCATCATCATCAATCGAGGTGGCGCTAGTTTCGCAACGGTTCGCCCCTTAATGATCTTAGAAATATACGGTTTAGAAGGCTTTGTTGTTTCTTGCCACTGTGGTACCCTAAAACCGAACAATAACACTTTCTTCGCTGATAAGGATTCGAAATGCGCAACTTTAGTTCTCACATACGGAATACTAAGTCTGAATCTAGATTTTAATCTGAAATTAAATAAGATTCGCACTAATCTAAACATTGTTTGTTTTCAAAAGTATTTGTAGTTTTTCTAATTAGTTTTCCGGTAACATTGTATATTTTGTGTGCGCAAATAAAGATATAAAGATATATATTCATATATATATATTCTTAAAGATACAGTGGGTTTTAAGAGCCAGTTTACCACGATGCTAGCGCCATTCGCGATAAAAATTTATATCTTCTAAACAAACGCAAATATCAAAAATGTGGCACAGTATGACACTAGATAATGTAGCCTCGTATTTTTAGGGCACTGTTGTATAGATTTTAAGTTAAAGACCAAAGAAAGCTGCAAAGTGTTGCTAAAAGTGGCCACTTTTAGCAACAATCAATATATATAAAACTCTTCCGTTACTGACTGACTGACTGACTGACTGACTGACTGACTGACTGACTGACTGACTGACTGACTGACTGACTGACTGACAGACAACGCAGAGCCGAAACTACTGGGCGTAGCGGGCTAAAATTTTGCATGTACGTTCCTTAGGGAGTGTAGGTGAGCACTAAGAAGGGATTTCCCGAAATTCCCACGGGAACGGGAAAAAACGGGAATTTTGTGTTTATGAGAAATCTGCGCGGGAAAAACCGCGGGGCAGCCTCTAGTCTGTATATAATTTTGTTCTTTTAAGTTAGGACTACTTTACTGTGCTCAAAAATACTAGGCTACATTATCTAGTGTCATACTGTGGCACATTTTTGATATTTGGCTTAGTTTAGAAGATATAATTTTTTTTCGAGAATGGCGCTAGCATCGCGTAAAACTGGCTCTTAAGTAGTTTTAGTGGAGGTCTTATTCTCTGGTTTGTTGTATGGTAAATACGTGACATCCAGTCTAATTTGACATACGTTAAATAACTGAAATGCTCTTTATCTTTTTATGAATAACAGTGTTAGTGTATTATTAATTATACTATTAGATATACCCCACAGAAGCAGAAGGACAAAAATAGTAGGGCTGTTTACCATACCAATTGACTGCTCCGTGGCTCAGTCGGCAGTGATGTAAACTGAGATGCGGGTGAACCAGTTTCGATCCCCGGCGGGGCGAACATTGTTATGATGAATATCGATGTTTGTTTCCCGATCTGGGTGTACTGTTCGTCTCTGTATATGTTTCGGGGACCCTAGATACAGGTTCTTCCTAGTTAGGGGCTCTGAGTGTGATGTGTTATTATTTATTATACAATGAGTGTGTTAGAAAATAAAAAAAATACCTTTTCGAAAAAAAAAAAAAAACTTTTTTAACCAAAAAAAAACGCACTCAAAAAAACTTTTAACTCAAAAACTGCAGTAAACAAACAAACTAACAGACACGACCGACACTCGATCTATATTTGTACGCACTGTGTTACCGTTTTGCGCAAACGCCGATTTTATAGCGCATTTTAGAATGTTGGATCCCATCGCATGCGCACGTCAATGTTACTGCACGGAGGCTAGATTCTCGTAAATTTCTTCTTTTTATTTTTAAACGACTTCAAAAAAGGAGTTTATCAGTTTGACCTGTATGTATGTATGTTTGACCGCGATTATCTCGAGTTTGGCCGAACCGATTTCGATGCGGTTTTCAATAAGTATTTGTTACATTTAGGAGAAGTTAGTACCTATTTTAACCGACTTCGAAAAAGAGGAAGGGTTCAGTTGATGTCTGTGTCAGTTTATTGAAGGCGGTGTTTTTTTTTGTAAAAAAAAAAAATATTCGTCTAAAATACGTCTACTGCTGGACATAGGCCACAAGGACAAACATTTGTGGTGGGAGTTTTCCAGAAGGAGTTTAGGATCCATAAAAATTCGACATTGCTAGTAGTTCGAAGTTCGCCATTTATTAACCGACTTCAAAAAAGGAGGTTATCATTTGACCTGTATGTATTTATGTATGTTTGTCCGCGATTATCTCGAGTTTGGCTGAACCGATTTTGATGCGGTTTTTAGTAATGTATTTGTTACATTCAGGAGAAGGTTTTAGTACCTATTTTAACCGACTTCGAAAAAGAGGAAGTTCTCAGATTATGTTTGTTGCAGTTCGTTGAATGCGGGTCTCTTTTTGTAAAAAAGAAATTATATTTTAGTTAGTTCTCTAATTGTAAGATGCGTAATTAAATTTATTCTTATACTTTTACCTAATTTATAAGGCCAAAAAAAATTAGGACTTTTTCAAATATAAATAAGAATTGGACCCCGGTCTAACAAGGTTCTACTGTTCTGGATTTGTTTAATCGGTAATAGGTATTTAAAGGAGCGCTTCAGCTCCTCATATATTTGGTTCGATCAGCTCACAGGCTCAATTTAAAAGAAAGTTGATTTGCTGATTTTGTTATTTGCTGACTTCATGTTGTTTTGGAAATGGTGAGCTTTATCACTTCTTTCATTTATTCAGGGGTGATTGCGCAACACCGAGTCAGACAGATTTTACTTTCGCATTTCTAATATTAGTATGGATACTAAAAAGATCCGTTTTACACACACTTGATAAACGTGGGTCCGGCTCTTGAGCTGGTGCCCCTGCCTAAACCTTCGGAGAATAAAAGGCGTGAAATTATGTTATGTTTTTTACACACTTTTTGTACGGAACTCTGGTGAAGTTATACCACAGATGTGAATCTAGGGTAAGTAAGTAATACACATGTTACTAAATTTACCGCAAAAAATATTCAAACACTCAAACATTTATGATTATACGGTAAGTTCGTGTATTACCTCATTACTTACTTATTTTTAACCGACTTCAAAAAAGGAGGTTATCAGTTTGACCTGTATGTATATATGTATGAATGTTTGCCCGCGATTATCTCGAGTTTGGCTGAACCGATTTGGATGCGGTTTTCACAAAAGTATTTTTTACATTCAGCAGAAGGTTTTAGTACATATTTTAACCGACTTCAGAAAAGGGGGAGTTCTCAGGTTTATGTATTGTATTGTGTCATTTTATTGAAGGCGGGTCGCTTTAAAAAAAAAATAAGTAAGTATGTAACTTTTGTAAAATATCCATGTACTGTTCAATGTTTGTTTGTTAAACGGGAAAAAACAGGATTTTTTTGTTTATGAGAAACCGCGGGGCAGCCTCTAGTTTGCATATAAAATGGAATAATTGTAAACTTGAAGTCTTGGATAGAACCCCTAACAAAATGGAAGTTACCTTTGGCACCCTAAACTCTTAGTAAAACACGTCGTCCGAGGGTATGATTTGGTCACATCGCAGAGCGGATGGATCACAGACTATTGCGAAAATAAAGTTTACAGAGTGGATGCGAAAGGCACGGTTGGAAGAGGCTGGCCAGCGAACTATTTTCGACCAAATTGGTGACGTCCTCGAGAAAGACCGCGGAAAAGTTAATGAAAGCAACGTGATGTTAAGGCTATCCCTCGGGACCTAAAAAAAAATTATAACACTCAATGGTTTACTCTACGCGGCGGGTAAGACTCTACACAAAATAATGCAATGCACAAAAGAAATTAAGTTAAAAAAAAACTGAATTAAAAAATTAAAATGAAGCAAAGATTTATGAAATGAACAAACAACGGAAAGTTCCAGATTAATAACACATCACACTAAGAGCCCCTAACTAGGAAGAACCTGTATCTAGGGCGCCCGAAACACACACACAGACGAACATCACACCCAGACCGGAAACAAACATCGATATTCATCATATCAATATTCGCCCCGCCCAGGAATCGAACCCGGAATCGAGATTGCTGATTAATTAATATTTTAATACAAATTTAATGTGCATATATGGAAAGGACTGAAGCGAAAGAAGATGGCAGAATCGTAGCGAAATCAATTGTCTCTGCCTACCCTGATGGGAAACAGGCGAGACATTATGTTGTATTTAGCAAACAGCTGCTTAAACAAAGTACTTATACAGGTATAGTTGAATCTACAATTTGAAAGCTAACTTTACTCATATAAACATTTACATATAGTTCAAATTTGTACAAAAAATATTTATCAATATCAATCAATACATAGTATAAAGTAAAGTCGCTTCCCGCGTCTGTCCCTATGTATGCTTATATCTTAAAAAATATGCAACGGATTCTGATGCGGTTTTTTGCAATAGATATCGTGATTCAAGAGGAAGGTTTATAAGTGTAATATATGCACAAAATAGTAATAGGTTAGGCGGTACGAAGTTCGCCGGGTCGACTAGTAAGTTATGAAATGAATAGAATAATGATTCAATTACGTGCATGGTCGGGAGTTGCCAACCATTTCGATTTGATTTAGTCTATTATTGGTTTTATGTTTTGATTGAATTTGGAGAGATGCATTACTATAATTGAGTACTTTAAGAAAGTAGACAATATGCTAAGAGATAGGATCGTATTGCGATATACCAATATTATAAAGAGGAAAGATTTGTATGTTTGTTTGTTTGTTTGTTTGTTTGTTTGTTTGTTTGTTTGTTTGTTTGTTTGTTTGTTTGTTTGTATGTTTGTTTGTTTGTTTGTTTGTTTGTTTGTTTGTTTGTTTGTTTGTTTGTTCGTACGTTCGTTCGTTCGTTTGTTTGTTTGTTTGTTTGTTTGTTTGTTTGTAACGAATAGACTCCGGAAATACTGAACCGAATTGAAAAATTCTTTCACTGGTAGAAAGCTACACTATCCCCGAGGCTATAGGCTATATTAGATTTTCAAAAAAATTAGGTATCCTTACTTAAACTCAAATAATGTAACCCAAGGTGCAATATTTTTTTCGTTGTTTACTATTTTGACAGGTGGATTGTTGTGTTTGTTTGTTTTTTTATTCGCCCATTCTGGGCAGGCAAAAGAACATAGTCTATAAAGCCAATTCTTTAGAAGTATCTTTATTCTATGGCGTAACGAAGTAAGCCGGGAAAGCTCGTCAATAATATGTTAGGTACCGGAAAATAATACTTTTCGTAAATTTATAAACTTACGGCCGTAAATTTATAAACAACATAACCTAACCTACGTTCGTTTATAAACTGAAGTACGTAAATTTATATCCTAACGGATGTATTATTTTACGGTGACATATAAAACTCTACCATTACTGACGGACTGACAGGAACACAAAGAGCAGAAACTTCTGGGCGTAGCGGGAATGGAACCCGGGCCTCGAAAATCACAGTTGACATCACTGCCAACTGAGCCACGAAGAAAGTCAAATTTATTTTCGTTATAAAATGGCAAAAGATTGCCTTTCACTGGCTTCCCAAATAATAACACCTTTCTAGTGCAAGGTCAGCCTAATATCTTGCTTGATGGCTAAACGCATGCTTTAAATTTTAAAGTATATCGGAAAATCATGCTTACCTACTGTTATTTTTAGAGTTTTGCATAGTATTACGTTTTTAGTTAGGAAATTTACTTACTCCGCTGTCTGTCCCTTCCCTACCCTATGTATGCTTAAATCTTTTAAATTAAGTATGCAACTAATTTTGATGCGGTTTTTTTAATATATAGATAGAATGACACAAGAGAAATGTATGTGTTTTATACATGCACATTATAGTAAAAGGTTAGGCGGTCGGTACGAAGTTCGCCGGGTCGACTAGTTATAATTATTTCTTAATTCTTAAGCTCACTTGCTTAAAAACCATTAAGAATGCATCATTGCGTTATCTGGTATTAGAAGCATTAAGTTTACAAACAGTTTAAACAAATGATTATTGCTTTTTTTTTAATACGCAATTAACATGATAGCTCTAAATTCAATTTGTAAGTAAGTACATAATTGATTGTTTGTAAAATACTGGCGTTAATTGATGAACCAAAATTAATGGTGTTCTTAGAGATATTGACAGGTTTATGCAATAAAAAACGATTTATTGCTACTTATATTGTTTTTTTCTAAGTATGTACGCTAACATTAGATTGGTACCTACCTTATAAGTTTCTTGCGATGTGGCCACCCCCCCATCTCCTCCCACGGGTGTCGTAAAAGGCGACTAAGGTAACAGCCGAAGGACGGGCAGCAGCGTCCTTCGTTGAAATACTTGAAGAGCCACACTGCGATCGCCAACCTTTCTGCTAAGCATGGCTAATGGCTATATGACCGAACTCCCCATTTTATGTTTGTCCTTATTCGCCGAACCAAGGAAAAAAACATCGATATTCATCATAACAATGTTCGCCCTCCGGGAATCGAACCCATTGCACCCGCGTCTCAGTCCACATCACTGCCAACTGAGCCACGGAGCACAGTCAAAACGAACCACGGAGGCGGTCAAGGTCAAATAAAATAATATGAACCAGTTTACAGCGATGCTAGCGCCATTTTCGAAAAAAAAAAAATCTACTAAACTAAGGCAAATATCAAAAATGTGGTACAGTATGACACTATTTAATGTATTTTTAGAGCACTGTGGTATAGCTTTTAGGTTAAAGACCAAAGAAAGCTACAAAGGTTTGCTTAAAGTGGTCACTTTTAACAACAATCTGTGGATTATTTTGTTCTTTTTAACCGACTTCAAAAAAGGAGGTTATCAGTTTGACCTGTATGTATGTATGTTTGTCCGCGATTATCTCGAGTTTGGCTGCACCGATTTTGATGCGGTTTTCAGAAAAATATTCGTTACATTCAGGAGTAGGTTTTAGTACCGAATTTAACCGACTTCGGAAAACAGGAAGTTCTCAGTTTATGTGTGTGTCAGTTTCTTGAAGGCGGGTTCCTTTTTTGTTAAAAAAGAAATTATTACTTAGGACTATTAACTGTGCTCAAAAAATACTAAGCAAGATTATCTAGTGTCATACTGTGCCACATTTTTTAATATTTGCCTAAGTTTAGAAGATATACCTTTTTTTCTAAAATGGCGCTAGCATCGCTGTAAACTGGCTCAAGCACAAAGTTGACCAGTAATTTTTATGACCATTAAACTGTATTTCTATTACGCGCAATTGTTTACAACTCATTACATTATCCTATCTCAAAAAATGATTTATGACTTTTCTCATATTGCTCCGAGCCCGATAGCTCTTATTCTGATAGACATAGAGTTGTATTTGTAACAAGATAAAATGTGGAAAGAGTTCTATAAACCAAGGACCCGGCTAGCACGAATCTCAATCTAGATTTCTCGTTGATGCCTAACTAAAATGGAGCGATTTTGCAACATTTCTTTGATCATCATTTGTAAGAACCTAGCAATGATTTGTTCTTACTTGACCACCACCGGTGTGGTTCTATCGTGGTATTGTTTTATAAACCACTAGCTGTCCCGGCGAACCTCGTATCGCGTCTTACTATTTTATATGGGAAAATAGAATTGTTTTATATTTTCTCACCATTTAAACCTTCCCCGGATTATACGAATTACGAACTTTTTAAAACTAAAATCAGTTCAATCGGCCCGGCCTTTCTCGAGTTCTAGCGAGACTAACAAACGAAATATATAGTAGAGTAGATAGTAGATATAGTAGAGGTTACAACTAAAAATATGTATACGTTATAAAAAAATATTTACCTAGGTACTCAGTCGAAGGGTTATACCAGTAACTATTCTATAATCTCTGCTAGTGGGCGCTACGCGGCTTCGCCAGTGCATTCCCAATTTTCCAAGGGAATTTAGGGATACTTACTAAATTTCATTCAAATCGGGTCAGTAGTATTCTCGTGAAAGCGCGACAGACAGACAGAGTTACTTTCGCATTAATATTAATAGTATGGTTTATAGTCGATATAACATTACTGTCTCTGCAGCCAAGTTGTAGCCTTACTACGCCCTACAAAAGCAAAACCTAGACAAATAAACATTTATCAAATAAAACCAACAAAACACGATATGGTTAACTAATTTGATATGTTACTGACACTATAATAATAAAACGTGATTAGAACCCACACAATATTGCAGTATTATAGTGTTTTGTTTGGCTAAGTTGCGCCACTTCAGATAAAAAATCAAACTACTTCTACGGGGCAACGGATAAAAATACTTAGTAACTTTATCTAGTGTGATAAAGGATCACATCATTACATGGTATAAAAACAAAGTCGCTTCCCGCGTCTGTCCCTAGTCCCTATGTATGCTTAAATCTTGAAAAGTACCTATGCTTCGGATTTTAATGCGTTTTTTTAATGCATAGAGTGATTCAAGAGGAAGGTTTATATCTATACCAATATTATAAAGAGGAAAGATTTGTTTGTTTGTTTGTAACGAATAGGCTCCGGAAATACTGAACCGATTTGAAAAATTCTTTCACTGGTAGGAAGCTACACTATCCCCGAGTGACATAGGCTATATTAGATTTTCAAAATAATTAGGGATCCTTACTTAAACTCGAATAAAGTAACCCAAGGTGCAATTTTTTTTCCATTGTTTACATATTTTGACAAGTGGTTTGTTGTTGTTGTTTGTTTCTTTATTCGCCCATTCTGGGGAGTCTAAGGAACAAAGTCTATAGAGCCAAGTCTTGAGTAGTAGTAGGGTACGCATTACGAAGTTCGCCGGGTCGACTAGTTTTTAATATTTTGAAGTTTAATTTTAGGCGTGTTTCGGTGATGTAGGTACCTACCTACTTTAGTTAAGTTTACTGAAGGCCTTTTACGGCCGCTTTTGCAGTATTGCTTTGCGTCCTCTTTGCGTTTTTTTTGTTTTGACATTGACACTCTAGAGGACGAAAAGGAATATCGCAAAAGCGGCCGTAATAGCTCTCTGCTTGCAAGTTTACGCCAAAAACGGCAGATATCGAAAGTTGCTCTTTGAGTTATAACAAAGTACCAATATAAAACAATTTGGTAAATTCAAATGTTTGCGTGTATGTTTGTATGTCCAAATTTCACAATACCCACGTACTCAAAAACCTAATAAGCCCACAAATTATGCAAAAACATGGCTGTTATTACTGTATTATGACACAATGTTTCACTTTTTAGGGAAATCTTGAAATGGGCAAAACCCTGTGGCAAAAAACCTTGATTATTCTGTTGAATAGGTAGGTATACTTATTTTTACACAAATTTAGCAGAAGTATTATACTTACTCATATCATTATTTATCCATTGCATTTAGTGGTTGGTAGTGCTAACTCTCGAAATACAGTCATTTTTTTTTCGTGGCGGAAATTTTGAGGACTTAGCTTGATATATGAGACTCGAATAAATTATATATTTTTTTTTACTTTTGATTTTTTTTTTAATTTCAAAAGAATAAAAAACTAATTTTATGCCAATGTACTCCTTGTTAACCCCACCCTCATTTATCAATTTCATTTTCATATTATAGTTCCTATTATCACCTTCTGTGTGCATGACCTATTTGTGCATTCAAAGGGCCTCTACGAGTTGGATTCGTCCCCTCGCACGCCTCTCAAAGGACCGGGCTCTATAACGTGATATCCGAGAGAGGTTTATATGAGCCAAGAGGAGAGTTAAAAAAACACAGATTACTAAATAGTTACGACTTTTTCGCGGGAAGCGTGAGGAAGAAGTCGGGCTTTTGTTTCTAAGTTTAATAAATTATGTTTCCGTGGCTATTATTGTGCTAGTGTGGTGGAATTAGTGTAATAATGTGCCCTTTATGGAGAACTGTCTAGTGAAGTGAGAAATAAAGGAAGGCGCTCCCGAACAATTCTGATCGATGTCCCGCGAAAAAGTCCTGTGAACATTGAAATGTGAGACCACCCTCGCATTTCAATGAGTTAGGTAGGTTAGGAACCTAGGTTAGGAAAAACAAAGAATTATACTACAGAAGACTTGATTACTAAGAAATAAACTACTGAAGATTTGGCTGTATGGACTAAGTTCCTTTGCCTGCCCAGAATGGGCGAATTTAAAAACAACAACAACAACTAAATAGTTACTATCTAAGGTTACTATCTATAGGTACCGTGATATCTAAAAGACGTAGAGAACTAAACAAAATCATTACTTATATTATATTATTATTATTAATATTATATTTGCGAAAGTAACAATGACTGTCTGTCTGTCTCGCTTTCCTGACATAACTACTAAACATATTTAAATGAAATTTGGTATACGAATAGACTAGAGTCTGAGTAAGGACATAGGCTACTTTGTATCCCAAAATTCCCACGGGAAAATTGGGAATTTTATGTTTAAGGAAAAGTGTTTGTGCGAAGCCGTGGGGCGTACATCAATACATAGTATAAAACAAAGTCGCTTCCCGCGTCTGTCCCTATGTTTGCTTATATCTTTAAAACTGACCAACGGATTTTAAAGCGGTTCTTTGTAATCCATAGAGTGATCCAAGAGGAAGGTTTATAAGTATAATACATGAGCAACATAGCAATAGGTTAGGCGGTACGAAGTTCGCCGGGTCGACTAGTTAATTATAATACAGAAAATAAAAAAGGTTCATTAGATTCCCATACATTAGGCAATGCGATGTGTAAAATAAGTAGCAGATTAGTTAGGTAAGACGTAAGACAATCTAGCTAACTGTTACTCTCAAGCTTATTCGATAAAATCTTCCGAAACGCACTGTTAAATCACTTACGAAACTTAGATTTCTTAATTGTTACCTACGGTAGTTTCGATATTAGATTAGATTCATTTATTTCACACTATCATAATCATATTACATACAAAGTTGTATTATAAAATGTCAAAGTATAATGTGATCGTCAAAATATTGTATAAAAATTATATAAATAGTTACTTAATTATTTAAGTACTATGTAACTACATCAGAAAACCGCATCAAGATCGGTTCAGCCAAACGCAAGATAATCGCGGACAAACATATATAAGTATACATACAGGTCAAACTGATAACCTTCTTTTTTGAAGTCGGTTAAAAAAGGGACGCGCCTACCAATAAACTGACACATAAGTACATAAACTGAGAACTTGGTCCTTGTCATAGTCGGTTAAAATAGGTGCCATTACCTTCTCTGATGGAAAAGATACTTTGCTGAAAACTGCATCAATATTGGTTTAGCCAAACGCTTTCGGCTTTACCACAAAAAGAGTTAAACCTGGTCTTAATCACTAGACTAGGTTTAAATCACTATTTCGTCATACAAATTTGCGATTTAGACCGGTCTAACTTTTTTGTGGTAACAGGGTTTACGTTTACGATTAATATTGTCAGTACTTAGTACTCTCAGTTAATGAGCTAGTGCCTCTGCCTAACCTTTCGGGGAATATAAGCGTGATATTATGCTTTGTTACGTTATATACTAAGGTCATCATTTCAGTCGAAAGACGTCCACTGCTGGACATAGGCCACAGCGACCGGTCTTGAGCGACCCTAATCCAGTGTATTCCCGCAGTCTTCACTAGTTCGTCTGATCACCTTGTAGGGGAACTGCCTTCTCTGCGTCTCCGGGTCGTGGTCGCCACTCGAGAACTTTTCGGCCCCAGCGACCATCTGTTCCTCGAGCTATGTGCCCTGCCCATTGCCACTTAACACTTTCCGGGACACTTCGCCTGTCAACGTAATCTTGTATGCGTGTAAATTGACAGTACGTCTGTGGGCGGTCGACTTTAGGTGCTCCTAGCGGACAGACCGTCGACAGCCGTTTTAGTTTCATACAGTTAGTATAGAGCACGTGATCAGGTGTCGTATCGCACACATTTCTGTGTTAGTAGGTGTCATAACAAACACTACAAGGCTTTATATTATCATCATATACCCTATGATAGGTATATGATCAGAGATGTACAAGATACCTTAAATAAAGTATCTGAATACAAGATACAAATACCTTTTTAAATAAATATTTCAGATACCAGATGCAAATACCTTTCTAAAATAGTATCTGAAATACAAGATACAAAATACGTATCTTTAAGATACTTTTTTATAGATAAAATACTTTTTTTAATACTTTTTTTTATGACTTTTTTTTAAAGAGTTAATCGCGCTCATTTCGTATATTGGACAAAAAACATTAATAAAACAAGCCCGCCCGGCGAACTTCGTACCGCCCTACAATGTAAGTAAGTATAGACAATGTTTGTGTTCGTTTGCATCGAATAGGCTCATAACTACCGGACCGTTTTATTTTTTCATATGATGAATCCTACAATCCCTGATGAAACATAATTAAATAGCACAAGCATAGATAAAATGTTAGATAAAGAAAGAAATAATACTTATACATTACGAACATAATTAAAGCTTTTGCACTATTCTGAATTCTTGGGAAATATTCTATATCTATTGTCAATTTAATAGTAGAGACCGAACGATATACGATTTTCAGCCGAAACCGAAACCGAACCTTCGGCCCTGGCCTCAGTTTCGGCCGAAACCGAAACTCGCGTTGCCTTGTCAAATATTTATATTTTTTTGTGAACACCTAGTATTAGGAGTTATTCTAAATTGTTTAAGATAGTTTGCACCAAAGCTAAATCTATTAATTTAAATAATAAAATTAGAAATTCGAAAAATAAAAGTAAAACTGTCTGGCGTATTATTAATAAAGAAACTGGTAAAGCTAACGGTAAGGAAAGCATTCAAGCTTTAAACTTAAATGGTAAAGTCGTAACAGATAAGTCGGAAATTGCGAATGAATTCGAATCATTCTTTGCTAACATCCCATTTCAAACCACTAAAGACCTTAACGCATCTGCCAGCGCCGCGGAATCTATACTTAAGGAACATGTTGACATCGCCCCGCCTCCACTCACGTTTCGCCATGTTGGACCGCAATGCATTATTAAGATATTTAAGGAACTCAATTTAAAAAAGACAGAAGACTTATGGGGGATATCAATTAAAGTACTTCAACCTGTTATAACACTAATAGCGCCTCATCTAGCATTAATTTTTAACTCTTGTATCGAAAAAGGCATTTTTCCAAATTTATTGAAGTACAGCAAAATCATTCCAATTTTTAAATCTGGAAATACCGAAAACCCCACTGATTATAGACCAATCGCGGTTCTTCCAGCCTTAAGTAAAATATTTGAAAAACTTATTCTTGCACAATTAGCGTCTCACTTCTCAGTCAATAACTTCCTACACAAAAATCAATTTGGTTTTAGGAAAGGGCGGTCTACCTTAGACGCAGGTCACAAACTCATCAGCGATGTCTATGGAGCCTGGGAGGATTCTCACGATGCTATTGGGGTTTTCTGTGACCTCTCGAAGGCTTTTGACTGCGTTGATCATGAGACTTTGCTACTTAAATTACAGCACTATGGCTTACTTGATAAATCACTTGATCTACTTGCCTCTTATCTTACTGATCGCGACCAACGAGTGGACGTGGGTGGTGCGGTGTCTGCAGGTTGTCCTATCAAGATTGGTGTACCTCAGGGATCGATATTGGGGCCTTTCCTGTTCCTAGTCTACATAAATGATCTCCCTTACATGTTAGATAAACTTACTGATGTTGTCCTCTTTGCGGACGACACCTCTTTAACATTTAAAGTTAAACGAGGTGACTCACTCAACTTAGATATAAACAAAACATTAGTGGAGATTTCTCAATGGTTTACTTCTAATAATTTACTTTTGAACGCAAAGAAAACTAATTGCATTAAGTTTTCCTTGCCAAATGTGACTGCTTATGATACAGACATACATTTGGACAATAACAAGCTTAATCTGGTAAATCAAACTGTATTCCTTGGTATCACTCTAGATTCGAAACTTCAGTGGGGCCCCCATATCTCAAATCTTGCGGCAAGGCTCAGTTCGGCTGCGTACGCAATCTGGAAAATCAGAAAATTAACTGATGTTTCTACCGCGAGACTTGTGTATTTCAGTTACTTTCATAGCTTAATGACCTATGGCTTGCTTCTATGGGGAAGAGCTGCAGATATTAACGTCATTTTTATACTACAAAAACGCGCAATTAGAAACATTTATCAGCTTAAAGCTCGCGAGTCCCTCAGACAAAAATTCAAAGAAATTGATATTTTGACGCTTCCGTCCCAGTACGTCTTTGAAATTATTATGTATACTCGTAAAAACTTACATATGTTTGATAAAAAATGTGATAAAATTAAAGACCTTAGAACGCGTAGCAAAAACAAACTAAGTATTCCACAGAACAGACTAAAACGGACAAACAAATGCTTTATAGGAAACGAAGTAAGATTTTATAACAAGATCCCTGAAGAGATTTTGATCCTGAATGATAATGAGTTTAAAACTCGTATCAAAAAAGGTTTGATTAAGAAAGCTTATTACAATGTTGATGATTATGAAAACGACAAAGACGCATGGAAGTAGTCTAGCTCTGCACGATATTTTCATTATTTCATGTATGTACTTTAAATCTTATTAATTTATGTTCTTTGTATTGTAAATTGAAATGTAATGTCACATATATAAGAACAAAAAAAAAAAAAAAAAAAGAGAGAAATTGTAAAGTAGAGTTTGTTACCCCTTTCTTCTCTACGCTGTAAAATCATTGCGAAAGGGAGTAGAATCATTTGACAGAGGAGGGCTCGTTTGGGGGCGTCTCCAGGCGACCATTGTCGTAAGGCAAGGCAAACATTGTTTGCCTGAGCCAATTAGTGGGCACCCTGAACTACCTCGCCTCTATCAGTATAGGATACTTTACGAAATAAGGTATCAATATTAATTAGATTAGTCTAATTGACTTTCAATAAGCGATATCTTGTATCCTGTATTGAATAAATCATTTTTTACTTTTTACTTTACTTTTATATATACCCGGTACGCGTCCATACAAAAAGAGAAAGCGTTTTTCCACTTCTAAATATTTTCATAAAATTTATTCATAAAAAGTTAAAGAGCATTTTAGTTATTTGATGTATGTCAATTTAGACTGGATGTCTCGTATTTACCATACAACAAACCAGCGAAGTAGACCTCCAGTAATGCTACTTAAAATCTTCTGTATCTTTATGACTAACACGGTACGTTTATACGTTTACGTTTTTTTTTTATTTGCAATAAGTACTTAGATTAAAAGACTTAAAGGCCCTGAAATAATGATTTTTTGAGATCGGATTAAGTTGTTTGTTTAACAAAACCAACGCATATGAAAAAAATACGTATAAACCTAGAATATTTTATGCTGAAGCTATGGACATCAAAATCAAGGTAAATTTGCTATGATGCTAAAAAACGTTTTCTCCCGAAACGCAAATTTAATCAAAAAACTAGCTCTCTCACTATTGGCACGATTGCGGTTCAGGGAGACAGCATAAGTTTTTTTAATTACTTTTTTGTAAACGTTAAGTATGGCCCACCGACAACATCTACCTACCTAAAACAGTGAGCTCGTGCAAGAAAGCTCCGTGCGCACGTATCTTCCGAGGTTAGCCGAGCGATGCTCGAACATAGAGTTTCGGTTTCGGCAAAATTCAAAAGCAATTTCTGCCCGAAACTGGCCGAAACCGAAACCGAACCTTCGGTCAGTTTCTATTGAATAGACTGTATTCTATAGGCTAACTTCTACTTTATCTATAAAAATGTATCGTGGTTCTTTAGTCTCGCTAAAACTCGAGAACGGCCGGGACGATTTAGCTGATTATGGTTTTGAAATGTTCGTTCTAGTCCAGGGAAGGTTTAAAAGGTTAGAAAATATGGAAATCGGAGGGGAATTTAGTTAAAACGGCATTTTAATTTTTCCATATAAAATTGTAAGGCGCGATACGAAGTTCGCCGGGAAAGCTAGTCAGGAATAATTCAGGATTCTAATGGTTTTTTTTTAATATCGGTCTAGTTAGTTATGGACGGAGTTTATTCGATACAAAGAAACAATAATTCTTTTCCTCTTAAGGTGGTAACTCTCGGTATTGCGCGAAATTCAATTTTTTTCACGTTTTTTAATTTTTTTGGCGAAAGTATTCATCTCTAATAAAGTTAAAATGAATTCGCGTACGTAAAAACCAATCTCCCACATTGTGATATATCGTTTTTGAAAGACAGAGTTACCAATTTTGTGTATATTCAAGGAACTTGATTTTTGGCCTTTTACCCCTTACACACAAAATCTGTAGGTCTGTCTTCCAAAAACAACAATGTGGAAGAAGGTTTTTTACATACGCGAATTCATTATAACTTTATTAAAAATGAATACTTTCGCCAGAATAAATAAAAACGCGAAAAATTTTGAATTTCGCGCCATACCGAGAGGGACCACCTTAACAAGAAACAATTAAAACGCCATGCACAAACACACACTCATAATCCAATCTAAAAGTATTTTGCAAACAAAGTATCTTCAAGATACTAAGATACCTAAAAAAGGTATTTAAATACCAGATACAAAATGCATTTTAAAAAAAGGATCTAGATACAAGATTGAAGATACGTATTTTGTATCTTGTATCTGTATTTAAGATACTTTTATCTTAGATAAGTCACATCTCTGTATATGATATGGCAGACCGCCTATAGCCGTTAAAACGCCATACAAAAATATAACAATTTGAACTGGGTGTCACAACACGCTCAACCTTGTTGGTTTGGTGGATATTTTGTTTACTATTGAAAATCTTATGTGATATGACGTAACGGCCATGGACGTATGAAAATTTTATATGAGATTTCGAAGTGTCATATCACAATATCTCAAGATTAAACTGTGTCCCGGAATGTGTTAAGTTTCGCAAATCTTTGGGCTATGTCAGTGACTTTAGTTCTTCGCGGATCTCTTAGTTTCTGATTCGATCACGCAGAGAAACTCCAAGCACATCCCTTTTCATTTCCCTTACACCTAAGGTAATAGGTACATTTATACTTGTTATATCGCCTTAGTTCAGTTGGCTAAATGTTGGCTGTGAAATCGGGGAGCACCAGGTTCGATTTACGGCGGGGCAAATATTGTTATGATGAATATCGATGTTTGTTTCCGGTCTGGGTGCAGTGTTCGTCTCTGTATATGTTTCGGGCACCCTAGGTACAGGTTCTACCTAGTTAGGAGCTCTGAGTGTGATATAAAATATACTTACAGCAAAATTACCTTCGTAATTTTTTTTTTCATCTTAGTAGGTATACTACACACTTTTATCTGTTCAGTGTTTTTGTCATTGAGCGTGAAAAAATATAGACAAAAAACTATAATATTGGGATCTGTTTTATTTTTGGGGAGTTTGCATCTCTCAGCGTTTAAATATTCCACAATAAGACGTAAGTACTTATATATGTTGATTAAGATTAGATAATATTATTACGTTATTTCGTCCGAAAACGCATTTTTATCTGAAATCTAACCGCGGTACCTAGATCTTCGAAATAGTTCTTTACATAACATGCGTAACACTTACTGACTTTGACTTACTTTTAGAACGGCGAAACCTACAACAGCGCCACAATTGAGAAAAAATATAAAATTTACTAGAGGCTGCCCCGCGGTATTTCCCGCGCAGATTTCTCATAAACACAAAAATCCCGTTTTTTCGCGTTCCCGTGGGAATTTCGGGAAATCCTTTCTTAGTGCTCACCTGCACTCCCTAAGGAACCTACCTACATGCCAAGTTTCAGCTTTGTACGCCCAGTAGTTTCGGCTCTGCGTTGTCTGTCAGTCAGTAACACAAGAGTTTTATATATATTTATATAGGTAGGTAACTTATCTAAAAAAAGTATATTATTATTAAATACTAGTCGACCCAGTGAACTTCGTACCGCCTTACCTACCATCGTACTATGTGGTGAATGTTTTTTTCCATATAAACCTTCGTCTTGAATCACTATTATCTATTAAAAAAACCTCATCAAAATCCGTTGCGTATTTTTAAAGATTTAAGCATATAGAGCGACAGGACAGACGCGGGAAGCGATATGTTATACTATGTATTGATGGATAAGTCGAGACAAATAATTAAAAAAACGACTATAATTTACATTAATTGGGATTGTATTGTAGCCATACATATATTATTTTTCGTTTCAAAAACCTATATATCACAATTCCATAAGCCAAGTTTATATATAGCTCCCTGTTTTACAAAAAAAGGTTCTAACTGACCATTAAAAGCCATACTTTTCATATTTTTCAATTCCGGAATCACGACATTTAGCTCATTCATATATTTATTATAAGAAGACGTATATATACCGTCTGTTGTACAGAAATAGGCCCTATTTCTGTAGTCAGTAGTCACACAATCGACTGTATAAGTTTCGTGAGTATTAACAGCTTTGGTACCCATTTTTACTCTATATAAACTTCGATCCTTTATATAAAATATATAATTTTCTCTGTCTATTACAATTTTTTCGGCTTGAATAGTCATTATTTCGACTACTGTCGTGTTATATCCATGTTTGTATGAAAAAGTCTTGTAGTACTTATCAATATAGTATAAATCGTCGTTTCTAAAATATATATATTTTACAAACAACCCAGTATTTGGTAGTAGTTCGGGTACTTTACGTTCGTTTATAAGAAATATACCATCTTCTCCGCTCACGTATATTTTGTTGTGAATTTGATCGATTGCTATGGATGTTGGATCTTTTACAGCTTCTATAACTCCTGTATAATCTGAAAATTAAATAATCTTTAATTACATACTTAATAATTATGGTTAAACTAGTTTAACTAGTCGACCCGCAGAACTTTGTAACGCCTTACTACTATGTTGTACATGTATAAACGTATTAAAAAAACGCATCAAAATCCGATGCATAGTTTTAAAGATACATAGGGACAGACCAGGGAAGCGACTTTGTTTTATACTATGTATTACTAGAGGCTGCCCCGCGGTTTTAACTGCGCAGATTTCTCATAAACACATAAATCCCGTTTTTTTCCCGTGTCCATGGGAATTTCGGGAAATTATGCGTTAGTGCCCCTGTACACTACCCAAGGAACCCACGTGCAAAATTTCATTCCTATACACCAAGTAGTTTTGACTCTGCGTTGTCTGTCTGTCAGTCAGTCAGTCAGTAACGGAAGAGTTTTATTTAAATGAATATGAAATCTTACCTGCATTTAGGCTAAAAAATCCGACTGCACTTCTTAAAGGCTTCGTAATCAAATCATAAATGAACCAAATTGTATTATTTCTCATATCGAAAGCTAAACTTCGAACATTAGGTATTCCTTCTTTTACCATTTCTATAGTGTATCTGTTGCCATTATAAAGTATTGGTTTTGGGCATTCTTTTGTACTGTTTTGGATTAATTCCTGGCTTAAAATAGTTGATATTATTATTAATAGTAATAATATTGTTTTCTTCATTATCATCTGAAATTTTATAGAAACCAATAATAACGCCAAACGCGCATTTAGAGCCCCTAACTAGGAAGAACCTGTCTTGGGTGTCCGAAACATATACGCATAGACGA
Source organism: Euspilapteryx auroguttella (assembly GCA_951802225.1). Classification (NCBI taxonomy): domain Eukaryota; kingdom Metazoa; phylum Arthropoda; class Insecta; order Lepidoptera; family Gracillariidae; genus Euspilapteryx; species Euspilapteryx auroguttella. The sequence goes on from OX637666.1 coordinate 5,783,402, forward strand.
ACATTACACCCAGACCGGAAACAAACATCGATAATGCATCATAACAATGTTCATCCCGCAGGGAATTGAACCCAGGTGCACCCGCGTCGCAGTCCACATCACTGCCAACTGAGCCACGGAGCAGTCTACTTATATCAATACTAGAGGCTGCCCCGCGGTTTCACTCGCGTAGATTTCTCGTAAACACCAAAATCCAGTTTTTTCCCGTTACCATGGGAATTTCGGGAAATTCTTTTTAGTGCTCACCTACACTCCTAAAGGAACCTACATGAAAATTTTCAGCCCGCTACGCCCAGTAGTTTCGGCTCTGCGTTGTCTGTCAGTCAGTAACGGAAGAGTTTTATATATATTGATTATATCGACTATTATTTACAATGGTGGTGGTCTCATTGAGCGTAACACTTTTGTCTATGCCCTCGTAATACCAATGAACAACTTGAACACTAACATACAAACACATCCAGACCCAGGAAAATCAATATACTGGGTGTTTCTGACAAGGCGGTAATAAATCAAAGGAGGGATTCTGCTCACCATACCTAACAACTTTCCCAAAGCAACATGGGTCGAAATCTCAAAACAAAAATCAGCCGTCCCGTACATTGACCCCGTCAGCTGATCAAACCAATGTATGGAACAGCTGTATTTTTTTTTGAGATTTTGACCCATGTTGCTTTGGGAAAGTTGTTAGTTATGGTGAGCAGAATCCCTCCTTTGATTTATTACCGCCTTGTCAGAAACACCCAGTATATAAAATTCTTCCGTTGCTGACTGACTGACTGACATACAACGCAGAGCCGAAATTACTGGACGTAGCGAGCTGAAATTTTGCATGTAGGTTCCTTAGGGAGTGTAGGTGAGCACTAAGAAGGGATTTCCCGAAATTCCCACGGGAACGGAAACAACGGGAATCTTGTGTTTATGAGAAATCTGCGCGGGAAAAACCGCGGGGCAGCCTCTAGTTATAATATAAAATGTTGGGCCAAGGCGGGAATTGAACCTGGACCTTCGCCCTCGACGTCACATCACTGGCAACTGAACCATTGAGGTGGAATTTTGAAGAACTAAGATTTATGCATTTTATGAATATGCATGCAATGGACGACAAATTCTACAAAAAAAACTTTACTTACCATTATCAAATATAGACTTTAGAATAAAATGTGTTTTTTTTATATCATAGTAAGTAAACCAATCGGAAGAGTTAATAAGCAAATACTTGTAATCAAAGTTAAATCTGAGATCTGAGTAAAACTACTTACTTACATAGAGATAGTTTGTTTTCTCTAGTATTACGGAAGAAATCTGTTTCATAGACAATAATTATAAATATTAATTAATACTTACTTAAGGGTATATTCACGTTATCAATACATAGTCAATACATAGTATAAAATGAAGTCACTTCCCGCGTCTGTCCCTATGTATGCTTAAATCTTTAAAACTACGCAACGGATTTTGATGCGTTTTTTTTTTATAGATAAAGTGATTAAAGAGGAAGGTTTATAAGTATAATACATGCACAAGATAGTTAAAGTTTAGGCGGCACGAAGTTCGCCGGGTGGACTAGTATTTCAAAAACTCTAAAAATTATTTTCTTTCACCACAAGAACAACCATTTTTTGGGGAAGTTTCTGCGATAATCGCCACTCCTGGCAGGCGGGTTGGCGATCGCAGTGTGGCTCTTCAAGTATTTCAAAGAAGGACGCTGCTTCCTTTAGGTGTTCCCTTAGTCGCCTTTTTGACTGCTCTGTGGCTTAGTTGGCAGTGATGTGGACTGCTGTGACGTCGGTGCATAGGGTTCGATTCCCGTTGGGGGCAAACATTGTTATGAGCAATATAAGTTCGTTTCCCGTTCAGGGAGTATTGTTCGTCTCTGTATATGTTTCGGGCACCCTAGATACAGTTGATAAAGTCGTTTTAAAGGATCTAGGTGTCTATGTGACAAACAAAAATATAAAAATAAAATAAAAATTATAAATAGATGTTTGCTTCGTTTAAAAATACCCTAAGGTAATAAATCTAAAAGGTCACTGAGTTTATCAGCGAAAGGGAGCAGAAGCAGACCTAAGTTCTAGGTTAGCTCAGTAAAAAACTGAATCATCTTACGTAACATGCACATTTTGCTATTATGCTTCAAGTGATTTTTATGTAAAATTTAATGTAATTTTTTTAATCTGTGCCTTGTGGATTTAAGCAAGTAGGTACCTTATTTATAACAAATAGGATAACTAGTCGACCCGGCGAACTTTGCATGTATTATACTTATAAACCTTCCTCTTGAATCACTCTATCTATTAATCTATTAAAAAAATCAAAATCTGTTGCGTAGATTTAAAGATAAAAGCTAATGTATATAGGTACACTCGCGGAAAACGACTTTATTTTATACTATGTATTGATTATTGGCTATGATATTCTAAATTTTGAGAATATATTACTTATTCTATAGTATTCAGGGATAATGTAGGATTCTAATCGTGAAATATTTTTACATATCGGTTCAGTAGTTTCGGAGCCTATTCGTTTCAAACACACAAACGATCAAATTTTGTCTCCTTATAATAATAATATCACATCACACTCAGAGCTCCTAACTAGGAAGAACCTGTATCTAGGGTGCCCGAAACACACACAGAGACAAACATCATACCCAGACCGGAAACAAACATCGATATTCATCATAATAATGATGATATTATCAATATTCGCCCCGCCCGGGAATCGAACCCGGGCGGGGCGAATAATATTAGAATGCTCTTAAATTATATACCTAGGTATACCTAATAAGCCTTTTTATTTTTCAGAAAACAAGTAGAACTATGAAGCTGTTACTACTAATAGTTCTTCTTTCTACAATCGTTGAAGGATCGAAACATTGTAAAGATCTTGTCAAATTCGACGACAAATTCTACAAAAAAGAATACTTAGCTGATGGCACAGTTAGCAAGCCTTTTTTCATGACAATGTTAAACAACGAAAGGATAATATTTTCCCAAGACGCCGAACCGCTTGGAAACACTAGCACTTTTATTTTAGACATGAAAACTAAGGATTTAAAAGAAATAAACGCCGATAAAGCGGTCGTAAATGGTTATTCCGAAAACGGGACAGTTTTTTTAGGACAAGATGGCGGCTTATACGTTTATAACCAAGAAAACGATAGTATAACTTTTAAAGATTTAAAGGATATTGTATTTTACGCTATGCTTATTAAGGATAATAAGATTTATTACACGGACTATCCTTATAAAGATTTGTACGTTTACGAGAATGGTCAAATAAATTTGATAATTAGCGGTCTGAGTATAAACGATATAGTTTTTGATGATAGCAACAATTTGTATTATTTTAACAAAACCGGTGTCTATGTTAAAATAAAAAATGAAGTTATAAATTTTAACGCAATGGAATACGAGGAGGTACCGTTAGTTGGTCTAACTTACGATGTTAAGAAAAAAACTGTATATGCCACATCCGTTTTTGGTGTTTTCAAATTGGATTTGGAAAAGCGAGCGTTAAAAAGGATTTCTATGAAGATAATGTTTGATATAGTTTTCGATGGGGAAGGGAATATTATATTCGCTGATGAGGAATCCATTGTGAGATTAAGACCTACTGAATTGTCATGCTAAAGTTACTTTGTGACGCCACTGTATATGTACACTGACGGACTAGGAGGCCGTAACAGATTTGTCTATGGTTTCGTCAGCTCTAGACTGTATAGCCAAGGAACAAGAACTATTTTGCAATACAGAAGAACCGGAAGTGTTACAGCGACCTATACCGCTACTGTACTTTACCGGCCATTCAAAAAAAATGGTTGATTGCTTAACCTTTTAACCGCCAAGCACTTGATATGAAGTAGTCACAAAGTTCTCCCACCACGCCAAGCACTTCTCTGGAAGTAGCTTACATTTTTACATTTTATGACCCAACTATATGTTCTAAAGAGAAAAATCCAATTGGATACTGTCCTTGAAGCTTCTATGAAGTAATTCATGTTAACAGATTTTGTGAAAAGTTAATTAACTTAGAATAATAAGACGATAAACTTTAAGAAACTTTCAAATGAAAAATAGTGTGCTCTCCCACGCCAAGTACTTTACTGGAAGTGGTCTAGTGTTGTGACATTACTCGGAATTTTCGATGATTCCTAACAAATATATTTTTTAAATTATTATAACTATACACTTTTTCAACCATCTCATAACGTGTACGCATAGTGCGGACTGGAATAATATAATCTCTATTAGAATTTACTATTGATTCCTTTATTGTACAGTGGCGGACTAGGAGGCCGTAACAGATTTGTCTATGGTTTCGACAGCCCTAGTCTGTATTACCAAAGAACAAGACCTATTTTGCAATACAGAAAAACCGGAAGTGTTACGCCGACCGTGTCCGCCACTGTACACATCACAAATCCTCGCCTTTGAAAATGTCGACAACAATTAATAAGGTAGGCGGGCGGCTCTAGCGAAGCAACCCGTTCATCAGTTGTTTGATATATCCCGTACGCCAAGCACTTGAGGTGAAGTGCTGCTGTGACGTCACATACGCAAGACAAGTTTTTTAGTGCTGTGCTAAAGAGTGGACATTTTGGTACATTGTGTCTAGACTGTTGGTACGCTCAGCGTAAAAAATAGTGAAAGTACATCTACAGATGAATTGCGCTGCGCATTTTCCAATGGTTCTAATTAGAAACTAATAAAATATTGTTGAATTTAATTAAGTCAGTTTGGATTTGGTCGTAAAAGTACCTACTACTACGTTTACTTCGAAACGTATACACTTAGATCTACAAATGGTCATCACAGATTTTTTACAAACATCCATACATAGCTGGGTAAACGCTTTAATAGACACCATAGAATTGAATATTATAGTATACTATAGAACAAAATCACGTCTTTTAAAAAAAGCTTTCAACATTTTAAACGGTATTCACAAAGTAATAGGAAATACCCAGCAAAACTAAAAAAATATATTGGCAATTAATTCCATAAATGGGTTTGATTTGTTTGCTAAAGCTTTAGGTAGCAGTTCTCAGAGACAAATAGATGTCGCATTATGTTGTCTTTGTGTGTAAGGTATGTTGGATAGGCACCCCGCCTATGCGTTTATGCTAAAACAAAAGCGTCGATTCCAGGTAAGAATACTCTGCAAAAAACCCTTTACAAAAATGTGATTTATGACTTTGTTTACCTTAAAAATTATTCTTTCCCACGGCTTCTACTACTGGAATACAGATTTGCAGAGAACCATTGGGACCTTACCTCATAAGTTGTTTTTTGTGAACTAGTTAAAAGTTCATTAAAAAAAACTCTACAACATATATTTGTTTACGTATGTAAATTGAGATACTTAAGAAAATTCCTGATGAAAATTAAAAAATCTCTTTGATGAAGTGTAGAGGTTGTAAAAAGAGACTTTACAATTATTTGTAATTTTTAATTTAAATGTTATTTATGTCCTCAAAATTAAAACAACCTTTGATTTTACATAGTTCTTTATAATGACGTTTTGGATACGATGTTATCTATGATTGATTTATGGCAATGGTCGAGGGACGAACAGCTACAAACATAAATTAAATTAATTTTTAGATTTTAAATTTATAGAAAGTATAGTTTTAATTTTGTACATATTTGTATTTGAGGACGAAAGAGAATAATAAAAAAAAAAATTGCCAAAAGAAAACTAAGTATAGGTACTATATATTTTTTTATCCAGAATTAATTACGTAATTATACAAAAATAGAAAGAACGCGCGTGCGGTCGGTGCGAAGCCTAGATCCCTCTGGAGGGGCACGATAAGGACCGATGCGCTCGCGACACTATAGGCTCCGTCCACCCCATTTATATTGTCTTCATAATGTAAGGCCCATGCAAACGCAAAAGCGGAGCATTTTTTAATGGTGGCGAAAACACCAAGGGAACATTATTTTGTTGTTACGAGTGTTAGACAAATTTACCCAACAACTTCCATGTCCCAATACAACTCAATTTAATAAAGCTTGACGGCTATTGGTTTTTTCAAATTATAAGCTTTATAACACTAATACTATACGTTTTTTTAACTAACAACTATAGCTTTTGGAGTATAAATTGAGGTGTGTTTCCATGCCCATTGTCCAGGTATGATTCAATGAAATATCCCGCCACGCACATGACAAAAATGGTGCCTTAAACTGTAACGAGAAATGCATCACATGACATGTGACTCATGAACTTAAAATTATTAAGTTACTTGAGTGAGATTATTTTGATTGGTACATAAATGGTTTTATTAAAAACTAGTCCACCCGGCGAACTTCGCACCGCCTAACCTATAACTATCTTGTGCACGTATTAAACTTATAAACCTTCCTCTTGAATCACTCTATCTATTTAAAAAAAAACCGCATCGAAATCCGTTGCATAATTTTAAAGATTTAAATACGATTAAATAAAAGATAAAAAAATATAGTACAAAAAAACTATCGACTCTGTGATTAACAACTCTTTAACGAGATCGCACGATCGAACGACTTCGCAGTTTTTGTGTCTCTCCAGCGCCGAGTACTTGATATGAAGTAGTTAGTGACGTGCCACCGCTTTAGTTTGTTATATAATTCAGTTGAAAGTAATCAGACAAAACTCCATAAAAGCAAATTCTAATTGGGTTCTAGCATTACAAAAGTTTAAAAAACGGGAAAATGTTTAGCTTTTCGTATATTAATCACTCCATTGTTTATTTATCTCACATAAAAATTTTGGTTGATTTTGTGTGTCGATTGAATTTTGCAATCACTAATGTTTTTGAAGGTAAAATGCCTTGGCGTGGGGGAGCAACCGTCGTTTATTTCCAGTGGCGCCGAAAAGGTTAAGAGCCAGTTTAAAGCCATTCGCGAAAAAAATTGATATCTTCTAAACTAAGGCAAATATTGAAAACTAGCTTTTGCCCGCAGCTTCGCACGCGCTTTTTCATTAAAATCGTTAATTACTGGTTGATTTACGACTCAGGATTTTGGTGACATCATTTCTAATCGCACCCATACCCCCTAAAAATATCTATCTTTATTTCAGTTCCCGTGGCAACTCCATAAATTCATTTCTACACTCCACCATTCAGACACTGAAACTTCTATCATTTCTATTAGCTGGTTGGGGAAAAGAAGTTGGATATACGTACCTACATACCTAAAATATGTACCTACTCGAGTAAAAAAAAGTTGAAGATTTTTAGGCGCTTTATGTTTTTGGGAATGTTCCGTTCCATGTGAATTTTGGTTATTTTTTTCTTATTAGAACTCTGAATCTAATTACACCCACTGAAGAACCCGTTTTCCTATTTTTACGTGGAAATAAAGAAATATATATACATTGTTTTAATACTAACTAAAGAGTCCCGTTTTACGTTTTGCGTGGGAATTTAGTATATTTCTTCCTTCCAACATCCTTACACTTGTAGACCAAATTTAACGTTGGCATACTCAACGATTTTTCATACTAAATAATTAGTCCTGTAACCCTATTCCCATGGGAATTTAGTGAATTCCTTTCTTCAACACCCTGTCATCTACTGAGGAACCTTTACACAAATTTCACGTCGATACACTCAAGGAAGTCGAGTTTTCATTCTCACAAAAAAGTCCCGTTATTTCAGTTCCCGTGGGAATTTTGTTGAATACTTTCTTTCCACATTCCTACATTTACTGAGAAACTTGTACACCAAATTTCACGTCGAAACACTCAAGGATGTCGATTTTTCATTCTCACTAAAAAAATCCCGTAATTCCCGTTCCTGTGGGAATTTTGTAAATTCCTTTCTTTCAACACTCTTTCATTCACTGAGGAACCTGTACACCAAGTTTCACGTCGATACACTCAATAATGTCGATTTTACATACTAACTAAAAAGTCCCGTAATTCCCGTTCCTGAGGGAATTTTGGGAAATCCTTTCTTAGCGGATGCCTACGCCATAACATCTACCTGCATGCCAAATTTCAGCTTAATCCGTCCAGTAGTTTGGGCTGTGCGTTGATAGATCACTATGTCAGTCAGTCAGTCAGTCAGTCAGTCACCTTTGAGTTTTATATATATAGATGTGGCACTGTAAGCAAGATTATCTAGATAATCTGCTTGCTTGGTTTTTTTTTTGAGCACAGTAAAGTAGTCCTAACTTAAAAGAACAAAATTATACACAGATTGGTACCAAAAGTGGCCACTTTTAGCAACACTTTGTAGCTTTCTCAGGCATTTAACTTAAAAGCTATACAACAGTGCCCTAAAAATACAAGGCTACATTATCTAGTGTCATACAGTGCCACATTTTTGATATTTGTCTTGGTTTAGAAGATTTTTTTTTTCGCAAATGGCGCTAGCATCGCTGTAAACTGGCTCTTAATGGTTCATATTTTGACCACACACAGACTTATCTGGACGAACGATCTACTTACATTTTATTAAATAAAACTTTTAAAATCAATATTGTCTATAATTTTATTATATTACAAAATTCAGTATCAGTACTACCTTAATGCTATGTAATTACTAATAAACTTACAATTGTAATTACTTTAACGTTACAAATTATATTTAAACTAGAGGCTGCCCCGCGGTATTTCCCGCGCAGATTTCTCATAAACACAAAAATCCCGTTTTTTTCCGTTCCCGTGGGAATTTCGGGAAATCCTTTCTTAGTGCTCACCTACACTCCCTAAGGAACCTACATGCCAAATTTTAGCTTTGTACGCCCAGTAGTTTCGGCTCTGCGTTGTCTGTCAGTCAGTCAGTCAGTCAGTAACGGAAGAGTTTTATATATATAGATGTAAGATTCGTTATTTAAAATAATTCTAATAAAATTTAAACTAATATTTTCTAATAAATTAACTAACTTTCTTTCTTTCAATAGAATAATTTCAGTTTTTTTTTAAAGGAACTAAAAAAATAATGACGAAAGATAAATATTTGATAGACATTTTGCAAATGCCTAATTTTAATCATTATAACTAGTTTTTGGTTTTCGATTTATAATTTAAACATTCCAAAAGTCTGTTCAACTCAGCGAGATATTAAGAGGCATAGCACAGCTAAAGTAGAGCCACCTCCGAAAAAAATTAATATCTTCTAAACTAAGGCAAATATCAAAAATGTGAACCAGCATTCTACTAGATAATGCAGCCTAGTATTTTTAGAGTACTGTTGTATAGCTTTTAGGTTAAAGACCAGAGAAAAGCTATTGATTGTTGCTAAAAACGGCCACTTTTGTCAACAATCAGTAGCTTTCTTTAGTCTTTAATCTAAAAGCTATACAACAGTGCCCTAAAAATACTTGGCTGCATTATCTAGGGGAATACTGTTTCACATTTTTGATATTTGCCTTAGTTTAGAAGATATTAATTTTTTTCTCGGGTGGCGCTACTTAAGCTGTGCTATTACTCTTAATTTAATAGTTATATCGTAATTAATTTTAATAAAAATAAAAATAATTCCGAAAATCTCTTTGGTGGACCCATTTCTATTATGTAAAGACCTCGCTTCTTATCTATAGTTAAAATGTTAAACTAATTCTTTTACTGTTTATTCTAATAATATAGTTTAGGACAATGACTTAACTTGAGTTCAATTAAGTACAATAAAAATCATACAAACAGTCCTAAGAGCCAGTTTACCGCGATGCTAGCGCCATTCTAGAAAAAAAATATATCTTCTAAACTAAGGCAAATATCAAAAATGTGGCACTGTATGACACTAGATAATTTTGCTTCGATTTTTTGAGCACATTAAAGTAAAAATTATAAACAGATTGTTGCTAAAAGTGGCCACTTTTAGCAACACTTTGCAGCTTTCTTTGGTCTTTAACCTAAAAGCTATACAACAGTGCCCTAAAAATACTAGGCTGCATTATCTAGTGTCATACTGTGCCACATTTTTGATATTTGCCTTAGTTTAGAAGATATTAATTTTTTTCGCGAATGGCGCTAGCATCGCTGTAAACTGGCTCTTAACATAACATAAATAACAAAACTTAAAATAAATTGCACTCATTTTCATAATTAAACAATAAACATGTTTAAATAAATAAAATAAATAAATGTTTTAAAAAAATGTAAGTATAACCTGCGCACATAAGAAACGATTTAAAACTGGCGGCCGTTGTATGGACTGTCTCTCTTCTTAACTCTTCTCTCATACTAATAAACGCGAGATAGCAATATAGCATCAATCAATCATATCGGAATCATAATTTTTAATATATATTAATTTTTTCATTGTATTAAAAGCATGACATTTTCCATAAGTTATATGTAAAGATTAATATTTGCATACCAGGCCTAGTGGTAGAATACTGTAAGGATTTTTTCTGTAATTTTAACACCATTTTATTGTACTCAGTATTGAAGCAAATAAATAAATTGAATTGAATTGAATTGAAGCATGCGTTCGGCCGCCATCATGAGATTTTTTCTTTAGCTGCGCGGCTTATACCATCTTTTTTTTGAGGTCCAGTATTTAATACTGTTACAAACAAAACTTGAGAATTCTTCTTATAAACAAAACAGAACAACAAATAAAGAAACAAAACAACGAATAAATAAAGAAAACAACAAATAAATAAACAAAACAACAACAAAAAAATCCCTTCAATTAAATTAAACAACAACAAAAAAACGTAAAGTTTATACATTTATAAGTAATGCATTAAGGGGTTACACGATGCGAACCAAGCGCCACTTCCGATAAATAGTTACATCTTCTTCTAAACCATGGTCGAAATCAAAAATATGCGTCTTTGACGCCCCAGTTTTATTTTTTTAATTTCGGCCATGTTTTAGAAGATATTAATTATACTCATAAGGCAAGCCAAACATTTGTTTACCTGAGCCAATTGGTGGGCACCCCGAACTACCTCGCCTCTAGCAGCATAGGATAACACACATCACACTCAGAGCCCCTAACTAGGAAGAACCTGTTTCTAGGGTGCCCGAAACACACACAGAGACGAACATCACACCCAGACCGGAAAAAAACATCGATATTCATCATATCAATATTCGCCCCGCCCGGGAATCGAACCCGGATGCACACGTTTACTCAGTCCACATCACTGCCAACTGAGCCACGAAGCTAGGATACTTTACCAAATAAGGTATCAATAGCAATTAGATTAGATGTAGTCTAATTGACTTTCAATAAGTGATATCTTGTATCCTATAATGATATATTGAATAAATCATTTGTAGACTTTTGACTTTTTTTGTTTTATCAAAATGGCGCTAGAATCGCAGCCATTCGCCCCTTAAATTGTACTATTAAGTATATTCAGTCTTTGCAATAGCAATACATATTGAGATGTGGATATATATCACTTATACAGCTGGGTTCATTGCCGTATCTGAAAAAAAAAAAACATTTTTGAGACATCATTCAAAGTAAAACTGCTGAACCAATTGGGTTCAAATTTCAAACGAAGGTAGCTCAGATCTTAGATTAACTCATAGGATATAATTAACATCTAAAAATTTGGAGATTCTACGAAATAAACTTATTTTTTTGTGCAAATATTAAATACGAGCTATCCCGGCTTACTTCGTTACGCCAAAGAATATAGATACTTCTAAAGACTCTATAAACTATGTTCTTTTGACTGCCCAGAATGGGTGAATAAATAAACAAACAACAACAACCAAACCACCTGTCAAAATATGTTAACAACGAAAAAAAAAATGCACCTTTGGTTACATTATTCGTGTTTAAGTAAGGATCCCAAATTTTTTTGAAAATCTAATATAGCCTATGACACTCGGTGATAGTGAAGCTTCCCAACAGTGAAAGATTTTTTCTAATCCGTTCAGTATTTCCGGAGCCTATTCGATACAAACAAACAAACAATCAAATCACTCCTCTTTATAATATTGGTATAGATAACATAGCCGAAAGAATTGCGAAACTTAAGTGGCAATGGGCAGGGTACATAGCTCGAGGAACAGATGGTCGCTGGGGCCGAAAAGTTCTCGAGTGGCGACCGCGAACTGGAAGACGTAGACCACTTTTCGAGGTCGTATGACCACCTTGTAGGGGTAGGCAGACCCCGACAAGGTGGTCATACGACCTCGAAAAGTTTGCGATAGTTATGGCGATTTGTTGGGGAGGCCTATGTCTAACAGTGGACTTCTATCGGCTGAAATGATGAATACGTCGTAGGAAGATTTGATAATTAGTTTTTTTGCAAAAAAAAAAAACTAGGGATTTTGCGAAAACCCGGATAATTTGATTGGATTATTTTCTGCCAATCATCCTAAAAAAAAACAGTTTTTTTGAAAAAAAGAAAAACTAGTCTAATTGAAACATTCCTAAACTCTGATTGGCTAGATTATTGCGTATTGTCCAACTCATATTCTGATTGGTCCTCTGTAGCTTCAAAGGTATTTTAACGAACCAATCAGAATAACAGTTAACTAGCAAGCAATAATGTAGCCAATCAGAGTTCAGGAAGGTTTCAAATGTTTCAATTATTCTAGTTTTTTTTTGTGCAAAAAAACTGCTTTTTGTCAGTATATCACCTTATATCAAATTATCCGGGTTTTCGCAAAATCCCTAGTTTTTTTTTTCAAATCAAATCTTCGGCGGAATAAAAGATAATGTACTCACGCGTTAACCCTTGATATATCACGACTATTAAATTCGAATTTGTTCTGTTTAACATTGTAGACCATCGACGCCTCGTAGACGCCTCTGCCGGGACCCACCGCGATCTGAATCAATCAGGAGAGTTCAATCAATCAATCAAAACATTTTCAATTTTTGAGAACATTCCATAATTGAATTTGGCTGTAAATTTTGAGATACAGGTCGCGCGTAACTTTAGCTCTGACCAAAATAAGTTGGGGATTACTGCGCTTGTGCACAAAATGAACAAACGAACAGAGGCCTGTACTAATAGTGAAAGTATTTTTCAAATTTATAAAAGGTATTACCTTACTGTCCATAAAAATACAATCGGTTTAAATTGCTTTACTGAAGGTCTACTTCTCTGTTTTGTTGTATGGTAAATACGTGACATCCACATCAAATAACTAAAATAATAATAATAATAATAACACATCACATTCAGAGCCCCTAACTAGGAAGAACCTGTATCTAGGGTGCCCGAAACACACACAGAGACGAACATCACACCCAGACCGAAAACAAACATTGATATTCATCATATCAATATTCGCCCCGCCCGGTAATCGAACCCGGGTGCACACGCTTACTCAGTCCACATCACTGCCAACTGAGCCACGGAGCAGTCGTGCAATGCTTTTTAACTTTTTATGAATTAGAGGGGCAGTCTTTTTTTCAGCCTAAAAGACGAGGACATAGGCCATTAAGATGAACATTATGGGGTAGCATACAATAAATAACATAAGTGTAGACTACAAAACTACTGATCCAATTTTAATGAAATTTTCACTCAAAGGTAATTTTCAAAACTTACCTTAGCCTGAAAGTTCTGCTTTAAAAGCTTCGTATGGGCAGTAAAGGAGCCTACATATCCGTCCACGTCGCGAGCTTCCGAGAACTTTAAAAGCTCTTCCTTAGCTTTTTGTCGCATCACCCACTCTATTGAAGTCAATGTTCTAAGCTCACAAACTGATCTGTCAAAAATAACCAAATTTAAAACAAATCGATAATTATATAAGCCGCGCAGATAAAAAAGCGAACGCATGCTATTTCGCGTATATTAGTATGAGAGAAGATTTAAGAAGAAAGACAACCCATACAACGGCCGCCATTTTGAGATCTTTTCTCTATGTGAGCAGGTTATATAAATATTTCTTAATAAGAACTCGAACGCGAAAGTGACTTTGTTTGTCTGCGTGTTAAGCAATCACGTCACGCCTAAACTACGGAATCAATTTTAATTAAATCTGGTACTAAGCGGTCTAGACTCTAGCCTGAGAAACGACGTAGGGTCCGTTTTATATGTGAATGGAATACCTTGAATATTACGGGAAAGGAAAATTGGAATTTTCGGTTTAGAAATAAATTTAGCTGGCGAATTTAAGCCGCGGTGCGAGCACTAGTTAGAAATATAATAAAAAAGTGCAAGCAGTTTGAGTTGTACGTTGTCTGTTGCAAACGAAATATAAGGCACGTGTACTAAGAATTTTTTTCAAAACAGCCCAGCAGTTTCTTACCTTTGACTTTCAGTCAGGCTGTTTATGAACTTCACTAGTTCGGTTGCAGCTCTATTATGCATTGGATCAGTGGTTGAAACGTTGTCCCAGTTAAGGCAGGCGCACCAGTGAGGTTCGATTCCCGCTTCGCTGCATGATCTATTTCTAGGTATCTGTCAAGAAAAAAAAAATTAAAACTAATTTTAAACCGACTTCAAAAAAGGAGGTTATCAGTTGGACCTGTATGTATGTATGTTTGTCCGCGAATATCTCGCGTTTGGCTGACTGAACCGATTTTGATGCTGTTTTCAGAAATGTATTTGTTACATTCAGGAGAAGGTTTCAGTACCTATTTTAACCGACTTCGAAAAAGAGGAAGTTCTCAGATTCGCGGGTCTCGTTTTGCAAAAAAGAAATTATTATCTAAAGCTTTCATATAAAATTGCAGCACTATATTCTCTATGAATGAACTCTTAAAGAAAAACCGGTGGAGGGCTAAGTCAATTTAATTCAGTTATTTTTTGTTAGATTCTTTATACTTTGTAGATGGTGTGTAGGAAAATAAAACTTAAGAGCCAGTTGACTGTCATACTGCGCCACATTTTTGATATTTGCCTTCATCATTTCAGCCGTAGGACGTCCACTGCTGGGCATAGGCCTCCCTCAAGGCTCTCCATCTGTACCGATGGCAGGTGGCCTGCATCCAGCGTGGACCCGCAGCCTTGCGCAGATCATCCGTCCATCTGGTCGGTGGACGTCCTACGCTGCGCTTGCCGATCCGTGGTCGAACACTCGAGAACTTTGAGGCGCTCAATATTTGCCTTAGTTTAGAAGATATAAAATTTTTTCGCGAATGGCGCTAGCATCGCTGTAAACTGGCTCGTAAGAAAGTTAACCAGAAAAGACAGAAAATAATAATTGCAATTTTGCTTTTGGAATTCATCATTAGATTGTTTTAGGAAAAATGAAATTTCGCTGAGCCAGTATTTAAAATTATTATATTGAAGGGCAGCGTAGGACGCCCACCGACCAGATGGACGGATGATCTGCGCAAGGCTGCGGGTCCACGCTGGATGCAGGCCACCTGCGATCGGTACAGATGGAGAGCCTTGAGGGAGGCCTATGTCCAGCAGTGGACGTCCTACGGCTGAAATGAATGAATGAATGAAAATATTGAAGGGAATTGAGAAGTTAAGGTGGTAATGGTATCTCTCGCTATGGCGCGAAATTTTTTCGTGTTTTTTATTTATTCTGGCGAAAGTATTCATTTTTAATAAAGTTTTAATGAATTCGCGTATGTAAAAAACCATCTCACACATTGTTATACAACGTTTTTGAAAGACAGACATACAGATTTTGTGTCTAAGGGGTAAAAGGCCTAAAAACAAGTTCCTTGAATATACACAAAATCGGTAACTCGGTCTTTCGAAAACGATATATCACAATGTGGGAGATAAGTTTTTACGTACGCGAATTTGTTTAAACTTTATTAAAAATTAATACTTTCGCACAAAATAATTAAAAAACGTGAAAAATTTGAATTTCGCGCCATACCGTGAGTTACCGCCTTAAGGTGGAAATTTAATAGGAAGTAAACATATTTTTTAAGAAAACATAGCAGTTTCAATTCTTTTCAAGTGGCGACCGCGCACCGGAAAACCCAGAGTAGGCAGACCCCCCACAAGGTGATCAGACAATCTGGGGGCCAATTTCCTAACTAAAAACGAGTGACTCGTAATTGCCTTGTTAGCGATTTCGTTAACCATTGCCGCTTTAACAAAGGTAATTTCTGTTGCACGCCCAAAGAAAACAGCAATGGTTAACTAAGTCGCCAACAAGACAATTACGAGTCACTCGTTTTTAGTTAAGAAGCTTGGCCCCCTGGTGAAAGCTGCGGGAGTAGACTGGCTGAGGATCGTCCAAGGCCGGTCGCTGTGGCGATCTGTGGGGGGAGCCTATGTCCAGCAGCGGACGTCTTTCCGCTGAGATGATGAAGTGTAAATAATATACATACCGGTTCCAATAAAGACATGCCGACTGGTAAATCCGCACCGGGCACTTTGTAATTGCTTTTATACTGAAAAAAGATAATAATAAAAAAACTTAAGAGCCAGTTTACCGCGATGCTAGCGCCATTCTCGAAAAAAATTACATCTTCTAAACTAAGGCAAATATCAAAAATGTGGCACAGTATGACACTAGATAATCTTGCTTAGTATTTTCTGAGCACAGTAACTTTACTTTAGAACTACTTAGTTCTAACTTAAAATAACAAAATTATACACAGATTGTTTCTTTGGTCTTTAACCTAAAAGCTATACAACAGTGCCCTAAAAATACTAGGCTACATTATCTAGTGTCATACTGTGCCACATTTTTGTTATTTGCTTTAGTTTAGAATAATTTTTTTTTGCGAATGGCGCTAGCGACGCTGTAAACTGGCTCTTAAATCTACACTGATTTTGACAAGGCGGTAATAAATCTAAGGAGGGATTCAGCTCACCGTACCTGACAACTTTCCCAAAGCAACATGGGTCGAAATCTCAAAACAAAAAATCAGCCGTCCCGTACATTGACCCCGCCAGCTGATCGAACCAATGTATGGCACAGAGCTGATTTTTTATTTGAGAATTTGAGTAAACGTTACAGTAGAGTAGCTTATACATGAGAATAGCACATGGGCTATAATTTATGATGATATTGTGTAAGATTCCTATAAATTAGAAGCGTAAATTAATGATCTCTTAATTGTACAAAAACAACAAAAAAAAACTCCAAAAATTATTAATTTAAATCCGTCGTAACGATCTTTACAAATAGAAGCTAGTACAAAATATAATAACTCAAATTAAAAAAATTAAAAACCCCCGACCCAGTCAGACCCCTCATCAACTTAACTAGAACTAGAGCTAATCATCTTAAAAAGATCATGGTCACCTTACCATACACTTTCAATATCATTGTAACAAAATTTTAATTGATAGGACAAATGGAAGCTAGTTAGATCCTCTCATCCATTATGCAAGAGCTGATCATCTTCAAACGGCAGATCAGGTCATGGTTACCTTAACATATACTTTCTATATCATAGATGTAACATGGTACCAAATTTCAACTCGATCGGACATAAGGAAGCTAGTTAGATCCTCTCATCCATTATTCAAGAGCTAATCATCTTCAAACCGCTTATCAGATCTTCAATAGACATGGCTAAGAACACTCGGCCTGAAATTATCTATGATACAAAAAAACTAAACGAAAATCGGTTCAGCCGTTTGGGCTCTACGATGCCACAGACAGATACACAGACAAACATACAGACAGACAGATACACACGTTAAAATTATAACACCCCTCTCTGAATTTTCGTTCGGGGGTTAAAAACACAAAACTAACCTCAAATCCCAAAGCCTCTAAAATAGTAGCGTGGATATCTCGAGGCGTGGTGAGGGCGCCCCTGTTCCATGCTAAGGCCGCATCCCTATCCCTCGAATCCCCCAAAACCCTCAAATCGTCCCGAACCCTCGAAAGCCTTGTAACCCCCCGTAGGGAGGGAGGCAGAATAAGGGCCATCAATGGGAGACGCTCCTCTAGTTTGCCTTGGAGCGTGTCGCGAACATGTGCGTACCTGGGTTTTATTTAAAAGAAAAGAGTTTATTAGGCATTTTAGTTTAACAAAAAGTTTAAATGATTTTTTTAATCTTAAGCATATAAAAAAAAACAGTGGGTCTAATGGAAAGCATTTTAAAATGATCAAGGTTCGTATAATCTATTTTCAACGAATGACTGATGGTTTGAAGTTTGCCGGGTCGACTAGTAATCCATACTAAACTAATAATATGAATGCGAAATTAACTCGTCCCTTAGTCTCGCTTTCACGCCAAAACTAATGAAGCTATTTAACTTAAATTTGGTACAGAGATAGTCTATAGCCTGAGAAAGGACATAGGATTTTTATCCAGAAATTCCCTAGGGAAATTTGATGTTTCAAGGGAAACTGCGCCGTTATTTCAAATATTAACTCACCTTGGTCCATGATCGCCCATAACGAACAAAAGCGTGTTTTCCAAATGTCCGTTACTTTTGAAATTGATTAGAAATTTCGACAAATCATCGTCCGCCGTTGAAATCATGTTGAAATCATCATGCGTTATATCTGCTATGAATGTGAAACAGAATTTGTTTCTGTCCAATTTGAAAAACTGTAAAAAATTGTATGTATGTATAGGTACAGTGACGTATTTTAGTCTATACAGAGTTAAGCAAAAATAATCACATTTAGGCCGCATTTAGGGAGACGCGGGGCGTTGCGCGGGGCGTCGTCCGGGCGCCGACGCGACTCCTTGTACGGTATCGAACATAGGCCTATGTTTTGATCTTAAAGCGTAGAAAAACGCGGGCACCGCCCCGCAGTGCACGCGTCGGCGCCGACGCGTCTACGTAAACGGTATCATATATTGCTATACGTTTGATTTAATCGCAGCACGCCCCGCACGACGCAACGCGTGTCCCTAACTGCAGCCTTACCGTATATTCGCTATGTTTGTATGAATGATCTCATTTCATCACCTCTGAAGGAGGAAATCAATGACGAAGCGTTTTGTCGCCGACTGAAAAATCTTTTGTTGGAACATGAATATTATTGTATACTTAGATGACTTTTCAAACTATAAATTTGTTTGACATTTGACATTATTTGTATAATTCAAGTAGGTATTCGACGGTTACAATATTACAATATGTAATTCAAGTATATTGAAATTATTTTTAGTATTTGACATTTTATATACAAACAATTATACATTTAAAAATTTGACATTGTTTACACAGTACTTTATTATTTTTTATATAATTTTTGTACAATATTTTGACGATCACATTATACTTTGACATTTTATAATTCAACTTTGTATGTAATATGAATATGATAGTGTGAAATAAATGAATCAAATCTAATCTATGTAATGTATGTAAATGTTTTTAACAGATGTGTGTGGTATTTTGGAGCAAGCTATTTTAGACTTTAACACTATGCATTGAATGTTGCAAGTGACTGTACATTATTATCATCAATTAAACATTCGATTGCTTCCGTGGCTCAGTTGGCAGGGATGTGGACTGCGACGCGGGTGCACCTGGGTTCGATTCCCGGCGGGGCGAACATTGTTACGATGAATGTCGATGTTTATTTTCCGGTCTAGGTGTAATGTTCGTCTCTGTATATGTTTCGGGCAGCCTAGATACAGGTTCTTCCTAGTTAGGAGCTCTGAGTGTGATGTGTTATTATTATTATTTTTTTACTAAGACGCGGGTGCAACGGGTTCGATTCCCGGCGGGTGCACACATTTTCATGATTGATATTAATTTTCTAAGTTTGAGTGTGTTTCATGCCTTTCTGTGTGTTTCGGGCACTTTGTTCCTAGTTCCTACATAATTGGGGGTTATGAGTGATTATTTTGTATCTGTGGGTATTTTGTGGGATTTCAAAATAAAAAAAATGCGATAAAAATACTAACTTGATCCGTCAAATTCAACATAAGAGAATAACGGGGCGTATCTCCGACACAATACCTGAAAATATAAGAAATTATTTCTTAAAAAAAAAACTGATTTCAATAAACTGACACAAACATAAATTTAAGATCTTTTTCGTTTTTCCAAGTCGGTGAAAACCTCCTCCTAAATGGAACAAAGCCTTTTCGATATTCTGTTTTTTTTTTTAAATATATATTCTACTAGTCGACCCGGCGAACGTCGTACCGCCTAACCTTTTACTATTTTGTGCGTGTATTATAATTATAAACCTTCCTCTTGAATCACTCTATCTGTAAAACAAAACCGCATCAAAATCCGATGCATAGCTTTAAATCTATTAATTTATTTTAATCAATAAAAAGTTTAAGTAGCTTGCAACTATATTATACAACTCTCATACACACATTTACACACACTCAAACACATACATACTCACATCTCACACCTTCTTGCTTGCGATCTATTATTATTATATTTTACCCTTTGTTTTTTTTTTTGGACTTGCCAACATTTACCAGTTCGAATTTTTTATTTGTTAAAGTTAAGTGTTCTTGTAGCTAGTTATAAACTTACTAGAGGCTGCCCCGCGGTTTCACTCGCGCAGATTTCTCATAAACACAAAAATCCCGTTTTTTCCCGTTCCCATGGGAATTTCGGGAAATCCTTTCTTAGTGCTCACCTACACTCCCTAAGGAACCAACATGCAAATTTTCAGCTTTCAACGCCAAGTAGTTTAGGCTCTGTGTTGTCTGTCAGTCAGTCAGTCAGTAACGGAAGAGTTTTATATATATTGATTAGATACTTTGTTAACATAGTGAAATCCTGTTATTGGCATACATAAAAAGCACCTAAACTTTACTTGTAATACTTTTCTGTAACTCTGTTGGATTTTTGTTTATAAATAAATAAATAAATAAAAGATATAAGTATACATAGGGACAGACGCGGGAGGCGACTTTATTTTATACTATGTATTGATGTTCATCAGGGATAATGTTAAATTCTAATAAATAGAAATATTTTTTCAAATTGGTTCGACGTCTTTTCGGATTTCCGAGTCTGGTCGACTCAAACCAACAAACAATGACAACAAACCTGTGGGAATTTCGGGAAATCCTTTCTTAGTGCTCACCTACCCTCCCTAAGGAACCTACATGCAAAATTTCAGAGTCAGTCAGAGTTCTATATATATCAATATATTCATATATATAAAACTCTTCCGTTACTGACTGACTGACTGACTGACAGACAACGCAGAGCCGAAGCTACTGGGCGTACAAAGCTATAAAACAAATATATAAAACTCTTCCGTTACTGACTGACTGACTGACTGACTGACAGACAACGCAGAGCCGAAACTACTGGGCGTAGCGGGCTGAAATTTTGCATGTAGGTACCTTAGGGAGTGTAGGTGAGCACTAAGAAGGGATTTCCCGAAATTCCAACGGGAACGGAAAAAAACGAGAATTTCGTGTTTATGAGAAATCTGCGCGGGAAAAACCGCGGGGCAGCCTCTAGTTGATTATATTAGTGTAGATATTACTAACCTAGTATCCTTATTAGACCAAAGTTTTCCATTGGAACTCTCTTCCATATAGAAAGATCTCAAATAATGATCAGCGGGCTGTTTTTTGAAACCCACAAATCTGTATTGAAACGTTCCTATCCAAGGCATATCTTCAAAATATGCTGTACGGTAGCTGAATAAAAAAACAAAAAAAAAAACAGGTAACTTTAAATTAGTCAACAATACTAAGAATTTTTTTTTAATAAGATTTCAGAAAAATGTCCCATAAGGTAACGTAGCTGGGAAGGGGGGTGATAGGGGTTACAATAATTTGTTTTGTTTTTTAAAGGGCTACAATTACCCGCCTACAATAAACTGAGAACTTTTCCTTTTTTTATGATGTCGGTTAAGACACTAAAACCTTCGCCTGAATGTTACAAAAAACTTTTCTGAAAACCGCATCATAATCGGTTCGCGAACTCGAGATAATCGCTCCTTTTTTGAAGTCGGTTACAAAGTAAAAAAAAAAACTCACCCTTCCTCTTTCAACTTATAAAATATGAAAGGCATATCGTCTAGCGTGGCGTTATTTAATTTTTTCTTTCTTCTCACATCTGGTAGCTGTAGTTCTGTTTTTCCAGTCAATATTGGGAATAAAGCCGCCGGTGTACCGTCACCTAGTATGTTGTAACTGTAATAAAATCGTCAAAATAAAATTTTTAAAAGGGTAAACCACCCAATCATTGGCTTTGGCTTTTTTGCTTTAAGGATCCATCGATTATTATGATTAAAAATTATAAATTTCAAATAAAAATGATTATCCTTGTGTTGCCATAAGTGTATCTATTTTTTTAGATTATTTGTGCATCCATTTTATATTGATATCTTGGTTCAAATATTCGATAAAAATATTGACATCCTTTATTTATAACCGATTTTATTCGTCATTAGTTGAAACTGTTACAAGTAAGTATAGTAATAATTATATACCTACATTGTTCTTGTTGTAAATGCTTTAAAATACCAAGAATCCATAATTTTCAGCCTCCAAATGGATAAATACCAATGATTGCGCAGGCAAAGCCGCGGGATGAACACTAGTTATTATTTTTATTTATTTGTAGCCTGTAGTGTCCCACTGCTGGGCAAAGGCCTCTTTCCCCTTTCTCAACTTTTCCCGATCCTGGGCACATTCCCACCAGGTCTTGGTGTGGGCTCCCAGCTCATCGCTCCACCGCTTCCTAGGTCGACCACGTCGCCTCTTGCCATCCCTTTGGAACCATTCGGTGGTGTGTTTGTGGCCCAACGATCCGGATGCATGCGGGCTACGTGGCCGGCCCAGTCCCACTTGAGCTCACTACACTAGTTATATTTTTCTTAAATTAATACTTTAATTGCAATGTGTAGTAGCCTTATCGCATAAAACAATAACAATAAGTTAAAATTTACTTACCCATCCAAAATAACAGCGTTCAATTCTTCAACAAGCGTTTTATAACTTTTCGGCATTCGTCTAATAAAACCATTTTTCGATGTCGAATCAAAACCTAGTATAAGTACGTTATATTCATGCTCCTTGTTGGTAACGGGTTCAATTCCCGTTCGGAAACCCGCGCCGTGCCCTGACCATCTTGATGCGAAGAGACTGAAAACATTTAATAACAAATAATAATTTGTAATTTGAGTTTTTAGATACCATTTACTACTACGAAGTTTCATTCACTAATTTAAAGAAACCCTATACAATTTATATTGGTGAACGAAAATCAACAGGAAGTATCAGTTTCAAAAGTAGACCACAAAAAAATACAATTCACTATGAAAACAAATTACGAAATGTCAAGACATTTTTTTTTTTCAATAATAAATATCGCGACTGTTCCATCTGAGAATCTTCGTATTTAATATTATATTTCGTGGTTTCATTTTCGATATAAATCATTTCACTAGGTAGTCCTTTCACCTACAAGGCAACATTCGCACGTTCTTACAAATAACTATTAGTCGATCGATTTAATCGATGTCGATTACTCGATTAATTTGAAATTTACCCATGCTCCCATCCCTACCACTCTACGCGCCCATCACTAGCAGCGTCCGCCAAGCCTGTCATTCTTTTTCCGTGCGAGGCAACGAAAGCACGCGTTCGGATCTTGTTCGCAAAAAATTAATTTTTCAAGATACCGAAAAGATCCTACGAATAATTTAACAAAAAATTAAGTGAGTTACTTAAACTTTGATGGATTTCATTATCCTCATACTATAAATCGAGAGACAATGTCTTATGTTACGGTAAGTTCATCTTCTTACCTACCTTCAAAAAAAAAAAAAAAACAGAAGTTTCGAATTGAAATTCTGCATAAACTTACATTTAAAAAGTGTAAAAGAAATATTTTTGCAAAGCCATAGATTCGAACAAGAACGAGGCTGCCATACTGCCATAGATTCCAATAGGAACGCGGCAAAATTCAAAACTGTACATCATTTTTTATCATTAAAAAAAAAAAAAAAAAAAAAATTTTTTTTGCAAAGCCATAGATTCAAATATGAACCAGGCTACCATACTGCCATAGATTCCAATAGGAACGCGGCAAAATGCAAAAATAATAATCATTTTTAATGCAAGTATAAAAATATAAAAAGCATAATTTTCTTTTTTCTTCTTATTCCAGTAGGCGAAACGCCTTTACAATGTGAATGTGCCCAGAGCAAATATCATTCGAATATGAGGATATATTTCTAGCCGAAACTATTCCCTACAACCCATGATCAGGTCTAAATGAGACTGAATCACCAAAAATCATGATGGCGACATATCAAGTGCCAATTGCCACCACTGCATCAACAGTGACCACTTTCAATACCGTCATCAAAAACAGGTCCAAGCACCAGCAATAACTTCCTTATTGGAACTGGTAACGGTTACAACAACCAATTGAACTCGGACCCTGAGGCAAAGTTTAAATTTTCGGAACTGGACCCATAAATTTTATTAACCCTGGGCGAAGCCCTGGATGATGAACTAAAGTTGTGTGATTGAATCTACGATAATCTCTCTCAAATGGCTAGAGAAGTCAAGGAAAAAATCCTTCAGCAATATACTATACCTAGCAACTACATATTGGTTCAAGCCTAAAAGCTAAATACTAAAATACTCTCATCTCAACTTGGACTGACTTCACATCACATCGGGGAGTAGGGCCATGGCCATTCTCCTAACTCAAGATATAAAATAGAGGCAATCAAGATTCTAAGCGAGGGCTCCCGTAGTTCATGCGACCTTTATAGCTCGGAGACACAAGCTCGCATTTAAAAGACTGCACCAGTTCTGACCAAGACGTTTTTGAATGTCTTTCAGTACAGTAAACGAGATGAAGCACTGTTCGGTGCCAAATTTTAGAGAAAATTAAATAAAGCTTCAAAATTGAACAGCAATGCCTTCAAATCAGGAAGACAGTAGTCTTCCCAGAAATAATGTTGCTTACACAACACAGCCGCCTCTACGAGCTCCACGGGCACAGCTTGGCCGCAGTTTCAGGAAAACTCAGGCCCTCCTCGCTTTGCGAAAAACAAGGGGGGGGCGTGCCAGGGCCAGAGTACGAAGATACCACTCGTCAAGCTCCAAATTACAACGACCCATATACCGACGCAGTCGCACGTTTAGAGAACGACCCAAATCAGGCCACGTGCTCAACCACCATTCTGGCAGAATTCAGTACAATATTTTTAAAATGTGTTGGTTGTATATCACAAACAATAAAGGTATCCTTAATTGGATTTGTAACAGTATAATTAAATCTTTTTCTAATTTTCCACTTGAGCAATAATATGTTCCTGTTGTAACATGGTTAGCACAGTAACAACAAGAAATGTCAATCGCAACTAATAATTTGCTAGAACTCGTATCTAAAACCTTTTTGACACCAATTCAAATGGAGGTAAGAGATTTAATTTTAACCTAAAACTGTTAAATAAATTTGTAAGTAACTAAACTTCATTTCGAAATGGCAGAACAGCATGCAAGCTATTATTACATGGCATCTATTGACCTAAAATGTCTCGTAACTTTTTATTTCTGTCGCTTAAAACTAGCGTAAATACTTACCTACGTTTCCTGTTTAAAGATGTGAACACACAGAATCTTGTTACCCACCTATGATTTCAACTCAATGCCTTATCTTATTGGCTCACGATAGCGCCTAGAACTTTTACTAAGATTAAAGAAGGGGTCGTAGGTCACTTGCGTTCATTTGGTCAAAAATTGGTAATTTTTTGTATGTGACGATATCCTTTACATAGACCGTAGTTACATGTAATATTTAAATTAAGTTAGGTTTACACTCAAATCACTCGAGTGCTTGGGCTTTTTTATAAACTATGAAAATAGTAGCTTATAGCCACAAAATAATTCCAAATTTTCAGGATTTAAGTAGATGACTTAAATATGACTTTATCACTTACAAGCCATAAACGTAATAAAATAATAGAATTGGTTCTGAAGTGTTCTCAACTACCACCAGTTACAATCAGAAAATTTTCACAAATGATTGGCATCCTAATGTCCGCTAGCGCAGCATTACAAAAGGCTGGTTGAATCCAAAAATATTTGAAAGGCAAAGGTACAGGTACCTTCTACCTACCTTCTATTCAGAGAATACTATGATAATTATTTTACAGGACCTGAATTAATGAGATAATAATATTAAAAACTCTTAAAATTTCATTTAAACACAAAAATATGAGTCATAAGTTAACACGGACTCGAGTCGTAAAGTCGTAACTCAAACTTACTATAGTAATTATATGTCGTATTATTAGCAATATACTAAGCCTTAGATGCCCCGAAACTTAAACAATTTGTTAATTTTTTGTTTTGGGTAGATAACATATTAGCTATCAGCTACATTACCACACGAAGTTGCATACAATTTCCTAATTTCAATTAACTTACCAGATATATTTGGCCTTGGTTCGAGAAGCTAGCTAAAAATCTAGCTATTAGCATTTAGCATCCTATATTACACGAAATATAATTTAGAGGCAGATCGAAGATTTAATTTAAAGATGCTTTTCAAACATTCTAGCGCAAAACTTAAGAAATACTTTTCTTTGAAACAAGACCCAGATGCTACAAAGGGGGCATGCATATTTTTTCTATGCCGATCCTTCATTTTCCGTTTTTCTTAACGGCCTACAAAAAATTACTGAGGACGAAACGACCAGTATTCTAGTATTCCCTTCTAGTACTTCTAGACCTGCCTGTTATCCTCCATTGATTGATATAGTTATTTCGTAATAATCACTTGAGGGCGTGACGAAAACCTATGTTGTCTACTAACAGGGACCGTCACCCTCTCCTACTCACGCTTACCCTGAGTGCCGCAGTATGCTCGAGCAGGTAATGCCAGGTCTCATTAACCCCTCAACAGCATCTCATCAGCATCTTATACTAGCCTCATTTTCTAATATTACTATTCAACAATATCAATATAATGTTTTTCAATACTATGATTAAATTAGATTCTTTCGAATGTTCTGTTTTTAGTGTAATTACTTTTCCCTCCGATGTCTTCGAAAAAGACGCATCACAGGATTCACAGGGCATCATCATAAGAGCCACCGATTTATCTCTGCTTTTAGGCAGAAATATTTCTTCGGATGATTGCATCAGCGCCTTCCTTAAAGGTGTTATAAACTAATACCCAATCCACCAATTGTGGATACTTACCAAGTACACAGGTACTTGGTAAGTATCCACAATTGGTTCTCAAAAATCTCTAAAAATTTATACCAAACAAGAATGAACTTATCCTAGACAAAAGTAGCTTTACTAACATTATCTACAGCCTACAGCACACATGGTTGAAAGTCTTTCTCTAAATAACAGATTATTATAAATAAAAATAGCAATGGCATTAGAATCATAAAGTAAATGTAAATTTTATCAAAACTATAGGCGCTAAATGCAATCAAAAGCTATCAACCATTGTTAGTTTTACTTTATCTTACGGTGAATCCGTCTTTAAATAAGACGGTTATATAACCTTAACTAAATAAATCAAACCTAAATAAGCCAATCACCTCTTAATAACTGTGAAGCGTAACGTCCTCACAGGAACACAACAGCATAGTCAATAAGCATGTGGATCAGGCAGATCCTTGCGGTGTACGGCACACACAGCAGCACGCGACACGCCGCCGCCACATCGGCTGCTCATGCTACCGGCGTCAATCTTGATCAGATCAAAAAACGGCCGCCTGGACCTCTACCTCTTACAAGTTTGCTAAATTTATCAATGACCTATGATGATTGATTATCAATCTTTTATCAAATCTCTGACCAAATTAGTTCATTAAAAAATATACAATAAGTATATTAGTATGTTATAAATTAATGTAGCTGAGTACCTACCTACCAAGTACTTACCTAAGTAACTACGCAATGTTAAAATTTGAAGTACTCTATAAACTAACTATAATGATTACTTTTATATGTTAAAATATAGCGTTTTTAACTAATAAGATGAGTAATATTATTTAATAAGATTTGTAGGTACCTATACTAAGAGTTTAAATAAAACTAGCAAAAATTACATCTTTTTAATTAATATTGTTTCATTATCATGAAAAAATATAGACAAAACAATGTCTCTAAACATCTACCTAGTGAAATGATTTATATCGAAAATGAAACCACGAAATATAATATATGATCAAACGAACTTCTCAAGTGAAGTTCGATCAATATTATATGAGTGGTTTCATTTGAAGATATAAATCACCCTCCCTACCCAAATCCCGAGTTTTGTCAAAAAAGTCAATAAACGACGTAATTTATGCCAGAAATCTATCTCTAAAAAGAATGACAGGCTTGGCGGACGCTGCTAGTGATGGGCGCGTAGAGTGGTAGGGATGGGAGCATGGGTAAATTTCAAATTAATCGAGTAATCGACATCGATTAAATCGATCGACTAATAGTTATTTGTAAGAACGTGCGAATGTTGCCTTGTAGGTGAAAGGACTACCTAGTGAAATGATTTATATCTTCAAATGAAACCACTCATATAATATTGATCGAACTTCACTTGAGAAGTTCGTTTGATCATATATAAAAGCTAAATCCAAAAATGATCAAACAAACAAACATTAAAACATAAAAAAAACACAATATTTGGAGTCACAACGACTGGAGCCCGATGACCGGTAAATTCAATGACGAATATTTTTTTGTACACCAATTAAAAACAACATTTTTATGAAATAGTTACTAGAAAAAAACTCACCTATTATCTTTTTTCCCAGTACATTTTATTTTCACATGGTCGCTTGCTTTAAGCACATACACATCGGGCCCTTTAACATTTCTTGCGGGACCCAAATGATATTTGAAATCACTCTCAAATATAATATCTTTGTACGTACAGACTATGTCGCGCGTTGTTTCCAATATGTGCGGAACCACTTTGCATTCGGATAACTGAAATTTTCATAGTAAGTTAATTTTTAAGAGCCAGTTTACAGCGATGCTAGCGCCATTCGCGAAAAAAATTAATATCTTCTAAACTAGAAATGTAGCCTAGTATTCTGTACAGCTTTTAGGTTGAATACCAAAGAAAGCTACAAAGTGTTACTAAAAGTGGCCACTTTTGGCAACAATCTATGTTTTTTTTGTTCTTTTTACTTAGGACTACTTTTCTGTGCTTAAAAAATACTAGGATAAATTATCTAGTGTCATACTGTGCCACATTTTTGATATTTGCCTTAGTTTAGAAGATTTTTTTTTTTCGCGAATGGCGCTAGCATCGCTGTAAACTGGGTCTTAATGGAGTAAATAAATACATACAAGTTTTATAATATTAACAATAATGCTAACTTAGAGCCCCTAACTAGATAGAACCCGTATCTAGGGTGCCCGAAACAAAAACAATTAAGACTCACGAAACAAAAATCGATATTTCTATTATACAAATATGAATTGTTCGTTTGTCTAGCTAAAACTCGAGAACGGCTGTCCGGCCGGATTAAGTTTATATTGGTTTTAAAGTATTTGTCATACAGGGATGGTTTAAACATTAAGAAAACATGAAAAACATGCAATAAAGATAGGAAAAACGTCAATTTTATTTTCCCATTTCAGGAACAAGACTGCCTCTGTACATACTACAATTTAAGAGCCAGTTTACAGCGATGCTAGCGCCATTCGCGAAAAAAATTTAATATCTTCTAAACTAAGGCAAATATCAAAAATGTGGCACAGTATGACACTAGATAATGCAGCCTAGTATTTTTAGAGCACTGTTGTATAGCTTTTAAGTTAAAGACCAAATAAAGTTACAAAGTATTGTTAAAAGTGGCCACTTTTAGTAACAATCTGTGTATTATTTTGTTCTTTTAAGTTAGGACTACTTTACTGTGCTCAAAAAATACTAAGCAAGATTATCTGGTCTCATACTGTGCCACATTTTTGATATTTGCCTTAGTTTAGAAGATTTTTTTTTTCGAGAATGACGCCAGCATCGCTGTAAACTAGCTCTTAAGGTACAGTAGCGGACACGGTCGGCGTAACACTTCCGGTTTTTCTGTATTGCAAAATAGCTCTTGTTCTTTGGTAATACAGTATAGGACTGACGAAACCATAGACAAATCTGTTACGGCCTCCTAGTCCGTGACTGTACAATTGAATTTAATCGGAGATGTAAGTACTTACATAACATTTTACCCAATCCATACCATTACAGACAACCTTAGGCAGTATAGTATCAAACTGTGTCACTTCTTTAGCAAAAGGGTCCAATTTTGGTATAACACATCCCGTGCCCTTATCTTCTTTAAGGGCTTCCTGGATTTTACTTTCTATGTACCTTTTGTGAGGAAGGAAAATATTATGTAAAGAGGGCTATTGGAACGATAGCGCGATAGCGCCAATAGCCAATTTATTTTAAATTCTAAATCATGGCCGAAATCAATACGTACGCAATGAACTTGCTAAGAATTTTTTGAGGCAATGTTGTGTAGCTCTCAGGTAAAAAAATCTAAGGAATACATTTTTTGTCGCCTTATTTTACCACTTTTAGCAACAAACCGCATATTTCTTATATCTTCATCCTAAAAGCTACATAACAGTCCCTTAAATATTCTATAAAAGGTTATCTAGTGCATCATCAATATATATAAAACTCTTTCGTTACTGACTGACTGACAACGCAGAGTCGAAACTACTGGGCGTAGCGGGCTGAAATTTTGCAAGTGGGTTCCTTGGGGAGTTTAGGGAAGCAATAAGAAAGAATTTCCCAAAATTCCGGGAAAAACGGGATTTTTGTGTTTAGGAGAAATCTGCGAGGGTGAAACCGCGGCAGCCTCTATTAAACAATATTTTTGATTACGGTCATGGTTTTGAAGATTTATTTTCGAAATTAGTGCTAGTATCGCGGTTGGCGAACTCTTAAAAGTATAATCATTATCATATCCATCATTACCACCGCAAGACGACCACTGTTTGACACAGGTCTCCCCCACAGAACGCCACAAGTACAAACACTGTGAAAGGCCACCTTAGCAGGCGGGTTGGCGATCGCAGTGTGGCTCTTCAAGTATTTCAACGAAGGACGCTGCTGCCCGTCCTTCGGCTGTTCCCTTAGTCGCCTTTTACGACACCCGTGGGAGGAGATGGGGGGTGGGATTCTATGCCGCCACGACACGGCAATTTGACACTAAGCTAAAAATAATGTGATTTAGAGTGTGTTCGTGGTCATCGCAGCTGAATTGTCACTATAATCCGCATAACGCGACACAAAACCATATCAAAGTCGCTAGTTATTTATTAATACCATGCACCGATTAAAAGTAATTATCAAAAATCAAATCAAAAACTACTAAAATATAATCAAAAGCTACTCACTCAACAATCGAAGCTCTGAAAAAGAAAATAAAAAGAAAAAATAATGCATTACAATCGAAATACTCAAAATACAAAACATATTCACATGCACTAGAACTAATTTATTAGTCACATAATATACGTATATTAATTCCAAATGCCAAAATAAAAAGAATTATCAATACATAGTAAAACCTAAAGTCTCTTCCCGCGTCTGTCCCTATGTATGCTTGAATCTTTAAAACTATGCAACGGATTTCAATGCGTGTTTTTTTAATAGATAGTGTGATTCAAGACGAAGGTTTATAAGTATAATACATGAGCAACATAGTAATAGGTTAGGCGGTACGAAATTCGCCGGGTCGACTAAGTAGTATGTATATACACATTTGTAATCTATACCAATATTATAAAGAGGAAAGATTTGTTTGTTTGTTTGTTTGTTCGTTCGTTTGTAACGAATAGGCTCCGGAAATACTGAACCGATTTGAAAAATTATTTTACTGGTAGGAAGCTACACTATCCCCGAGTGACATAGGCTATATTAGTTTTTTTTTAAATTAGGGATCCTTACCTAAACTCAAATAATATAACCCAAGGTGCAATATTTTTTCCTTTGTTTACATATTTTGACAGATGGTTTGTTGTTGTTGTTTGTTTTTTATTCGGCCATTCTGGGCAGTCAAAAGAACATAGTCTATAGAGCCAAGTCTTTAGTAGTATCTTATATTCTATGGCGTAAGGAAGTAAGCCGGGACAGCTCGTAGGAGATAAAAAGGGGTCTTGGATGCAAAGAGGAACTGGCCAATCCCTCCCGATGCATCTACTTTGTAAGATCTATTTTGCTACTCAATAATAAGCGGCCTAGAAAATAATTTAAAGCGCAAAATCTTTTCTACTTATTTCGGCACACAAGCAATATTACTTTGAGTCTTTCCCAAACTATGTCAAGTTTGGTGAGTTAAAGCCAGTTAACAGCGATGCTGGCTTCATTCTCGAAAAAAATATATATCTTCTAAACTAAGGCAAGTATCAAAAATGTCGCACAGTATGATACTAGATAATCTTGCTTAGTATTTTTTGAGCACAGTAAAGTAGTCCTAAGTAAAAATAACAAAATAATCCACAGACTGTTGCCAAAAGTAGCCACTTTTAGCAACACTTTGTAGCTTTCTTTAGTCTTTAACCTAAAAGCTATACAACAG
Source organism: Euspilapteryx auroguttella (assembly GCA_951802225.1). Classification (NCBI taxonomy): domain Eukaryota; kingdom Metazoa; phylum Arthropoda; class Insecta; order Lepidoptera; family Gracillariidae; genus Euspilapteryx; species Euspilapteryx auroguttella. The sequence goes on from OX637666.1 coordinate 5,815,680, forward strand.
TGCCCTAAAAATACTAAGCAACATTATCTAGTGTCATACTGTGCCACATTTTTGATATTTGCCTTCGTTTAGTAGATATAATTTTTATTCGAGAATGGCGCTAGCATCGCGGTAAACTGGCTCTTAAAGCATTGAATAAAAAGAAGCTTGTTAGTTACACATATGTTTGTATTGCCCGCTTACCTGTTTTTTAAATTAGCTACAATTTCTTTTCTGTGTTTTCGTTTGTTGTCATTTTTTGGTGTTGTTTGCGACTTGTGTATACTGTATAGGTATTTGTTAAAATGTGTGCTGATAGGTACAAAAGGAAAAAAATAAAAGGCAACTAAATATTAGAAAGGAAAACATAAAAGTTAATTGAACATCAAAAACCAACGAATAAAGAAGAAAAAAGGACATACCAATATGCTGAATAAAAAAAAAACAAAAATCTTTTACTTCTAAATACTTGTGCAAAACAAAAATTTATGAAAAAAAAAAAAAAAACAAAAGTTAAATAAAAACAAAAAAACGTAGAACAATCAAACTTGCAAAAGAACAAACAAGGACTAACTAAGTACAGGGAAGATTAATAAAAAAAAAAAAAAAATTTCCGACAAGGAGGAGTTTCGGCTGCGCACGAAGCAACGCGATTTTTTCTATGAAGTTTATTAAGAGCCAGTTTACAGCGATGCTAGCGCCATTCGCGAAAAAATTTAATATTGCTAAAAGTGGCCACTTATAGAGCAACAATCTGTGTATAATTTTGATCTTTTAAGTTAGGACTACTTTACTGTGCTCAGAAAATACTAAGCAAGATTATCTAGTATCATACTGTGCCACATTTTTGATATTTGCCTTAGTTTAGAACATTTTTTTTTTCGCGAATGGCGCTAGCATCGCTGTAAACTGGCTCTTAAGTCAGGATCGCATTCTCTGAGGGACAGGACTATAGTTCTATTATCAACTGACTTACCTCCTCGTAATGTCTACATCCAACAATTCTCTCTTCATGAATATTGTATACAGAATGTAGTATGTAAAACATAGCGCTAGTAATGATAATATTAATATCTGATAACGGCGTGACCGAAAACATATCTTGTTCATCTTGCACTGGGGAAGAGAAAGAGAGGTCAACATTATTAGGGTTAAAGCACATTTTTTATGAAGAGTCGAAGCGTAGATTCAAAAAAAAAATACAATGCTCGGTAATTTTTGAATAATAAATCTAAGATAGTAGACATAATATCCACACAGTCTATGTGTGTGGCGACCTTTTTTGTTATTGTCAATCAAGGTGTATAAATGGTTCTATTGTTATATTTTAATGATTTAAGAGCCAGTTTACAGCGATGCTAGCGCCATTCGCGAAAAAAAATAATATCTTCTAAACTAAGGCAAATATCAAAAATGTGGCACAGTATGACACTAGATAATGTAGCCTAGTATTTTTAAGACACTTCTGTATAGCTTTTAGGTTGAAGACCAAAGAAAGCTACAAAGTGTTGCTTAAAGTGGCCACTTTTGGCAACAATCTATGTTTTTTTTTTGTTCTTTTTACACAGTACTACTTTGCTGTGCTCAAAAAATACTAGGCTACATAATCTAGTGTCATACAGTGTCACGATTTTGATATTTGCCTTAGTTTAGAAGATATTATTTTTTTTCGCGAATGGCGCTAGCATCACTGTAAACTGGCTCTTAAGTTATACTGTAGTACAATGGCGGTCTAGGTCGCCGTAACACTTCCGGGTTTTCTGTATTGCAAAATAGCTCTTGTTCTTTGGTAATCTAGTCTAGGGCGCACGAGACCATAGACAAATCTGTTACACCCTCCTAGACCGCCACTGCAATCTTAAATGCAATAAATCATAACTCATTTCTATGACAATCTTTTATGTCCGTAATCTTGGAAAATTAGTTTTTTTTTCGTTTTAATTCGTTCATTTTAAATTTTTCATTAAAAAAGTAATTAAACGCGTACATAACGCGTGAGCACCGGGTTCGATTCCCGGCGGGGCGAACATTGTTATGATGAATATCGATGTTTGATTCCCGGTCTGGGTGTATTTGTTTGTCTTTGTATCGGGCGCCCTAGATACAAGTTCTTCCTAGTTATGACTGCTCCGTGGCTCAGTTGGCAGTGATGTGGACTGAGTAAACGTGTGCACCTGGGTTCGATTCCCGGGCGGGGCGAATATTGATATGATGAATATCGATGTTTGTTTCCGGTCTGGGTGTGATGTTCGTCCCTGTGTGTGTTTCGGGCACCCTAGATACAGGTTCTTCCTAGTTAGGGGCTCTGAGTCCGGTTATCTTCGGCTGCGCCTCGCCACATGTGCAGTGGGCCTAAGGAGCGTATCTAAATTGTAACGTTACAGCCTGACACAGTTATTCATAACGTGAAATGCTAGTTAGAATAAATTTACATACTGATAATAATGTTATCTTTACGCTAAACTTGGAGGCTGAATTTATTAACATAACAACAGGTGCATCTTGTGTAATCACAAATCCATCCATACTAATGCGAAGGTGCAAACTAACTCTCTGTCTATCCTGTGAGTTGAATGCTCGGTAGCTCAGTTGGCAGTGATGTGACTGGAAGCGTTTGCATCTGGGTTCGATTCCCGGTGGGGCAAACTTTGTTACGATGAATATCGATGTTTGTTTCCGATCTGGGTGTAAAGTTCGTCTCTGTATATGTTTCGGGCACCCAAGACATCACACTCAGAGTGTTATGAACTGATATAGCTGAAAATTGGTAGTTTAGTAGCTAAGAATCACGAGAGGTACAGATATACAATACTTTTAAACCCAAAACGCCCAAAGAAACGGAAAATAAGGTTTTTGCCGTTTTAAGGAAATTTGCACTGGCAAAATCTGATGCGGTGGAGACAAACATCGTTAAAATTAATATCTATGTTAGTTTTATAGACAGGGTCTGTTTGTATGTCTTATCTTAACAATGTGTGCGCCACCAGGAATCAAACCCAGGTCTCCAGTCACAGTTACCATCACTTGTCACCAAGGTTTAAATCAAATAGAAAACTTACAGATTATTGAGATTCCAAGAGTATTTGCTTGATATCTTTATAAAAATGAGATTCCTGTTAAATTTTGCTTCTTTTTTTAGGTCTACATTTTGATAATTTATGAATCTGAAACAAAGAATAATTTTATTATGTAGAAATAATTATCTTCAAATATTATACAGAGGAATGTTTTGATTGTTTGTTAGTTTGCATGGAATAGGCTTTAAAACTACATGCCTGATTTGAAAAAAAAAACTTGCCCATTACAATCTTACATTAAATACTTGATGAACTATATTCTGTTCTAAAGTTTCTTGTTTTCAACCTTATTTTTAACAATATAGATATCATAATTCATATTTATAAACATTTAAGGAATCCAAGTGAAATAAGTAACTTGTTAAAATTAATAAATGCGTAGTTAAAATTTTATTTATTATATTATTATTCATACAGTATCTACTGTGCTAGCTGAAGCAGGCCTTCTAGTATTTCTCAGCTCACCGCATCTTTGTTAGTATGGAAATGGAAGAGACCTGTACCCTAGTTGTGTATAGGAATTAATAATGTTTTTAGAGATACTTCAGACGCAGAAAATGTCGCCTAAAAACTATCAGACACTGTTCATTAAATAAGCATTTATATAATACTACTCAAACTTCGTACCGCCTTACCTATTACTATATTTTGTGCATGAATTATACATTAAACCTTCTTATTGAATCAGTCTATTATACTTTAAAATTGGCGAGCTTTACTGAGAGCCCTATGTCCCTGATGAGGGAAAAAAGAAGATCATTATCATCATCATACTTTAAAAAAACCCGCATAAAAATCTGTTGCATAGTTTCAAAAATATGTATGCTTATATTTTTGAAAGGGACAGACACGGGAAGCAACTTTGTTTTATACTATGTATTGATATGTGGGACAGACAGCCTTCTGTGCAGGGCCTGCATGGAAGTGGATGAGACGGTGGAGCATAATATGTTGTTAGTCTGTCCAGCCACAATCACTACTGCTACACTAGTGCCACTAGCTGAGCTGTTGGAGCATCCTGGCCTCATCCTGCAGTTTGCTGATGAGCTGGGATGGCTCCAATGAATGTGGGGAAATGCACAATGGCTTCAAGCACGCGAGCAAAGTGCAGGTCCTCTACCCCACAACAGTAGAGAAGAACTACCAGGCACGGGTCCATAATGCAAGATACACCATCTTTATTCTATACAGGGTTACTGGTAAGTAGACCCGACCATTTCAGGAGGTGATAGTAGGGGTCATTTCCAATCATTTTAGCCCTTAGATACCCAGGTCAAAACCCAACAGTTTTCGAGTTATTCAACTTTTTAGTTTTTTTCGTAATATCGTCACCTTGAGAACATTTTTTTTAATTAAATTTAAATTCTCAAGTATTAGGATGTTTCTTTTAATGCTAATCTTATCCTAAATAAATTATTTAAATAAAAAATACTTAAATTGAAAAAAACATTTAACCATATGAGTTTTATAGGCCTCTCAACTGCAATTTTATTTTTAATTTTAATTAACGTATTTTTTTCAGTGGCATTTTTTTAAGAAATTCGCCTAGGATTTTTATCGGCAGATTATTCAAAAAACATCTACGTCTTCTAAGCTATCCAAAATGCTAGCATAGTTGGGTCAAACATCCATTATCTTCTGAGTAAATCTACACCAAAGGGGTCAGGTCGTAGAATTCGGATTAGAGAAATTTCATTATTTTTTAATAAAAAGTTATAAATCAATTGAAATATCTTGTAAATGAAAAAAAAAGTATTTTCTATTGATGTTCCACATGACCACCTTGTTTCCTGGCACACACCCTCATTCTTCATCACAAACCAGCTTTCCTCAGAAAATAATTGAAAATATTTTTGAAGACTGGCTAGTTGCCCATAGGAGGGTCATGTGCTATCAGCACGACGGCTGCCCAACTAGTCTTTAAGGACCGGGTTTCTTGGTAAACCAGGCTCTGCATGTGCCCCAAACGTAAAAGTCAATAGGAGTCAAGTCCGAGCTTCTTGGTCATGGGGTGAGACAGCCTTTTTTGATCAATTTGTTGGAATAATTTTAGTCCAACCATTCATGAACACAAGGGATGTGTTGGGTAGAACTGAAGTAAGCTGCGCAGCCATCGTGCTGGTAGCACAATGACCCTTCCTAAGGGCAACTAGCCAGTCTTAAAAAAAAAACTAATTTGTTTCTGAGGAAAGCTGGTTGGTGATGAATAATGAGGGTGTGTGCCGAGAATCAAGGTGGTCATGTGGAACATCAATAGAAAATACCTTTTTTTCCATTTACAAGACATTTCAATTGATTTATAACTTTTTATTAATCAAATAATGAAATTTCTCTAATCCGAATTCTACGACCTGACCCCTTTGGTGTAGATTTACTCAGAAGATAATGGATGTTTGACCCAACTATGCTAGCATTTTGGATAGCTTAGAAGACGTAGATGTTTTTTGAATAAACTGCCGATAAAAATCTTAGGCGAATTTGTTAAAAAAATGCCACTGAAAAAAATACGTTAATTAAAATTAAAAATAAAATTGCAGTTGAGAGGGCTATAAAACTCATATTGTTAAATGTTTTTTTCAATTTAAGTATTTTTTATTTAAATAATTTATTTAGGATTAGATTAGCATTAAAAGAAACATCCTTATACTTGAAAATTTAAATTTAATTAAAAATAATGTTCTCAAGGTGACGATATTATGAAAAAAACTAAAAAGTTGAATAACTCGAAAACCGTTGGGTTTTGACCTAGGTATCTGAGGGCTAAAATGATTGGAAATGACCCCTACTATCACCTCCTAAAATGGTCGGGTCTACTTACCAGTAACCCTGTATATACTATAGACCTGAACTAACAACTGCTTCCAAGTATGCTGCAGTTTTTTAAACATCATCTAGATAAATAGGTATGACCTAAAACGACCCACCGACCACCTATTGAGTTTTAAAACTCATGGACAAGTGAAAGCAGAAAAAGGGGCGGTTTAGTTTTATGAGGTGCATTCAATAGGAACATTAAGCTTGGTCTAAAATAATACCTCGTCGGTACATATACCTAATGCATATTTTGAAATAAGCTTCTTATTTCTTATAGGTCACAGGAATTTAGCGGTTGCTTACAAATTTTTCTCAAACCTTGAAAAAATATTTTTGTTTTTTTTTTTTCCTGCGGATTTATTACTAAAATAACATCTTACCTTTTACTAAAGAAACTGAAACAACTTCGTAATAACTTTTCTCAGTTTTTACGTTTTTAAGCTACGTAAATAACACAGTAAATAGCGTAAAATTGATTTTATTTCGGCAAAACACTACACCGATCGGATCGATGAACAAAACAAAACAACTGAACTGAGTGAAAAAGAATAGTGATGTACCTACTTAGGTTAGGTTTGCGGTTTGCGCAACCGCAACAAGTTATCGACTCGATTCAAGAATCAAGAAATATTGCTGTATTGTTATAATGCACTAAATTTTGCAAAATATGTAAATGAGTTTAAATATGATATGACTATGGATAAATCGTTGTAGTCTTCCTTGATATATTTAGCATCGAACATAGAATTGTGGCAAGCTTATACGATTTCTTTCAAGTCAAAATATCTTTGAAAAAATATAAATTATCAATATATTTATATAAAGTTAAATTCCTTAAAAGATTGTTACCTACCACAATGCTGTCATAAAGCTAAAAGAACTTAAAAAATTATGAGTTGCATGCAGTGCAGGTTCAAGAGTTATTAAATGAGGGGTTTTCAAAGTTTTACATTTAAAATAAATATAGTTTCGTAATACGCCCGTAGATGGCGTAATATTGCGTAATAGACAAAGGTAAGTTAATCAAATCAGTTCAAATTAACTTGAAAAGTTTAAAACAAAAGAAAAACTATTTGACTGGAGCATGACGAGTTCCAATTTTTTTTTAAGTTTTTAGTAATTCATTTCAACTTCACTTGTAAATTTTTGCTAGCGCCATCTGATAGCGCCGTGATAAAACTTGTTTTTTTTCTGAGATGTCAAATTAAAAACCTCCCATTTCTCGATAACTAAAATGCTTGCACCGTACAACACTATTTCAACACAAAAAGTGACAGTGATGACAGCTGTTTGGTTTTTTTTATGGGTAGGCAAAGGGAGCTTATGCCATGCAGCCTTCTATCGAATTAATTTTAAATTATTTGGGTTCCGCTCCGTATAGTAATAACTAGTCATAGTCAACAAGAACCCAGCTTTATCGTTTGTCCGCCCCATTCTGCCCGCATTTTGTCTTAATTATTATTATTACACCAAGGAGTTTTTAGAAACATAAAATTTAGGCACCGAACGCACAAGCGTGTTTTTACGGTTTTTTATCCGCTGGTGCGCACACTTCCATAGGATTCAATATGTTACTTAAAATCCGCGCGGCAAAAAACCGCCAGTGCGTTCGTAGCCTTAAAATGAGGAGGGAAGTAGGTATGATGTACGTACAGTCACGGACTAGAAGGCCGTAACAGATTTGTGTATGGTTTCGGCAGCCCTAGACTGTATTACCAAAGAACAAGAGTTATTTTGCAATACAGAAAAACCGGAAGTGTTACGCCGATCGTGTCCGCTACTGTACAAACGAAGAAAAAATATATTTGAACACCCTAAATTATTATTAGTAAGGTGGGTAAGGGTAAGTACTTAAGTAGGTAAATAAGCTTGGCCCATTATCCACTAACGCCACCAATAACAATGAAGATGGAAAAATAAATATAATATTTTTTATTTCGGATTTAATGAAACGTTAAAAAATAAATATTATTAGGAAGGTACTTACCTGCTAATTTATGATAGTTAAAGTACTTAAGGTCGGTAAAGTGGTTTTGCGTGTGAGAACCGAAATGTGAACGCATGGGATCGCAGTGGGACGCCGAAGCTACCTTGTCCTAGTTTCTAGATTATTTAGTGGCAAACCATAAATTAAGCCCTTTCGATGTAAGATAAATGAAGCACTCTAGAAATGTTTAAGATTAAAAATGAAAATGAAATGAAAAAATATTTATTTAAAATATTAAATCCTTAAACTAAGTAATTTTAACAATAGCTTCCACACTAAGCGTGAGCCTGTACTGTGGCAACCAATAGATCAGTTTTAAAAAGTATACAAAATTGTTGTTAGCGGGGCCTTGCTAAAGATGTTATTTTTAAGTTTTATTTTTTAGATAAATATTTCTGCTTGATGCTGCCGCCTTGAGAGCTAATAAAGCGTCACTCTATGGATAAAAATCAAAAGTTCTACAGCTTGACAAGAAAGTTGTGACAAAATGAGGGCGGCACTGTGCATTAGGAATTAGAAATTTTTATTCACTTTTTTCTATACCAATATTATAAAGAGGAAAGATTTGTTTGTTTGTTTGTTTGTAACGAATAGGCTCTGGAAATACTGAACCAATTTGAAAAATTCTTTCACTGGTAGGAAGCTACATTAACCCTGAGTGTCACAGGCTATATGAGATTTTCAAAAAAATTAGGGATCCTTACTTAAACTCAAATAATGTAACCCAAGGTGCAATATTTTTTCCGTTGTTTACATATTTTGACAGGTGGTTTGTTGTTGTTGTTAGTTTTTTATTCGGCCATTCTGGGCAGCTAAAAGAACATAGTCTATAGAGCCAAGTCTTTTGTAGCATCTTATATTATATGGCGTAACGAAGTAAGCTGGGAAAGCTCGTCTTAAATAAAACACTGTTTAAGCCCAAAGTCAGTAAAATCTAAAAGTTCAATCTGTATCTTTACAAGAATTTCCTGTTGTTTAGAATCTCTTACTCAAAATAAAAATAGTTCCATTTTATTTTTCGTGACAATGACAAGAAAGTCAAGCTGTAAGCTCAAAAAAATTAATAAATTTACGCAACATAAACTGAGAACTTCCTCTTTTCTCAGGTCGATTAAAAAGGTACTTAAACCTTCTCCTATGTAAGAAACCTTTTGTGAAAAACGCATCAAAATCGGTTCAGCCAAACTCGAGATAATCGCTGACAAACATACATACCTTTATTGAAATCGGATAAAAAGGGCTATTTTAAATTTATAGTATTTTTTCAAAAAAGTTAGAGGTCGATCTAAAAACGACATTGCTCTGGTCAGCTAGTTAGTAAAATGTTTAATTATAAATAATAATAATAACACATCACACTCAGAGCCCCTAACTAGGAAGAACCTGTATCTAGGGCGCCCGAAACACATACAGAGACGATCATCACACCCAGACCGGAAACAAACATCGATATTCATCATATCAAATATTCGCCCCGCCCAGGAATCGAACCCGGGTGCTCACGCTTACTCAGTCCACATCACTGCCAACTGAGCTACGGAGCAGTCAAATACTAATAAAGACCTTGGATTTGGAATGCGTGTGTGTACGTATTACGAGCAATTTTATTCAAGAATCTAGACATTTCCCAATAGTTTTTAAGCACCTTAGGCCGTTTATAGCAATTATAATTAGACCAATACTACGCCGGAGCTTTAATGTTAAGACTAACGTATACTGAATGTATTTTTAAGATAAAAAAAAATCTTTTAGTTTAATAATTATGAAATTTTATATATTATATTTGTATTAATATAAAAAAGGTATCTTTTACTTTAATAATTTTTGTGAACATTTGTATACCCTTTGTGTGCTCTTTAAATAAATAATTTTGTTTTTTTTTATACTTTTTAGCAGACCAAATCCTTAAGTGTGTTTTGTTGCTGCAATATTATATAGGATATTATGAAGAGAAAATTAATAAATTCATGAAAGTGATGAGCAAAATGAATTTGTTTTATTGAAATTACTTTTTTATTAGTTAAATAATAATAATATCGTTTCACACTAATAACTTGGTAAAGTTAGGTAGATCCTGTAGCTCTAAATATTTTACAAATACAAACAACACACCCAGACACAAGAAACAAACAATGATAAAAATATTCGGGTCTCCGACGTCAAACTGTGTCTCTGACTCTGGTCGACCAGCATGTAACTTTACTTATCTTCTCAGTGTACGCAGTTCCTAAAAACGCCCGGAGCTTACAAAATCAAATACGCAGTTCGTGCATTATTTATTATTTAAACATGAATAAACCAGTGCCTTCATCAAATTACTGAATGCCGATACAAATTACTTTGATAGCTTTAATTAGTTTGATTACGATGATTTTAAATTGATCAATTTATGATACCTCCAATATACTTAAACTAGAGGCTGCCCCGCGGTTTTTCCCGCGCAGATTTCTCATAAACACAAAATTCCCGTTTTTTTTCGTTCCCGTGGGAATTTCGGGAAATCCCTTCTTAGTGCTCACCTACACCCCCTAAGGAACCTACATGCAAAATGTCAGCCCGCTACGCCCAGTAGCTTCGGCTCTGCGTTGTCTGTCAGTCAGTCAGTCAGTAACGGAAGAGTTTTATACCTATACTAGAGGCTGCCCCGCGGTTTTTCCCGCGCAGATTTCTTATAAACACAAAATTCCTGTTTTTTCCGTTCCCGTGGGAATTTAGGGAAATACCTTCTTAGTGCTCACCTACCTAAGGAACCCTATCTCTATGAAAAATTTCAGCCCGCTACGCCCAGTATTTTCGGCTCTGCGTTGTCTGTCAGTCAGTCAGTCAGTCAGTAACGGAAGAGTTTTATATATATTGATATTGATTTATAATGAACCTCACCATTTCCAGGATATGAATATGGATATCCATAATAACGTTCGCCCAGCCGGAAATCGTAACCTTTGAAGACACAGACAAGAACACTGACAATAACTTTATTGAACCACCGAGGGTGTTTGGTGTGTGTCTCGAGAGGCGACACCGAACCATAAAGGCTTGAACTGAAGTCTACAGAAGAGAGATTTGATAAATACCTATCTAACTGTCAAAAATCTCACGCACCTATAATAACCACCTTTTGTTTTTGTAACGGGGGGAAACCCGCTTCGTACGCGAGACATAGAGTAGGCAGACCCCACCCAAGGTGGTCAGGTCAGTAGACCTAGAGGAGGGTCGCTCAAAAGGAGAAGCCTAGGCCTATGTCCAGCAGTAGGTTACCGTCGTTCGGCTGATATAATGAACAGAACCATGGATATGACGAGTTTTTTTATTATGGACTGTTATGCGGTTTATTACCGCAGTTAAAAGTAGTCTATGTGTTAATCCAGAGCGTCAGCTAACTCCATTCCAAATTTAATTGATTTCGCTCCAAACAATACACACTCACACAATCACAAACTTTCGCCTTCATAATATAGCGTGATAAAAGCTTCATACATAGGCACTATTAAGTTTTCTGTGACTAAAACCCTAAGCTAAAACCCAACCAAATCTAGAACCTTATATTTCGGAAAGTACTAAGGAACAGGATGATCCGTGTAATCGCAGACACTTTGGACACTAAGGACAAAATGTCGAAACTCTTGTGAATAATACGCCACTCAAGATTTCTTGCTGAGCTATTAGTATGTTTTGATAAAATCGTGCAGATATCTAGACCATTTTGAATAAATGGTTGCTATTATAGCACTACTCCATAGACATTGCATGCAATATAAATACTAATATTAACACATGTTACACATTTTCTCGTGCGGTGGTTGGTGGTCTATAATACCAGCACCCTCCACCCTCCACCCTTAACCTTCTGACTGTATAAGGTGACTAAGGGAACACGAAAAACGGACAGCAAAGGTCGTTTTGTTAAAACTATAACACTGCGATTGCCACTCCCCAAAAATGTTCGTGCTTGTGTCGATCTGTGGGAGAGGCCTATGACAAACAATAAACAATTATTTGGTCGTGTGACACAAAAATATAGAAATTAAAAATTTGACATTACTTTATAGTCATTTTTGAATATCCGTCAAATTTCCATTCAGTGTTCCCACTTTTCAGTTTCTAGATTTTTGTGTCGCACGCACTATTATATTTATGTTGTTTTGTTTTTTTCAGCTACTATACTTATTAATTAACTATCTAAACTAAATAATAATAAATTATTCAGAAACATATATTTTTGTAACACTTTTTTAAAATAAAACAATAACGTACAACTCTACGGAACCTTTCTTTGCGCGCGGTGCAACACACACTTTGCCAATTCATATTTATTGTTTTTTTTGGTATCCCGATAGATGGCGCTGTATTTTTTACATCGCGCTATGGGTGTCCTGCGACGAATTAATATAATAAAAATGAATAAAATTAAAACTTCAACCGAAGGACGGGCAGATATCCGATTACGGATAAAAACATTTTTGAGAATCTCTACTGGTGTTTACAACCAAGAAAAGAGATATTAAAAAACTTTGAAATGGAAATGGAAATTGGATGAAACTTTCCAATTTTCCATTCCGTCCGTTGGAAGGGAAAGAAAGAAAAAAAGATGTTTATTTTATTCCAATTTTTCTTATCATTCTCTCTTTATAAAATAACTAGAGGCTGCCCCGCGGTTTTTCCCGCGCAGATTTCTCATAAACACAAAAATCCCGTTTTTCCCGTTCCCGTGGGAATTTCGGGAAATCCCTTCTTAGTGCTCACCTACACTCACTAAGGAACCTACATGCAAAATTTCAGCCCGCTACGCCCAGTAGTTTCGGCTCTACGTTGTCTGTCAGTCAGTCAGTAACGGAAGAGTTTTATATATATTGATGTAGAGTAAACCAACCCATTCTTGGCCACCGTTTTGATTATTCTTGTAATTTTACAGCATTATTTTAAAACAACAATATACATGCATTGTTGTTTTGTTTTGAGAGCCAGTTTACCGCGATGCTAGCGCCATTTCGGAACAATAACTATATCTTCTAAACTAAGCCAAATATCAAAATTGTGCCACAGTATGACACTAGATAATGCAGCCTCGAATATTTTGAGCACAGTAAAGTAGTCCTAACTTAAAAGACCAAAATGATACACAGATTGTTGCTAAAAGTGGCCACTTTTAGCAACACTTTGTAGCTTTCTTTGGTCTTTAACTTAAAAGCTATACAACAATGCCCTAAAAATACTAGGCTACATTATCTAGCGTCTTACTGTTCAACATTTTTGATATTTGCCTTAGTTTAGAAGATATTAATTTTTTTCGCGAATGGCACTAGCATCGCGGTAAACTGGCTCTAAATGCTTTTAATCAGCCTTGAAATGGACATAATATTCAGGGGGCCACGAAAAGGACGGCTTTCTATGTTTTCAAACAATCGTGAGTAAGTTAAACCGTTTTAAGTAGGGCCAGACGGAAAATTGCAAACACTAAATTTTTAAAGTTACAATTTCAATAGTATAATGCGTTACAATCGTCAATCTCCGAAAAAAAATATAGGTAGATACCTAAGTATTGTTACTTATTTATCAATATTATAAAACTCTTCCGTTACTGACTGACAGACAACGCAGAGCCGAAACTACTGGGCGTAGCGGGCTGAAATTTTGCACGTGGATTCTTTGGGGAGTGTAGGTGAGCACTTAGAAGGGATTTCCCGAAATTCCCACAAAAACGGGAAAAAACGAGATTTTTGTGGAAAAGCCGCGGGGCAGCCTCTAGTTACCTCTATTCAAATTCAAATTCAAAATTCAAATTCAAATCAATTTATTTTGCAAACATACGTAAGAAGATGACAAAATATAAGAGTAAGAAAGTACAGTACGTTTTACCATTTCTGGTGTGCAAAATATACATGCAACATGCTTTCTATATATAAGTTATAAAATTAATGTCAAATTAAAAAAGTTAATGTAAATGCAAATGCAAATTAGGGTAAAATATATCACAATAAATCAGGTCAATATGTAATATCACAACACACTAAATAATAATTATAATAATAATGTAAATTAAAAAATTATATGTCGAAATAAATAGAGTCCGGAATTTTGTCATTAAAATAATCATTCACACTATAGTAAGCCTTGTCAACCAAAAAATCAAATATTTTTTTCTTAAATCTATGTATACATTCAATATCTCTGATGTCTTTGGGTAATTTATTAAATACTTTTGGTGCCATTCCTAATATACTTTTTCGATTTTGTGACAAATTTAAGCGAGATGATTGTATAACATTGTGCCTTCTTTTACTATTTATCTATTATCTATTATCCCTAACCTTACCATAATTATTATTTTATTGGATTACGTACTAGATAGCGCTTAAATTTCTATATCGCGCACTCGTTGTCTTAAGACACATGAGTAAAACGTTCATCTGCCTGATAAAGTTACAAGATAATATCTTAGTTTATAACCGATCATTTAGATTTTTGAAAATCTCGGCTTTTATTTGGCCAATAATAGAGATTAAGGAGGTAAGTCACGGTATGGCGCGAAATTCAAAATTTTTCGCGTTTTTTAATTATTCTGGCGAAAGTATTCATTTTTAATAAAGTTTTAATGAATTCGCGTATGTAAAAAACCATTTCTCACATTGTAATACAACGTTTTTCGAAGACAGACCTACTAATTTTGTGTCTAAGGACCTAACTTGATTTTTGGCCTTTATGTCCTTAGGCACAAAATCAGTAGGCCATAGCGAGAGTTACCACCTTAATAAATCACCTATGGAGCGAAATTCAATTTTTTTCGCGATTTTTAATTATCCTAGCGAAAGTATGTATCAATAAAATATAAAACACTTCCGTTACTGACGGACGGTAGCGGGCTGAAATTTTTCACGTGGGTTCCTTGGGGAGTGGAGGGGACAGGGGACCTCTAAGGATTAATTTCCCGAAATTACCTAGGGAACGGGAGAGAAATCTGCGCGGTGTTACCGCGGCGCGGGGCAGCATCTAGTTACTAGAGTCTAGTACATAAGTATATAGGCTGTTTACCCTACTTACTTTTATATTTTTAGCTATACATACATACACGGTCGTTTTTCGTGGCGGAAACTTTCAGGACTAGTCTTTGCATGATATATGACTCGAATTAATTAAGAAAATATTACTTATGTAGGTATATATTATTATTTTATTGAAAATTGAAGAAAAAAAAATGTAAAGCCCAAATACCCCTTTTTCACCCCCCGCGCATTGCCCTCCACCCCCTGACTCGTCTATCATCAGCTAAGCCTCTGTAGGTTATTGCTCTGATGCTTCACATCGTTTTTAGTTTATTTTACAAAAACTTTCGGAGTACCTCTAAAAAACTTTTAAACTAAGGCAAATATCAAAAATGTGGCACAGTATGACACTAGCTAATGTAGCCTAGAAAGCTACAAAGTGTTGCTAAAAGTAATCATCACTTTTGGCAACAATGTGTGTATTATTTCGTTATTTTTACTTAGGACTACTTAACTGTACTCATTAAAATACTAAGCAAGAGTGTCATACTGTGCCACATTTTTGATATTTGCCTGAGTTTAGAAGATACATATTTTTTTTCGAGAATGGCGCTAGACTGTAAACTGGCTCTAAAATTTTCCTTCACGATAAAAAAGTGACAGTGTACGAAATTTTATAATATCTTGTCTAAAAAGAACTTGCTTTATATGTAACTAGTCGACCCGGCGAACTTCGTACCGCCTAACCTATTACATTACTATGTTGCTCATGTATTGTGCTTATAAACCTTCCTCTTGAATCACTCTATCTATTAAAAAAAGCCTCATCAAAATCCGATGCATAGTTTTCAAGATTTAAGCATACATAGGGACAGACGCGGGAAGAGACTTTTTTTTATACTATGTACTAGTCGACCCGGCGAACTTCGTACCACCTAACCTATTACTATGTGGTGCATATATTATACATATAAACCTTCCTCTTAAATCACTCTATTCATTAAAAAAAAACTGCATCAGAATCTGTTGCATAGTTATAAAGATATAAGCATACATAGGGACAGACGCGGGAAGCGACTTTGTTTTATACTATGTATTGATTGATGAAGATGGAGTTCTGAATTTACAAACATTAAAATTTATACAAGCAAATTCAGTTACTCATTCATAAAAAAAAAACACATTACCAAAGCGTAACGCACAAAAATTTAAACGACCTTGAGAATAAAATCATTAATTTTACACAATTCAATATTCAACAATCAATTTATTTCGGTTTACGAGAACACATAACAGATTTCGTAAATGTAGACCACCTTCGTGTTTTCGTGGCAGTGATGTTCAATTGTTTACTGTAACTCGTACAGTCACGGACTAGGAGGCCGTAACAGATTTGTCTATGGTTTCGTCAGCCCTAGACTGTATTACCAAAGTACAAGAGCTATTTTGCAATACAGAAAAACCGGAATTGTTACGCCGACCGTGTCCGCCACTGTACGTCCAAGTTTGATTCCCGAAAGGGACAAAACATTGTTATCATGTTTTTTTTTTTCGTGTGGTTTGTTATGTTGAGATGGTTTGTTATATGTTTCGGTTTCGGTCACCCTAGATACAAGTTCTACCTAGTTATTGCTTGATTAATTTTGCTTTATAAAATGGGATTGTACCAGTGAGGTGGCAAAAACGTAAAATACGACACAATTGTCATTCCATTTTCATAAGATTTTGTGGTTTTGAAAATTAGGGAATTTTAGACTCGATAATAGTTTTCTGTTAGTAAGTATGTTAGACAGATACGACAGACAAAAACGTCTATTCTTGTCTAGACTCAATAGTTATTATATAACATATTTCGTGCAGGCTTAAAATGATATGAGTGGCCGCTTAGCGTGTCGCTTGGTACAATTTATAAACATATTGCGTCTGTTAAGAGTTTTCAATATATTTGACCAAAGGTGCATTATCGTATGAGAAAAAATGATGAACAAATTTACAGACATAGCCCAAAGAATATAAAAAACTTATCTGGCAATGGGCAGGGCACATAGCTCAAGCCCTGTAGGTCCGGGCGTAAGAATAGGTCTACGGTATGCCCTGCCTGTCGTAAGAGGCGACTAAAGAGGTCTTTGGGGTCGTGGGTGTGAAGGGCGGGGGCCCGACACACTCATCAAACGGCCCTAAGATGGGCGGCGGCACAACTTGTGGCACTGTGCCGCCGCAGCTCCAAAGGCGAGCCGGGGAGGGAACAATATGCCCTCCCCGAGCATGAAGCTAATAGTACCTGAGCGTGGGAAGACTTCGGACGCTATAATGTGTGGTTCCCGGGGTTCTTCCCAAAAGCGCCAAGACAGCCGCCGAGGGGTTTTAGTGGTGCGAGCCCCTCGTTATAAAAAAAAGGGCACATAGCTCGAAGAACAGATGGTCGCTGGGGCCGAATATTTCTTTATTTTTCTTTCTTCTTTCTTTCCGACTGTTCGCTGTCATGCCACGCAACATGCCATGCTCCTCCAGCCGGGGAGGAAGCCATGACTCCCTGGTATCTTATGGTACAGTGGCGGTCTAGGTCGCCGTAACACTTCCGTTTTTTTCTGTATTGCAAAATAGCTCTTGTTCTTTGGCAATACAGTCTAGGGTTGACGAAACCATAGATTAATCTGTTACGGCCTCCTATACGCCACTGTACGTCAATAGAACGGGTTATAGTAACGTTTGATTCAATAATGTTTTGCAACGAACCAATAGAGATCGCCCTAAAGACTATGTACAGTCACGGACTAGGAGGCCGTAACAGATTTATCTATGGTTTCGTCAGCCCTAGACTGTATTACCAAAGAACAAGAGCTATTTTGCAATACAGAAAAACCGGAAGTGTTACACCGATCGTGTCCGCCACTGTACAATCTATCTATAAAAATAATGTACAAGTATCAAGTAAGTTTAAGTATAATGTCAGTTTGTCGCATGAATGTACTAGGGCGCAGTAATCGCTAAATCATCTTTATTGCACCGTATAGCACATCAAATAATCGAAGCACACCGTTCATACTTCAGAATCACGAGTTACGACGTTGCGACACACTGACAGACAAACACGCGCCCTACAAAGAAGAAATGCACGTTTTTGCCACATTTCTTATAGTTTTGCTGACAATCATAAAACAATACATAGTAAGTATAAAACAATAACTATGCAACTAATGTTAATTTATTTTTTTATTAGAAAGAGTGATTCAAGAGAAAGTTTATATATAAGTTTGAATAATACATGAACAGGGTTAGGTGATACGAAGTTCGCCGGGTCAACTAGTACATGCAAACCCTCTCCCGAATTATATCAAAAGCTTTTCTGAAAACTGCATCTACATCGGTTCAGCTAAGCGCATGATAATGGCGGACAAACTGAGAACCTCCTCTTTTTAAAGTCCGGTGATAAAAATTTAGCCGTGTGGATGAGCCATATAAAATGTACCACCACCCCAACTCCTCTCACGGGTGTCGTAAAAGGCGACTAAGGGAAACCGAGGGGAACCGAAGGACGGGTGGCAGCGTCTTTTGTTGAAATACTTAAAAACCCACGCTGCGATCGCCAACCCGCCTGCCAAGTGTAGAAATTAGGGCAAAAATTCCCTTCACAATGTTTGTTCTTGTGTCAATCTGTGGTGAAGGCTTATATAATCAACAGTTATAACGCATAATATTAAAAAATCATCACAATCAGAGCTCCTAACCGAAAAGAACCTGTATCTAGGGTGACCGAAACATATACAGAGACAAACATTACACCAAGACCTCAAAACAAACAATGATATTCATCATACGAAGACTCTACTCTCTTCTCTGTTCTGTGCCTAGGATACTTCATAGAAAAACGCACAGCCGCAACTCGTGTACGTGTACGGCGCACCATGCTTGTGTGAGTGAGATGAGTCGTGCTATTTGTACTGAGCGGTAACTGAGAGATTACCGAGCGCGGGGGCCGCACTTGCAGAGGGAGGCAGGGAGTGCCCATACTGTATGTAGTACTATTTATTATACTGTGGTTATATCTAGGTTGTGGGTTCGATCCCCGCAGAAAACACCACATAGGTATTGATTTCTCACAAAAATCACGTTGTGGTTATTTTCGGTTGGATAGGACATTGCAGGCTTGAATCACCTGATTGTCCGAAAAGTAAGAAGATTCCGTGCTTCGGAAGGCACGTTAAGCCGTTGGTCCCGGCCGCAGTAGTGGTCGTTATAACCGCGGCGACAAGCTGGCCCCTTGTCACGTTGGTAATAAAGCATAAAATCGGCTAAACGTGGGTCCGGCTCTTGAGCTGGTACCTCTGCCTAACCCTTCGAGGAATAAAAAGCGTGATTTATGTTATGGTTATATGTAGTCTGTAGATGTCTTGGGGCAGGAATTATGAAGTTTTTTTACCCAATCATCTATGAGAGCTAGAGATTAATTTGCAATTAGCATTCTGCACTAACAGAAAATATTTGTTTCTAATCTAACCGTGATATTAAATGATTAATGAAGCTCTGCATTCATTAACGCAATCATTATTTAACGGTTTAATATTAGCAATTTCATTTAGACTATTAAATTCGCGATCTCATTCCAAAGGATTTCGTAAATTTACTGTGTGTAATTACACATCGCCTTATACATACTTACATAGAGCCCCTAACTATATTAATAATAATAATAATAACGCATTACAGTCAGAGCCCCTAACTAGGAAGAACCTGTATCTAGGGTGCCCGAAACATATATACAGAGACGAACAATACACCCAGACCGGAAACAAACATGGATATGTGGACTGAGTAAGCGTGAGCACCCGGGTTCGATTCCTGGGCGGGGCGAATATTGATATGATGAATATCGATGTTTGTTTCCGGTCTGGGTGTGATGTTCGTCTCTGTGTGTGTTTCGGGCGCCCTAGATACAGGTTCTTCCTAGTTAGGGGCTCTGAGTGTGATGTGTTATTATTATTATGTTATTATATTTAACTTAAGAATGTTCGCTTTGCCGGGAATCGAACCCAGGTGCACACGCTTACTCAGTTTACATCACTGCCAACTGAGCTACGGAGCCAGTCAAACTAGTTACTACCTAACTAGGAAGAACATGCATGTATTGTGGCTAAAACACATGGTACGTGGCGGTCTAGGTCGTCGTAACACTACCGGTTTTTCTGTATTGCAATATAGCTCTTGTTCTTTGGTAATACAGTCTAGGGCGCACGAGACCAAAGACAAATCTGTTACGCCCTCCTAGACCGCCACTGTACTACAGATTGGGTTAAAAAAACATCCTAATCTATAATCAAAACGTTTAGCCCTTCCGGGAATTTAAACCGGACCACCGGTGACTGTGTCTTGAGTCACATTTCTGACAACTAAAGCATTGAAGTTGTCTATAAAATCATGGTTTAATTTGACATCAAATATAACGCAATTGTTTAGACACGAGTTAACCACATATTTGGGTAAACGCTATTATTTGACGATGTAGCTCTGTCTATCTAGATCTAGTATTAAATAGTTCCACTAGTAGGCTATTACAAAATTTACTGATCGGTTCTTCGTGTATAAAGTTTCGTGTAAAAAAGGCCACAAAAACCCATACAAGAAAAAAGGATTAAATAGGAACAGTATCATAACAAAATTTGCTTTAGTTCCTTAGATTTTGAACCCGAAGGCTATTTAACAGTGCCTTGAATAAAAAATTTACGTATTTTTGATTTCAGAAATATTTAAGAAGAAATTTATTATTTTTAGAGATTTGCGCTCGGTCGGGGCACTCTTAAGTGGCGAACAGGTGATACTAGCGCCACTTCGATAAATAATTAATATCTTCTAAACCATGGCCATAATCAAAAATATGCGTCAATGGCCTAGATAGCCTTTGTAGACGGTGAGGGTTTTGAGCACAGTGAAGGAAACGCAAAATACTTTTAAGGCTATGAACGCAGAGGCGGTTTTATTTCCGCGCGGTTCAAAGTTTGTTATTTAATTTTCAACCTTATTCATAGGCTCCGAACGCACTAAGCGTGTTTTTACGGGTTTTTATCCGCTGGTGCGCACACTTCCATAGGATTCAGTATGTTACATAAAATCCGCGCGGCAAAAACGATTTAGAAATCCCCACCATAGCCCAATTCATGAAGTTAGCGTCTAAACGCTACTTCGATAATACTCCTCACCACCACAACCCGTTGGTGGTAAAATCCTCAGATTACACACCTGAAATAGGTCCCAACGGCCTCCGTCGTCCAAAGCATGTCACTTTGGATCCTGATGATCACATCACTGCGCGTATTGCGCAACTAGAGTCAAAAGATATGGCCACTGGCCAATCTGTGTCCCCTCCCAACCGACGCGCCCGCAGAGCGCGTAGGAAACTTCGCAGACCGATCACTGCCTTCTCCAGGTACAATCATGTACCTGGAAGATTCTCTCCCATCCGGGATTCCCCTAGTAAGCGCTGTAGGCCAAGTTTGTTCTCCTAATCGGAGAGGTTTTTAGTCAGTAAGAGTCTGACACTACCTCGAGGTTCTCCTTAGAAGCTACGCACCTGCGGAGGCCAGGAGCTTCGCTCCTAGGCTCCGCTCATAGGGTAGCGCCGAGGTGTCCATGAGGATTTTCCCCTTCGACGTAGTGTAAATACTCTGGCAAGCTATTTTCTTTTGTCACTTTTTTTCCCCTCATGGCTTGAGTGTTATGCACTCGCCTACCAAACGTTCGGTGTCGTAATTACCGTCCTTCAGACGAATTGCATTCAGTCAGTTGGAAAAAAAAAAATGACTGACTGACAGAACAGATAACGCAGAGCCGAAACTTCTGGGCGTACAAAGCTGAAATTTGGCATGTAGGTTCTTAAGGGAGTGTAGGTAAGCACTAAGAAAGAATTTCCCGAAATTCCCACAGGAACGAAAAAAAACGAGATTTTTGTGTTTATGAGAAATCTGCGCGGGAAATACCGCGGGGCAGCCTCTACTATTTTATATTAAACTAATTGACGAGCGCGTCGTCCACAGCCTTGCTTAGAATTTTTAAGGCTCTGTTGTGTAGCTTTCAGAATAATGTTCTTAGAAATATTCGTTTGTAAAATTAAAAGTGGACACTTTAGGAATGGAATATTTCTAAGATCACTACCCTGAAAGCTACACAACAGAGCCTTAAAAATTCTAAGCAAGATTATCTAGGGCTTCATTTACGCATATTTTCGATTTGGGGCATGGTTTAGAAGGTATACTTTATTTATCGGAAGTGGCGCTAGTATCGGCACCGTGTGGCCCGTTAAATACTTATCAACACCTAAACTAGCAATAAAGTAATGAAATAATAATTTGATTTTTACCTCTCAACAAAACTAATCAATATACGTAGATTGAAATTGCTACTATAACTTCAAAACTGGATCAAGGCCTCAAACCATCTTGGATCAGTAAATTTGACGAGATCAAGTGACAGACAGACAAACATAAACGTTGGTAACAAATCTTGTAATAACACTCGTTTGGTTATGGATATATGTAGGTAGGTACTTAGAAAATAATAGTAATTATAATATAAAATAAAATTTTGCCGTTGGGTGCATGATCTATTTGTGCTTTGAGTGACTTTGAGCTTTCTGAATTAGGGCCAATTTTTAGTCCTTTAGGTTATCACTAAAAATTATATGAAGATTATATTGTATAATAAAAACACATCAAACTCAGAGGAAGTTTACCTAACTAGGAAGAACCTGTATTGTAGGGTACCCGAAACACACACAGAGACGAACATTACACCCAGACCGGAAACAAACATCGATATTAATCATATCAATATTCGCCCCGCCCGGGAATCGAACCCGGGTGCACACGCTTACTCGTCCACATCACTGCCAACTGAGCCACGGAGCAGTCAATTGTAAATTAAACATATCATAAATTCTAACTAGTTGACCCGGCGAACTTTGTACCGCCTTGCCTATTGCTGTGTTGTGTTGTGCATATATTATACATATAAACCTTCGTATTGAATCACTCTATCTATGAAAAAAAAGCCGCATCAAAATCTGTCGCATAGTTTTAAAGATATAAGCATACATAGGGACAGACGCGGAAATCGACTTAGTTTTATACTATGTATTGATATTGATATTGATAATGTTTGTCTGGTTCTGGCATTTTTCAAGTTTTTATTTGAATTCTTTGAGATAGGTTCTATGTAGAAAATAATACATTTACAGCTTGGCAAGCGTGTTTTGAAACGGAACCACTTTTATTTGAGTTGGAACAAAAAAAAAAAAAAAAAAAATATTAACTTCTTGTAAAGAAAGAAACATATTTATAACTAGAGGCTGCCCCGCGGTCTCACCCGCGCAGATTTCTCATAACACAAAAATCCCGTTTGTTCTCGTTCCCGTGGGAATTTTGGGAAATTCCTTCCTAGTGCTCACCTACACCCCCCAAGGAACCCACGTGCCAAATTTCAACTTTCTACACCCAGTAGTTTCGGCTCTGCGTTGTCTGTCAGTCAGTCAGTCAGTCAGTAACGGAAGAGTTTTATATATATTGATTTTGTTGATTTTTATTTTGACTATTTTATGGCAACAAAAATTACTAACTCCACACACAAAGTGGCGCCGAATTATTTTCAAGACTTTTGTCAAAAGCTATAAATTAATAAGTAGTTATCCAAGAACAAACCACCAAGTTAATCAATCAATATATATAAAACTCTTCCGTTACTGACTGACTGACTGACTGACAGACAACGCAGAGCCGAAACTACTGGGCGTAGCTTACATGTAGGTTCCTTAGGGAGTGTAGGTATGCACTAAGAAAGGATTTCCCAAAATTCCCATGGGAACGTGAGAAAATTGGATTTTTGTGTTTAAGAAAAATCTGCGCGGTTGATACCGCGGGGCAGCCTCAATTTTTTTTATAAATCTACTCTACATGTTGCGCAGATTACAAAATACGCAACAGTAAGGCGAATATTTACGCATCGTCCGTCCGTTTGAATCGTGACTTGTTGTTGCTACCAATATACTATAACAGTGGTTCCCAAACTTTTTTCTTCGACCAATTTCAAACTTTACTTAGTTCCCGGTGCACTCCTTCTTTATGTACGCTGCAGAAATTGGTGCATGTAGAGCTTGGTCATATCCAAAGTTGATGCTTTCGAGATGTGGTGTTGGAGGAAGATGCTAAGAATCACCGCAATGAAAAAAAATTAGTTCATTCTGAGCTAACTGAAAATCTCCAAACGCTGTCAACAATCTGTCAAGAGAGGACTCTCAGATTCTTTGAGCGCATAATGCGCTCACCATACCACAGCCTCGAACGTGAAATCTTACTGGGGAAAGTTGAAGGCAAGCGCGCTAGAGGAAGAGCCTTTCGGTGGACCATTTATAGGTACATTTCTACCTATCATCACATCCTAAAAACGTCCACTGTAGGACATAGGTCTACCCCACAGATTATTACAAGGACAAATATAGTGACAGGGTTTTGTCGTTATCACCGCGCTTGTCAGGCTGGTTGGCGATCGCAGTATGCCTCTTCAACCTTTTTAATGAAGGACGTCGCTTCTGCCCGTATAATAAACTGGCTGGTTGTTTTTTACTTTTCTTTTTCTAATTTCAAATTTAAAATAGTCTTTTTTTTCCCCGTTCTTTTTCGTATCGATTTCTTGTAAAAAATAAAGTATCAATTAAATAAAATAAGTTTGAAAATTTGTCTTGTTCTGTAGCGAACACCTTCTTTGGTTCAATAGATTAAATGTAGTCTAATTGACTTTCAATAAGTGATATCATGTATCCTATAATGAACAAAGATTTTTTTGTTTTTTTTTTTTTTTATTTTTTATTTTGGTTGGATATTTGTTACCTTAGTCACCCTTTTACACACCCATGGAAGGAACGTGCACGTGGACCCCTGGGGCCCTACCTAGAACACTTTGGGAACTACTGGTATTGAAACTTTACTTTGATAAGTGAAATATAATTTGCGAAATAGTTCAACGCTTTATTGGTCTAGTTTCTTAAAAGCTAGACTTTTTAATTAGTGGCGGTTATGTTTGCTGACCTTGGAGGTCATGGTTCGATTCCCGGCGGGGAGGGGAGAAACCATAATATTATGATTAATATGTTTCGGGGCAACCTTACCACAGGTCAAACTAGTTTTGGGTTTAGTAGATATTAATCAATATCATCAATATCAATACAAATAGTATAAAACAAAATCGCTTCCCGCGGGGTTAGTGTAGATTCGCCAAGTGCTCATTTCGCCAAGTGTCAAACGCCGTGTATTTTCGCCAAGTAGATTTTTATTACAAAATTTTATGAAATACAGTTGGTTTCACTTATTTCTTAGGTACCTTTAAAAGTATTCATCCATGCATTTTACTTTAAAATTTATATTTAAAAGTACCAGGGCAACATAAACTAGTAGAATGTTATGTGCATGGAAAAAATAAAGTAAAGAAGTCAACAAATTGTAAGTTGTTATCTATTTAAAATTTTAAACAAGACAGCTTTATTTTATTTATAAAAGTTGTTTTATTTAAACAAAACATTATTGATATTATCGAGTTTGATGGTGGTACTGATTAAGGAAATTCACCACGAGTACCAGTGGTACAGGTTTTGGTGGTACTCGTGGTACTCGTTGAAAACTACCGGTAGCTTTATTATTCTAGCAGTTTTTTTTGTTGTTACTTTTTTTCCCAGGGCTAATAAAAATATACAGTCAATGCAGACTCCACAAGTATATATGATATCAAAATTGTCACTGTTCAAAACATTTTCAATATTGGGTCAGATTTGAGCAATATCCTTTATGAATGCTTCTTAAATATTGTAAAATATGTGACTCGTTCATTATCCACAAATGGCCATACCGACTGGTCTTGAGCATGAGCAACTCTCGTCCAGAGTTACTCCCGCAGCCTTCACTAGGTTGTATGAGCGCCTTGTAGAAGGTCTGCCTACTCTGCGTCTTCTTGTACGCGGTCACCACTCGATTACTTTTTGGGCATCTGCTCTCCGAGCTATTTTCCCTGCCCATTGCCACTTTAGTTTAGCAATTCTTTGGGGTATTGCGGAGACTTTAATTCTTCTGCGGATTCCATAATTTTAATTTGATTACGCAGGGAAAGTCTGAGCAAAACCATTTCTATTACCCTTTCAGTGACCATTTCTCTATTGCGTTTGCACATACTGGCACAATTTTCGTAGACATTCGCCGTTTATGTTGATGCCTAGATCTTTCCAGTTCTTGAAGATATCCTCGAGTGCAGCGTTGAACAATCCCCGCTGCAGTAGAACAGCCTTTGAGCTGTGATCCTATAGTGTAACTTATATAGTGGCGTTTTTTTACAATCAATCGAATCAAAGGCTTTCTTATAGTTCACAAATGATTAGCAAGAGGCAGATTTTACGCTAGTGTTAAATTGGTACTGCATTAGTGAAACTAACTGTAATAATTTTGACGACTTGGCGAAAATACACGATGCAAAATAAATTATTTAATCACTTGGCGAAAATACACTCGATGTATGGAGTTGAAAAGTACTTGGCGAAATGAGTACTTGGCGAATCTACACTAACCCTTCCCGCGGGTTAGTGTAGATTCGCCAAGTGCTCATTTCGCCAAGTGTCAAACGCCGTGTATTTTCGCCAAGTAGATTTTTATTACAAAATTTTATGAAATACAGTTGGTTTCACTTATTTCTTAGGTACCTTTAAAAGTATTCATCCATGCATTTTACTTTAAAATTTATATTTAAAAGTACCAGGGCAACATAAACTAGTAGAATGTTATGTGCATGGAAAAAATAAAGTAAAGAAGTCAACAAATTGTAAGTTGTTATCTATTTAAAATTTTAAACAAGACAGCTTTATTTTATTTATAAAAGTTGTTTTATTTAAACAAAACATTATTGATATTATCGAGTTTGATGGTGGTACTGATTAAGGAAATTCACCACGAGTACCAGTGGTACAGGTTTTGGTGGTACTCGTGGTACTCGTTGAAAACTACCGGTAGCTTTATTATTCTAGCAGTTTTTTTTGTTGTTACTTTTTTTCCCAGGGCTAATAAAAATATACAGTCAATGCAGACTCCACAAGTATATATGATATCAAAATTGTCACTGTTCAAAACATTTTCAATATTGGGTCAGATTTGAGCAATATCCTTTATGAATGCTTCTTAAATATTGTAAAATATGTGACTCGTTCATTATCCACAAATGGCCATACCGACTGGTCTTGAGCATGAGCAACTCTCGTCCAGAGTTACTCCCGCAGCCTTCACTAGGTTGTATGAGCGCCTTGTAGAAGGTCTGCCTACTCTGCGTCTTCTTGTACGCGGTCACCACTCGATTACTTTTTGGGCATCTGCTCTCCGAGCTATTTTCCCTGCCCATTGCCACTTTAGTTTAGCAATTCTTTGGGGTATTGCGGAGACTTTAATTCTTCTGCGGATTCCATAATTTTAATTTGATTACGCAGGGAAAGTCTGAGCAAAACCATTTCTATTACCCTTTCAGTGACCATTTCTCTATTGCGTTTGCACATACTGGCACAATTTTCGTAGACATTCGCCGTTTATGTTGATGCCTAGATCTTTCCAGTTCTTGAAGATATCCTCGAGTGCAGCGTTGAACAATCCCCGCTGCAGTAGAACAGCCTTTGAGCTGTGATCCTATAGTGTAACTTATATAGTGGCGTTTTTTTACAATCAATCGAATCAAAGGCTTTCTTATAGTTCACAAATGATTAGCAAGAGGCAGATTTTACGCTAGTGTTAAATTGGTACTGCATTAGTGAAACTAACTGTAATAATTTTGACGACTTGGCGAAAATACACGATGCAAAATAAATTATTTAATCACTTGGCGAAAATACACTCGATGTATGGAGTTGAAAAGTACTTGGCGAAATGAGTACTTGGCGAATCTACACTAACCCTTCCCGCGTCTGTCCCTATGTATGCTTATATCTTTAAAACTATGCAACGGATTTACATGAGGTTTTTTTTTAACAGATTGAGTGATTCAAGAGGAAGGTTTATAAGTATAATACATGAACAACATAGTAATAGGTTAGGCGGCTCGAAGTTCGCCGGGTCGACAAGTACAAAATAAAACACAAAGAGGTCGAAAATAAATATTGCAGATGAGGGCCGTTATAGTACAGTGGCGGACACGGTCGGCGTAGCACTTCCGGTTTTTCTGTATTGCAAAATAGCTTTTGTACTTTGGTAATACAGTCTAGGGCTGACGAAACCATAGACAAATCTGTTACGGCCTCCTAGTCCGCCACTGTACGCTATTAGGTTTTGTATGGGTTTTGTTTTCGGCCATCCTTCGCGCGTCGCGTCGTCGTCGTCGTGACCATCTCTGTAAATGTGGGAGTAAACAAATAAATTGATTTGACCAAAAATAGTTTTATGAATGGCGTTTTGATTTAACAAGTACTTACTTATCTATCAATGCTAACATAATATCTGGATCTAGAAATATGTAGTGCTTTAGAATTGCTAAATAATATGCGTCTATAATGAACTCTATAGTCTTGCTTGGAATTTTTAAAAGCAAGCAAGCTTTTTTCAAGGTTTTTTTTTTATTGGCTTTAGTATAGTTGAGATAGCGGACGGAACACTTCTAATTTATCCTGAAAATATAAGTTACTAGTACTAGTCAACCCGGCGAACTTCTTACCGCCTAACCTATACCCTAACTTAAGTTCCTCATGTATCATCAATCATCAATACATAGTATAAAACAAAGTCGCTTCCCGCGCTGCCCTCCCGAGACTAAAGTGCAGTATCACCAAAATTGAGATTTCGAGAAAACGTCATTTAAAGTTTTTATTTAATCATTAAAAAAAATTAAGACATGTAATTATAAAAGTTTAAATGTAGAAATAAGGGGTAGTTATCGATGCACAAATTAAAAAAACAACGAAAATGATGTAATAAAAAATAAAGGATTAATTAATTAAAAAAAAATATTAATCGATTTTGGCGCTTTTTACTGCTTCCCCCTTTTTTTATAAATTTTACTGTAAAACTAAGTAAATTGCAGTAAAAAGGCCTGTTACTGCGTTTGATTTCAGTTAACTTTGTGGAAAACTAATTAAATTGCAGTAAAGTTGATATACTACTGCATTTTAACCAGTATCTAATGGAAAAACCATTCATATTTTGAAGGTAGTATGTAATTATATAAATAAAACATTTTAATTTTACAAAAATAACGTAATAGTTTCAATTCAAAATAGGTTTTCATTACTTTTAAAGTAAAATTCTTACAAAAAAAAAAACTAATACCTACTTAAATTATTATTATACCATATTAATTATAAAAAACTTGAATATCACAAAATTCATTAACAAAACAGCTCTTTCTAAGCAACCTTTTAAGGTTTATAACTGATTAGTTTTAAGTTTATATTAGCACTGATTTCACATTGGACTCGAAAATCCGAAATCGATTACATTAGAGCTCCACAATGGTGATTTCGCAACACTGAGCGAAAGCTGCTCGCGCTTTGTTGACACGTTTTCCAAAGTCCATTTTAGTTCCTCCTGTAGGGCTCACTCACCACTCCACCAAAATGGGCAGGTAAACTTTGACACATGCTCCTGCTCTTCTCCCTTTATGTTCAGAGGGTCCTGTTCTGTGTAGTGTAAGCGCATTTCCTTAGTCTTTGGCGTTTTAATACGAAGATGTGAATAGGTAGGTCATCTGAAAAGTCGCATCCTTAAAAGAAACGTCTGAAAGTTATAGTGGATACTTTGCTTGCCCTTTCCGGCGACTACACAATATACTCGTCACTTGTCGTCTAGAACCAGTAAGAATAGCGCTAGTAATAATAAGCAACCCTTCCTTGCTATACTGTTCAGCAACACTTTGGTCAGTATTTTAGTGCAGGCCGAGTGCAAGTTATTGCCTCGCCACGTATAACACCGCGAAATGTCCCTTTATTGCTTCTTTCCAGGCGTTAGCGACTGCTCTTTGTTTCCGAGAATGCTTAACATTATAGTTTAAAAAGTTAAACAATGCAAAGAAACCTGACTCCCTCGGTTTATGATCATAACGGTATCAATATTTAGTCCACTCACGTTATTCAGAAGTGGTGGCGCTGACCCGGTAGGGGTCAGATTGATTTTCCACTATGTGAGTTCTTAAACCATATTAATTTTATGTCATGAATAAACATCACAAATAATTCACCGAGTAGTAAAAATATCCGTTGGCAAATCGGCCGCACACACTATAAATAGTTATAAAAACTGACTAAATGAAAGAACTTGATTCTAATACTTCATAAGTC
Organism: Euspilapteryx auroguttella; assembly: GCA_951802225.1. NCBI lineage: Eukaryota > Metazoa > Arthropoda > Insecta > Lepidoptera > Gracillariidae > Euspilapteryx > Euspilapteryx auroguttella. The sequence continues at coordinate 5,845,845 of OX637666.1, forward strand.
TAGTTACCGATTTAATATTAACGTAAATTAAACTGAATAAAATGCAGTAATTAACCAGGATCCTCTGCGCTTTAGTTAGTTAAGCAAACTTTTCTTATTTAAATTAAACCCAATTAAAATGCAGTTAATCCAATTATACTGCATTTTAGTTGGTGACGGTACCACAAAAAGATAAAGTATTACAAATGCCACTGCAGTATACAGAGATGATACTGCATTTTAATTGGTTATTATCGATAAAAATTAATGTGTAATAGTTTGCAGTATAATTGATTGTATGGAGTTAGTTTTTACTGCACTTTAATTAGTTTTTTAACATGTCTAACTTAATAACGAAACTATGTAAAGTGCTGAAAATTTCAATGTCATACTGCAGTTTACTTGGTTATCCTAAACATATGGGATGCAGTAAAACATTGAACTGCATTTTAGTTGGGATATCATGAAATTTTTACTATTTTTGGCTTTGCAGTAAACTTTAGAAATTAAATAACTTAATTTCTAAATGTTGTACACAAAAATGGATTTTATTAGCAGTAAGAATAAAAATCATATTTTCTGAGTCACAAAAAAAACGAAAATCGAAAAATTGCCTGATACTGCACTTTAGTCTCGGGAGGGCAGCGCGTCTGTCCAGTATACTTAAATCTTTAAAACTACGCAGCGGATTTTGATGCGGTTTTCTGTAATAGATTGTGATTCAAGAGGAAGGTTTATAAGTTTAATACATGCACAAAATACTAATAAGATAGGCGGACTAGTTATTTTTAAAACTTCCTCTTGAATCATTCTATGTATTAAAAAAAATACGTATCAAAGTCCGTTGCAAAGTTTTAAAGATATAAGCATACATAGGGACAAACGCGGGAAGCGACTTTGTTTTATACTATGTACTAATAGTCGACCCGACGAACTTCGTACCACCTTACCTACGACTATGTTGTGCATGTATTATAATATACATAATCTAACTACTAAGGCCTAACCACAGAAAATTAGACCGATAGAAAACCTGGCCTATTAATTTAGATCAGGTCTAACTTTGTTTTTATTAATATTTAATTTAAAAAACACTACATATTGATTTCTCACAAAAATCACGTTGTGGTTGTTTTCGGTTGGATAGGACATTGCAGGCCTGAATCACCTGATTGTCCGAAAAGTAAGATGATTCCGTGCTTCGGAAGGCACGTTAAGCCGTCGGTCCCGGCCGCAGTAGTGGTCGCTGTAGCCGCGGCGACAAGCTGGCCCCTTGTCACGTTGGTAATAAAGCATAAACTCGGCTAAACGTGGGTCTGGCTCTCAAGCCGGTGCCTCTGCCTAACCCTCCGGGGAATAAAAGGCGTGATATTATGTATGTTATGTATGTAAAAAACACAAATCTGTATTGAGTTGCAATTGAATTATAATTACATGAGTAATTTTATATATTATTTTAATGTAAGTAAACACAATTATACTTTAAGTAAAAAAAAACGCTAATTTAAGGTTAATGCGTTAAAAAATCGTGCATCTAATGAATGGGTAAAAAACGAAAGTATCCAAAATTAACGTAGAATTTGTTTCATTGTTGCAAACTCATCACAGTTCTGCCAAGGGCATTTTGGAATGATAAACGAAAATGTAGCCTTCGTCATATCAGCCGAAAGATAATAATAATAATAACACATCACACTCAGAGCCCCTAACTAGGAAAAACCTAGGGCGCCCGAAACACACACAGAGACGAACATCACACCCAGACCGGAAACAAACATCGATATTCATCATATCAATATTCGCCCCGCCCAGGAATCGAACCCGGGTGCTCATGCTTACTCAGTCCACATCACTGCCAACTGAGCTACGGAGCAGTCAAAGACGTCCACTGCTCGACATAGGCCTCCCTCAAAGATCGCCATAACAGCCTGTCTTATGCGACTCTCAGAGAGTGCACTCCCGCAAACTTCTCCAGGTCGTCTGACACACCTTGTGAACTGTCTACCTACTCTGCGTGTTTCGTTGCGCGGTGCCTCCTAAGAGCGATTCGGCCTCACATATACGAAAGTTTGTTATTAATCTATTTGGAAGTTTGTTACAATTCCACGCTTAAACTAATTTTCGTATTACGCGAAAATTTCAGGTTATGATAGAATGATGGAATATATTAATGTTTTTACTGTAAAATTTACATTGTATACCTGTTATTCATAAAAAGTTAAAAAGCATTTTAGTTATTTGACGTATGTCAATTTAGACTGTATTTCACGTATTTAGCATACAACAAACCAGAGAAGAAGACCTCCAGTAAAGCTACTTAAAATGTACTGTATTTTTATGAATAATACGGTAAGGATGAAGTTCGCAAAAAGCGGCCATTATGGCGATCTATGGGGAGGCCTATGTCCAGCAGGTGACGTATTTCGGCTGTGATTATGATTACGATGATGAGTAGTGAGTAAAGTAGCCATGTATCAAAAAAAAATTTTTTTTAAAAGCTTCGAATTAAAATGTTTGGAGCTTTTGCCTTTAAAAAGCTCTAAGTTGCATTAGAACTTGTTCAAGTTCTGTCTCGATAAGTTAACTTCAAGTAGAGCACCGTTCGCTCATCGGTTATTATGTTGTAGTTGATGTAGAGGGAAAGGCACTCTAATGAATTTCTTTTAAACTTTTTGGATGTTAGTAATTTTTTTATTAGTGTTAAAATTAAAATACAAAAAATTTTTTTTTGAAAAAGGTTATTAGCTTTAATTAATGAAAAACATCAAAGTTATGCTAATTTATGGGTTACTTAAATTAAATATTATGTATACAAAAAGGAAATTAGAACTAACAAAACGTCCTATTGAATTGAGGTGGTAGTCTAAGTCACTTCCATATATCTCCGTCTTTTATTAATTTAGGGTATTGAACCAATAAATTATATAAAATCACTTGAGCAAATACAAAAAATTTAGTTTTGAAAATTCCATTGGAAGACCCTTGGAATTCGATGTCATATATTCATATTGATTTATTAATTAAAATTAATATTAAATCTCAAAAATAATATTAATCAATATATATAAAACTCTTCCGTTACTGACTGACTGACTGACTGACTGACAGACAACGCAGAGCCGAAACTACTGGGCGTAGCGGGCTGAAATTTTGCATGTAGGTTCCTTAGGGAGTGTAGGTGAGCACTAAGAAACGATTTCCCGAAATTCCCATGGGAACGGGAATAAAATGCATTTTTGTGTTTATGAGAAACCGCGGGGCAGCCTCTAGTCTTAAATAAAATTCCATATTTACGCAAAAAAAAAAAAAAAACTGTAATAACGCGGTCTTTTAAATAAAATAAAGTAGAGCATACTCCAAGGCAAATTTAACTGTATCGGAGGCAGATGCGCTTCACACACACATTTAACAACTGACACACACTTTCATCAATAAAACGATCTATTGGAGTCTTATTTCTTTAGCAGTAAGGTGGAGAATTGCGTATTTTTGTTCATGCAATTTGGCAGTTGACTTTACATTGTATATGAATAGTCTAATAGGTGCAGTTGGTATAAAAGGTATCGAAAGCGTATATTTTATATCATAAGTTACATCTTCTTTACTTTAGTAAGTTGTGTTAAAAATATAAAAAACGAAAATTATATTTTAATAAAAAAAAAGTTTATCTCTTAGAGAATTAAAAGGCAAAGGTATCAAGACCATTCAGCCTAAAAAAATAAGTTTAAAAAAGTGCTCTATTTTAAAAGTGGTTTAAAAAAAGAATTGGCTTTAAAAGTTTTTCTTTTTCTTTTTTTACAGGAGTTTTAACGGATAGGATCTCAAATTACTTTTTCAAAATGAAGGTAAGTTTTAGAGGAATTATTTAGAATACATTTCATTTCACTTCCTTATTTTACTTCCATCCCGTAGGATTAACGGGATTTAAAGTAGCCTATGTCCTTTCTTAGGCTCTTAGGACCATCAATAATAGTGCTTCCTCAGTTGATGTATACAAATAGAAACATCCTGATGTAGGTAAGTATTAACATCCTGTACGTAGTTATTTTAAAAACTTTTTCAATTGTTTCAGATCTTAATAGTTTGTACAGTATTTGTGATATCAGCCCTCGCTGAACCTCCCGTAGAAAACCGGTAAGTACCTAACCTAATAAGGATTAGGCCCCAGAGCTGTTGGAAAAAGGTCTCCACTCCACAGATCAAATCAAATAATACTTTATTCAATACTAGAGGCTGCCCCGCGGTCATACCCGCGCAGATCTCTCATAACACAAAAATCCCGTGTTTTCCCATTCCCGTGGGAATTTCGGGAAATCCCTTCTTAGTGCTCAACTACACCCTCTAAGCAACCCACGTGCCAAATTTCAGCTGTCTACGCCCAGTAGTTTCGGCTCTGCGTTGTCTGTCAGTCAGTCAGTCAGTCAGTCAGTTAGTCAGTCAGTCAGTCAGTCAGTCAGTTAGTCAGTCAGTCAGTCAGTAACGGAAGAGTTTTATATATATTGATAATTATGATACAAGTTAACACTTACTGAAAGTCAATTAGACTACATATAATCTAAATGCTATTGTAACCTTATTTGGTAACTATTGGACCCGGCGAACTTCGTACCGCCTAACCTGTAACTATTTTGTGCATGTATTATACTTGTAAACCTTCCTCTTGAATCACTCTATCTATTAAAAAAAACCGCATCAAAATCCGTTGCATAGTTTTAAAGATTAAAGCATACATAGGGACAGACGCGTTAAGCGAATTTATTTTATACTATGTATTGAAGTATCCTATACTGCTAGAGGCGAGGTAGTTCAGGGTGCCCACCAATTGGCTCAGGCAAACACATGTGTGCCTTGCCTTACGGCGATGGTCGCCTGAATCATAGCTCCAGTATGCTTTTTTAAATCTATTATATCTTTACTAGAAGCTGCCCCGCGGTTTCACTCGCGCAGATTTTTCATAAACACAAAAATCCAGTTTTTCCCGTTCCCATGAGAATTTCCGGAAATCCTTTCTTAGTGCTCATTACTCCCAAAGGAACCTACATGCAAAATTTCAGCCCGCTACGCCTAGTAGTTTCGGCTCTGCGATGTCTGTCAGTCAGTCAGACAGTAACAAAAGAGTTTTATATATATTGATTGAGAATGCGGTAAGTGTGGAATAAGTCTTTGTCTTTTTCCAGGTACCTCCCGCCGCAGCAGGGCTACAGGACAACGAATCAGGATTCTTTCGCGCCCCCATCACAGACCTACGGAACCCCCAGCTTAGGACTCCAGAAACAAACTGATGCTGTTATCAGGTATTCATTCATTCATTTATTAATTCAATCATATCTGCACGAACATTTATATTAAAAACTAGCTGACCCGGCAAAATTCGTATCGCGCCTTACAATTCTTAAAAAACTTCTCACCCATTTTTCCATATTATCTCACCTTTTAAACCTTCCCTGGACTGGATCTGATCGGCTGTTCTCGAGTTTTAGCGAGACTAACGAACCTTAGATAGTAGAAGTAGATAACATAATATTAACGCATTGTACTAGAGCCCCTACGGTAAAGTTTGTAAGTTTGTATGTAAGGCGGTAATCGTCTAAACTGCTGATCCGATTTTAATGAATACCTACCTAATTATTTAATTGACGTGTTGAGTGTTCCACAGTTTAATTAAAGATAGGGTTCTGTAAGCGACTAAATTGATAAAAAAAAACTCTCTGATATGCTCTGTTTTATGTAAATTCGGTAAAATATATATTTTTGAACAAATTTTAATGCACTACGAAAACATACAAAATTCAAAATTTGTTTCCTTCAGATCCCGTCCATCATCCAACTACTTACCACCAAGGCAATCCCAACGCACTTCTGCACGACGACCGTCTAGCCAATATGGTGCACCCAACGCACCTTCAACGCAATATGGCGCACCCAACGCACCTTCAACGCAATATGGCGCACCCAACGCACCTTTAACGCAGTATGGTGCACCCAACGCACCGTCAATGCAATATGGCGCACCCAACGCACCGTCAACGCAATATGGCGCACCCAACGCACCTTCAACGCAATATGGGGCGCCAAATGTTCCATCTCAGGAGTATGGTGCTCCCAATAAGCAAAACTTTGGCGGACAGCAGTCATACAATACTCCACAACAGGTATTTTAATTTAGTAAATTTATTAAATCAATTTCGATGGTCTTGCGTCGCCTTTCGATTGAGGTTATTTGCTAACTCCTTTCAATTATTTTTCCTTGTGATGATATGTCAAGCCCTTGTCCAACAACTTGTCAAGGCCTTGTCCTCAGCGACAAAAAGCCACCAACATCACGCGGTGTTCCCAGGTTCACCCATCCAATTACTGACCGCGTCGTGGATATGAACATAAAGATCGAAAGATCAAATCAAATAATTTATTTCTTTCAGGTGTTCTTAAAAAATATCAGTCACAACTTGAAACCCTCTAAGATCTCCCCTTGCTTTCCGCCTAAACGGACACCGTAGGGGTTTTAGTGGGTGCGAACCCCACGTAGCCCTAAGGCTCCCCGCGGGGTTGCAGGGAACTCGTTAGGAGTTTCCCCGCCTAAAAAAAGGGTTTTGTGGGATTATCAGGCGAAAAGTAGCATATTGTGTGTTTTTTAAGGCTCTAGCTAGACTATCTGAGTACCAAATTTGATTTTAATTGGTTATGCAACAGACAGACAGACTGAGTAATCGTCGTATTTATGATTGTCCTCAGCAATACTCAGCCCCGTCTGCCCCTTCCCAGCAGTATGGTGCCCCTGAAAGATCTTATCTGCCACCCAACAGTAGATCCGGATATGGCGGTGACGACGAAAACAACGGGGTAAGAAATATAACATTCCAGAAGTTCCCAGAATATTCTTATATTACTTCATCATCATTTCAGCAGAAAGACGCGTACTTCTGGACATAGTCCTCCCCCATAAATCGCCACATAGACCCGTCTTGAGCGACCATTACCCAGCTTTCACCAGGTCGTCTGACCACCTTGTGGAAGTCTGCCTACTCTTCATCTCCCCGCCCGAGACACTGGGTGAATGTCGCTCAAGACCGGTCGCTTTGGCGATCTGTGAGGAAGGCGTCCAGCGGTAATAATAATAATAACGCATCACACTCAGAGCCCCTAACTAGGAAGAACCTGTATCTAGGGTGCCCGAAACATATACAGAGACCGGAAACAAACATCGATATTCATCATAACAATGTTCGCCCCGCCGGGAATCGAGCCCAGGTGCACACGCTTACTCAGTCCACATCACTGCCAACTGAGCTATGGAGCAGTGGACGTCTTTCTGCTGAAAATGATAATGATTATGAGGATGAAAATAAAACACTATCAACTTTTTCGTTCGCTCGTTGCACTGCTGCCTCTTGTGGGCTCAGACGATGAGCTGGTACTTCTGCCTAACTCTCCAGGGAATTAAGGCGTTATATAATGTTATGTATAATTTTTGTTTTTTTCTCAGGAGCCAGCAAACTACAGTTTCGAGTACATGGTGAAGGATGAGGAATCTGGCAACGACTTCGGTCACAAGGAGTCGAGGATGGGCGACCGCGCTGAAGGGGTTTACTATGTTCTGCTGCCCGACGGCAGGAAACAGGTTAATCAACTAATTCCTACTCCATCTTATCATAAATTATCTAGTCAACCCGGCGAACTTCGAACCGCTTATAATATAAAGGATTTTTAAATGGCGGCAGCACGCATGCTTTCTCGCGCATTATTGTATGAGGGAAGAAATAAGAAGAGCCCATACAACACTTTCAAACGTTTTGGAAGCTCTGTAAAAGGATGTAACAGAACTGTACTGAACATTATTGATTCTTTTCAGTTCAGATTGACTGCTCCGTGGCTCAGTTGGCATTGATGTGGACTGAGTAAGCGTGTGCACCTGGGCTCGATTCCCGGGCGGGGCGAATATTGATATGATGAATATCGATGTTTGTTTCCGGTCTGGGTGTAATGTTCGTCTCTGTGTGTGTTTCGGGTACCCTAGATCCTAGGTTTACCCTGACCCTGGTTCATCCTAGTTAGGGGCTCTGAGTGTGACGTGTGTTATCTTATCTAACAGAACAGCAGTAAACATTCGATGACAACGACAGGTCGATAACCATTGCGGCTTTTTTTTTAAGTTTTTTACTATAGCGGTCCTTAAAATCAGCATTGGTTTTTTAAAGCTTTCATTGCATAGTATTTTCATTGTTTTTTTTAGTATATAAGAGCCAAAGCACAGCTAAAGTAGCGCAAACCGCGAAAAAATCTATATCTTCTAAACTATGGCAAATAATGAAAATGTGAAACATTATTCCACTAGATAGTGTAGCCTAGTATTTTTAGGGCACTGTTGTATAGCTTTTAGGTTGGAGACCAAAGAAAGCTACAAAGTGTTAAACCTAAAAGCAATACAACAGTGCCCTAAAAAAACTAGGCTACATTATCTAGAGTCATACTGCGCCACATTTTTGATATTTATCTTAGTTTAGAAAATATAAAAAAAAGCAGGTGGTGCTACTTTAGTTGTGCCAATTAACCCCCTGAAAATACCAAGATAGAGCTTGCTTTTATTATTATTGAGTATTATATGTCAATAATAGTATATAACAATTTACCCATGCAAATAAAGGAACTGAATAGCTTTAATAATTCTTTAAAGGCGCTCCTAATCTCAAAATCATAGTACTCTCTAGCTGAATATTTAGCTGACAAATTTGATTAAAAACGACTGTTTTAGCATAAGGTAGACATATACTTAATTTTAATCTTCTTCTTGTTAATATTTTTATTTTACTGATCTTTGCATGTTATTTTTTAATAATATGTTATCTAGTTGTAAATAAGTTTGCTAAGTCCTTTCAGGATGCATGTACCTTACTAACTTTACATAACATCTGTATTAAATAAAATATTATGTACATGTTTGCAATGAATAAATGAATTGAATTGAATTGAATTGAATTGCTCTACCAAGCTCTATAACAGTTTAAAAAGAGTATTTTTTTTTACAGACCGTCCAATACGAAGCGGACGAGAACGGGTACCGTCCCAAGATCTCGTACGAAGACGTCGGCGCCGGCGCAGGGTACGACAGCAACAGTCAAAGTCTAGATGGCTACCAACAAAACGGATATTAAACGGTTAAAGATACGATTACAGATCTAACTTAATTAGATCGACTCGTAATCGTATTGTTTTTTACGCGAATATAGTGGCGCCACTCTAGAAAAAAAACAAATCATCTAAAGTAAGGCTTTTTATCAAAAAAGGTCTCCCTAGTATTTTTTTATGTTTTTCAAATAATATCAAGGTTTAGACTGTTTTAAGTGCTACTGTTTGTTGCTAAAAGTGGCCACTTTTTTAATAAAATTGTCTTACTTTAGAAGATATGATTTTTTTCTAAGTGGCGTTACTGTTCGCGTAAAAGGACTCTTAACCATTGCCGCTTTAACAGAACCCATTTCTGTTATACGACTAAAAACACAGCAATGGTTTAGAAAATTTATAAAAATACGATTACGAGTCGATCAAATTTAGTTACGAGACGAGACCCCCTGTAAGTTTGTTACCCAACGATTTTTTTTATAGAACTTTTTATTTTTAATATGAATTTGAAGAATTAAGTCAACAATATGAACTTCTTTTTTTTTTAAGCTTTCTACCACTGTTTCTTGTTACCTCTAACACTCTATATACAGGTGTTTCTGACAAGGCGGTAATAAATCAAAGGAGGGATTCTGCTCACCATACCTAACCACTTTCCCAAAGCAACATAGGTCGAAATCTCAAAACAAATATCAGCCGTCCCGTACATTGACCCCGTCAGCCGATCGAACCAATGTATGGAACAGCTGTTTTTTTTTTTTGAGATTTTGACCCATGTTGCTTTGGGAAAGTTGTTAGGTATGGTGAGCAGAATCCCTCCTTTGGTTTATTACCGCCTTGTCAGAAACACCCAGTATATATTTTTTTAATACTTTTTTCTTTATTTCCTTTGTATTTAATTAAATTTAAGAATGTGTATATAAGACGACAACTTTGCTATGTTTTATGGATTCCGAGACATATACTCAGTTACTGGTTAATTGTATATGATACTTACTCATTATATTTTGTAAGTACATACTTACTTAACTGAATAGCTTTATTCTTTAAGCGTATATATAGTATTGATCATAATATATTGTTATAAACCTATATATATATACCTAGTTAGTTTAAGATAAAATGGCCAGTATTTTTGTATATATTTATGCTATAGCTTCTTTATATACTAACCATCTAAACCTTTCTATATAGGTATTTACTCGTTATATATTTAGCCATACATAGTGTAAAATGTAAATATAACCACATGTACCTGCAAAATAAATGATTTTTTATATGAAAATTAAACTATATATTTTAACTAGTCGACCCGGCGAACTTCGTACCGCCTAACCTATTGCTATGTTGCTCATGTATTATACTTATAAACCTTCCTCTTGGATCACTCTATCGATTACAAAAAAACGCATAAAAATCCGTTGGATAGTTTTAAAGATTTAAGCATACATAGGGACAGACGCGGGAAGCGACTTTGTTTTATACTATTTGTATTGATATTGATGATATTCATTAATATCTACTAAACCCAAAACTAGTTAGACCTGTGGTTAGGTTGCCCCGAAACATATTAATCATAATATTATGGTTAAACATATTAAGGTAAATTGGTTGGACACATGACCATCACATGACATTATTTGTTGAAGTATGCCACCACATAATGGAAAGAAATGATTGTATTCTAAACAAAAAAACTAAAAAAAAGGGGTATCGTCCTTTACCTCGATGTCTATACACCCGAGAAAAAAAAAATCTTCTTAACTAAGGCAAATATCAGTAGGTAGCTTTATTTGGTCTTTATAACCTAAAAACTATAAAAAGGTGCCCTAAAAATACTAGGCTACATTATCTAGTGTCATACAGTGCCACATTTTTGCTATTTGCCTTAGTTAAGAAGTTTTTTTTTTCGCGAATGGCGCTAGTATTGCTTTAAACTGACTTACAGCAGGTCTTTATTGGTGCACACTGCTATATTTTAGACAAGAAGTAGTAAGGTGGGTTAAAAAAAGTAAATATAAATGACAGCCAGTGTATTTATTTGTAATTTGTGTATTCGAGTCACTATTTCTATTGAAATCACAGTCTTAATCATAGGTAAGAAGTAAAAAACTTAATGTATTTACTTAATCACAATATTGTAAATTAGTTTTAATTTAAACAGAAGTTATTAATTGGTAATATTTATAGTTGGTATAAAAAAAAACTGCTTGCTTTCCTTATTTTGTTGACAGTAAAAAAAAAAAAATTGGTTAACAAAAAAAAAATTGATTTCACAAAAACAGAAAAAAAACTTAGGATTCTTAGTTGGTACTAAATTCGCAATTTGTTGTTCTCAAACCTTATACAGAAAGTTATATTATATTCAATAAGTAATAATATTTTATCTTGTTTTAAAAATTAAGAAACTGCCTTATTCGGTACCTACATAATAATAATAAAAAAAAAAAAACAAAATGGCGGCGCAGTTGCTTCACAGACAAATGGTGACAAATTTTCACAGAAATATGGAGCTGATAACTCTTTTGTCCGTCGAAGTAAAATAATAAAATAACATAATATTTATGAAATCTCCCATCACTCATCATACTCATAACTTCAATCATATTACAATTGATTACAACATTACAACCAAGTAGTACCTTCATAATAAAACTTTTAATGTCGAAAATCCGGTTTTTTTTTATAGAGCTATAGGTATTTAAATTTCTGGATTTTTTTTTAATTTTTTTTAAAACAGTGGTCAAAAAAACTGGTTATAACCAATTGGTTGTAATTTGTACTATGCTATAGATAGAGGCAGTCTCTATAATAATTTAAATAAAATATAATAAAAACTTAATAATTATTTAGTTATACAGGAACATTTTTTAGCTTAAGTAAGTTTGTTGCCTTGATGGTTTTCCTGTCGATCCCTCTAACCGACCTGAAAATAACAAAAAATAAATATTAACAAACTACATAAATGTGAAGTGAAGTAACTAACTGACATACAAAATACATCCTAAACCTGTTGTTTTTACTACAACTCCTTCCTTAAATTCATTGTATTTCTCTGTTCACAGCGAAATGAAATCGGTTTCAGCTATAAGGCCGGCCTCTTTGTTTCTGTCCTATTCAAAATTTATTGGGTATTATTTTGTATTTTTATGTGTCCTTCGTGGTTCGTTTGTGGGAATGGTGAATGTGACTTTGGAGGTCTGGGTTCGGGGTGAACGTTGTTTGTTCGTTTCCTGGGTCTGGGTGTTTTTTTTGGCTTTGTATACGTGTTTCAGGCACCCTATAAAAATGTTCTACCTAGTTAGGAGCCTTACATAAAAGTAAAAGGGTATTTAACAAAAAAAAAAAAAGTATGGGTAGGTAAGTAATAATAATAAAAAATATAAAAAAACCATTTGAATTCAAAAACTAACAAAAAACTTACCTTCACAGGATAAATGAACGTAGACGCATTCCTTGAGCCAAAACTGTTAGAAGCATGACACCTGAAACCTCCCATGTCGGACCAGCGTAGTCGGGAAATCAGAAGTTCACCGGATCGAAGAATCTGTAAAAAAAAATTATGAGAAAAATTTATTACTAGCGTCATCTAGTGGAGAGAAGTTCAAAACGCCAAACTTGCTGACTAATGTTGTTTTTTGATAGATCCCTAACTTTGTTTGAAAATATTCTATAACCGATGGTTGAAATAAGTTTTCTTATCGGTCCAGTAGTTTTGGAGGCCTTATTCTCTCTTTGAAATAATTTGCATATAGCAGAAAATTTTATTACTGGCGTCATCTAGTGCCGAGAAGACAAGAGCGCCCTAAATTACTAAATGAAAAATGAAGGGCGATTTTACATCAAACTTGATAATACACGATAAAATAATAATTAAATTATTAAAATTTTAGCGAATTTTATAAAATAATAGACAACAAAGAACTAACTAATCTACTTATCATAATTTTAAATTATCAAAACCCACTACCGCCATCTATTGTCAAGTAGCGTACCTTCATCCTTGAGTCGTTCCGTATCTCATCGCCGTTGTTGTCGAACCACGTCACTAGAGGGCGAGGGTGGCCTTTGGTTTTGCACGGAAGTACCACATTGGCTCCAATGAAATCCATGTAAACTTTGTATGAAGCCACTATTCGAGGCTCTAACGGTAGCAGCTTATATCGTTCTGAGAGATGCCTTGTTGAACCTGTCAAAAAAAGGAGATACAACTTATTTTATGTACTTTGGAACTTTTTAGTTTAGCTACTCCCCGCCAGAGGCGCAGGAACGTATGTAACGTAACCAAAGTCCTCATTTTACGGCTGATTTTCGTTTCGTGTCTTGACTTGGGGAAAGTTGATAGGTATGATGAGCTGAATGGCTCAATTGATTTATTACCACTTTCTCAGAAACACTCAGTGTAACAGAAAACTAAACCAAGTTAAAGAAGGTAAATTCCGAATTCATCCCAATCTACAGCAATGTAAAATGGAAATGGAATTAATTAATCTTAATTTAATGATCTACTTTACTAACATAAGCCTAGCCCACATGTGGCAAAGCGTGGCGAAAATAACGAAAAGGTGATCATTCTTACTGTGGCATAGGGTTTAAAATTAATTTCCCGTGATCAGGAACATAAAAGGATTGCTCCTCAACCTTGTTTCATAAAATTGTGGAATTTTAATTGAATGAATTAAATTTTTGGGAATTTGTTCCCTTACCACGGGTTCGCTATTATTTCGCAAGTATTTTTTCATGTTTAAAACTTTTTATAGTTTTGCTGCTTTCCGCCAGGGGCGCTGCTTTGATGTTCATACAAAAATTAAAGCGTAACGCGCGTTTGCGTCAAACCTAATGTACAGTGGCGGACACGATCGGCTTAACACTTCCGGTTTTTCTGTATTGCAAAATAGCTCTTGTTCTTTGGTAATACAGTCTAGGGCTGACGAAACCATAGACAAATCTGTTACGGCCTCCTAGTCCGTGACTGTACATAGGGGTATCTTTGGCACGCCTAGCTAGATATGCGCGGGGCCTTAGCTAAGTTATATATAAATAAGTCAATAAACGGAAATAACATTTAAGCTAACAAGCGTGCCTTTTAAATAGGGATAAGAAATTCGTGGAACTAAGAGGTCGATGTCCCATTTTCACAAATACCTATTCATATTGAAAAGCAATTCTTAGAAAATAATATAATTTTATCTTACAAGGTTTAATATATATTTTGCCTTCATTAATGAGATATTTTAGGCTATTTTAAGAAAAAAAGATGGCGGAAACAAGATGGCGGCAAATTGCTTCACAGACAAATGGATATTCACAATCACTCGTGCGAATAATAACGCATCCCACTCAGAGCCCGTAACAAGGTATGCTTAGTATGGATTTGTTAGCTAGTTTGGGGGCGCCTCCAGGCGATCATTGTCGTAAGGCAAGGCAAACATTTGTTTGCCTGAGCCGCTTGGTGGGCACTGCTGTACTACCTCGCCTCTCGCAGTATAGGATACTTTACCAAATAAGGTATCAATAGCGATTAGATAGTCTAATTGACTTTCAATTTAAGTGATATCTAGTATCCTATATTGAATAAATAATTTTTGACTTTGACTTTTTGAGTTTTTTATGTACTTACCTTAGAGTTTTTTTTTATTAGTAGTGTTCAAAAATACTAAGCAAGATTATCTAGCGTCATACTGTGCCACATTTTTGATATTAGTTTAAAAGTTTTAATTCGCTAGGGCACTTCTGTACAGCTTTTAGGTTGAAGACCAACGAAAGCTACAAAGTGTTACTAAAAGTGGCCACTTTTGGCAACAATCTATGTTTTTTTTTGTTTTTTTTACTTAGGACTACTTTGCTGTGCTCAAAAAATACTAGGCTACATTATCTAGTGTCATACAGTGCCAGATTTTTGATATTCGCCTTAGTTTAAAAGATATTAAATTTTTTCGCGAATGGCGCTAGCATCGCTGTAAACTGGCTCTTAAGTGAAAATAAAATTACGCTACAAGACATGGAGTAGAAAAACTTACCAATATTATAAACAGTGGTGCTAAAAGACTCGGTCCTCCGTCCAGCTGTGACGAGGCAGGTGTAGACGTCACTGTCACTCTCCGAGGGTCGGCTGATGATGAGAGTCGACCGGATTTGGCCGAGAGAGGTCGCGCTTGAGTCTATCACTTCGTTTGATTCTTGGTCGGACTGTGGAAATTTGAAATCAATTCATTTTATTGAATTTATTGGACTTCATTCAGCGACAAGGTGGACACTGTTGGACTGAAACCTTTCCCAAATATCGTCACAAGGAAAAACAGCTACTGATTGTTGCCAAAAACGGCCACTTTTGGCAACAATCAGTAGCTTTCTTTGATCTTTAACCTAAAAGCTATACCCTTGTGCCCTAAAAATACTAGGCTGCATAGTGGAATACTGTTTCACATTTTTGATATTTGCCTTAGTTTAGAAGATATTTATTTTTTTCTCGAGTGGCGCTAGCATCGCTGTAAACTGACTTTTAACGGGGAGGGTTTGCCATATACGCTACGCTTGGCAGGTTTTCTCTGGTCTTTACTTTAATCTAAAAGCTATAAAACAGTGCCCTAAAAATACTAGGCTGCATCATCTAGTGGAATAGGTACTGTTTCACATTTTTTATTGCCTTATTTTAGAAGATATACATTTTTATCGCGGGTGGTGCTACTTTAGCTGTGCTTTAAAAACATGGTTTCAAAATTGTCCTTAAGGCTACGAACGCACAGGCGGTTTTATTTCCGCGCGGTGTCAAAGTTTGTTATTTAATTTTCAACCTTATTCATAGGCCCCGAACGCACAAGCGTTTTTTACGGTTTTTTATCCGCTGGTGCGCTTCCATAGGATTCAGTATGTTACATAAAATCCGCGCGGCAAAAAACCGCCTGTGCGTTCGTAGCCTTAAGTGCTAATTTCCAAGCTTACCTCAAGTATAGGCAGATTGTTTCGAAGCCACTGTACAGAGGGCGCTGGTGAGCCGGTGGCGTCGCATCGCAGTTCTAGAGTGCGGCCGGCGATGTGACGCGCGGTCGCCGCGGCGTGACGCGTTATGTGTAACGACTTCTTTATGCCTTGCTTTGGTGTTTGTGCTGTAAAAAACAGTAAATACGTAGGTATTTAAAGGCCCAGATATTAAGGCTTGGTGGTTCAAAAATTTGTGTTTTTGAGATTTTTTTAAACAATCTGAGACATACAAAATTGATGTCTTCATTCTGAAAAAAATATATGTGTTAGTTAAGGATCTAATCTAGTCATCATACTAAAGGGAAATAGGATCTAATTAATTTTAGTTGATAGAAAAAAATCTCAAAGTTACCCCTTTTTGTTCCGTTTTTTCCATTTTATTTTTAAACCGCTGATTGTTTTTATTTGATTTTTGGAATGAAAATTGCTGACCTTAAATTTTAGACATACTACTATAGTAAGAATTTTTAAGTTTAACGAAAAGACAAAAAACCAGCAAAAACTAAAAAAAAACATCGTTTTCGCGCGGTCCGATGCCATGCCGCGCCGCTCCCTACCCCGTCAGTACCCTTGTGGCCACGGCCGAGGCCGGTTCTGTGTCAAATTTTTGTTTTCGCGCTCTCGTATTTCGTTTTATTTTTATTCAAATGTAAACAAAATTTGACAACAGATGTCAAAACAATGAACCATAACATCTGATTAGGATCTGTATGGAGCTGAAAGAAACCAATTTTGATACCGATATTACATTTATAAAACCGTCGCATTACAAACTTACCTTTTTTATTCCCACAAATAAAACTTAAATCATAGGTTACTTATTATATAGTTATATCATATCTTTGTTAGTTCTGTGGCGCCGATAACACAATATTAATATTACATTAGCACAATATTACGTGGTATACTTACTCAAATTACTTTAAGAAGGCAGTAATTTATGTCTTAATAGAAAATGTTTCCTTTTTATTTAACGCTTTTCGGTTTTTTCGGCTGTTTAATTTTTTGATGAAAAGATTTTATTTTTTGCTTTTCAGTTTAATTTTAAGGAATTCCCCCCCCCCCTCACTTCAAGGTTCACCTTCACCTCAAATCACCCTCCAAACGCTGGTCTCACACCCCTGAAGGTGGTCAGACGACCTGGTAAAGGTTGCGGCCTATGTCCAGCAGTGGACGCTATCGTGTGAGATCGGCTGCTTAAAATCAAAACCTAGTAACTCGTTTTAACAAAAATATTCAGGAGAGCCAAAAAACGGGTCGACCACTTTAATTCGTTGCCCCGAAGAAACCAGACGCAATAGCGATTTCGGTGTTTGACCAAAAGTTTGACTATATTGTTGACTATAGTCACACTTAAATCGATCCCACTATTTTTTTTTTTTAATTTACCCAAATATGACAATGAAAACAATTTCAAAACATAGTATTTCACACTTAGTTAATTAACTAAGTGTGAAATACTATGTTTTGAAATACAATCTCTGAGTTAATTCTCTACTTTTTAAAGCAATTTATATTTTTAGTTGTACGTTTCGAATGAAAAATGTTATTTTTTGAAGTGCATTCATTTAAAAGTTATACAAATGATTTATTTGTGGCAGAATTAAGTTTTGTTTACTATTTGGTTACGACTCGTGGTTAATTCAGCCAAATTTGTATACTGTTTTTGTAACTTACTAAATTCCATCAAAATTTGATTGATTTTATAATCGGCGCCAAATTCAAAACATAGTAAGTCAGCTTTCAAATTCATAACCTAGTAAGTCGGTTGAGTTGCTAGGTTTTTTTATTTGTAATCCGACATGCGCTATGTTAAGAATATGTACTTCATGGAAATTTCAATAACTTTTCCAAATTGGGTAGACTTAAATTAAATTTTATTTTTAAAATTACGTTAGAAACTGGGTGTTTTAAGGTTCATATCAAATCTATACCGCCTAGTAAGTCGAAAAATGACAAAAATGGTTTTTTTTGCAAAAACACCAGTTACTAGGTTTTGAATTTGGGCAGCCGAGATGATGATGATGATTATTATTATATTAGTCGGCGAGGCGCTTCTCCAGAAGTCCCCCAGAGTCCTCCAGAAGAAGGCAGGTAGTCGCCACTTACAATGGAACTGGTGGGGCGAGTGTTGAAAATTTTGCGGTTTTTGTAATCCAATCGTCGTAGGTCGCCAATTTAGAGAACTCCTATGTCCGCCCGCCTGCAGTAGAAATAACTCCAGAGGTTGAAGAAGGGATGATATATTTACACATGGTTAGGTACACTATTTACAAGAAAATGAATGCATGTTAATGTGTACAGCGGCTGAGATGTACTGCCTAGCGCACGCAGGGCGTTGCGCGAGGCGTCGTGCGGGGCGTGCTGCGCCCAAATCAAATGTATAGCAATAGTATGAGACCGTTTACGGAGACGCGCATAGGCCTATGTTCGATATCGTATAAGGAAACGCGTCGGCTCCCGCGGCGGCGCCCGCGGCGGCGGCGACCGTGGTGGCGCCTGCGTCGGAACCCACACGACATCCCGCACAACACGCCGCGTCTTCGTAAAGGAGGCCTTAGGGTGTGATTTTAGTTCCAAATAAAAAAAGTTATCAACTCAAACTATATCGTTATTTGTTTTAAATTAAAACAACCAGTAATGTTTTATTTATATTGAGAAAACACTACAAAAAGGGTTTACTTTGATATTTATTTCTACAGAGTGAAATTCATTACATCTTGTTACTTTTTAATAACTTGTCTAAACTAAATCCTACATCTATATTTTTCAGAATTAAGAAATCTGTTTTATATTTCTCAGATGGTTTAAAAAAAACTCGTTATTACAAATACCTTACCTAAACGCAAATTCTTGTGCGCTGAAACGAAAATCGGAAAGAAAAATTGTGCGGTAGGTATAAACATCTCGATTTAACTTCGGCTTGTATGAAAAGTAATAAAATTTAAAACTGCCGCGACATTTCGCATTTCGACGCGCGCATGTCACAGCTGCGAGGGTGGGGGACCCTCATACCTAATTAGGTAAGAAGCTTCAAAGTACAGGCCGTTAAGATACAGCGATGCTAGCGTTATTAGCGAAAAAATTTAGTATCTTCTAAACTAAGGCTAATATCAAATGTGGCACAGTATGACACTAGATAATGTAGCCTAGTATTTTTAGAGTACTGTTGTATAGCTTTTTGATTAGAGACCAAATAAAGCTACAAATGCTTGCTAAAAAAGGCCTGTTTTGGCCACAATCTGTGTTTAATTTTGTTCTTTTAAGTTAGGACTACTTTACTGTGCTCAAAAAATACTAAGCAAGATTATCTAGTGTCTTACTGTGACGATTTGCCCTTAGTTTAGAAGATATATGTTTTTTTTTGAGAATGGCGCTAGCATCGCTGTAAACTGGCTCTTTTCAGGCAACCGGAGCTGGAACGGTTTCTATACTTAAATGCAAACGCTCGGCCAAACTCATACTTTTTAAAAAAAAATATCTTTTACTAGTCGACCCGGCAAACTTTGTACCGCCTAACCTTTAACTTTCTTGTGCACATATTATACTTATAGACCTTCCTCTTGAATCACTCTATCTATTAAAAAAAACCGCAATAAAATCCGTTGCATAGTTTGAAAGATATAAGCATACATAGGGACAGACACGGAAAGTGACTTTGTATTGATTTTCTTTTCTCACTAAGTAATTTTTCACATTTTTCCCAAAACAACAAAGATTATTTTGCGGGGAAGCTTACGCGCTAATTAAATTTATTAATTTACGAGCTTTCCTGGCTTACTTCGTTACGCCATAGAATATAAGATACTACAAAAGACTTGGCTCTATAGACTTTGTTCTTTTGCTGCCCAATATGGGTGAATAAAAAAACAAACAACAACAACAAACCTCCTGTCAAAATATGTAAACAACGGAAAAAATATTGCACCTTGGGTTATATTATTTGAGTTTAGGTAAGGATCCCTAATTTTTTTGAAAATCTAATATAGCCTATGACACTCGGGGTTATTGTTGCTTCCTACCAGTGAAAGAATTTTTCAAATCGGTTCAGTATTTCCGGAGCCTATTCGTTACAAACAAACAAACAAACAAATCTTACCTCTTTATAATATTGGTATAGATAAAGAAAAACTTACTTATCTATGAATTAATGTAATAAATGCTGAGTTTAGTTGCAAGGTTAGAAAGTGTAGGCTAGATAAAATATTTGATCTTAAACAAATCTTAAGTTTCAAGAAAGTGTTCTTTTTAAAGTATTGTTTCTACTTTTTATATAAGGCATTTGAACCATTTTAACCTCCTTTGACATCTCACTGGTACTAGATATTCTTTAGTTCTTCTACCTAGGTAGGCACCGTCTCTTCCGAACAGTTTGGTCCAATAAATCAGTGTGTTAAAAAAAAAACTGAAAAACATGTGTAAATAACTTACTTTCCGTTTCCGTAGACTCGACATCAAGGTGGTTGGTCATCATTTTCAAATTACGATTGACGTTGGCTGCCAGTATCGGCGACGCTAGCGCCGCAGCGGCGAGTAGCAGAACCAAATTCATTTTTTTTTATTAAATAATAGGCGGTTTGTTTGATAATACTGGAGATTCCTTTGTTGATTTCTGTAACAATAGAAAATTTGTATTATATATTAAAAAAATATATAAGGATACCGACACTAGTATTGCATTTTGGCGCCATCTTTATTCACACGCCCCTTTATGTGCCCCTTTTCACGTTGGTAATAAAGCATAAACTCGGCTAAACGTGGATCCGGCTCTTGAGCTGGTGCCTCTGCCTAACCCTTCGGGGAATAAAAGGCGTGAGATTATGTTATGTTATGTTCTTTATTTCGCACTTAGATTTTTTATTTTTTAACCAGGAAAAGATTATTCTACCTATCAACTTCTTCTATCTACTAAAAATGAATCGTGGTTAGCTAAGTCTCGCTAAAACTCTAGGCAGGGCCGATTTAGCTAATTTTGCTTTTGAAAAGTTCGTCCGGGGAAAATATGGAAGAATTGGGAGGAAGTTAGTAAAAAACAACAATTTTATTTTTCTTTATAAAATTGTAAGGCGCGATATAAAGTTCGCCGGGACATCATGTCACCACAAGATAAGGTCAAAATACAATAATCTCTTTTATATCACAAGTGGCGTTAAAGGCCTTAAATTGTTCCAATTTTGATAAAAAAAAAATATTATAAAATAAAGTTTTCTAGAATGTGCCACGGACTGTGCGTTTATTATTAACTAGTCGACCCGGCGAACTTCGCACCGCCTAACCCATTACTATTTTGTGCATGTATTAAACTTATAAACCTTCCTCTTGAATCACTTTATATATAAAAAAAAAAACCGTATCAAAATCGGTTGACACGGAAAGCGACTTTATTTTATACTATGTATTGAATTAAGGCGTTAATAAACAAGTATATGTATGTACACGTGACTTATACAAGTATTATTTTAAATCGTTCAAAAATAGCGCAATGGAAACTTTCAGCAAACTTTAATGATCTAATGCGTACCCGCAAACGATAGTATTCTTGTGGAGGTTCCCAGGGTCCTTCCCAATATCCCCGAGACGCCCACCGGGGGTTTTAGTGGGTGCGAGCCCCACATACCCCGAGCGACGGGAAGTGCGTTCGGAATTACCCCAGTTAACAGAAAAAAGAGGAAAGGAATCTTTAAAAAAAACTTCTATTCTTAAAACCACCTTATGATTCTCTGTGATTCTCCGAAAACGGCCCAAAGTTGTGAGTCAGAGCTTTTAAAAGTTCTGTGATAAGTTTTGTAAGTTCCGAGAACTTTTTCAAAAGCTGTTGCTAGGTGAGCTTTGACGGTCAATGTATAAGGAAGGAAGCTTTAAGAATTCTTTAGGTAGTAAAGTTTAAGACACCCTTTTTTGGCAATAATCAAAATTAAAGCACAATAAATAAATAATTAGGTTAGGTTAGGTAAAATAATTTTGTTCCTATATACACGCATTTTTTAATTTACATTAAAAGTTTTAAAACTAATAAATTCAGGTATTGTTTAACAATTTTAACCGCACGTCGATAATCGGTGAGAAAATGTGAAAATAATTAGGTATAGGCATATTTCACGCGAAGCTAGTAGAAAATAAAATTAAAAGAAAAAACCTCAAAAAAAGTTTTAAAGCAAAAGAAAACCAACCTTCAATCCTCCAGTCGAAAAACGAAACGTAACAATCGAAAAAAACACAAAACCAGCCAGCACCGAAAATCGAAAAAGAAAATCACTAAAGAAAAAAACTCTATTCTTTTTTTTAATTATGTACTTCGAAAATTCCCGCGTAACATCCCGTTCTATGGTTGCGGTTGAAATGGCCGCCTCCCGTCTTAGCACGGACTTTATAGGAGAGGTAAGGTTTTGAAATTTAAATTAGAATCGACACGCAGTATATTCAGGCTCACCATTTCAGGCTGAAATCATGCGAACATTGATGCGGTTTCATTTAGATATCTGTAGAATGAATCGGTTTTTAAGGGCGTGGCGATGATTTCGTCTTTTTGGAGTAGAAGTAGGAAAAGCGGACGGTAATCAGGCTTGACTATCTTACCTATAGACTATTGTTCTCTCATTCGCTTGCTTGGAGCCACATGGAAAGCCCCCCTGAACTATCTCGCCTCTTGCAGTTGAACCTACCTACAATGATTTTATTTAAGGTATTCTAGTTTAAACTTGACTTTCGAAAAGAGTATTTTTAATTATTACAAGTTGTGCCCCGCAGTTAAAAGTAGCTTATGTGATAATCCAAGGTGTCAGCTATATCCATGCGAAATTTCATTGAAATCGCTCCAGCCGTTAAGAAGTGAAAAAGTTTGTAACAAACATACACAAAAATTTCCCCTTTAATAATGTGATGAATCGATGATTTATTTATCATCCGAAATACCTACAATACAAAGTATTAAGACACAAAAGTACATAATTAAATTTATGGTGTATACAAATTGAATTGCATTAAATGGGCGGCCTTATCGCTAGAAGCTACTTCTTCCAGGCGACCCACTTTAATTTTCTTTTTTTTATGGAATACTAGCGAGCGACCCGACAATCGCGAAAAATAATTTTTCACAGTATTTTTAGGGTATCTACTTACCATTATTTACACCCGCCGGGAATGGAACCTAAACATCTGGCGTCACGGTCTGCCTGCGCAAGTAAGGAAGTCAAAAATGTGTCATTTTTTTTATCTAAACGACATCTATCAGTATATTCAACAAACTAACGATTTTAACTATTAATAAAATTACAATTGTAATTAAAAATGTTATCTTATCAACATAAATATTTAAGTTTTCTAGATATACCTACTTTTTCAAACCATTACACATACTTACATACTTTATTTATATTATAGATTCATAACTTTTAGGGACGATCACATTATACTTTGACATTTTTGTAATTTTATTAATATAATCTTGAATTTGATAAGTGACATAAATGAACTTATCTAATCGAATCATTGAAACCTCGGTGGTGCAGTTGGCAGTGATGTCGACTATGATTTCAGACGTCCGTGTTAAATTCCCGGCGGGGGCGCCATTCTTTTGATAGATATCGATGTTTGTTTCCTCGGTATTGGTATTTTTGAATGTCTTTCAAAGTCAATTCAAAGTCAAATATGATTTATTCAATATAGGATACAAGAATCACTTATTGAAAATCAATTAGACTAATCTAATTGGTATTGATACCTTATTTGGTAAAGTATCCTTTACTGCGAGAGGCGCGGAAGTTCAGGGAGCCCACCAATTGGCTTAGGCAAACAGTTTGCCTTGCCTTACGACAATGGTCGCCTGGAGACGCCCCCAAACGAGCCCTCCTCTGTCAAATGATTCTACTTTTTCCAGCTTTTATTTCTCTGTTTTTTTATTTCTTTGTTTCAGGCACCCTCGTTTACAGTTTCTGTCTGAAGCGTTCCGAGTTTTTGTTGATTATTTATCAAACTTTTTTCGTGTCTCTATCGTTAGCAAGGCGATTTATGGGGTGGGGGCAGCCCATATCCAGCAGTGGACGTCTTTCGGGTGAGATGAAAATAATTAATGTCGATTTACATTAATTTTTTTAGGTCGAAAGTTTTGATCATTTTTCTAGGCGCTTCTGATTCATAATTGCCTAACTAATTAAAATCCTATCAATTTTTCTATTGACCGAAATACCTATAAACATTAGATAGCCCATCAACCTAACCGTTTTGGTAATAAAATAGTCCTAATGTTGTAAGCATTTAGATTGTGATTATTGGATAGCTTTGATTGCTGCCTGAAGTCCTTCATATGTACAGTGGCGGTCTAGGAGGCCGTAACAGATTTGTCTATGGTTTCGTCAGCCCTAGACTGTATTTCGAAAGAACAAGAGCTATTTTGCAATACAGAAAAACCGGAAGTGTTACGGCGGCCTAGACCGCTACTGTACATATTATGTAGGCACTTCATATACAGTGTGTCCGGGGAAGTTAAAACATAAATTTAAGGGTGTATTCTATGATCAAATATATCGATGAAAACACCCCATATTGGGAGTCGCAGCCTCACCCCAACCTCAGTACCCCGGACACCCTGTATAATGCATGTACATATTTTCTTTTACTATAATAAAATTATGGCGGAATTTTACAAGAAAATAGAATAAGGCCTTATAACGAAGGCACTAGTATTGTTAATTTTGGTGACACCGGATGTAGGGGAAGGACACCGGATATCGATCATCAAAGATTTCCGGGGTCCTTCCCAAAAATCACCGAGACGGCTACCGGGCGGTTTTAGGGGATGCGAGCCCCACATACCCCCGTTGCTCCCCCGAGCGGCGGGAAATTTGTTGGAAAAATTACTTAGTTATTTAAAAAAAAAAATGAGGAAATAAACTCCATCTACATCTTTGCGCAAAAGTCTAGGAAATAATAATTTAATCATAAAAGCGGGTAGTTACCTTGCGCTATAAAAAGGGACGGGAAAAATATAGTTTTATTGTTTATGTATATATCACCGTAAAAAAGCACATCCGTTAGGTTATTAAAACTAACTTACGTCAGTTTATAAACCAACGTAGGTTAGGTTGTTTATAAATCTACAACAGAAAATTTATAAATTTACGAAAAGTATTATTTTCCGGTAACATTAAACATAGTTTATTTTATTGTAAAGTTTAACCCTCTTATTCATAAAAAGTTAAAGGGCATTTTAGTTATTTGACGTATGTCAATTTAGACTGGATGTCACGTATTTACCATACAACAAACCAGAGAAGTAGACCTCCAGTAACTCTACTTAAAATCTACTTTATCTTTATGAATAAGACGGTAAATCTATACCAATATTATAAAGAGGAAAGATTTGTTTGTTTGTTTGTTTGTTTGTTTGTAACGAATAGGCTCTGGAAATACTGAACCGATTTGAAAAATTCTTTCACTGGTAGGAAGCTCCATTAACCCCGACTGTCATAGGCTATATTAGATTTTCAAAAAAATTAGGGATCCTTACCTAAACTCAAATAATATAACCCAAGGTGCAATATTTTTTCCGTTGTTTACATATTTTGACAGGTGGTTTGTTGTTGTTGTTTGTTTTTTATTCGGCCATTCTGGGCAGACAAAAGAACATAGTCTATAGAGCCAAGTCTTTTGTAGTATCTTATATTCTATGGCGTAACGAAGTAAGCCGGGAAAGCTCGTATTAAATATAAGTAATAGCCGACAATTTATCTTGGTTTCATTTTAAATTTCAGCAGCATCCCAGATGGTCAACACATTGAAGATGATTGAATAAATGATTGAGTCAGTAAGTCACTCAGTCAAAAGAATTTATAAATTTTCTAGTGAAAAATGTTGCGACTATTTCACGGGCCTCAATATAAACGAACAAGCGAATATTATAGTCGCCCCAGAATGGCATAAAATTTCAAAATGGCAGCCATCTAATCGATTCGCATTTTAAATTTTTGAATTTCGATCGTGTTCTGTTTACGAAGTTGGATTAGTTTTAGTTGCATGGATTGGGACTTCGTATATATTTCTACTAGATGCTGCCCCGCGGTTTTTCCCGCGCATATTTCTCATAAACACAAAAATCCCGTTTTTCCCGTTCCCGTGGGAATTTCGTGAAATCCCTTCTTAGTGCTCACCTACACTCCCCAAGGAACCCACGTGCCAATTTTCAACTTTCTACGCCCAGTAGTTTCGGCTTTGCGTTGTCTGTCAGTCAGTCAGTCAGTCAGTCAGTCAGTAACGGAAGAGTTTTATATATTATCAAAATACTTAAAAACTGACGGTTATGTTAAACCCCGTAAAAGTGCTAAGTTTACAGCAGAAAATGTAATATGGTCGTGAAGTTTATTTTCCGCAGGAAATTATCCATACTTCCATACTAATATTATAAATGCGAAAGTAACTCTGTCTGTCTGTCTCTTGCTAACTGGCTGTAACTACTGAAACGATTTCAATTAAATTTGGTATATAGATAGTTTAGAGCCTGAGAAAAGACAGGCTTCTTTTTACCCCGAAATTCCCACAGGAAAATTGGGAATTTGATGTTTCATGGGAAAATGCGCTGGGTAAGCCTAGGGTCGCCCACTATAGTTTAATATAAATTGATTAGCTATTTTTTCATTATATAGTTTATTAAAAACGGCCGTTAAAGTATTACCCTGTTATTCATAAAAAGTTAAAGAGCATTTTAGTTATTTGACGTATGTCAATTTAGACTGGATGTCACGTATTTACCATACAACACATCAGAGAAGTAGACCTCCAGCAAAGCTACTTAAAATGAACAGTAACTTTATGAATAACACGGTTAAAGTCTACGAACTACTGTAAATGCTAATCAACATTACCAAAGTAAAAATTATACATTTACTAGTCGACCCGGCGAACTTCGTACCGCCTTACCTATTACAGCATTGTGCATGTATTATACTTTTAAACCTTTCTCTTGAAGCACAGTATCAATTAAAAATAACCACATCAAAATGCGTTGCATAATTTTAAAGATTTAAGCATACATAGGGACAGACGCGGGAAGCGACTTTATTTTATACTATGTACTAGAGGCTGCCCCGCGGTTTTTCCCGCGCAGATTTCTCATAAACACAAAATTCCCGTTTGTTCCCGTTCCCGTGGGAATTTCGGGAAATCCCTTCTTAGTGCTCACCTACACTCCCTAAGGAACCTACATGCAAAATTTCAGCCCGCTACGCCCAGTAGTTTCGGCTCTGCGTTGTCTGTCAGTCAGTCAGTCAGTCAGTCAGTAACGGAAGAGTTTTATATATATTGATTGATGACAAAGGCTCAATCTAAAATATTTTTAGATCTTGTTTTCGAAGGAAATGGTAACACGTTGAATAATGCAGTTCAATGTTCCAAGGAAAATCTGGCAAGCAGAATTCAGTCTAGTTTATAAATTTACATTCTCTATTGTATATCAATTAAAGATCTAAGTATATACTAGGCATTATTGTACTGCCAGCCAGCTATTCGCCATGTGCCACCCCGTATGGGAGTCGAAAAAGGCGACAGGCGAAGGACGGGCAGCAACGCCCGTCCCAGATAAAATCTCTTAAAGGGCCTCTACGAGTTGGATTCGTTCCCTCGCACGCCCCTCATGAGCGAACTTGGTGCGATACTTATAATTTTATGAATTATTTAATATATTGATAATAATTTAATAATATTTAATATAAGTATATATTTTTTTTAATATTTTTTTATTTTAATATTTAATATTTATTCATTTCAAACAAACAAACAAAAGCATTAACAGAGGTCTTTAAACAAAAACAACTAAAACTACACTAATTAATATGTTCTTAAACCATGGCCGAAATCAAAAATATGCGTCTTTGACTCCCTAGATAATCTTGCTTAGAATTTTTAAGGCCCTGTTTTAGAATATATTAATTATTTACCTATCGAAATGGCTCTAGTTTCGCACCGTTTGAGCCCTTAAAAGACCGGGCTCTATCCTGTGAAATCCAATTCAAGAGATATTAATAATAATATCATAAATAAAATATTATGCTTTTCGTGAGTTATACCAAGTTTATTCCAAAAATTTTATCAGTAGAAAAGAAAGAAGCAAAATAGATTGAGAATACAAAAATCGTTATTTTTTTCTTTTGTAAATATAAATCTTTTGTTTTTTTTACGTCTAGTTTTTTTTTTCTCGATACCTACCATTGTTACGTTGTTTTTCTTTTCCTGAATTAAATCAATCGATCGTATTTATACTAAATCTAGTTTTTTTTTTTAAATAAGTAATGTTTGGCACGAGGAGATTTGACTGAAAATGATGTAAATTTCTTGTCTGTTTTTATATGTTTTTCTGAAGAAACATAATTTCATTTACAACTTATATGTAGGTATCAACGTCGTTGTGTTTTTCGAACACAACACTAAATTACAATAAATTGTCAATGCGTTTTTTTTTAAAGCTAGTGTAGGAACTGTTCTAGTATATTTTGGTAGTATTTGCTATGCAGTCTATGCAAAAAAAGAAAAAAATAGAAAAATTATATAAAACAGGTAATGTACAAAAAAAACTTCCTGATTAAAAAAAAAAATACATGTTTTAATTAAAATTAATATTTTTACGGTACAACGATCTCTTTTACGTCTTAGTTTCGGAATGAAGGTGCAGTTTCACTAGCTAAAATGATATTATTAAACCCTTATCATCTTTAATGCCTAAGCCCGTAATATCCATCTCGGTTTAAATTTAACCGTTGCATCTGTCACTTTCTTTCTAATATAAACAATAAGAGACAGTTGCAGTTTAAACTTCCAAAACAGTTTAAACTGAGATGTAGGTATATTACGGGCATTAGAATAACAATTTGACCTCCTGTCGTTTTTGACAATGGCGACCATCGATTATGACGATATGGTCATGTATCGCGTTATGCAGATTATAGTGAAAAAGCAGTGGAAGCCCCCCACTGACCCCCCCCCCCCCCAAATTGTTTTTTATTTAGAAGGAAGTGAATAAAAATAACTTATGCCTATTGCACAAGTGGCGCCCTTATGCGCTTGCACTTTCTTGCCAAGCTGTCGAAGATTTTTGTTTCGCGATATTGGTGCAAGAATTGGTGAAATAGGGCTCTTATAGTCTAAAAAAAAATTAGCAGACCAAACTTTTTAATTAATTGTTGTTCTATCAACGCTACGAGCACATTAATTAGGAGTGAGTTTATTTGGTTTACAAGAAATAGAGTTTTCGCGTTGAGTGCTGTTGAGTATCTTAACACGAAATGTTTGTTTTCATTCACCTTGTTTGTTCTAAATTATGTTAGTTCTAGTTTTAGCCCACAGTTTTACACATGGTTACTTAAAATATACTGATTAAGGTAGGTCTTTAACCTAAAAGCTACGCATCAATGCCCTAAAAATACTAAGCAAGATAATTTTTATATACAAGGGCACTTTTTTATCGTGGCGGAAACTTTCAGGACTAAAAGTCTTTGCCTGATATATGACGCGAATAAATTATATACCAATTTTTTTTGTCATTGGTTTTTTTTTTATTTCAAAAGAAAAACTTCACCCCCCGCGCATTGCCCTCCACCCCCTGACTCGTCTGACACCAGCTAAGCTACCGTAGGTGCTGATGCTACACATCGTTTTTTGATATTTTTTTTAACTTTCGAAGGACCTCAAATGAGCACGGTATATTATTTTTTCATTTTGTTTGCAAGAATCAGTTCTGAGGGCCTATTACGGCCGCTTTTGAGATATTGCTTTGAGTCCTCTGTGCATTTTTATTGTATTGACTTTGACAGTCTAGAGGACGAAAAGCAATATTGCAAAAGCGGCCGTAATAGGCCCTCTGTATGCCTACCGCTTGTTACATTTTTCCAACACGATAAAAATGTAACTGTGACCTAGATAATAATCTTGTCTCATACAGGGTAAACTTTTGATACATAAGGTTTCGAATATATATTTTCTGATTGTCGCTAAGTTCATCAATGTAATAAGTAAAGTAAGAAATAACTATTTTAGTAATGAAGCGGTTATGCGGCCAGTCAATATAATTGGGAATTTGTGTGGGAGAAAGTCTATTAAATTGGGAATTTTGTTGATAAACTTTATAAACCAATCGTTTAAAAGCAAACAAACATGTTTGGCACACGTGGTCTTTATTATTAGATATTCAAAGACAAATGAAAGGTCGAATTATTATTGACTTCAGGCCAGTGAGGAAGCAACAGTCCACAGGAGCACAGAGCAGCCCGAGTACCAGAACACTGTACGGAGACAGCTGTCATGCCGCGCGAGCCAGGCTGCACCCTGCCGCGGCGCGCCGCCGATCAGACCCGTCCGCAAAGCCAACGATGGAGTCGCCAGGAGACGCCCCCAAACGACTACACTTCAGTCTACACTACAGATAATAAGCTGACAGTTACAGCAAGTCCTCACAGATGGCCAAAATGACCATTATGATATGTAGGAGACCATAGCCTATTCCCTAAAGCGGTTTATCTACTTCTTAAGAGCCAGTTTACAGCGATGCTAGCGCCATTAAAATTTTATATCTTCTAAACTAAGGCAAATATAAAAAATGTGGCACAGTATATGACGCTAGATAATGTAGCCTAGTATTTTTGGGGCACCAAAAAATCCACAGATTGTTGTCAAAAGTGGCCACATTTAGCAACAATTTGTAGCTTTCTTTGATCTTTAACCTAAAATATATACAACAATGCCCCAAAAATACTAGAAACAATCTGTGTTTAATTTTGTTCTTTTTGGTTAGGACTACTTTACTGTGCTCAAAAAATACTAAGAAAGATTATCTAGTGTCATACTGTGCCACATTTTTGATATTTGCCTTAGTTTAGAAGATATATTTTTTTTCGCGAATGGTGCTAGCATCGCTGTAAACTGGCTCCTAATTTTAATTCGCTTCAGTCCCGACACGTAACAAGATTATAATGTTTGTTATTCAAAAGCAATGATTAGAGTAATTTCTGAAGTTCCAATAATAGCTTCAATTGTGCATTTGTTTTGGAATTCCGCGCATACTTCCATAGTTTACAGTGTGTTTTGACGGCCCACTAATTACTTTGTTTTAACGTACTTAAGGGCTTACGAGGTGCAAACTAGCGCCACTTCCGATAAATAATTAATATCTTCTAAACCATGGCCGAAATAAAAAAAACCGCCTTTGACTCCTTGCCTTGCGTAGAATTTTTGAGGCTTTGTTGAGTAGCTTTTAGGAATTAGGATAATGATCTAAGAAATATGCTTTTATGAAACTAAAGTGGCCACTTTAGGCATTAAACGGTTTTTTCCTTAGATTCTGAACCTGAAAGCTACACAACTGGGCCTTAAAAATTCTAAGCAATATTACCTAGGGAGGCAAAGACGCATTATTTCATTTTGGCCATGGTTTAGCAGATTTGAATTATGTATCGGGAGTGTTTAGTTAGTTTAGCCCTTAAATTGCGGTAGTGATTCGATTTCACCATAACCTTACAACTTTTCCAAAGGGTTTGGGTCGAAATCTCATCTCATGGGCATAACAAATATATTATACTAGAGGCTGCCCCGCGGTTTCACTCGCGCAGATTTCTCATAAACACAAAAATCCATTTTATTCCCGTTCCAATGGGAATTTCGGGAAATCCTTTCTTAGTGCTCACCTACACTCCCTAAGGAACCTACATGCAAAATTTCAGCCCGCTACGCCCAGCAGTTTCGGCTCTGCGTTGTCTGTCAGTCAGTCAGTCAGTCAGTCAGTCAGTAACGGAAGAGTTTTATATATATTGACTAGAGGCTGCCACGCGGTATTTCCCGCGCAGATTTCTCATAAACAGAAAAAATCCCGTTTTTTCCCGTTCCCGTGGGAATTTCGGGAAACCCTTTCTTAGTGCTCACCTACACTCCCTAAGGAACCTACATGCCAAATTTCAGCTTTGTACGCCCAGTAGTTTCGGCTCTGCGTTGTCTGTCAGTCAGTCAGTCAGTCAGTCAGTCAGTCAGTCAGTCAGTAACGGAAGAGTTTTATATATATTGATTTCAAATTTAAACATACAAATGTGGTGAAATATTCTGCATATAGATTGTATACCTATAATTTAAATTATAAAAAGTATTATACTCACAAATATTCTTGAATTTTCGATCACAAATTCATGAATCCTATTCTGGTTTTTTATTTTTTTTTATGCTTATGGCGTTTTCAAATCAACTGTCCCTTACATTGGGGTCAATGGCTGGGCAGTTAGCTGATCTTACACTATAGAACCGCAGTTTTTTTTACATTTGTTCTGACCTATCTAAATGTTTGAGAAAGTTGTAAGGTATGATGACCTAAATCATCTTGTTTAGTCCTACGACTTGCATGTTAGAAACACCAAAAACTTTTATATAAAAAATTTGAAAATTCCTTTTTTTTTTTTTTTGGATCCCTTTCTCGTCTCGGTTTCCTAAGTTATTACTGGCAACACATATTGTTCGTATACTCTCATCTTAGGGCACTAGTAACTTGGACGAGAAGATATTACGAAGCTTTCCGAACGCTGCACTGCACGTATTGGAAGAAAATACACTACAAGTTATATCAATCTAAACGTTATTAGTTTCTTACACTTTTTTTTTGGCTGAAAATGCCTATCGCTTTTCCCGTCACTCGGGGCAGAGTCGGGGGTATGTGGGGCTCGCACCCACAAAAACCCCCCGGTGGCCGTCTTGGCGTTTATGGGAAGGACCCCGGGAACCAAAGCCCTGTAGGCCCGGGCGTAAGAATAAGTCTACGGTATACTCTGCCTGTCGTAAGAGGCGACTAAAAGGGGTCTTTGGAGTCATGGGTGTGAAGGGCTGGGGCCCGACACACTCATTAAACGGCCCCAAGATGGGCGGCGGCACAGCTTGTGGCACTGTGCCGCTGCAGATCCAAAGGCGAACCGGGGAGGGAACAACATGCCCTCCCCGAGCACGAAGCTGATAGCAGCTGAGCGTGGGAAGATTTTCGGACGTCAATAATGCGTGGTTCTAATAAGTCTACGGTATACTCTGCCTGTCGTAAGAGGCGACTAAAAGGGGTCTTTGGAGTCATGGGTGTGAAGGGCTGGGGCCCGACACACTCATTAAACGGCCCCAAGATGGGCGGCGGCACAGCTTGTGGCACTGTGCCGCTGCAGGTCCAAAGGCGAACCGGGGAGGGAACAACATGCCCTCCCCGAGCACGAAGCTGATAGCAGCTGAGCGTGGGAAGATTTTCGGACGTCAATAATGCGTGGTTCCCAGGGTCCTTCCCAAAAGCGCCTAGACGGCCGCCGGGGGGTTTTAGTGGGTGCGAGCCCACATACCCCCACGCTCCCCCGAGCGTCAAGAAATGCGATAAGCATTTCCCCCCGTTACAAAAAAAAGGGACCCCGGGAACCATAGATTATCAGCATCCGGTGTCCTTCCCACATTATTTTTTTACCCTTGCATTCTTGTCTTACAGAATGGACAGACGCAACGCTGCCCATCCCAGTTTGATATGACGATCGATCTTTCTCGAAGTTGGACCGAATAGTGATACAAAATAATAAAAGGAAAAATTATACATCTGCAACTGGTTGCAATTTAAATGAAGCGACGTGCGATCTGTCATGCGACGTCCAGTCACGGTCATTTAACCGACATCCTATGGAAATGTTGCGGTTGTATGAACTTGTATGACGACAACATAGTTGCAAGTTTCAATCCTGTTTGAGAAGTGATCTTGATTGTACTTTGTATAGTGCTGATCAATAGAAAATGCCGTTTTGTGACACTTATCAAAATATATAAAACTCTTCCGTTACTGACTGACTGACTGACAGACAACGCAGAGCCGAAACTACTGGTCGTAGCGGGCTGAAATTTTGTACGTGGGTTCCTTGGAAAGTGCAGGTGAGCACTAATTTTGCGAAATTTCCACGGGAATTGGTAAAAATGGAATTTATGTGTTTATGAGAAATCTGCGCTGTAGAAACCGCGGGGCAGCCTCTAGTCTTCAATAAAATAATATTTTATTTATTTATAGTAATTATAATAATAATAATAACGAGCCTCTACGAATTGGATTCGTCCCTTCGCACGCCTCTCAAAGGACCGGGCTCCATCCCGTGATACCGAAGAGTATTCAGAAACATAATAATAATAACACATCACATTCAGAGCCCCTAACTATTCCTAGTTACTTTACCACTTTAGGAAATTATCAGTAAATTGGGACTAATTAACAGTCTCCTAAAATTATCAAGCAAATTCTAGTGTCGTATGTAATAATAATAATAATAACACATCACATTCAGAGCCCCTAACTAGGAAGATCCTGTATCTAGGGCGCCCGAAACACACATAGAGACGAACATCACACCCAGACCGGAAACAAACATCGATATTCATCATATCAATATTCGCCCCGCCCGGGAATTCAATATCACCACCCACAATCTTTTAAAAGGCGTCTCTGCTTTAAAAGTCGACTGAGAAAACAGGCAAAGTACGGGCGTCCTCCATGAGAAACCGAAATAGCCATACAGCGATCGCCAACCCGTCTGCCAAGCGTGGCGATTATGGCAGAACTCCCTCCACACTGTTTGTCCTTGTGGCATTCTGTGGGGGAGACCTATGTCCAGCAGTGGTGCACGTATATGTAACAGACGAAGGGGCCTAGTATGAGTTTCACCACGGTTACGTTACGCGTTGAGTGTTTGCATTTTAGTATGGAAACCGTTTCAGCGCCTCTGGTGGGGAGTAAAAAAAACCATACCTGTTCCAAACATGATGAGAGATAAATTGTAAAGTAGAGTTTGTTACCCTTTTCTTCTCTACGCTGTAAAATCATTGCGAAAGGGAGTAGAATCATTTGACAGAGGAGGGCTCGTTTGGGGGCCTCTCCAGGCGACTATATTGTCGTAAGGCAAGGCAAACATTTGTTTGCCTGAGCCAATTGGTGGGCAACCTGAACTACCTCGCCTCTCACAGTATAGGATACTTTACCAAATAAGGTATCAATAGCGATTAGATTAGAT
The DNA here is from genome assembly GCA_951802225.1 of Euspilapteryx auroguttella. NCBI lineage: Eukaryota > Metazoa > Arthropoda > Insecta > Lepidoptera > Gracillariidae > Euspilapteryx > Euspilapteryx auroguttella. The sequence goes on from OX637666.1 coordinate 5,880,950, forward strand.
GTAGTCTAATTGACTTTCAATAAGTGATATCTTGTATCCTATATTGAATAAAGAATTATTTGAATTTTGAATTTGACATGTTTACATTAACTGAAAACGCTATTGTAACAGCAAATATAACTAATTAAGGCGACGTCAGTTTGTCTGTAGGTCTTCGTGTGGCGAGTCACGTAACGCGGGTGAACACAGGGCCGCGAGGTTAACTAGGTGGGCGTGGCTTAGTAGTTGAGATCTTTAATAACGATAAGTAACTCAATACGTCAATACAATTCTGATAGATTGTCCACTCTTGTACATTTGTTTGCCTGAGCCAATTGGTGGGCACCCTGAACTACCTCGCCTCTCACAGTATAGGATACTTTACCAAATAAGGTATCAATAGCAATTAGATTAGATGTAGTCTAATTGACTTTCAATAAGTGATATCTTGTATCCTATATTAGAAGGAGAACCTGTATCTAAGGTGCCCAAAACACATACACAGAGACGAACATTACACCCAGACCGGAAACAAACATCGATATTCATCATACCAATGTGCGCCCCGCCCGGGAATCGAGCACAGGTGCACACGCTTACTCAGTCCACATCACTGCCAACTGAGCTACGGAGCAGTGGATGAATGCAACCAGACAAAACTGCATTAAAAACGTTTAAGCGCAGCGTGGCGTGATTGTTGGCAGTTCAATTGTTGCGTCATCATTTTTGTCCGACTTGTCTGTCAGTGATTACGTGAGTGGGGACACGTGTTTCCTTTGACAGTAGGTTGACAATGGTTTCAGCTTTCATTGAGAAATAATAGAAAAATAGTTTGTTTCGAAAATGTTCATTGCAGGCTTGCATCACCTGATTGACCGAAAAGTAAGATGATTCAGTGCTTCGGAACGCACCCGGCCGCAGTAGTGGTCGTTATAACCGCAGCGATAGGGCTGTCCCTTGTCACGATGGTAAAAAAACATAAACTCGGCTAAACGTGGGTTCGGCTCTGATGAGCTGATGCCTCTACATAAACCTTTGGGGAATACAGGTGGTAAATTATGTTTATATAAAAAAAAAAACAAATGCACAATCATAACTAGACAAACTACCTAACACACACTCTTTACAAAATAGGAAGTTCGTGCCCATATTCCGGGTTTTCTAGCTAGTTTACGCACGCTTTAACTTTTTTATGTATAAGTATAAACTTTTAATTATTATGCTACTATCCGCCAGGGGCGCTGCTTTGTTATCCATACAAAATGTCGTCAAACGCGAAACGCGCGTTGAGTTGAAAAAAAAATCGCATTGAATAATGGATAAAGTTAGAAATCTTTTACTTAAATGCTTATAAATGAATATATTTCGACTTCATATGCCAAAAACTTAAGTAAAAATTACTAAACTAGCCTTTTGTTCACTTTTATCATCGCCCAGTCGACCTTTAAAGATAAAAAGTGAATTTGGACAACGTTTTCATTATGTGGCTTGAGTTCCTGCTCTGAGTGAGGAGTTTTTGGAAATTTTTGTTAGTAAAGTTGTAATGTAAGGTATGGTTGTTTACAATACCTAAGTTTTCTTTTATCACTTTTTTTTATCTACAAGTGTTAACTTTAAAAAAATATTTGTATCAATATCAATACGTAATAAAAGATCTTCTGTACTATTATTTTATTATTACAATGGCGACGATGTATAGTGGCGGTCTCGGACGGCGTAACAGATTTTTCTACGGTCTCGTGTGGCCTAGACTGTATTACCAAAGAACAAGAGCTATTTTGCAATACCTAGAGAAAAACCGGAAGTGTTACGCTGTCTTAGAGTGCCAATGTACAATAATAATGAATAATTTCTTTTTTACAAAAAGATTTACACTAAATAAACTGAGAACTTCCTCTTTTCTGAAGTCGGTTAAAATTGATACTAAAACTTCTCCTGAATGTAACAAATACTTAATATGAAAACCGCATCTAAATCGGTTTACCCAAACTCGAGATAATCGCGGACAAACAAACAAACATACATACATACATACATGCAAACATACAAACATACATACATACAAGTCAAACTGATAACCTCCTTTATTGAAGTCGGTTAAAAAGAGATTCTGTTTTTTTTTAATTTAAACTTTTCAAAAATCATAGACACCCCACAGCTCAATAGACCAAACCACAGGCAAAGAATGTCCCGCGTTCCGCCCCTTCCAGGAATCAAACTCGCGATAAGATAGCAATCGGGCATCCTGTTGCGTCATCCATAGTTCAGTTGTGGGAAGTTTTACCGGTTTGAGGGTAGCAGGTTTAATGCTAAGCCGGGGCAGAAAAAAATTACAATGCGATTTTTAAAACCCGTTTTTAATGTTGAGAACCCTTTTATGGAGATACTAGCGCCGATTTCGAGAAAAATAATATCTTCTAAAGGATGGTAAATATAAAAAATGTGATCTTGTGTGCATGAGTAAACGTGTGCACCCGGGTTCGATTCCCGGGCGGGGCGAATATTGATATGATGAATATCGATGTTTGTTTCCGGTCTGGGTGTGATGTTCGTCTCTGTGTGTGTTTCGGGCACCCTAGATACAGGTTCTTCCTAGTTAGGGGCTCTGAATGTGATGTGTTACTATTATTATTATTATTACATACGACACTAGAATTTGCTTGATAATTTTAGGAGACTGTTAATTAGTCCCAATTTACTGATAATTTCCTAAAGTGGTAACTTTTAGCAACACTTACTAATGGTTTTTAACCTTAGGAGCTATACTACTCAGTGCTCTAGAAAATCTAAGCTAGATTACATTGTGTCATAAAGGATCACATTTTTGTCATACTTTAGACGATTTAACTAAGTAAATTAATAATGAAATTTCGATTCAAATTACTGCAATTGTATTTTCATTGTTAAATTAGAGACTTTACCTCCTGGATGGAACTAAGGCAGACCCCGAGAGGTGAACTGCTCAAAAAGCCACACAACAAAAAAGATAGATACAATAAAATTATAGTTTTAAATTATAATAATGAAAGAACAGAAATAATGATTTGACTCTACAAAGTTCATCATAAATCTTCGATTGAAAATGTCAAAAGGTCAACATCGACCATCTGCTTGACTATTCGGTAGTATTACAATAGTATTACGATATTATATACTACGACTAACTTATTTGATAACGGGGAAGGAAGTCAATGACCCTATCGTACGATTTTCATTCATAATTGTAAGTACTTATCACGGCTACACTTTTATTTATCTACTAGCTGTCCCGGCAAACTCTGTATTGCTTTAAGTAGTATATTTACCGTAAAATGGATGGAATAGTAATGGAACATTTTGTATGGAAAATATTTTTTACTTAACTTTCCCTTGCGTCCGTTTTTCCATATGTTCTAACCTTTTAAACCTTCCCTGGACTACTAAGAACATTTTAAGACCAAATTATATCGGCCTAGCTCAGCTATCTATATCGGCCAGGCCGTTCTGGAGTTTTAGCAAGACTAACGAACCACGATTCATTTTTATATTAGTAGATTTCACTTTACGAATAATTTTTTTTTATTCTTATATTTCACTAGTTTATAAAAACCGAAAGCCGTTAACTTTTTAAAAATAGTTGTCTCCCCCACAGATTGCCACAAGGAGAAAGCTTTTTTTGGTTTAGTTTATCAGATGAAAAAATAAAATAAAAAAGTAGTAGACAAGTCCTGAAATTTTATACAGTTTGAGAATTTTCTCTCAAAAGATTAGTTTTTTAGTTTGCTTTACTTTAATACATATCAAAAGAAGAATGGTTTTGAGACTGAGAAAAGTCGAAAAATCCGGTAACCTCCGTACAAATCCGAAGTTATAGTAACCCTATTTTTGGGGGGGCTTTGCCATCGCCACGGTTGGCAGATGGGTTGGCGATCGCAGTGTGGCTATTCAAGTATTTCAACGAAGGACGCTGCTGCCCGTCCTTCGGTTGTTCCCTTAGTCGCCTTTTATGACACCCATGGAAATGGGGTGGTGGGTGGTATTCAATACCGCCACTACACGGGAAAATACTATGAATGGTATGTCAGTGCTATAATTTAAAGTGCTGTTAAAAGCTAATTTTTTAATGAAGATAATAAAAAACGGGAGTTTTTATGGATCGTCTAATACCGTTAGTTTTCGAGAGTTTTGTGAATGAAACTCGTATTTTATTTATATTGATATTTGCATAAACGTAGTCTTGGATATTTTAAGAGTGAGTCAATGATAAGTTTAAATAAATTATGCAAATCAGCTACATTATAAAATGTTCTTTAAAAAAATCTTACTTTTAACGTTCAAATTAGGTACAAATTATCGGTTTTTTTTTTACGTTTAGCTCCCAAAAGTGGACCAGATGGACCCCCAGAGGTTTATGGGAGACTCGACGGGGCTCATAAAAAAAATATCTATTTTAGTTTTGGGTACGTAAGTATAAAGTAGTAGTGAAGCTGAAGAGGGCAACCGGAACCCGATTTTTTTTTTTTTATTTAAATGAATAGTTGTGGATTCATAGAAATATACTTAGGGTTTTTTTATGACCTAATTAAGTAGGTAGCGTTTCGGCGCTCTTAATTGTTCACTCAAATATAAAATGTTTCCAAAAGATGTTTAAGTAACAAAACTAAGAAAATTATCTAAGTATTAAATAAGGGGGCCTTAGCCTAATCAAATAAAAAAAAACTCACACAACTAAAAGCACGAAATATCACTAAAACACACTGGCAGGCAAATTTCACTTACTTAACACTTTTTTCTTAAAAAAAAAAAACTTAACAGCTTCTTAATTCAACTTTGATACTGGCGATAATAAATTCATACTGACCGAACATTAGGGCAGAATAGGATGATCAAACGAGCTCACCTGAGTGAAGTTCGATCATTATTGTACGAAGGCTTTGTATGAAGATGTATATTGTTAAACATGCAGCTTCTCCGAGTTGCTTGGCACCTTACGCGCTTTAAATCCTTCCCTATACTAAAAAAAAAAACTACAATATTGATTGTCTATGGTCAAGCTGTCAAACGTCATTCTTTAGAGCCTTATTGAGCTTGATGACTGACTCACAACTTGGGTTACTTACAAATTGTAAAGGGCGGGCGGGACAATATACATCTTCATACAAAGCCTTCGTACAATAATGATCGAACTTCACTCAGGTGAGCTCGTTTGATCATCCTATTGTACATCGGCTTTGTATTCGATGTATATTGTTAAACATGCAGATGTTCAGAGCCAATAATAATATCTTAAAACAAAAGTTGTGAGGCTTCTATCGAAGATAACCCCTTCTAATATAGGAAAGGACAAACAGATTTGTTTGAAAACTTAATTAAGTTGTTTTATATATCCTTAGTAAAGGAACATGAAAATTTAATAATACATAAAAGAAAATTTAATAAAGTTAAATGTAATATCAAATGTAATCAAAACAGGGCGTATTAATACCGCTTCTTAACTAAAACAAAAAGATATCACATGAATAGAGTTGTATTATGTGAACCTCTACATAGTTCAAGACCTACTGGTTTAGTCAACTGTCTGTCTAATGACACACCTTTAGACTTGGTGGTTGCTAGATGGCTTGTGTTTGTCCTGCAAACACCTTAACTTTCAAATTTAAAATTAAATTATTCTACATAGGATACAAGGTGTCTCTTATTTCAAGTCTCATATCATTATATTTATTAATATAGTATCCTATTCGCAAGAGGCGCAGGCAAAAAACAGTCCCCAAAAGGACAGACCAGTCCGCATAGCAAAACATTGTACGTAGCTACGTCATGCTACACGAGCCAGACTGCACCCTGCCGCGGCACGCCTTCGATCAGACCCATCATCGAAGCCAACGATGGAAGCCGCCAGGAGACGCACCCAAACAAGATCATCTTATTTAAAAGATTTGACTCCCTTTTTACCCCAAAATAGCAAAATATTATTGGTCCAGCATCCTATAATATGATTGATGAGGTCACAGATTTGTGTCGTTTTTTGAAAGAATTAACAATGGGTTTTTTACGAATGTTTTCTCAAAATCACAGAAGTTTTACAGAACAGAAGTTTTTTCACGTTCAAAAGCTTTGATTAATTTAATTTGGTTTACAAAAAATCTAAGAATCAATGTCTTAACAATATCAGTATAACTTTATGTATATTGAAGTCTGTATTTATTTAGTTCTAGTACTTTACTTTTTAAAAGTTAATACTTGTTCTGTGTAGCAGTACTTACTTAAAGCTTGTAACATGACTAGTAAGTTAATACTTGTTCTGTGTAGCAGTAGCTACTTAAAGCTAGTAACATGACTAGTAAGTTAATACTTGTTCTGTGTAGCAGTAACTACTTAAAGCTAGTAACATGACTAGTAAGTCAATATTTGTTCTGTGTAGCAGTAGCTACTTAAAGCTAGTAACATGTTTTTTAACTGTCATTCACATTCACATTCAATACTTTAATCATATCTCATGTTTATTTATTAATACTTTAATCATATCTTATATTTATTTATAAATAAATAAACAATGACATTAATATGGCAATGGTGGTAGGTCTTCATAATATAATCATCATCCCCTATTTTAGAGCCACCATTCAACATAAAATCAAATTTATAAAAATTTGAAGCACCTGAATTAACATTCTTAGGAGGAATGTCCATTTATATGGAACAAAAAAACAAAGAATGGATCATTGTTATTTTAATTATTGTATTGAGTTTGCTCAATGCTCACCGCTGAGGACTCAATTATAATTTCTACAAATGACAGTAGTGGTACTGATATTTTAAGCCGGCATTGCTGGAGCATATCTCTGTTTCTATATTATCTGACAATGAAGCAGGTCTCTGAAAGGTGAAGATAATAATTAAGAAAGGTTTCTTTCAGGGTGTTGCAAAAACCAAAAAATAATCCATAACAGAGAACCAAAGTTGTGATGACCATCATTATGCTGGTAACATAGTTAACACTAGATACAGTAAATCAACATTCCAGGATTTTTGTTCCAGTTTCCAAAATTCACCCATGCATAGCAAGAAGCTGGACAAGCTCCTACTAATGTTACATATGAAGTGTCAAAAGTAAGTAAATTGCGAAAATTTTTAGGTTTTGCTGGGCATAAGAATACTGAATTTAAGATGTTTGACTAATTGAATCATTGTAATAATGAAAAGAGTTATTAAAAACTTGCAGCCTAAAGAAGCGAAAAGAAAAGGTTTGTCAGAATCATAGCAAGTAGAAATTAATTTTCTCTGCCTACCCCTATGGAAACAGGCGTAGCGATAAGTATGTTTGTACCTATGTATTATGTATGTACATATCAATGTACATAATATATGAACATTTATAGAAAGTGTTTGGTCTAAACAGCTTGTAAGTACTCAAAAAACACACAACTGTTACAAATACCCCTTGCTGGCTCAAAAAACTTGGTACACATTTGTACCCAAATTCCATGTATTACATTCTAATGCTGTGAGCGTAGCAAATATGAGAGTAAATGTGATAATTAGATGTGATAATTTTTGTTAACTCTTCATGCATTTGCATTTGTCTGTACATAATATGTATTTGCATAAAATTATATTTTTTCCATATATTTATAGAATAGATTTAAAAATTTACAAAATAAAGGCTTTATTGATGTAAGAAAGCTAAAAACCACTTTCATTATCTAAAGTGAAACTGTACACATCCATAAGGATGTGTCTGGAACTCATGTAAATGTAAAAATCTTAATCTTAAATTATTTAAACCTCTAAATGTCCTGTGCAATAAACTGTACATAGTTTGTATGCGTTTGAGGGTAAGTATACATTCGACGTGTAAATATAACACTGTTATAAACTGATGAAATATTTCAAATAAAATAAACCATGATCACCGTTTTGGTACTTAGACATGATTTTTATATAACTGACTGGCTTGATTGTCACACTTTTAACAATCTGATTAAATTTTTGACTATATCCAGTACTTAATTTATTTAATGATGGTACTGTGAGCAATGTTAAAATATTTTCAATGGTTTTAATTTAACCATAATACTGTGTTCTTGAATAAATTTTCAGAGTGTATTGATGGTACTCTGGGCAATGTTAAAATATTTTAAATGGTTTTAATTTAAACATATTACTGAGTTCTTGGACAGATTTTAAGATTCTATTGAATGAAAAGGTGTAGTTATACCCTTAACATACAGAACCCAAAATAAACAAATTATAACACAGATTTTTCCTTTAGCTTAGGAAAAAAGTGGAAATAAGCTTGCCACCATGGCTTACCTCTATTTGTCAGAAGGAGCATGCCGCTTAGACAGGGCTGCGTCTGGGTCGTTAGGCTGTTGCCTGCGAAACCCTATGGTGGTTCTAGTATTGGTAGTTCCTGGCTACCAGGGGTTTCATGGGTTTTCCCCATACAGCAGTGCAAACCAATATGGTAGTAATGGGATGGCCTGATAATGTTTTCCCATTCAGGGTTTGCAGGTGGCTTTTGCATATTGATTTTTGCATTGTGGTGACTAAATTGTCATTGTTGCAATCTTCTGTTGAAGATCATGGCCAAAATAAGGAACTTGTCCCGCAGTACATCATTGACTAGATTCAAAGAATGGTTTATCTAGATTAGACATGGTAAAATTTATTCTTGCTTTTGTTTGAATAGAATGCAAGACAGAAAAGATCCTGACTGCATCGCAGTGGGGATATAAGTTTCAGCTGGTCTATGTTTTAACTTACTTTTAGTGTTGTAAGAATTTTTCCATAGCATGGCGGGTCCCAAAACAAATTGATTTTGTTTATTTTCAATTTCTTATACTTAGTTTTCTGGGAAAAACTCGTCCAAAAGTTAAGTTTTAGCTTATTTCTTTGGGCCAAATTAAGGTTGTTGAGGAAGTAGGTGTATCTTCCTCAGTGTCACTGATTGAACCTGAATGTTATGCCTACCTGTGTGGTAGTACATTGGTAGTATTAACTTGCTACGGAGAATATAAGTTATCTCCTTCCTTTGCTCTATTGGCATTTGTGCCACATGTTGATTGTGATCCATCTGAGTAAATCTTTGTGATTTGACACTTAAGAAATTGTAGAGCACATCCATGTATCTCGTACACAGCCTGTGTCTTGTTCAGAAGACAAAAAATATTTTGAAGACAAAAAATATTTTGCCGCCAAAATGTCTGCGCATCGCGTGCGCGTGCTTCGCCCTTATGAAACCAATAAACGGCTGCTTTGCCAACGAGCACGTCGATATATCGCGTATATCACCCGTGTCAATGTGAAAGGGCTTGTTTGTAAAGGCATGCGCCAACAAACACGTCGGTATATCGCGTATACCACCCGTGTCAATAGAAAGGGCTTGTTTGAAAAAACATGCCAACATGACACATTGTGTCATATGAGGTCATTGGTACGTAACCAATGTAATTTTTAATTATACCAGAAGAATTCTCATCCTGCAGATCCTGCTTCGAGAAACTTCCGAAGCTGACGTCCTTGTTGCGGGTTTTTTATTTCCCTGCATTCCACAATTTTCGGATCTTGTTCCGATATATTTCGAGTTTCCTGTCCTTTGACTTATGTTTTTGTACACATTTTCGTGTAGTTTTGCTGTTATTTTCACTTATTTTAATAAATCGAAACTATTTTTTACTAAAAAACAAAGCGCCGGTAACCACGCGAACACAAAGAATGACGTTTGACAGCTTGACCATAGACAATCAATATTGTAGTTTTTTTTTTTAGTATAGGGAAGGATTTAAAGCGCGTAAGGTGCCAAGCAACTCGGAGAAGCTGCATGTTTAACAATATACATCGAATACAAAGCCGATGTACAATTTCTTTATATTCAATCTTTAGAATGACTCATAATTTAAAAACTGGTCGAGCTGTGGTTCTATTGATAAGCGAAAGCGATTTTGTTTGCTTAATTTAAAAGTGGTACTTGATAAGAGTAAATGATTTGAAAAAAACATGTTCGGACATGTTTGAAATTATTTAGTACATGATGTAATTTTGGATCAGGTCAAAAACATGTTTGGACATGTTTATCATCGCTTAGAATGATCGAAATCGAGCATCATTTTAGTAAAGTTTAAGTAAAATATTACAACAAATTAAAATAAAGATTTTTGCGTGGCAACCGCGCTCTGTAAAATAGATAGAACCTAAATGACTTCTTAAAAGTTGGAGGGAAACATTTAGATGATAAGGATAAGGGTGGCGCAAGATTGCTTATTGTAGTATTTTTTGGGCTAGGCCCTTGTTCAACAGTGGACGACCTCAGCTTAAATATTGGTCATGATGATGAATTATTTATTTAAACTTAATGTTACAGTAGCTTTACATTGATGATTGAACTTGTTGTTGATTACTTTTCTAATTTGCATAACATACTTATTTAAATTCTTACAATATCATGCATTCTGTTTTTTAGTTATGGGTCGGGCTGTTGATAATAATTAAATAGTTTATGTAAAGCATTTTATGTACCTACATAACATGCGTCATTAAGATAATGTTTATTTTTTAAAGTCACATAATTATTTACTTATTTAGTTATTTGTTTAAATATTATTTATTTATTTATTTCAAAAACACAATAAAGACTTACATCAATTGCCAACACACACTTATTGGTAAGACTTATACATCAAAGAAATTATACATTATTTTATTTATTATTGTGTTACATCAAAAGCAGTAATTAGCATACATAATTATGTAAATTATTGTACTTATCAGGCGTGAATTATTTTATTTTACAGACTGAAATCATATTTTAAAGATCACAACTTTTTTGTGCACATCTGAAGGAGTTCTCAATTTCGTTTTTAAAATAAACTATTTAAATTTAAAGTGTGATATTTGGGTAGAAGTGTTTGCCACAGTTTACTCAACTAGCTTCTTAGTAAGTACAGTCACAGACTCGCTCAGCGTAACACTTCCAGTTTTTTCGTACTGCAAAAAAACCCTTATTATCTGGTATTAAAGTAGTGCGTACGTTAGCTAAAAGTGTGAAGCTGAACGTGTACAGTGGCGGTCTATGAGGCCGTAACAGATTTGTCTATGATATATCGAAAATTTGACAGCCCTAAACTAGACTGTATTGCCAAAGAACAAGAGCTATTTTGCAATATAGAAAAACCGCAAGTGTTACAAACCGAGATTCCAACTAAACATTGAAGAATCGCTGATCGCCCCGCTACCTCTTATGCCTTGAGAAACAAGCAATAAATCACTTACAGGCTCCCAGGTCTTTTGCGTCTAAATTGACGGTTACTGACAGAACGGAAAGATTTGCCGAGTTTTTTTAATAGCGCGTTTTTGGGATACTTTATAACACTGGACATGGAAGGACATGTGGTTTTATCAAGGTCTTAAAGGTTAATAATATTATTATAATAACACATCACACTCAGAGCCCCTAACTAGGAAGAACCTGTATTTAGGGTGCCCGAAACACACACAGAGACGAACATCACACCCAGACCGGAAACAAACATCGATATTCATCATATCAATATTTGCCCCGCCCGGGAATCGAACCCAGGTGCACACGCTTACTCAGTCTGCCAGTTTGATGACTTTTTATAACTCTTTTTAAATATAGAAAATCCAAATTAAAATGTATTGCCTGTAGCAATTTTTATCTCCGATTAAATAGATTTTCTAGAAAAAAAAATATTTTTAGTTATAAGGCCACAGAGTCGTGGTCCCCCTGCGTAGCCCCCCTGGGGAGGGGGGGGGGGGCACGAGTAATTTGCGTTTTACTTGCGTTCAAGGTTAGCTAAATATTTTCAATCAATAAATTTAGTTTTCATTAAAAAATTTCAAATGAACGTATACTTTAATTATATACTCAAATACACAAATACAGTGACATTAACTTTTTTTTTTTATCAGTAAGGTGACAAAAGACAAACTTATCGTTTAAAGTGATAAGCTCGCAACCTTTTTATGATTAAGGAAAATTCAAATAAAGGAATGCTTATGCATAACCTACATCTTTTTTAACCGACTTCAAAAACAGAGGTTATCAGTTTGACCTGTATATGTGTGTATGTATGTATGTTTGTCCGCGATTATCTCGCGTTTGGATGAACCGATTTTGATGCAGTTTTCAGATAACTATTTTTTACATTCAGGAGAAGGTTTTAGTAGCTATTTTAACAGACTTCGAAAAAAGAGGAAGTGCTCATTTGTTGTATGTGTTAGTTTATTAAAGGCGAGTTCCTTTTTAAAAAAAAAAATTAAGTATAGAATAAGTACCATAGGTTACTGACCGTTGATAGATTTTAGAAAAAAAAAACATGGGCCACACGTAAATAAGCTAGTACTTAGGTTTTTTTATACAGGGTGTTTCTGACAAGGCGGTAATAAATGAAATGGGGGGTTCACAGCGCACAGCATACCTAACAACTTTCCCTAAGCAGCATAGGTCGAAATATCAAAACAAAAATCAGCTGTCCCGTACATTGACCCCATCAGCTGATCGAACAAAAGAATGGAACAGCTGATTTTAGTTTTGAGATTTCGACCCATGTTACTTTGGGAAAGTTGTTTGTTATGGTGAGCTGTATCCCTCCTTTCATTTATTACCGCCTTGTCAGAAACACCCAGTATATAAAAATAAACCCAACAATTCATAAAAAACGATCTTAAGTATAACCACACAAGGTAGGTGGTACCCTTTAAAATAACCATTCATAAAAAAACGTTCAAAGTTTAAAATACGTAGACGATGACGTATTCCCTATTAACAAAAACTCGTGTCTGCCTGTCTGCCTGTCACTTCAGACAGGTGGAAATAAAAAAATACATGTTAACAAGTTTTTTTTGAAGGTCGATTTCTTATGGCCCTAACGATGACTTGTGTTTCAGGGTACCTTACCAAGTCAAGTGGTAAAAACTTAATCCTTTAGCGCTCACTCAGACGACGCCACCGCCACACCGCCGCGACGCAACACTGTTCACACACGCCGGAGACGAGACCAAAAATATGACCATTTGTTTGCCTGAGCCAATTGGTGGGCACCCTGAACTACCTCGCCTCTCACAGTATAGGATACTTTACCAAATAAGGTATCAATAGCGATTAGATAAGATGTAGTCTACTTGACTTTCAATAAGTGATATCTTGTATCCAATATTGAATATTGATTTTTTGATTTTTGAAATAGCTACTTGAAAAGGCATCTTGAGAGACTGGACAAGCGCAGAACCAGCTAGATGTTCCGTGCTGCCATGGGTCAGAACGACCATAGTGGCCTAGGGACATGCGACGGCCTATGTGTGAGCGGAGTCGCTGTGGGAGCCAGAATGTTGCACCGGTAGTACAGTCACGGACTAGGAGGCCGTAACAGATTTGTCTATGGTTTCATCAGCCCAAGACTGTATTTCCAAACTACAAGAGCTATTTTGCAATACAGAAAAACCGGAAGTGTTACGCCGACCGTGTCCACCACTGTTCCAGTCGCCGGTGCAATGCTTCCGCGCATTTAGGTCCCCATAACAAGTTGATGGGACCCTGGGAGGAGGTGGGTTGACACGCCGCCGCCGCCGCCGCGCCGAGCAATCAATGCTAATTTTATCGTTCCACTGTACTACTGCACTGTACTGTATTGTTAGTAATACATTGCTAGTTCTGAAGATCTCACGTGACGGCAGCGTCGTCGGCGCATCGGCGGTGGTACGGCGGCGGTGGTGCGTGTCGGCGCCGTCTTGTCAGCGTGTTGCGATGCGGTGGCGGCGCGGTGGCGGCGCGGTGGCGGCGCGGTGGCGGCGTCGTCTGTTTTAGCGCTAATGCGAGCTGTAATATTTATTGCTGTTCTGCAATCGGGCTTCTTCCCCATTCGCCTGAAAATTTTCGCCCGAAATATTAAGTTTACCCATTCGCCCGAATTTAAATAAAAAGTGATCCCCATTCGCCTGATCGTATCTAATAAAACAAAGAGTATTAAGAGCAGAATAAACAGTCAGGTATGAATTCTAGATAAATTCGTAAATTGATTAATCATATAGGTTTTCATGCCCATTAGAGAACCGATTATCATACCAAATTGGAGAATTAGCTCAGTATCCAAAAGTATGCGAAAGTAACTCTGTCTGTTTATGTGTTTCACAATCACTACTAAGTAGGGTATGTAGGAAAATGGTAGATGGGCAGCTCAAGTAAGAATTTTTTTGGGGTGAGACGTAATTTTTTTTTTAACAGTAGCCATCCTTCAATTGTAATGATGAAAAACGTAATATTTAGCATCCTATCTATCTATAGTACTATAACAATACATAGTAAGTATAAAAAAAAAGTCGCTTCCCGCGTCTGACATTTGTTTCTGTCCCTATGTATGCTTACATCTTTAAAACTATGCATCGGATTTTGATGCGGTTTTTGTTAACAGATAGAGTGATTCAAAAGGAAGGTTTATATGTTTAATATATGTACATGTACAACATAGAAGGTGGTACGAATTTCGTCGGGTTGACTATATACCGGGTGTTTCTGACAAGGGGGTAATAAATGAAAGGAGGGCTTCTGTTCACCTTATCTAACAACTTTACCAAAGCAACATGGGTCGAAATCTAAAAAAAAAAAACAGGTGTTCCATACATTGGTTCGATCAGCTGGCGGGGTCAATGTACGGGACAGCTGATTTTTGTTTTGAGATTTCGACCCATGTTACTTTGGGAAAGTTGTTAGGTATGTGAGCTGAATCCCTCCTTTGATTTATTACCGCCTTGTCAGAAACACCCGGTATGATATATACTATATACATAAAAAATTATCGTTGTTCGTTAGTCTCACTAAAACTTGAGAACGGCCGGGCCGATTTAGCTGATTTTGGTTTTAAAACGTTCGTAGTAGTCCAGGGAAGGTTTGACCAATGAGAAAATATGGAAAAAATTAAGAGCAGTTAGTAGAAGTAACCAGTTTTTGTCTACTGCTCTCAGCACATCACTCCATCTCTTTTTCGGGCGACCACGGTGCCTCTTCGCGTCTTTTGGTAGTCATTCTGGCGCTTTTCGGGCCCATTTGGTAGGCTGCATTCGAGCTACGTGGCCGGCCCAGTCCCACTTCAACTGGTGGCAGACCGCGCAAGAACGCGATGAGTGGAAGAAGGGGAGGGAGGCCTTTGCCCAGCAGTGGGACAGTACAGGCTCGTAATAATAATAATAATAGTAGAAGTAACAATTTCATTTTCCCATACAAATTGTAAGGCGCAATACAAATTTCGCCAGGGCAGGTGCGTTAAATAAACATAAGATAAATTAAACTTACGCCTTTTATCCCCCGAAGGGTAAGGAATCTTAATTGGCCAAAAGACAATAAAGAACGTATGAAAATTCATTATTGATTGACCAGCTATAAACCAAGAAAGAGGAACTTTACGACTAGAGAACAGTAATCAAAAAGTCCACTTTTCGAGTGGATGGGATAAAAAATAAAATAAGACATTCTATGTATCCTTTAAGAGCCAGTTTACAGCGATGCTAGCTCCATTCTCGAAAAAAATTAATATCTTCTAAACTAAGGCAAATATCAATAATGTGGCACTGTATGACACTACATAATGTAGCCTAGTATTTTTAGGGCACTGTTGTATAGCTTTTAATGTAAAGACCAAAGAAAGCTACAAAGTGTTACTAAAAGTGGCCACTTTTAGCAACAATCTGTATATAATTTTGTGCTTTTAAGTAATGATTACTTTACTGTGCTCAAAAAATACTAATCAAAATTATCTAGTGTCATACAGTGCCACATTTTTGATATTTGCCTTAGTTTAGAAGATTTTTTTTTATGAATGGCGCTAGCATCGCTGTAAACTGGCTCCTAAGTATTTTAAGAAGCCTTGACTCTTGGCCTTGAAGGCCTTGAACAGGTTAATATTTTATTATGTAGGTCAAGAACAGGAAGCGATTCATTTAACTGTCTTGGCACAGTATAATAAATAGTACTAGGGTCTTCGGGACTGGAAATATTGCGCAGAATAGTTTAAGTCTTATTTTAATATGCAAGTCCTGCTTTAAGTTTATTTTATATTACCTACTTTTAGCTGGAAACGACCCTGAGCCACCTCGCCTTATGATGTACTAGAGGCTACCCCGCGGTATTTCCCGCGCAGATTTCTCATAAACACAAAAATCCCGTTTTTTCCCGTTCCCGTGGGAATTTCGGGAAATCCTTTCTTAGTGCTCACCTACGCTCCCTAAGGAACCTACATGCAAAATTACAGCCCGCTACGCCCAGTAGTTTCGGCTCTGCGTTGTCTGTCAGTCAGTCAGTAACGGAAGAGTTTTATATATATTGACTAGAGGTTGCCCCGCGGTTTTTCCCGCGCAGATTTCTCATAAACACAAAAACCCATTTTATTTCGTTCCCATGGGAATTTCGGGATATCCTTTCTTAGTGCTCACCTACACTCCCTAAGGAACCTTCATGCAAAATTTCAGCCCGCTACGCCCCGTAGTTTCGGCTCTGCGTTGTCTGTCAGTCAGTCAGTCAGTCAGTAATAGAAGAGTTTTATATATATTGATTACCTAATTTTAGCTGGAAACGACCCTGAACCACCTCGCCTTATGATGTATAGAATACCATGTTTTTATTAAGAGCCAGTTTCAGCGATGCTAGCGACATTCACAAAAAAAAGTATCTTACTGTGCCACATTTTTTGATATTTGCCTTAGTTTAGATTAGAAGATAATTTAGTTTTCGCGAATGGCGCTAGCATTCTTGTAAATTTGCTCTTAATGTATCTTTATATTATAAAAATACATGTATTTGTTGTATCTTTTTATAATGTATTTTTACAATCAAAATTAAAATTCCAAAATTTGATTCCGATTTGCGCCAAACCTATCTCCAATAGGTGCTCCCGCCGGCAACCGAATCCAGACTCAAGCGTACAGAGCGTTAGATACAATACTTACAATCAACCCCACTACCCACTGTGCCACAGAGCGGTTGAAATCAATTTAAGTACCTATAACTCTTTCGTTACTGACTGACAGACAACGCAGAGCCAAAACTTCTAGGTGTAGCGGGCTGAAATTTTGCACGTGGTTTCCTTGCGGAGTGTAGGGGAGCATTGCGGAATAATTTCGCGAAATTCCAATGGGAACGGGAAAAAACGGGATTCACGTGTTTAAGAGAAATCTGCGCGGGTGAAACCGCGGGGCAGCCTCTAGTACGCCTACTAAATGGTTTTGTGCGGTTAATATAATACGAATTTGCGGTGAAATTTCTTTTAGTTTTCTCTTGATTAAATATTAGAAAAAAAAAAATATATACAATGTTTTTTTATATTTACCCGATAAAAGGAAAAAAAACATTTTTACATTGTTTACGCATTGTAATCGCATTGCTTTTTCATTGAGTTCGCATTGTGTCTCTATTTAAAAAATAAGTTACCACTAATGTGGCAATGGGCAGGGATCATAGCTTGAAGAATTCATGGTCGCCGGGACCGAAAAGTTCTCGAGTGGCGACCGCGCACCGGACGATGCGGAGTAGGCAGGTGTTCAGACGACCTTGGTGAAGGTTGTAGGAGTTCGCTTCATGAGGTTCGCACGAAACCCGTCATTGTGGCGATCTGTGGGGAGTCTTTTGAGATAATTATTATGTTTTTAAGAATGGTCGTAAAGTCGCATCCAATTTTTAAGTTTTTCTTGTTTTTTATGATGATGATGGAGTGATTGAGTCATTCTGACATTACCATTTTGTTTCTGACAGAAAAATTATAAAGCCATTAAAAATCTTGTTGATCCTAATTTTATTTCTGTTATTCATTGTTTAGCTCCCATGGTTTACCTATTACTGATTTAAACCTTTCGTAGAATCTATTAATAAGTAAGTATAAAACTACTAGAACTATAGGTAAGGAGTTATTTTCGAAATCATTGTTAGGATCGAGAAGATATGAACGGATTAAAAAAAAAAACGGAAAATAAAAAAAAATCCGGAGAATATCCATAATAATTTTCCGGAAATGGAAGCATATGAAAGTGTCCTTTGCCCAGCAGAGTATATAAGAATGTATAGAATCAAGCGATGTAAAAAAAAAACATCCCAATGCCAAACATGCCAACCATCCCAATACTTACCGGAAGCATGTAGGTACTTAAAAAAAAAGTACTTATTGTATTAATTTTAATTAAGTTAATCATAATCATAACATTTATTTATTTGTAATCCTGTAACTTATAAAATAAAACAGTCGAAAATAAAATTATTATTTTTTTATTCGGGGGAAATTGTGGCTGAAATTTAAAAACGTTCCACGCCAAAAGTAAAAGGTTTGTTTGTTTACAAAATGTTAGCTGCCAGTAACACCCCGAATAAAAAAATAGACCAAACATTGTCACATACAATTTTTAAAATCGGAAGCTCGCTTCCTAACTTTATAAAAAAAAAACTTACCTTATTCAAAAGTGCAGCTCAATTGTCACGCTCAAAATGACAAAACTACTTTTTTAATTTATTGAATAATCAGAAGAGCAAAATACGTCCGTTTCAAACAAATAGTTACGAATATTGTGTAACAGAAAGTCTGCGACGCAGTAGAATAAAAACTGCATAAAAAAAACTAAAACAAAAGGGGCGTTTATTTATTTTAAAAAAATGGGTTCCGTACGTGTAAAAAATACTTGGCATTAACATTTACCAACATTAGCATTTATTTATGATGTAAAGCTGTATTAAAAATATTTATGTGCCCTGCCCACTGTCACTTAAGTTTCGCAATTCTTTGGGCTATGTCGGTGACTTTAGTTCTTCTGCGTATCTCTTCTTTTCTGATTCGATCACGCAGAGAAACTTCGAGCATATAACCCTTTCCATTGCTTTGGGCGACCTTGAGCTTCTTGATTAGGACAATAGTTATCGACCATGGCCTCAGATCCGCAAGTCTTCACTGGCAACATACATTGTTCGTAGACTTTCGTCTCAAGGAACTGAGGTTACTTGGACGAGAAGATATAGCGGAACTTCCAGAACGCTGGCCATCCGAGCTTGATTCAACGATTGACTGATCGTCGTTCAATTTACACAGTTTTAACAATTTTTCGTGTCCGCTATACAACGACATAATAATTGAACGATTCCCAAAGGAATACAGTTTTAAGATTATGCCTACGGAACCCTATATTGAGCATTTGTCGTTTTTTTATTATTTATTGTGTGCCAGTCGAGGTGAAGGTTGCGTGCACTAGAAGAGGGTCGCATAAGACCGGTCCTTGTGGCTATATGTGGGGAAGGCCTATATCCAGCAGTAGAATTTTTTCGGCTGAGATATATTTAAGAGAATGTTTGCAAATTGAATATAATATCTGTAAAATATTTGTTGTTTTTTAATGCGTGTAACTGTTGCAGGGTTTTTTCTTTACATTTAGCAGAGGATCCCCAAAAAAGGCGACAAAAAGCAGGTGTGCTTTGAAGGTCAAAGCTTGGTGGGATAAGCTCGCTATAGCCGGAATGAGAGCTTTAAGCTTAAAGCCTATAGTATAGACGCGACTTCTGTGAAAAAAATACCTTTTTTTACTAGATGACCACAAGATTTGAGTGTTGTATCAAAACTTTGTTATATTTAGTTTAAACTACTAAACCGATTGGAATGAACTTTGGTATATGAATAGTCTAGAGACCGAGAAAGGACATATAGGCTACTTTGTATCCCGAAATTCCAACGGGAAAATCGGGAATTTTGTGTTTCAAGAGAAAATGCGTTGGCGAAGCCGCGGGGCGCCCACTGGTTGACGCATATTTTTGATATCGGCCATGGTTTAGAAGATATATTTTTTTAAAGAGATTGGAGCTAGTGTCGCAGACGACGTCATCATCATCATCATTTCAGCCGTAGGACGTCCACTGCTGGACATAGGCCTCCCTCAAGGCTCTCCATCTGTACCGATCGCAGGTGGCCTGCATCCAGCGTGGACCCGCAGCCTTGCGCAGATCATCCGTCCATCTGGTCGGTGGACGTCCTACGCTGCGCTTGCCGATCCGTGGTCTCCACTCGAGAACTTTTCGGCCCCAGCGGCCATCTGTTCTGCGGGCTATATGACCTGCCCATTGCCACTTCAACGAGCTTATCCGCTTGGCTATGTCGGTGACCCTGGTTTCTCTACGTATGTCCCCATTTCTGATTCGATCCCGCAGAGAAATCCCGAGCATAGCCCGCTCCATGGCTCGTTGAGCTACTCGGAGCCTGTTCATAAGCCCTATAGCGCAGACGACGTGATTCAATAATATCTTTAACATAGGTATGTACTAAATTAAATAACTCCATTGGGATTTATAGTAAATTATAAAAATTACATAAAAAGCACGTATTCGAAACGTAATATCAATTTCAAAGGTTTTTTTTTTATCTAAAACATGCAAAGAATGTTATTATCGTATATTATTATTCTGTACCGATATCGAATTATGAATTTTTATTTGATATTAACTTACACGGTGTTTATGACAAGGAGGTTATAACGCAAAGGAGTTATTCAGCTCTCCATACCTAATAAAAAAAACTTTACAAAATCAACATGGATGAAATCAAGAAATAAAAATGGCCTGTACATTGACCCTATCTGCTGATAACCAATGTATGAGACAGCATTTCAACCCAAAATTCAACCTATGCTTCTTAAGGAAAGTGGTAAAGTATGGTGAGCTAAATGGTTCCTTTAATTTATTTCCGATTTTTTTGAAATATGACTATGACTCAGAACTTTGGTATGTTGATTGATAGCATATTTTATAATGTTTGCGATGCTGTGCGTGCAACTTTAATGTATGATTTCAATATTTCAATCACATTTTGAAATTTAATAAATAAACATGATAAATAAATAATGTTTTTATTTTATAAACTACGAGCTGTCCCGGCTTACTTCGACACGCCTAGAATATAAGATACTACAAAAGACTATTTTCTTTTGACTGCCAAGAATGGCCGAATAAAAAACAAACAACAACAACAAACCACCTGTCAAAATATGTAAACAACGGAAAAAATATTGCACCTTGGCTTATATTCTTTGAGTTTAGGTAAGGATCCCTAATTTTTTTGAAAATCTAATATAGCCTATGACACTCGCAGTTAATGTTTATTCCTACCAGTGAAATAATTTTTCAAATCGGTTTAGTTTTTCCGGAGCCTATTCGTTACAAACAAACAAACAAACAAATCTTTCCTATTTATAATATTGGTATAGATAATGGAAACCATAATCTTTAAAATAAGATAAAGCTGCACTGTTGCATTGGTGTTTACTGTGATAATAGTGTAGTATTGATAAATAAATAAATAATGAGTTTATTTGGGTCAAATTTTGTTGACCTTGAAAAATCTTTTTTGAATGTCAAATTGGGTGAAATAATTAATTAAAAGCGACCGTAGTCTCATCATTCAATCCTACTTTTATTCATTACCATAGCGTTATTAATCGTTTTGTAACCGCAATACCAATGATATCCATCTATTGGAATATCCATTTTAATAAAAAAAAAAATATTCTCGTTATTAGTTTAAGAACCACAATAGGCGCAATTGCTTTTCTAGAGAGTCAAAGTCAATACAAAAAAACACACAAAGAGGACGCAAAGTAATATTGCAAAAGCAGTGGTAAAACAGGGGCAGTAAGCCGAAATACAAGGATATTGCCCCTATATTACGACTAGAGTGTCAACTAGAGGACGAAAAGCAATATTGCAAAAATGTACAAATTAAAATTACAATTAAAATTAAAAAAATAAAATAATTACAATTTAACATTTTATTTTACAATTAGAATCCTACATTATCCCTGATGAACATATTAAGGGCTACAAAATACTTTTAAATTTTAGAATAGTACAGGCTTTGTGGAATGTATAATTATATTGGATAAACTTAAATTGCAAGCTGGTGCGAAATTCACAATTAGTTTAAGTTGGAATTCGCACGAAAAAGGAATGTGTAAAATTATAAAGAAGCCTCGCAATTTTTTTTCCACCAGCGCGTGAACACTTTAATAGCCTTAAAAAAATCTGTAAAAAATGGTTTCATCTCGATTAAATCATGACTCATTTAGTTTTTTGCAAAGAATTCGCCAGTCATACACGCGAAACTAAATAAAAGAAAATATTCAAGGCAGGCTTTCTATTTTTTTTTTCATTTAGGGTCCCGTAAATATGTGGAGTTAGCCAAACCATTTTCAAGGTTAAAAGTTGCTATAGAACTTCAGTATCCTAGTTTAGAGTTTTTGCAATTTAACAGCAATCGTGCCTATTTTGCGTGAAAAAGGGATAGCGCTACTCTAACCACCCCAGCCCCCGCAGCACTACGGACCATTTGTTGAATATTTCTGTCACTTTTGATAGCTTTTGACATTTCAATGCGAGAAAATGTATGAAGACAATCGACAAAAGTGACAGATAGATCGACAAATTCCACAAATGGTCCGTCATGCTACGCAGGCAGCTCATCCACGAAGCTCAGCAGCGCTTTCACGTTGCCTACTGCCTCGCGCACGGTGTTTGGGAACCCTAGGTACTAACGTCTGTATACTTCTACCTGTTTGTAGTCTAGTATCTTACAAGTATAGCGTAGTCAACTTAGACTTGTTAATTTTACACATTGTAAAAATTAAATCTAGAATATTAATTTACCCAGATAGCAGGTCTGTTAGCTCCTTAAAAATGAAAAGTTTATTTAATAATCTACGGACCCTTTTATAAAAAAACTTTTTAAAACACTTGACTCTATAATAATGGATGACGTCACACCTCCGTAGAGATTCGCTTTTTTTTATAAAATGAGTAACTAAGTAGTTTTATTACATGGATAATTTTAAGTTCGATAAAAGCTTTCAACCGTTCGTCAGTTTGTCTGTCTATCACGGCCTAATAACACAGGCTTAGTAAATCACAGGGGATCTATGCCGTTCAAAATGAAAACGAGAATGTGAATCATTTTGAAATGTGATAAGTATACATTGCGGGTATATAGGTGAATAATTTTGTCTACACAAGAGATTCAGCTGTAAACCCGATGTATACTTATCACATGTCAAAATATTTCTCATTCCTATTTTCATTGTGAATGGCAATAGCCTAACAGACCACACTAAGCGTCGCGCTAGAACTCAAACCTTAGCTTAACCATACTATGACTGTATTAACCTGTTACACAGAGCGCTCTATCGACAAAGCTGTATGAGACAGGGTACTACCACACCTCGGACACTTCATAGAAAAACACGCGTTGCTTCGCGCAAAGCCGAAACTCTTGTATGTACTGACAGCTTAGTGCAGTATGGGCACTCCCTGCCTTCCTCAGCAAGTGCGGCCCCGCGCTCGGTTACCTTTCAGATACCGCTCAATACAAATAAAGCTTTATCTACTATTATATGAAAATGGATCGTGGTTCGTTAGTCTCGCTAAAAGTCGAGGTTTAAAAGTGAGAAAATATGATGAAAAAAAAACAACAATTTCATTTTCCCATACAAATCGTTCCATTATTAACTTAGCGCTTTGACGTTTGACATAACTGTCAGTCGTTTCAATTAGTTTAATACAGGACAGCATCTGTCGGGTCAACTAGTCATCAATACATAGTATAAAACAAAGTCGCTTCCCGCGTCTGTCCCTAAGTATGCTTATATCTTTAAAACTATGCAACGGATGTTGGTGAGGTTTTTTTTATTAGATATATTCATTCATGAGGATGGTTTATAAGTATAATTCATGCAAAAGATAGTAATAGGTTAGGCGGTACGAAGTTCGCCGGGTCGACGAGTTATTGTATGTTTTTTATTTGTAAGGTGGTACACAGAGGTCACCGGTTCCGCGATATAGTTAGGTGAACCGTGAACCATAAAAAACAACGACTCAATTAACTAGAAAGACGATACGATAATAACTGATTTTAACCTAACTAACTCCAGTTAGGACGCCTTAATTTAATGAAGGCTGAAAGTTAAACTTGAAACTTAAATTACAGTTTTCGGTTTGCAAACTTTATGGTGGTTTTAACAGACATCAAAAAAAGGAGGTTATCAGTTTGACCTGTATGTATCTAAGTATGTTTGTCCGCGATTATCTTGCGTTTGGCTGAACCGATTTTGAAGCGGCTTTCAGTAATGTATTTGTTACATTCAGGAGAAGGTTTTAGTACATATTTTAACCGACTTCGAAAAAGAGAAAGTTCTCAGATTATGTTTGTGTCAGTTTGTTAAAGGCGGGTAAAAAAGAAATTATACCTATACTAACTTTTTCTCTGCGTGAAATAGGGAATCAGAAATTATAAGATCAACCTCACCTACGTAGCCCAAAGAAATGCAAAACCTAGGTTGCAAAATGGGCAAGGCATATACCTCGAAATCGAAAGATCTCCCGTAACCCCCTTGCTAACAGCCGAGATGGACACCGGCGGGGTTTTAGGTGGGTGCGAAGCGGCTCCCCCCGGGGCTGCAGGGTACTCGTTAGGAGTTTCCCCGCAAAAAATGGCATATAGCTCGAGGAACATGTGGCTGAAATAATCTCAAGTGGCGACCGTGCGCCGGAATGTGCAGAGTAGGTAGTCAGATCTCCCACAATTTTCATCAGACAGTTTATAACTATGCAACGGATTTAGATGCTGTTTTTTAAAGAAAAGAGTGATTCAAGAGGAAAGTTAATAATGCACATGTAAAAGATTAGGCGGTACGAAGTACGCCGGGTCGACTATTTAAACAAATAAATACAATACGCATTTAATGTCTAGCTCTGCACTTAAGATATTTTCATTATTTCATGTACTTTCATTTTTGTTAATCTGTAAAATGTTCATTGTATTGTCGCCTAATTGTATTGTAATGTCACAAAATAACAATAAAAAAAAGAGAGATAAATTGTAAAGTACATATAGTTTGTTACCCCTTTCTTCTCTACGCTGTAAATTCATTGCGAAAGGGAGTAGAATCATTTAACAGAGGAAGGGATCGTTTGGGGGCCTCTCAGGCGACTATTGTCGTAAGGCATGAGCCAATTGGTGGGCATCCAGAACTACCTCGCCTCTCACAGTATAGGACACTTTAGCAAATAAGGTATCAATAGCAATTAGATTAGATGTAGTCTAATTGACTTTCAATAAGTGATATCTTGTATCCTATATTGAATAAAGAATTATTTGATATTTGATTTAAATTGCTATACGCCCAATGATCGCGAGTTTATTTTCTCCCAAGCAACCGATAGATCTACTTTATTAAAGAACATCTGTTCACTGGAATGCAAACATGTGACACTGATGCAACTATAAACGATTGAAAGGTCATCGTGTCAATCAGTACGGGTCCACTAGACTGCATGGCGACTGAACACTTGTACATGATTGATGGTGATTGAATCAATTGATTGAAATGCCGACATGGGCGCGGCACGGCGAACAGAGATCATAGATCAATATTGATTCATGAATGTTGGGACTTAGGTTCCCCGAATCAATAAATGTATGAATAATAATAATAAAACAACACACTCAGAGCCCCTAACTAGGAAGAACCTGTATCTAGGGTGCCCGAAACACACAGAGACGAACATCACACCCAGACCGGAAACAAACATCGATATTCATCATATCAATATTCGCCCCGCCCGGGAATCGAACCCGGGTGCACAGGCTTACTCAGTCCACATCACTTCCAACTGAGCCACGGAGCAGACATAGTTTGAATGACCTCCTTCATCATGAGCAATGACCAATGTTGGACAAAGGTGCCCCACAGATGTGCAGAACGACTCTTAAGAGGCATAGCACAGCTAAAGTAGCGCCACCAACAAAAAAAATTCATCAATACATAGTATAAAATAAAGTCGCTTCCCGCGTCTGTCCCTATGTACCTAAGCTTATAACTTTCAAAATATTTGCAACGGATTTTGATGCGGGTTTTTTCAATAGATAGAGTCTTCTTAACTAAAGAATAAGACAAACGCTGTGAGCGTAGCGAATATGGCGGTAAAATGTGATCAAAATCAAAAATCAAAAAATCTTTATTCAATATAGGATACAAGATATCACTTATTGAAAGTCTATTAGACTGCATCTAATCTAATCGCTATTGATACCTTATTTGGTAAAGTATCCTATACTGTGAGAGGCGAGGTAGTTCAGGGTGCCCACCAATTGGCTCAGACAAACAAATGTTTGGCTTGCCTCATGACAATAGTCGACCACTGGATGCGATTATTTTTGCTTACTCTGTATGTACTGTACATCAGGGTTTATAAATATAAAAATAAGAATAAAAAGATTTTTCTTAAATCGGTCGGGCTTTAGTCTCTTAAACTTACGATTAAACTTCTATTCTATTGCTATTCTACTATTATACTCTATTACGATTGGGTCAAAAATGCGAGTCTCGTAACTTTGATCCTGTAAGAGTATTCGAGAATCGCAATTCTTGACCCAATCGTAATAGAATCAAAATAGAAGTAGTATCGTAATAGAATAGAAGTTTAATCGTAAATTTAAGAGATAGTGAGCCTATCCGATCCAAACCAAACAATCAAATCATTCCTTTTTAAAATAACTCGTGTGGATCCGTCGCCATAGCAACCGTGTCCTGTAGAAACTGAAAGTCACCGGTTATAACCGTAAATCATGAGTCCGATTCATTTAGCAATGATTGCTGTTTCAAATCAAGCTGCAGATGCATTTTAAACCTAATACGTCACTGGCGACATAATGAATCGAGGGTTTTTGATTCCACTAGTGTTTCTCAGTTATAAAAAACTTTGTTATATACTCAAAAAGATTAATCTACTTGTCTACTCTACTATATCGATCATGGAAATGCCAACTGTCGTAAGGGACAAAGCACGAATTTTCAGGAGAGCCAAAAAACGAATTTTTTTTTACAAATCCTTTTGTAACTTTTGATTGCCTTGATTTACAGCGATCAATTAAAAGAAGACCAGTGCTAATTTTTGAAGATCTTTTCAATTATTTTAGTTTGGATACGCTATAACTAATGGTTTAGAAGATTTTGTCCCTTACGCCCTACCCATTTTAGCAACATTGTCCCTTACACTGACCTTTTTTTCAACTTTTCCCTTACGACCTATACAGTTTTTTTAACTTTATAAAATAATTGGTTGTAAGTCCCATATGTGTTTTTCCAATGTAGTCGTATGTCTATTTTTATATTTAATTTTAAAGTTACTATGTAAAATTTGAGGGGCGTAAGGGAATTAAAATACCAACAAGTGTGTTGTTATTAGTACTGATGAAACTAAAAAAAATATATTTAATTATGTCTATAGTGTTAAAATGTTATTGTTTGGTTACCCTTGTAAAACAAAAATAAAATTTCTCGAGAACGGCCGGGCCGATTTGGCTGATTTTGGTCTTGAAATGTTCGTAGTAGTACAGGGAAGGTTTTACCCAGGTGAGAAAAATATGGAAAAGTGGAATAGGGTTTGTAAAAAATAATAATTTTTCCATATAAAATTGTAAGGCGCGATATAAAGTTTGCCGGGACAGCTAGTAATTAATAAATAATTGAAGCAGCACACTCAGAGCCTCTACTAGCTAGAAGGAAGCTTCCCTGCAGTGGTAACATGACGAAAATTTGTCGACTTTGTCGTATCTATCTGTCACTTTTGTCGATCGTCTCCATACATTTTCCCGCATTGAAATGTCAAAAGCGATTAAAAGTGACAGTTAGATTCGACAAATAGTCCGTCATGCTGCGGGGGATGGACTACAATGAACATTTCAAAACCAAAATCAGCTAAATCGGCCCGGCCGTTCTCAAGTTTTAGCGAGACTAACGAACCATGATTATTTTTAATATAGTAATATAGATTACTAGAGGCTGCCCCGCGGTTTTTCCCGCGCAGATTTCTCATAAACACAAAATTCCCGTTTTTTCCCGTTCCCGTGGGAATTTCGGGAAATCCCTTCTAAGTGCTCACCTACACTCCCTAAGGAACCTACATGCAAAATTGTCAGCCCGTTACGCCCAGTAGTTTCGGCTCTGCGTTGTCTGTCAGTCAGTCATTCAGTCAGTCCGTCAGTAACGGAAGAGTTTTATATATATTGATTTATCATTTCAGAACCTTCACTGCGCCTCGCCAGATGGGCGCTGGGCTTTAAAGAAATTAATTCAATGACGTTAATAATCATAAGAAATACCTTTTAATTATAATTTTATTGACACAGTTGTCTTAGTCTGATGACTAAGAGAAAATGATAAAATACGTTAATTGACTGTTTATTTTTAATCACCATAATTATAATATAACGGAAAACAAAAAAAAACAGTGGTTCTATTCTATATCTATAGCCACTTTTAATATATGAGAGTAAAAATCATTTTCATAATAATATGTGATCATCATTTCATCACATTATGATGATGATGATGATGATGATCTCCTTTTATCCCTCAACAGGGACATAGGGCTCTCAGTAAAGCTCGCCACTTGCTCCTATCCTGGGCGACTTCCTCCATTTTATTCCACGGTGCTCCAAGTATAGGGGCCTCTTGCTCCACCGTGCGGCGCCAGGTTTGTTTAGGGCGACCGGCTTTGCGACGTCCTTGGGGGCACCATTTTAGGGCTATCTTGGGCGGATGGTCGTCCGGCCTCCTCAGCGTGTGGCCGATCCAACGCCACTTCCTCAGCTTGATCTCCAAGTCTACGGGTTTCTGGTCGGTGAGTCTCCACAGCAGCGTGTTCATCACATTATGGGTTACAATTATATATACTTCAACACGGTTACTTGTTTATCGTGGAGGAAAATTTAACACACGTTAGGCATAGTTTCATAATACAAACTTACTTAATTGTAGTAGTACACTAAAAACAACTCGTTCGCCATCTTGTTTTTTCTGCCATGTTGGATTTTAAATGACGTCACTTTAGCCTAATATGTATAAGTACAAAATTTCAGCTATTAAGGAAATCTGCATAATTGAGTTGCAAGATTTCACCCGAACATCATTTATACAAACATACTTTGGGGGCCTCACCAGGCGTAAGGCAAGGCAAACATTTGTTTGCCTGAGCCTATTGGTGGGCACCCTGAACTACCTCGCCTCTCACAGTACAGGATACTTTACCAAATAAGGTATCAATAGCGATTAGATTAGATGTAGTCTAATTGACTTTCAATAAGTGATATCTTGTATCCTATATTGAATAAAGATTTATTGGATTTGATTTGATTGCAAGTTAAATAATAGCTTTGAATAATGTGTACAAATGTCTCGCAAATGTCTGTTATGGTCTGATGAAAATTAACGTCATAATAATATCGATAACGACGTACGACAGTACGACGAAAGCGGTAAATTAAGAGCCAGTTTACAGCGAAGCTAGCGCCATTTGCGAAAAAAAATTATATCTACTAAACTAACACAAATATCAAAAATGTGGCACAGTATGACACTAGATAATGTAGCCTACTAATTGTATAGTTTTTAAATTAAAAACCAAAGAAAGCTAAAAGCCACTTTTAGCAACAAACTTTGTATAATTGTGTTCTTATAAGTAAGGACTAATTAACTGTGCTCAAAAAATTCTAAGCAGATTATCCAGTGTCCACATTTTTGATATTTGCCTTAGTTTAAAAGATATAATTTTTTTTCAAGAATGGCGCTAGCATCGCTGTGAACTGGCTCTTAAGCGAAAAATTATTAATTTTGACAACTGTTGATTGTTACTGTAACAATAAATTATGATAATATTGTGACGCATTTGTTAAACTAAATAAACTTGTATTTGCCCACATATGAATTCCAAGTTCCAAGATATTTATTAATTGATTTTATTTCAATGTCGTTGACATTAAAATGAGATGACTGATACAAGACTGATACTGATAAGTAGAGTAACTGACTAATAATTATAATAACGCACTTAGAGCCCCTAACTAGGTAGAATCTGTATCTATAGGGTGCCCGAAACATTATACAGAGACGAACATTACACCCAGACCGGTAAACAAAACATCGATATTAATCATAATGTGAGCATTTTGCCTTCCTGCCTAAATATTTGTAAAATAAAAATAAATATATCCTACTAAGCTACTATACCTTACTATACTACTATTCTACTTCAATACGAAACATTAATCTTTGGCCTTGTCGTGATCGTCTATCTGACTAATGGTTAGAACCCTCCATACGTTGTGTTTTAAAATCAAATAATTTACAGTGCTAAAGCTCCTTCGAAAATTAAAAGAATAATGAAAATAACCTTGGACTTATAAAATTTCGAGCCAATGAGCTGTACGCTGACAAATAAATTCTTAAAAAATGCGCGCTACACACGCGCGCTAGCTCGACCTCGTCAAGCGACTACCTAGGTATCCTAAACAGACGTTCCCTAATACATTACTGCAATCGTCCTTCTAAAGAATGATTTAAAAGATAGAAAACCCTACTGTTGTTCCTAGAAGAGGAACCGCGTTCAAGTGTATTATTACGGAAGGTAAATTTTGGTTGAAGTGTTTGTCAATTAGCCCCGGGTAGGACAGTTCCTTCGCCATGCCCCGTCCGACTAGGTTTTGTGTAACCTTATGTTTGTGTGAAGAAAGTCGACTTTTGATGACCATCGATTCATGTGATAAAGGCTTAAGCCAGATTAATACAAAGATAATCATGAAGTTATGTGCAAGATTCTCAAAACGAGAGCTACGGTGTAATAACCCTGTTGCCAATCCGTTGGTCTTGTACCAGCACTTTTCTTGGTTAGAACTTACTTAGGAATGTATGTCTTGTGGTTTCAACTATCACTTCCACCATGATAGCACATCTCCTGAAGTACCGTAGATCGTTAGGCAAAGCAATGCACTTAAAAACTAAACAATAGCAAATTCTTTAGATCAAATCACAGCTCCTCTGAAGTTCATCCCCTAAAACAGGACGATCGCTTATTTACGCAAACGAGCCTAAAGCCGCATATTATCAAATGTTAGAAGAGAGGTCTCGCCCCTGGATTAGTTTATCGCGAAGTTAGTTTTTACGGTTTAGTGTATATCGTGTGGAATATATATATATAATATAATATAATATAAAAACAGACCCTCCCTTGAAACATTCATTCTACATCACACAGATTCTTTCTGTCTCACATACATTCTTCAAGTCCTATCAGCTGATAATGGTTGTGGTGTTAGTTGAGTGTAATAGAATTATCACAAATCTCTGGTATACGTCGTCCAACGAGTAACAAACAAAGTAAGCAGTCAAGCTTCGACGAAAGGATATTTTATATTTGGTTAGAACGATTCGGGCCTCTTTTACTCAACATAAATCAACTATCTCGTACACCGTAGTGCATCGTCAAGTTTGATTAAGTTGTTCATTTGATCTCCATGCCACCGATCATGGGACCTTGTCTAGAACTCTTGGTTCTTTATATTCTCATCATCTAGCTATCTCATGCATTGTAATGCATTGTCAAGTTTGATGTGAGGTTTTAGTTTGCTCGTCTGATCTTCATGCCAACAATCATGAAGTCTTGTCTTGAACTCTTGGTTCTTTACTTATATCCTTTGTCTTAGCAATTCCGCATTACATATGTAAGCCACCACGCCTTGATATCGGCAAACTTGAGATTAATAAGTGTGATAATAGAGGATTAGACTTTCCCACAACAAGCATCCATTTCGCACAATCTACGATTTACAATAATTGATTAACATCGTAAAAGGCAATCAAGACACAAGAGTAGTAATCGTGCAATCCCTCGTTCGAGGTTGGTACACTAAATAGACTGCAGCGAATAGATCTCAAAGAATATGATTACTCAAGTAATCTTTCAAATCAAAATAATCACCGCTATCCAATTTTGTGACCAGTGTAAAGTGTTCGGTTATGTATTTAACTATACATTCCCCATCTAACTACTTTGATGAAGCGAGTGCCGGGCCGGCCACAACACTCCCTCGCATCGTCCGAAGGTACGAGGACATATATATAGCTGTATTTATGTCAAATCAAAGGAAAACAAAACACAATCTCCGCGCGCTCGCCGAGACGCGGTAGCCGTTTCTAGGGATCTGTCGACTAATCCATCTAAAAGTATAAAATATATAATTTTTAAATTTAATAAAGCTAAAAACTGTACGATATAGGAAGGATCGTTACAATAACAATGTTCGCCCCGCCGGGAATCGAACCCGGTGTGCCTGCGTCTTAGTCCACATTAGCCAACTGAGCTACCCGTATCCCATTTAAAATTTATGTGTAAGTATAAAAATACATAAAATTTAGACCCAGTTAAAAAGTTACAACAAACAATTCAAAATTATTACTGAAAGCAATTTCTCACAGGCAAACAGTGGATTAAGTTTCTTAACTGAATTCGTTCAAATCGTACGTCATCGTTCTGTTAGTAGGTAATTTAGTAAACCATAGCCGCTATAACAAAGCCAACTTCAATACACGCCTAAAGAAAACAGCAATCCATACCAATATTATAAAGAGGAAAGATTTGTTTGTTTGTAACGAATAGGCTCCGGAAATACTGAACCGATTTGAAAAATTATTTCATTGTTGGGTAGCTACACTACCCCCGAGTGACATAGGCTATACTATATTAGATTTTCAAAAAAATTAGGGATCCTTACTCATACTCAAATAATGTAACCCAAGGTGCAATATTTTTTCCGTTGTTTACATATTTTGACGAGTCGGTCGTCAACTCGCAAGCTTGAGACTCGCAATTGTTTGCGAGTTGGCACCTTATTATTAACAGGTGGTTTGTTGTTGTTGTTTGTTTTTAATTAGGCCATTCTGGGCAGTCAAAAGAACATAGTCTATAAAGCTAAGTCTTTTGTAGTATCTTATATTCTATGGCGTAACTAAGTAAGCCGGGACAGCTCGCGGTTTATAAAATCGCGAACAATACGATTACTAGTCAATCAAAAAAGTTACGAGACTTGATCACTGGATATGACGATCTAAAGAACTCTAAAAGTAAGAACTGCGCATATAAATAAGCCATACGATACCATGTAGCTACTTAAGAACCGACACGACCTAGCTAAATCGGCCACTATTTGTGCCAATCTATCAATTGGTGAAAATCTACGCGCTACTTTATTTGATATCACTTACACATACTTACCTACGTTAGGAATGCGTTGTTGAGAAACTAAAAACTGATCATGTGATACCGCATCACACTTAGAGAAAGAACAAAAAAAGAGTGAGAGAGATAAATTGTAAAGTAGAGTTTGGTACCCCTTCTTCTCTATGCTGTACAATCATTGCGAAAGGGAGTAGAATCATTTGACAGAGGAGGGCTCGTTTGGGGGCGTCTCCAGGCGACCATTGTCGTAAGGCAAGGCAAACATTTGTTTGCCTGAGCCAATTGGTGGGCACCCTGAACTACCTCGCCTCTCGCAGTATAGGATACTTTACCAAATAAGTATCAATATTAATTAGATTCGTCTAATTGACTTTCAATAAGTGATATCTTGTATCCTACAATGAAAAAATCATTTTTGACTTTTTTTTGACTAGGTAGGCATAACCTGTTTCTATAGCTAGTTTGGAGGCCTGACGCTTGTTCCAGCGTAAATGTCCGCGCAAGTATTTTCTATTACATTTTTGACCGACGAAAAAAAAAGGAGGAGGTACTCAATTCGACACGTATATTTATTTATTTTTTGATCCAGCGCAAAGAAGCGCTTGTTACCGCTTTGTACGTGAATAATTCTAGATTTAGACTAGTCTAACTTTTTGTGGTAAGGGAATTAATTTTTTTTTAGCATTTACATCGCTGATTACCATATAACCAAAAATTGTAAAACGAGTTTACTGTTATCGCCACGCTTGGCAGGCGGGTTGGCGATCGCAGTATTACTCTTTAAGTATTTCAACGAAGGACGCTGCTTCCCGTCCTTCGGCTGCTCCCTTAGTCGCCTTTTAAGACACCCACGGGAGGAGATGGGGTGGTAGTATTCTATGCCGCCTCAACACGGCAAATATAACTCTATTATAAACAAATATTAACAAATCCATGTTATACATATACTGAGCGGCTATTAAAGCATAAACGGCACCGACTTAGCATGTCCTGCTAAATCAGACTGAAACCAGTCGACACACAATGCGGTCGTTAACGACCATTATCGCGACCGCTTATCTTGTTCAGTCGTCAGGTTTGCGCACACGATAGACACAAGTTGACACGATTACGAGAACTCTTCCTTACCACACCTCGGACACTTCATAGAAAAAAGCATGTTGCCTCGCGCACAACCGAAACTCGTGTACGTGCACGCGTATCAATGCTTGTGTGAGTGAGATGAGACTTGCTATTTGTACTGATCGGTAACTGAAAGCGGCGGAAGAAGCGGGGCCGCACTTGCTGAGGGAGGCAGGGAGTGCCCATACTGTATGTAGTACTATTTATTATACTGTGTGTTAACAACGTTTTAATTTTTGTGTCTCTATCTCAATCGATTTGGGCTGTATATTGTATATTGTCAGTATCATCCCAGCCGAGAGATGTCCAGTGCTGGACAAAAGCCTCCCACAGACCACCACTGAGAGGGACCTACACTGTGTGAGGCAGATTTGCCATAATCTGGTAATAATAATAATAATAATTGCTGCCGCTGGGTGCATGATCTATTTGTGCATTTAGTGGCGGTGCCTGGTTGGTGATCCATATACAATATAGCAAAACTCTCGAAAGGGCCTCTACGAGTTGGATTCGTCCCCTCGCACGCCTCTCAAAGGACCGGGCTCCATCCCGTGATACCGAAGAGTATTGAGAAACATAATAATAATAATAAAAAGGTAGGTGAGTTGCCAATCGCAGTATGGCTGTTCATATTTTTCCAACGAAATTCTATACTTTGCTGCGTTGGTTAGCTTACTAATGTTGCACTTCCGAGGCAAAACACAACATTTTAAATCCCAATCACTAGAAAACTAATAGGGAGGGAGTAAGTACAGCTTTAAAATGTTATCGAAAGTCTGGAATCGATCTATCGCGCTCTATATTACATCGCTATACATAATAATATGACAATTAAACAACTACTTTTGTAAACTCCGTGTGCGCAGACATCTATCTTTCATCTTATCGCGATCATTAAGCTTGAACGGTGAAGCTAAGATCAGAAGGAGTTAAGGCGAAGCTCTTTTTTTGTTATTTTTTATTTGAACGTTTAGTTTCATAAAAAAAAGGCGAAGAAACTGTGTAGCCGGCGTTGGTACTCTAAGTAAAAAAAAAGTAGGTTGTACCTTATAGGATAAGATAACTTGACATACGTATATTTTAACGTTGGTTCCAGTATCAATTAGTAAAATATTAATCCAAGTTTATTATAAGTTAAAAAAAAAGAAAATTTACGATATTGTATTACCAAAAATGAAAAAAAAAAACTTTATACTGTCCTAGTCTTCTTTCATTTGGTTTTGATGTAAGAGCCATCTTTTGGACGTCGATTTAAAAATATATAACTAAACATTACAAAAATGTTTATAAACGTCGCATAGCAACAAGTGCGTCGCCTTCCCCTTAATGCAGTGTGGTCGGTAGACTCGCATTCGTATAGAAAATGACATTTAATTTTGTGAAATCCAAAACAATGGCTAGAAAGTACTGGAGATCTTTTAAATCACAAACGTTTATGTACTTTGTGGTGCAGCCTAGCGCAATACCGACGAAAAGTTTGTTTTGTCATACAATATTACATTGAGATTAATTTTGAAAAAACATAGTGCAAATTGCCGAACAAAACTTCTTCAAAACCATGGTAATTATTAAAAAAAATATGTTCCTGATGATACTATAGATAATAATTAGGGATAATATGGATTCATTTTATATTCCAAATGTGTATATTAAATGTCTAGCAAAAACTATATTATAATAACAATGTGAGAGACGATTAATGTAGCTGCGAGAAGTGTTTTAAACTTTATTAAAAACGAAAACTTTCGCCAGAATAAATAAAAAACGTAAATAAATTGTATTTTGCGCCACACAGGCTTGAAGCGCCTTAAAGAAGATAAGTTTTACTAAGATAAAAGGCTATAGAGTAGATGACCACTAAGTGGTCATCTGGGTGGTCTTAGATTCAATCCAGTGGTGGCACATACAATGAATCTTTGCAGGCTTTAAACGTTGCCACCATTGCTTCCGTGCTTCGGAAGGCACGTGACGCGTGGGTCCTGTATTTCTAAAGCTCCTTGTCAGTCGTGTCGGTCAGCCGAGGAGTCACAGCATTTTGTTCCAAGGCCTCATTAAGGGAGACGCGGCGCGTTGCGCGGGACGTCGTGCGGGTGCCGACGCGTCTCCTATTGTACGATATTGAACATAGGCCTACGTTGAACGACAAGGGCATCACCGCGATACCCGCGTCGGCGCCCGCATTGACTGTGCCAAGCCAACGCGTCTCCATAAACGATCTCATAATAATAATAATAATTAGTGAAATGTTGCATTAAAGGCAGGCGTACCGGTATTTCACTCCATAGCACCAGTTAACCGGTCCATTTAACAGTTCACCTCCATTAAACAATTTTTTGTCATCCATTTTACAATAGCTTCTATCACCTTCTGGGTGCTGCCGCTGGGTGCATGAACTATTTGGGAATTTAGTGGCGGTGCCTAGTTGGCAATCCATATACAATATAGCAAAACTCTCGAAAGGGCCTCTACGAGTTGGATTCGTCCCCTCGCACGCCTCTCAAAGGACCGGGCTCCATCCCGTGATACCGAAGAGTATTGAGAAACATAATAATAATAACACACATCACACTCAGAGCCCCTAATTAGGAAGAACCTGTATCTGTATCTCATACATTGCTATACGTTTGATTTAATCGCAGCACGCCCCGCACGACGACGCCCCGCGTGCCCCTAAATGCGGCCTAATTATATCCAATCGATACGTAACTATATCGGACAATTGACCAAAATTAATTCTATGTTCGCAGTTGTCAAATACCACATATTTAGGGTTATTGCAAAATAGCTCTTGTTCTTTGGTATTACAGTCTGGGGGGAAGAGATGATAGATAGGTCCTAGTCCGGCACTGTACATGCATAGTTTGTTTGAAAATAGCTCTAAAACATTATAATTAAATGATGAATAACTCAAAAATTACAAATAAAAATTTAACGAAACTGCTTCGAGTGGATGCAGAATCTGAGTGGCTATTAAACACATTTTGTTTTATCAAAATCTACACAGTAGTTTTGGAAAAAATAACAATTTAGTTAAAAAAAAGACTTACCAAGTGCAGAATGGAACTGGCTGACGCAATCAAGCAGTAGTATTTCTTGAAACACAAATAAAACTAAATATAATCTACTTTAGAAAAGTTTTGAACGAACCGTTATTTTATGGCGAAATACAGAAAATATTGCATTCGCTTATACAATCTCATTTTGTTATAACAACGACCGTTGACCGACCACGTGGCTAGCAGACCATTTATTTTCAAATTCGGAATGCGCAAAATTGAATAATCGAACGCGAAATAGTGATGTTAGGAAATTCGATTAAAGTTTTTTGTCGATGCGCCAAAAAATATAATGTCACACGTCTTACTAGCTTAACGTTCGAAGCGGGAATGCGCACGATTGCCGACAATTCACTTTATCACGCTAGAAGCTATCAAAAATTTAATATTAAATTTAATTCGTCATACTAGTGATGGGTGGTTGCGCAATGATTACTATCGATTTTAAGAACTCGGTTTTCCTGCTGACCGTAGTCGATTAAAGTTGGTCAAGCAGTTTTATTGGAATCGAATTCTGATGAGCATTTATAAATAAATTTAAACTACAGTACTATTTTTTTTGTGTCATGTCATGTCATTTTCTTGAACCAATAATAAATAATAATAACACATCACATTCAGAGCCCCTAACTAGGAAGAGCCTGTATCTAGGGCGCCCGAAACACACACAGAGACGAACATCACACCCAGACCGAAAACAAACATCGATATTCATCATATCAATATTCGCCCCGCCCAGGAATCGAACCCGGGTGCTCACGCTTACTCAGTCCACATCACTGCCAACTGAGCCACGGAGCAGTCAAATAATTAAATGCAATATAACATTATTATCAATCATCAATATCAATACAATAGTATAAAACAAAGTCGCTTCCCGCGTCTGTCCCTATGTATGCTTATATCTTTAAAACTATGCAACGGATTATGATGTACTTTTTTTTAATCGATAAAGTGATACAAGAGGAAGGCTTATATGTATTATATAAGCATAAAATAGTAATAGGTAAGGCGGTACGAAGTTCGCCGGGTCGACTAGTTTTTCAATAATTGCATTTTTTTAGACTTAACGCTATTTTTCGAATAATAATTTTTTTAGTAGTATCATGATAGGTGAAAGACATCCGCTGTAGGTCAAGTACCGTTTTTTTTGTAACGGGGGGAAATGCCTATCGCAATTTCCGTCGCTCGGGGAGCGTCGAGGGTATATGGAGCTCTCACCCACTAAAACCCCCCGGTGGCCGTCTTGGCGTTTTTGGGGAAGGACCCCAAGAACTATAGATTATCAGCGTCCGGAGTACTTCTTACTTGGTATTTCAACGAAGGACGCTGCTGCCCGTCCTTTGGCTATTCTCTTAGTCGCCTTTTACGTCACCCATGGGAGGAGATGGGATGGTGGTATAAAAGAAGAACCTTTCTTACCTTATCTTTGTCTTTAATATAAAAATGAGTCGCAAAATGTATTGGTAAGCGCATAACTCAACAACGCCTGGACCATTTTAACCATATTTTTTTTTAAATGTACGCTGAAGTCTAAGGATGATTTTTACGGCGAGAAAAATTCTAATAATTACCGGGAAAACAACATAGTAACAGATAAGGCAGTACGAAGTTCGCTGGGTCGACTAGTTGGTAATAATAATAATACGCGACGAAAACGCATCACACTCAGAGCCCCTAACTAGGAAGAACCTGTATCTGATCGCCATAATAACCGGTCTGATTATCAAGACAAGACACTAAGCGAGAAAGGAAATTATTAACGACTTTTTAACAGCTCGTCAAAAGATCATTAAAACTGGTTCAGGGGTACTTACTATTCTGGTGCTATTCGATAAAAAGTCGAAGCGCGCTTTGTTAGGTTTTTTGAAATAATTTCGATTTCAGAAACATAGACTTAGTAAACGCACACAATACAACATACAATAATTTACAAAATTTCGACATAATGCTTACAAAGTTACACAAGAGGTACATACAGTGACGGTCTAGGTCGCCGTAACACTTCCGTTTTTTCTGTATTGCAAAATAGCTCTTGTTCTTTGGCAACAAAGTCTAGCGCTGACGAAACCATAGATAAATCTGTTACGCCCTCCTAGACCGCCACTGTACATGTTAAATAAATAAAAAATAGCTTTCGAATACCTATCTTACTCTAATTAAATGGGTCTAAAATTAAAAAAAAAAGAAAGCTTTTGACCCCGCCAGCTAAATAAGCAAAGTCAATAAAATAGCCGTTGTTTTGTGAATTGGACCCTATGTTACTTTGGGAAAGTTGTAAGGTATGGTGAGTTTGGTCACCCCAGTAATTCAGTACAGAAATAATATAATTATTAGAAACATTCAGTATATTTTTCTGCACCTTTAAAATGCTTACCAATCTAACCCGGTTAGTCATAAAAAGTTAAATAGCATTTTAGTTATTTGACGCATGTCAATTTAGACTGGATATCACGTATTTACCATACAACAAACCAGAGAAGTAGACCTCCAGTAAAACTACTTAAAATCTACCGTATCTTTATGAATAACACTGTAAGTGATGAGACTTGACGAACCAGTCAGTATAATTTATTAATATTTTTTGTAAATATATCTCGAATTCTGTGAGAATAACGACCCAACGCTAAGTCAGTATCACATGATCTCTTGTTGGCCCTGATGACTGGGGGTCACGGGTTCGATTCCCGGACAACGCATTTCATTATAATAATATTAAATAGCCATTAACTTGTCAGTATAATGTAATTAAACTATTATTATATTGATTTTATATAAACTGCTATCAGATTATTGGTTTATGACTCGTATTTTTAAATTTTTGTGGTTTTTAAATAAATATAATAGGTACTTTAAAAATATTTAGAGTAAATTATTGAATATACTAAAGTCTTTTTTAAGCTGGCAAGCAAACGCTACCAAAAAATTTACTTCGAAAACGTACTTCCTGCCATACCTATGTATTTTTCTTTAAATTTCCCTTAAGAGCCTGTTTACAGCGATGCTAGCGCCATTCGCGAAAAAAAATAATATCTTCTAAACTAAGGCGAATATCAAAAATGTGGCACTGTATCACACTAGATAATGTAGCCTAGTATTTTTAGGGCACTTCTGTATAGCTTATAGGTTGAAGACCAAAGAAAGCTACAAAGTGTTGCTAAAAGTGTCCACTTTTGGCAACAATCTATGTTTTTTTTGTTCTTTTTACTCAGGACTACTTTGCTGTGCTCAAAAAATACCAGGCTACATTATCTAGTGTCATACAGTGCCACATTTTTTATATTTGCCTTAGTTTAGAAGATATTAATTTTTATCGCGAATCGCGCTAGCATCGCTGTAAACTGACTCTTAATTTTTAACAGGTTACCAGTGAGAAATTGCTTTAATCAATACGACCGCCTATTATACTCTCTTTCTCTCCTATTCAAAATAATTCTATATTTCATTTTTTTTTTTTTAATAAACGATTTTTAACCTCTTTTTGATAACGGAAGCGCATTCCATAGACGAAAAGCATTATTATAGTAAGCTCGACTAAACGTGGGTCCGGCTCTTGAGCTGGTGCCTCTGCCCAACCTTTCGGGGAATAAAAGGCGTGAGATTATGGTGAGACGTCATGATAAATTTGTGAATGTTCGGGCATTTTAACAAGAATTTTGAAGGATTCCAAAATTACTTTGTCTGCCTGTATATTTACGCAATCATGCCTAAAATACTCTACTGATTTGGCTGAAAATAGGTAGGTAGATATGTAATTTTTATCCTGAACCTCTAACGCGAACGGAAAATAGGAGGGAAATTGCGCTGGCAAACCTAATAAATAGTATATACTGGAAGGCCAACCGGAGGGTCGCCTTCCTCGGTCGCCTCGGAGGAGAGGCAGGCCCAACCCAAGCTCAGGTGGCTGGACGGCGTCCAATAAATATCGGTGTGAGGAATTGGAGAGAGGAAGTCGTAAATAGAACGGACTGACAGAATTTGCTTGACCAGGCTAAGGCCGTTTTTTTTAGGCGGGGAAACTCCTAACGAGTACCCTGCGACCCCGGGGGAGTCGCAGGGTTATGTGGGGTTCGCACCCACTAAAACCCCGCCGGTGTCCATCTCGGCTGTTTGCAAGGGGGTCACGGGAGATCTCTCGAACTTTGTGTTCAGCTCCGCGACCAGGCTAAGGCCTAGATCAAACGGCGCCAAGATGGGCGGCGGCACAGCTTGAGGCACTGTGCCGCCGCAGCTCCGGGGGCGAGCCGAGGAGGGAACAACATGCCCTCCCCGAGCACAAAGCTGATAGCAGTTGAGCGTGGGATGAACTTCGGACGCCAGTAATGCGTGGTTCCCGGGGTTCTTCCCAAAAGCGCAAAGACGGCCGCTGGGGGGTTTTAGTGGGTGCGAGCCCCACATACCCCTGACGCTCCCCCGAGCGTCGGGAAATGCGATAGGCATTTCCCCCCGTTACAAAAAAAAAAAGGCTAAGGCCTACCCGCGGCTGTAATGCCTAAGATGATGATGAATATTTTAGAAAATACAATAAAATAAGCAAGCTGTCCGTCAGCCGACCGCAGTCTTATCAATCATGATTGAAATGCGTGGGTGTGTCAAACAAATGATAGTATATTTTTTTATCTTTATTTGATTATGAATTTTATCCTATTCTGTTATCTCGCGTACTTTGATCTATTCTATCACATAGTAATATAATGTACCTTTATACCCTCTAAAATATAGAAGTACCTAAGTACTTCAATTTCCTGTTTTTTATCTCCTTTTTCTCACCCTAAAGATGTCCAGTTACAAGCCTTTGGCTTCGTTCGACTAAGTATATACCGATTGCAACAAGCGCAAACTTTATGGATCGCCACCCTTGGCAGGCCGGTTGGTGATCCGATTACAATGTGGCTCTTTAAGAGCCAGTTTACAGCGATGCTCGCCATTCGCGAAATAAACAAAATTCTAAACTAAAGTCAAATATTAAAAATGTGGCACAGTATGACACTAGATAATGTAGCCTATTATTTTAGGGCACGTTGTATAGCTTTTAGGTGAAAGACCAAAGAAAGCTACAAAGTGTTGCTAAAAGTGGCCACTTTTAGCAACAATCTGTGTATAATTTAGTTCTTTTAAGTTAGGACTACTTTACTGTGCTCAAAAAATAGTAAGCAAGATTATCTAGTGTCATACTGTGCAACATTATTGATATTTGCCTTAGTTTAGATGATATAATTTTTTTTCGAGAATAAGGCTAACATCGCCATAACCTTCAGCTGTTCCCTTAGTCGCCTTTTACGACACCCATCTACGGAGATAGAGGTTGGTTTTTTTAGGCCGCCACAACACGATTATGCAAGCAGACTAAAATAGTTTTATAAACAAAAATAAGTTATTTATGAGAGTCCAAAGTTTTTTTGCGTCTCTCATTCGCAAAAATAATATAACAATGAATAATGTATGCATTGACCTAGACTAGACGTACTTTCAATGAATGATGTTTTATTAACAAGATTCGATTTATATGTACCTACGTAAATAATTTAAGTTGATAGGTACAGAGGCGGTCTAGGAGGCCGTAACAGATTTGTCTTTGGTTTCGTCAGCCCTAGACTGTATTGCCAAAGAACAAAGGCTTTTTTGCAATACAGAAAAACCGGAAGTGTTACGGTGAACTATACCGCCACTGTACCTGGCTGAAAAAAATCGTAAATGGACTGCAAACATTACACTTAGAGCCCCTAACTAGGAAGAACCTGTATCTAAGGTGCCCGAGACTTTTACAGAGACGAAAAATACACCCAGACGTCCTTTCATTTCAGCCTAAAGCCGTCCACTGCTGGTCTTAGGCCTCCTCCTCACATAGCACAGCTAAAGTAGTACCACCCGCGAAAAAAAATTATATCTTCTAAACTAAGGCAAATATCAAAAATATGAAACAGAATTGATATAGATTGGCTGTTTTAGCAACAATCTGTAGCTTTCTTTGGTATTTAACCTAAAAGCTATACAACAGTGCCCTAAAAAAATACTAGGCTACATTATCTAGGCCCTAGATAATGTCCTCTAGATGCTAGGGGAACACTGTTTCACATTTTTGATATTTGCCTTAGTTTAGAAGATTTTTTTTTTCGCTGGTGGCGCTACTATAGCTGTGCTATGCTTCTTAAGCTATCCTCATCCAGCAAGTCCCGCAAACGTAACAGTTCGTCTGACCACCTTTTAGAGGTATGCCTACTTCGCGTCTTCCGGTACGCGGTCACTACTCGAAAGTGCTTCGACGCCAGCGACCATCTGTTCTTCGAGCTTGTCGATGGCTTTATTTTTTTTCAGATAAAATCATTTCCGATGCGATCACGCTGATTTCAAAAACTCTTTCATTGTTGGGAAGCTGGACACTATACAAGTGACATAGGCTAAAGAATATTGTCAAAAATTTAGAACGCAGGACGGTAAGAAGTTCGCCGAATCAGCTATAGTTCTTAATAAGCAAAAAACCTTCCAGAATCGCCTTGAACCAATGCATAGGAAGGAGCATCTACATACCTACAATTGATTCATTCTACATTCTACTGGTACTACACATTCTGTAACAAACAACAAAGATTTGGAACAAGTAAAAATACCTACTGTTTTTTTAAAACAGCGGACATGACTATAGCCCCGCTTTTTTTTTTTTTCTCCAACGGGGGAAATGCTTATCGCATTTCCCGACGCTCGGGGGAGCGTCGGGGGTATGTGGGGCTCGCACCCACTAAAACCCCCCGGCGGCCGTCTTGGCGCTTTTGGGAAGGACCCCGGGAACCACGCATTACTGGCGTCCGAAGTTCTTCCCACGCTCAGCTGATATCAGCTTCGTGCTCGGGGAGGGCATATTGTTCCCTCCCCGGCTCGCCTTTGTAGCTGCGGCGGCACAGTGCCACAAGCTGTGCCGCCGCCCATCTTGGGGCCGTTTGATGAGTGTGTCGGGCCCCCGCCCTTCACACCCACGACGCCAAAGACCCCTTTTAGTCCCCTCTTACGACAGGCAGGGTATACCGTAGACCTATTACGCCCGGACCTACAGGGCTTATGACTATAGCCCCTTCTCGAAGCGAAGCAACATGGTCTAGTATGGATAGATTCTACATACATCAGATTCTACATAAGACATTCTAGAGGCTGCCCCACGGTATTTCCCGCGCAGATTTTTCATAAACACAAAAATCCCGTTTTTACCCGTTCCCGTGGGAATTTCGGAAAATCCCTTCTTAGTGCTCACCTACACCCCCCACGGAACCCACGTGCCAATTTTCAGCTTTCTACGCCCAGTAGTTTTGGCTCTGCGTTGTCTGTCAGTCAGTCAGTCAGTCAGTCAGTCAGTCAGTCAGTCAGTCAGTCAGTAACGGAAGAGTTTTATATATATTGATTGTACTTTGGACAGATTCTACATATTATTACGGATGCTGCTTCTTTTTTTTGTATTCCAAAATGTCAAAAACTCGTTTTTGCTTCAAATTGATATTTATAAAGGTGAGTTCCAACTTCAACACAGTGAGTAGAAGAGAAACTCGTCGGAGTATGAGATGGGTAGAGTCAGGATAAG
Organism: Euspilapteryx auroguttella; assembly: GCA_951802225.1. Lineage (NCBI taxonomy): Eukaryota > Metazoa > Arthropoda > Insecta > Lepidoptera > Gracillariidae > Euspilapteryx > Euspilapteryx auroguttella. The sequence continues at coordinate 5,925,744 of OX637666.1, forward strand.
AGGAATAGCACAGCTACAGTAGCGCCACCCGAGAAAAAAAATAATATCTTCTAAACTAAGGCAAATATCAAAAATGTGAAACAGTATTCCCCTAGATAATGCAGCCAAGTATTTTTAGGGCACTGTTGTATAGCTTTTAGATTAAAGACTAAAGAAAGTAAAGTAAAAAAAAAGTAAAAAATGATTTATTCAATACAGGATACAAGATATCGCTTATTGAAAGTCAATTAGACTAATCTAATTAATATTGATACCTTATTTCGTAAAGTATCCTATACTGATAGAGGCGAGGTAGTTCACGGTGCCCACTAATGAAAAGCTACTGATTGTTGACAAAAGTGGCCGTTTTTAGCAACAATCAATAGCTTTCTCTGGTCTTTAACCTATACAACAGTACTCTAAAAATACTAGGCTGCATTATGTAGTGGAATGCTGTTTCACATTTTTGATATTTGCTTTAGTTTAGAAGATATTAATTTTTTTCGGAGGTGGCGCTACTTTAGCTGTGCTATGCCTCTTAAGCTGTACTAGAGCCTAGAGAAAGCCGTGTTCGAGTTAAAACTTGAGATTTTGAACTCTACACACTAACTTTGAATGTTTTTTCGTTCTCCGAATATAGGTACTTGGTAAGTACCTATCTAAGTTTAATAAATAAAATAAATAAATAAATAATCTTTTATTTTAGACACTTATTACACCCATAGTACAATAAAATAAACAGAAATAAAATAAAAATTTAAAATAAGACGAAATTAACTAAAATTAATTGGGTAAATACCATAATAATGATTCGTATGTATTGATGTGTCTTTGTGGTAGGTGTATGATTCTGGTCTCCTAAAAACAGGTTCTAGTTAGTCAGTGGCTCTGAGAGTGATGCTTTTAATAGGTACTTGAGGCTTTGTCAAACAAACGGCGCTAAAGCGTCACTTCACTCTTGTCTGGCGCCAGCTAAGACACCTTAGGTCATTGCTGTGATAGTACAATATCATTTTTAGTATTTTGCAAAAACTTTCGAAGGACCTCAAGTGAGCAGGGGTAATAATTTTTCAATTATGCCTACCGTGTGTTAAACTTTCCTCCACGATAAAAAAGTAAACGTATAGTAGAAGTAGATAGATAGTAATAATAATAATAATAATAACACATCACACTCAGAGCCCCTAACTAGGAAGAACCTGTATGTAGGGTGCCCGAAACACACACAGAGACGAACATCACACCCAGACCGGAAACAAATATCGATATTCATCATATAAATATTCGCCCCGCCCGGGAATCGAACCCGGGTGCACACTTACTCAGTCCACATCACTGCCAACTGAGCCACGGAGCAGACAAGGATAGTAAAAGTAGATTGTGGACAACAGAGTACAACCTCTGCACGAAGACTTACTCTTCAACAATCTGTCACTCAAACAAAATTTAGAAGCAGTGACGTCATAAATCACGCTACACTTTTGTTGCGGGTGGCGTGGCATGGGCGTGGTGTGTACAGACAAGGTAAGATCTATGTGTGTGTTAATGTTTGCGAGTGTGTGTGTGTGTCTGGTGATAAAGAATGCAAATAGTGGTGTTTGGTTTTTGATAAGTTTTATTGTAGGACGGTGACTTGTAGTAAAATTTGTAACATCTATCTTGGTTAGAATCGAAAAATTATATAGGCTAACTAGAGGCTGCCCCGGGGTTTTTCCCGCGCAGATTTCTCATAAACACAAAAATCCCGTTTTTTCCCGTTCCCGTGGGAATTTCGGGAAATCCTTTCTTAGTGCTAAGGAACCTACATGCCAAATTTCAGCTTTGTACGCCCAGTGGTTTCGGCTCTGCGTTGTCTGTCAGTCAGTCAGTCAGTAACGGAAGAGTTTTATATATATTGATTGTATATTATTAGGGCAAAGAATGTGGCAATGGGCAGGGCACATAGATAGAAGAAATTCGATAAATAATTAATACGAAACGCTTATTCTAAATTATTCGACAAAGTCTCGAAAATGTCGACAGCATTCGAAAGTCATTGCTGCTTTTTGTACAGCGGCAATCTAGGTCGGCGTAAAATAGCTCTTGTTCTTTGGTAATACAGTCTAGGGCGCACGAGACCTGTTACGCCCTGCTAGACCGCCACTGTACGCCACTTGTGGTCCGTAAAAAGCTGACCAACAAAACCAACATCGATATATCTGTCGTAGTAAGTTTTAATAATTAGGTTTTTTGCAAAAAAAACTAGGGATTTTGCGAAAAAACCCGTATAATTTGATATTAGCATTACTTTTTTCAATCATCCTGACATAAAGCAGTTTTTTTTTGCAAAAAACTTAGTAAGTATAATTGAAAACTTCGAAACTTTCCTTTACTCTGATTGGCTAGATTATTGCTTGCTGGTAAACTTTTATTCTGATTGGTTCGTTAAAATATCCTTTGGTTTTTGGCAAAAAAACTGCTTTATGTCAGGATGATTGAAACAAAAGTAATACTTATATCAAATTATCCGGGTTTTCGCAAAATCCCTAGTTTTTTTTTTGCAAAAAACCTATAATTATCAAATCTTACTACGACATATCCACCATAATCGGGAATCGAACCGGTATTAAATTAGGTAATTTACAAGAACACAAGTCGTATGCAAAATCTATATTATTCAGGCATAGAAATTAAATCTACTCACCGCGAAAATTAATAAAAAATCCGAAAGGGAACGAATTTTTTTATACTGGATATATCAATGTTGGTTTCATGGTTTTGAGTGCGAGTCTGCTTTTTATAGACCACACCGTACATGCCTTAAAATGCATAGCACAGCTAAAGCAGCGCCACCAGCGAAAAAAAAAATTATCTTCTAAACTAAGGCAAATCTCAAAAATGCGAAACAGTACATTTTTAGGGCACTGTTGTATAGCTTTTAGGTTAAAGGCTATACAACAGTCCCAGGCTGCATTATAATTGAGTTGAGAGACTATCAGGGTATATCTATATACTGGGTGTTTCTGACAAGGCGGTAATAAATCAAAGGAGGGATTCTGCTCACCATACCTAACTACTTTCCCAAAGCAACATGGGTCAAAATCTCAAAAAAAATAACAGCTGTTCCATACATTGGTTCGATCAGCTGACGGGGTCAATGTACGGGACAGCTGATTTTTGTTTTGAGATTTCGACCCATGTTGCTTTGGGAAAGTTGTTAGGTATAGTAAGCAGAATACCTCCTTTGATTTATTACCGCCTTGTCAGAAACACCCTGTATATATATCCCTTTTGATAGTAAATTATCATCATCATCATAAGGCTAAAAGACATCCACTGCTGGACATAGGTCTCCCCATAAATCACCACAACGACCGGGTTTAAGCGAACCTCATCCAGTGTACTGCCGCAGCTTTCACCAGTTCGTCTGACTAATTTGTGGGGGGTCTGCCTACTCTAAGTCTTCCGGCTCGTGGTCGCTTCTCGAGAACTTTTCGGCCCAAGCCACCGGCTCCGTTTTTCGAGCTATGTGCCCTTTTTTTTTTTGTAACGGGGTAGCCGGGGACGCTCGGGGGAGCGTCGGGGGTATGTGGGGTTCGCACCCACTAAAACCCCCCGGCGGCCGTCTTGGCGCTTTTGGGAAGGACCCCGGGAACCACGCATTACTGGCGTCCGAGGTTCTTCCCACGCTCAACTGATATCAGCTTCGTGCACGGGAAGGGCATATTATTCCCTCCCCGGCTCGCCTTTGTAGCTGCGGCGGCACAGTGCCACAAGTTGTGCCGCCGCCCATCTTGGGGCCGTTTGATGAGTGTGTCGGGCCCCCGCCCTTCACACCCACGGCCCCAAAGACCCCTTTTAGTCGCCTCTTACGACAGGCAGGGTATACCGTAGACCTATTCTTACGCCCGGACCTACAGGGCTTGAGCTATGTGCCCTGCCCATGCCCATTGCCACTTGAGTTTCGCAAGTAAATATACTTCGATTGCTTTAATTACATTTTACAGTCTATTTTCGTTGAAATAAATTTAATTCTCAGCAAAAGGTTTTCTTAGAATTTCCCTAAGGACCATCCCACACAGTCCACACGTTTCTAAATGCAAAATGTACAGTAGCAAAGTAATTAAGTCAGCTCAACGCATTAGATTCCTACGTAGGTACGATTTACACGTGACATCGTTTAAATAGTTTCATCATTGCAATGCTCTTGTTATGAGTTCGTAGTTAATAAAGGCTCTTTCAGACTAAGCAACTTTTTGTTGTGTAATAATTATAATTTATTACTAGAGGCTGCCAAGCGGTCTCACCCGCGCAGATTTCTCATAAACACAAAAATCCCGTTTATTCCTGTTCCCGTGGGAATTTCGGGAAATTCCTTCTTAGTGCTCACCTACATCTCCCAAGGAACCCACGTGCGAAATTTCAGCAGTAGTTTCGGCTCTGCTCTGTGTGTCAGTCAGCCAGTCAGTCAGTAACGGAAGAGTTTTATATATATTGATTGATTGATATATATATAAAAATGAATCGTGGTTCGTTAGTCTCGCTTTAACACGCAAACGGCTGGGCCGATTTAGCTAATTTTTAGCTAAAGATCGTAGTAGTCCAAGGAAGGTCTAAAAGGTGAGAAAATTTGGTAAAATGGTGGGAAAATTAGCAAAAACTACAATTTTTTTTTTTTCAAAAAATTGTAAGGCACGGTGCGAAGCTCGCCGAGACAGCTTGTACTTAATAAAACACTCATGCAAGGACGAACAATTGTAGTCCTAAAATTTATATAAACTTCAAAAAAATACCTAGATTCAATAAGCAACGCTTAATAGATTTCTTTGTTCTTTCCAAAAAGCATAGACTAAAGAAGCGCTACGTTTTCCTCCTCAAAAGCTATAAAGCAGTTTCCCAAAATACTTAGGCCGAAATTCACAGTCGAGTCGCAATATGGAGTAGCACTCAAATGTGTCAAAATGTAACTTTAAATTGATTGTGACAGTGAAGCATATGCTCCTAGAGTAAAAGACAACCCGAGATAGGATAATCACTACTCTGACACGGCTTGTTCGAGTATCATTATCATACTCGACCGAGTTGCATAACTGTGAATGTCTGCCTAAGCATCTCATACTCCGTTGAGCATGTACTTAAACCCCCCCCTGCATATTGCCATCCACCCCCTGCCTCGTCTGGCACTAGCTAAGCCACCGTAGATCATTGCTCTGATGCTACACATCGTTTTTAGTTTTTTTTACAAAAACTTTCGGAGTACCTCAAGTGAGCACGGTTCATTATTTTTCAATTTTGTTTTCGGAAAACAGTCCTGTATTGTCTACCGTGTGTTAAATTTTCCTCCAAGATACAAAAAAGTAACCGTGTGTAAGTTGCTTCGTTTGAACGAAGCCTTTTTAAAATTATTTACCTACTAGGAAAATCTCAAAGATTGTTTTATTGATAAAACCTTGAAGTGTCAGTGAACTTACTATTGTTATAGTAAACCCTAATTAAGACTGAAACAGTACCTTACACTATCGCCACTCTGAAAAAAATAAAAAAATATATATACAAAAATGACTGAAATTATGATTTTTTTTAAGAAACTAACCTAGTAATAAGGCATTTTCCCTTGAAACATCTAATTTTTAAATATCGCATAGCAATTTCGGGATGAAAAGTAGCCTATGTCCTTTCTCAGTCTCTAGACTATCCACTTACAAAATTTCTTTCAAATCGGTTCAGTAGTTTTCTGCCCCCAACAAAGCAATAGCAAAGCCAACGATGGGGTCGCCAGGAGATGCCCCCAAACGAGCTCACATTTCTCAAAGTATTCTACTCCCTTTCGCAAAGACTTTACGTAACGAACTCTACAATATCTTTCTTTTTTTAAACGACTTCAAAAAGGAGGTTTGTATGCATGTATGTATGTTTGTCCGCGATTATCTCGCGTTTGGATGAACCGATTTTGATGCGGTTTTCAGATAAGTATTTGTTACATTAGGAAGAAGGTTTTAGTACCTATTTTAATCTACTTCGAAAAACAGGAATGTCTCAGATTATGTTTGTTTCAGTTCGTTGAAGGCGGGTCTCTTTTTGTAAAAAAATAAACCTTTGCGCATATTTAATAAAATAAAATTGATTTTATTAAATATGCGCAAATGTATATTAGAACTTCTTGTTTAAAAAAGCTTGCTTGAAAAAATGATTTTCAATTTAATTTATTTGATTTTTATTTCGATCATATCTTTTTAACAAAAATCGGTTCAGCCAAACGCGAGATAATCGCGGACAAACATACATCCTTTTTTGAAGTCGGTTAAAAATTATACCTTTTTTTAGAAGAGTGGCGTTTATTTAAGGTGCCGTAATGCGCGTAATGCGCGTTTAATAATATTGATGTAACTTTAGTATATTTCTTCTCCGAACATTGTTTCATTAGGAAACTTCATAATAGCTACTTCCGTTTGTAAACTGAACATTCCAATATTTGAAATCACAATCAAATATACGAGACGAGCAGAGCTATCCCGGCTTACTTCGTTACGCCATAGATTATAGATACTTCTAAAGACTAGGCTCTATAGACTATGTTCTTTAGACTGCCTAGAATGGGCGAATAAAAAAACAAACAACAACAACAAACCACCTGTCAAAATATGTAAACAACGGAAAAAATATTGCACCTTGTGTTACATTATTTGAGTTTAAGTAAGGATTCCTAAATTTTTTGAAAATCTAATATAGCCTATGTCACTCGGGGATAGTGTAGCTTCCTACCAGTGAAAGAATTTTTTAAATCGGTTCAGTATTTCCGGAGCATATTCGTTACAAACAAATAAACAAACAAATCTTTCCTCTTTATAATTGTATACGAGATTTCTCAAAATGAAGCATAAAACGGGCTTTTCGGATCAATACATAAATAAGTATAACCTGTTATTCAAAAAAGTTATAGAGCATTTTAGTTTTTGACTTATGTCAATTTAGACTGGATGTCACGTATTTACCATTTACCATACAACACACCAGAGAAGTAGACCTCCAGTAAAGCTACTTAAAACCTACTGTATATTTATGAATAATACGGATTGTAAAAAACGAAGTCGCTTCCCGCGTCTGTCACGACTATGTTTAAGAGCCAGTTTACAGCGAAGCTAGCGCCATTCGCGAAAAAAATTCATATCTTCTAAACTAAGGCAAATATTTAAAATGTGGCACAGTATGACACTAGTTAATGTAGCTTAGTATTTTTAGGGGTATAGCGTTTAGATTTAAGAGCAAAAAAAGCTACAAAGTGATGCTAAAAGTGGCCACTTTTAGCAACAATATGTTTAAAATTTTGTCCTTTTAAGTTATGACTACTTTACTGTGCTCAAAAAATACTAAGCAAGATTATCTAGTGTCATACAGTGCCACATTTTTGATATTTGCCTTAGTTTAGAAGATATTAATTTTTTTCGACAATGGCGCTAGCATCGCCGTAAACTGGATCTTAAGAACAATAATTATAGTTACCTAATGTTAAGTTTATTGATTACAATAAAGTGACTATACTATACTTACTATCTCTCTCTGCATTAAAATCTGTGTGATTCATTTTACTCGGACTTGGCGAGTTTTCTAATCTTACAGAGAAAGGTAGCCCAATCTTAAAACAATTCAGTAAGTATTCCGTAAAGGTTTTACATTGGAATTTGTAATAAATGGAAAGAAACCAACCTATATCAAAGTGAAAACTTTCAACCCTTTGAGAACGCAGTTTAATTTCGATTCAAGCAACAAAATGCAGTTGACATTTAAAGGCATAAGAGCCAGTTTACAGCGATGCTAGCGCCATTTTCGAAAAAAAATATCATCTTCTAAACTAAGGCGAATATCAAAAATGTGTTACAGTATGACACTAGATAATCTTGCTAACAATTTTTTTAACAAAGTTATGTAAGTAGACAAAACACGACACAACAAAATTACTGGACCGATTTTAATAAGATTTGGTACAGGGATAGTCTAAAGCCTGAGAAAGTACAAAGGCTACTTACTATTATTACTTACTTACTACTTACTATGTCGCGATATTCCCACGGGAATATTGGGAATTTGTTGTTTCAAGTGAAATAACGCTGCAAAGTCGTGGAGCGCCCACTAGTTAGAAATAATTATTAGAATTTACAATAAAAACGAGTACCATTATGGTGGAAGGTTTCCTTTGCAAAACTAAAGGTCCTTAGACATAAAAACTGGACAGTATTTGTACTGAAACTTTGTAGATAAAACTTAGTATCAATATCAATACATAGTATAAAATAAAGTTGCATCCCGCGTCTGTCCTTATGTATGCTTAAATCTTTTAAAGTGTGCAACGGATTTTGATGCGGTTTTTTTTAATCGATAGAGTGATTTAAGAGGAAAGTTTATAAGTATAATAAATGCACAAAATAGTTATAGGATAGGCGGCACGAACGAGGGAGGTTCCTGCGTTCCTGGAGGGGCAGGAACCTACCTTGTTGCGGGAACACGTTTTCCTCCAGAGCTTGCGGTGTGTGGTTTCCGAAAATCCAGGCTTCAGGTCACTAGCACAGGCACTAGATAGTTCAGAGTCCAGGATCGCGGATTATACGGCCAACGGAGTTCACGATTTTATTTTAAAGGTTTTATTTGAGTTTTTTAAGTTAATTCTTTTAAGAGCGCGCGCGGCGAGCGGTGAGTTTTTCGGAGCGTTGCGTAGGAGTTTTTTTTTTTTTGTAGGTGCGGGGGATGGGAAAGGAAGGAACAGTGTTGCAAGAGTAAAAAATATATAAAATGCGTGCGTGAGTGTGTAGCGTTGAATATTGTTAATAAATTTTAAATAAATATCAATTATAATTAATACGGCGCAGCCAACTTCGGGGGGCCTAGAGGTTTCCTCTACATTGCGTTAAATATACTAAAATTAAAAAAAGTTTTATGTAAAAAGAGTTATTGAGTGGGCAACGGGCAAAGCCGAGTTACAGGGCGAATATAACTTCCTGAAGAAGTCTTCACTTTAGCGACTCTAACTATATTATCCCTACCCGGGAAAACCTCTGAGACAATAGCTAGCGGCCAATTCATTGGATGAGAGTTGTGTTCTTTTATTATTACAACAGTTCCCACCTTCACAGGATTTGATGGTGAGTTCCATTTCTCGCGTTGTTGGAGTGAAGTAAGATACTCCATGCTCCAGCGTCTCCAGTAACTTTGTACTATTCTATTCAGAAGCTGATAACGAGTTAATCTGTTATCAGGGAGAGTGTCATCAATATTTTCAGCGGGTAAAAATTTCAGCGGCGTTACATTTAAGAAATGATTAGGCGTTAATGCGGATGGATCAGCGGGATCCGAGGATAAAATGCACAAGGGTCGGCTGTTCAACAAGCCTTCCACTTGGACGAGAATCGTGTTAAATTCTTCATACGTGAGAATCTGACTTCCAATGGCCTTTGCTAAATGAGTTTTTGTTGATTTTATATTAGTTTCGCTTTGACCATTGAAATTCGGACCAAACGGCGGGGAATGCATAAATTTTATCTTTTGTTGCGTAAGATACTCAGTTAAATATTGATTATAATCAGTGGACTGTATTAATGTATAAATTTCATTGAGCTTGCGTTTTGCTCCAATGAAATTGGTACCTCCGTCACTGTAAAGGACAGAGACGGGGCCTCTGCGTGAGATAAAGCGTTTGAAAGCGGCGAGAAAGAGATCAGAACTTAAATCCGATACTAATTCTAAATGTAATGCCCTTGTCGTCAAGCATACGAAAAGGCAAATATAAGCCTTATGGCTTTTTACACCACGGCGGCGGATATGCGTTACGTAATAGGGACCTCCATAATCGACAGCAGTGTGGACGAAAGCCTTCACTTGGGAAACTCTTATGGAGGGGAGATCTCCCATCGGAGGGGTAGTGTTGCGCGGATTGCGTTTAAAACAGATGTTACATTTGTGTACCCTGTTACGAATTAGATTTCTTGCTGCAAGAATCCAAAATCTTTGGCGAATGAGCGAGAGTACTAAAGCGGGACCTGTGTGCATATTAGATGCATGAAAGTGATCGACTAAGAGCGATACTATGCGACCTTTGGCTGACAGTAATATCGGGTGCTTTTGTCCAAAATCCAGGTCAGCGTGAGATAGTCTACCACCTACGCGTAATAGACCATGATCATCTATGAAAGGTTTGAGTTTTAGAATTGCTTTGCTAGGGCAAACTTTATTATTTTTTATAGCGTCGAGCGAGTGAGACAAATGCTCATTTTGTGCGTAGCGAAGTGCATATAGTTCAGCGTGTTCTAAATCATTTACCGTGATAGAACCTCGGGTAGCGATTACCTTTGCGAAACGGAGTACGTATACTAATGCGCGAATAAATTTATTCCATGTGGAACAGCGTTCTGCGAGATCATGTATGGGGTGAGTAACGGTTGTTGTAGCTGATGTTTGTACGAGAAAAGCTACATTTTTAATTTCTTGTGTTTCCGTATTTTCATTGTGATTAACAATATATCTTTTCACAGGCCAGGCGTTTATTGGTGCGGACAGCCACTGCGGACCATGGAACCATAGAGTGTTATTTACTAACTCCGTAGGTGTTACAGGGCGCGAAACGATGTCGGCGGGGTTCTCTACGCCACGAACGTGAAACCAGTGAGAAGCGGGTAAGTACTCATTTATTTGAGCGATGCGGTTAGCTACGAATGTATGATACTTGTACGCGGGAGAATGAATCCAGGTAAGAGTAACTGTTGAGTCCGAGAATGCGTATATTTCATTTATATCACAGCGCTTACTAAGAACAGAGCGGACAGACTCGATTAACTTTGCCAGCAGCACTGCGGCGCAAAGTTCTAATCGCGCGAGCGTTTTATTCGTAGTGGATACTTTTGATTTAGAGGTGAGTAGTCTGACAGAGTGAGCGGCGGCGTTTTCATCGGAGTCGACACGTAAGTAGACGGCAGCTCCGTAACATTGCTCGCTGGCGTCGGCGAATCCGATTAGAGTGACCCGAGTGTTCGAGGTTATACCTATATGGCGCGGTATTTTTAATTTAGAGAGTTGCGGTAGATCCTTTTGGAACTTAGTCCATTTTGAGTGAATAGAGTCTGGTACTTCGTCATCCCAGTCCAGCTGTAACTTCCAGCAGTCCTGAATGAGAAGCTTCATATAAGCGATGACGGGACTGATGATACCTAGCGGGTCATATAAGCGCGCGGTTACCGAGAGCATCGAGCGTTTCGTGCAAATCTCTGGCATATCTATATTAATTTTAAATTGAAAGGTATCGTCCGTAGGCTGCCATTGCATCCCTACGATTTTGGTATCGGCGTTGGGGTCATCGTCAAAATTAATAGCGTGCGGACTTCTATGCGCGGTTGATATGCGTGACATGAGTTGAGTATCATTTGAGATCCATTTTACTAAATTGAAACCTCCAGACTTAAACATTGCGGTCATTTCTTTATAGGTAAGTTCAGCGGTTTCTATGTCGGCAACTGAGCCAGCGTAGTCGTCAACGTACATATGATTTTCAGCTTCATACGCGGCGAGCGGATAAGAGTCGCGACTGTCTGCGGCGAGCTGACGAACAACGCGCATAGCGAGGTAAGGCGAGCTAGACACGCCAAAACAAACCCTATTGAATTGGTACATGTCAATGGGAGCGTTCGAATCAAATCGAAAGAGAATGCGTTGAAATGAGTGATGATTTGTATTAAGTTTGACTTGAAAATACATTTTTTCAATGTCTGCGGTCATAGCGATTGAAAACATGCGTAAATTGAGAAGCAATTCAAAGATATTGCTTTGTAAAATAGGACCCGTATATAATAAATCGTTAAGCGATTTACCAGACGCCGTTTTACAACCAGCGTCTAAAACAACGCGTGTTTTTGACGTTTCCTTGTCGGGACGATAAACGGCCCTATGCGGCATATAATAAGAGCGAGAGTCTTCAAATGAGTTGGGAACTTTAGTGAGATATCCCTGATCAATGTATGTTTGAATCGTTGCGTTATAATCGGTGCGTAAATTAGCGGAGTCAAGTTTCTTTTCTAGATTTAATAAGCGGCGTTTAGCTATAGAGTATGAGTGTCCCAAATTTTCAGGAGAGTGTTTGAACGGAAGAGCAACTGTGTATCTACCGGAATCTTCGCGAGTGTATGTATCTTGGAATATTTGTTCACAAGCTACATCATCGGGACTTAAATGTTTTTTGTCTGGAACATTTTCTATTTCCCAGAAGCGTTGAGTCATTTTTTCGAGTGAAACCGTCTCTGTTTGACATAAAAAAGTTTTATCGGAGTTGTGCGTAGTTGCGTGAAGAGAGAGCGAAGCGTGCGGGCGGCATTGGGCTTTACCCATAGCGACATAACCGAGAGTTGTTTGAACACCGACTACCGATGAGGTAGGTGACGCCATCTTGTGAGAACCAAGTAAAAGCGGGAATAATTCGTTGCCTATCAAACAATCTATTTCACCCGGTGAGTAATAATGGTCGTCGGCCATTGGCAAATTTTGTAAATGAATTAAGTCATTCATATCAATTTCCGTGTTCGGTAAGAAGTCAGTTATTGTTTCGATTACTCTAGCATTAACTGTGTATGAGCAGCGCGAGTCGAAGCGAGAATATATTTTAAATTGTGTGACACCAATCGATGGATTTTCCAGTTGACCTATACCCTTAACGATTGAGTGTGCAGGAGTAATTTTTAAATTTAAGCGTTCACAACAAGATTTTGTAATAAAATTACTCATTGATCCCGTGTCTAAGAACAAACGAATACGATTTTCTTTGTTGTTATTGTAGACCTTAACAGTCGCGGTCGGTAACAAAACAGTTGTATCACTGTTTGAAATACGCGCGGGAATTGTAACCGAATGTGCACGGTTGTTATCAACAGCGCCGTTCGAGTTCAAAGGCGGGCGAGTAGTTAAAGTTTCGGTACGGAATCGGTAAGATGAGTTTGAGCGGAAGCGAACGAGAGATGCGGAGCGACGGCGGCGGCGGCTATCTGCGGGTGCGAGTGCGAGTGAGACGGGTAATAGACATCGGGTTGGTTATGGGACGGCGCGAGCGGCTTGTCATACGACGTGTTATCAATGTTAACATTGGATTCAGCTTGGCGGCAAGAATTTAAATAGTTTCTTTCGAAATGTAATAGCGAGTGGTGTTTGCGGTTGCAAATAGAACATTTGTTGTTAGATTTGCATGTTGATATATTATGAAAACCTAAACAGTTTACACAAAAAGAATATTTGCGAACGATGTCGTTTCTGGCTTGAGTATTTGAGTTTATAAAACGTTCACACTTATAGAGTGGATGCGCGTTTTCAGATTGACACACCTTACAAACGGATGGTTGAAACTGAGTAACCGTTTTGGATGAAATTTGCGTTGTAGGTGCATGTTCAGAGTGTTGAGTGTGAAATGATTTAGTTTTATTATTAAATGGCGTTGCGTTAGGCGTTATTTTATTATATTGAGTATGAGTGCGAGTGTTGTTATTATAAGCGTTTGAGTGAGAGTGCAAATTTGAGAGTTTACTTTGTTCCTGTAGGAACTTTTTCAAGTCATTGAATGTGGGAATATCCACATGTCTATGAGCTTGTTCAAATAAGTCAAGTGTGGGTTTGTCTAGTTTGCTTAGTGCAATATGCATTAGAATGAAATCTGACAAGTTGTCTAATTTTAAATGTTGCAGAGCGGCTTCGGCTGAACAAAAGTTATCTAGAATTGTTTCTGCTGATTGGCCGGTCTTATGGTGAAGGAGTTTATCTAGGTACATAGATGCTTGTACTCTAGTATTTTGGTATTTGTCCAAAAGCGCTTGCCATAATATTTGATAATTTTCTGAGGTAGCGGTGATACCTGAAGAGACATTTAGTGCCTTTCCCGATAGGCATCCTATTAGGTATTGAACCTTCTCAGCGTTGGATAGGCGTGTGTTGGTGTGTATAACACTGCGGAAGTTTTCATAAAATACTGGCCACTTACTAGGAGTACCATCAAAACTTGTGAGTTGTAGCGGAGGTAATTTAATGTTTACATTATCATTCTTATGTTTGTCCTCTAGCTCTTGTCTCAGACCAGTTTCAATTTGTTTTATTAAACAATATAGCTCGTCAAATGTGTTGACGCTGGAGTAACTCGGCTGAGCGTCAGGGTTTACTTTGAATTGTTCGATACAGAGTTTATCTAAAGTGTCGAGGTAATCTGAGCGTATTTTGTCAATAGAATGAATTCTAGCGAAAAATTTATTGCGTGAGACATCATCGGAAACCTTTAGGCCGAGATTGTAAACTTCTTGAGCTATAAGAAATAAACTTTGTTTCTTATGTTCAAGAAAACTAATTAAGGCGTTTTCATCACTGCATGAATCTTTGTATTCATCGTCCTTCTTTTTTCCTTTAGACATGATGAAAAACAATTAAACAAGCGTGAAGGAAAGAGAACTTGTTGCGAGTTTGAAATCTAAAACGAAGCGAAATGTTTTCTGAATGCAATAAAAAAATGGCGATGCGTGGGTAGGTATTTTTTCCGATGCGGTGAAAACTAAATAAGATTCTAGTACGAAAATGAATGTTTTTTAGAGAAATATAAATTTAAACAAAAAGTATATTATTATAAGTTGCGTTTTTACTTGAGTTGCGTTAAAATAATAGGTAATAAATGCGATGAATCGCGATTCGTTGCGTAGGTACCTAAGTTGGCCGGGGTGTGCGTTTGATAATTGTGAGTTTGCGTTGAAAGTAAAATGAATAGCGTGTGAGTAAATTGAGAGGAGGATAATAGGGAATGTAGGAAGGATCCGGGGTAGAAGGACCAAATCTTGGAGGGGCAGGAACCTACCTTGTTGCGGGAACACGTTTTCCTCCAGAGCTTGCGGTGTGTGGTTTCCGAAAATCCAGGCTTCAGGTCACTAGCACAGGCACTAGATAGTTCAGAGTCCAGGATCGCGGATTATACGGCCAACGGAGTTCACGATTTTATTTTAAAGGTTTTATTTGAGTTTTTTAAGTTAATTCTTTTAAGAGCGCGCGCGGCGAGCGGTGAGTTTTTCGGAGCGTTGCGTAGGAGTTTTTTTTTTTTTGTAGGTGCGGGGGATGGGAAAGGAAGGAACAGTGTTGCAAGAGTAAAAAATATATAAAATGCGTGCGTGAGTGTGTAGCGTTGAATATTGTTAATAAATTTTAAATAAATATCAATTATAATTAATACGGCGCAGCCAAAGTTTGCCGGATCGACTAGTATGCAATAAAACAATCAAAAACTTATTTATATTCACTGTAAACTCGTAATTTCACCAAAGTAATCAATAGTTAGTTAGGTACCTAAGTATCGAGTTTGTACATTACGCGATTTTAGTTCTGCTACTCGCCGCAAGGGGCGCTGCAATAATTTTATCCATATCAAAATGTAAAACAGAAAAAACAAATGTGACACTGAAACAAAACCTAATACAACATTCATGAATTCAAGACTGAAAAATACTAGCACGAAATAATTTAGAATTTTTCACAAATCAAATGAATTTTTTCTTTGTCCAATATTTGTGTTATTCATGTCATATTGCAGCTGTGCCTAATTTACTTTTAAATAAGTTTTGAGGATTTACGCAAAAATAGCTTCCTTTGTCCTGCCGCGTTGTGGCTAAATATATTATCAACACACCACCCTATCTCCCCCCATGGGTGCCGTAAAAGGCGACTAAGGGAACAGCCGAAGGTCGGGCAGCAGCGTTCTTCGTTGAAAAACCCGCCTGCCAAGAGTGACTATATTATGGCGAATTTTCTATAAAAAAAACGTTTGTCCTTGTGGCAATCTGTGGGGGAGACCTATGTCCAACAGTAGTCGTCTTGCGATGGTGATACTACCTAGTACCTAGTTAAGAGCCAGTTTAAGGCGACGCTAGCGCGATTCTCGAAAAAAAAAACTTCTAATCTAAGACTAATATCAAAAATGTGGCACAGTATGACACTAGATAATCTTGCTTAGTATTTTTGAGCATAGTTAAGTAGTCCTAAGTAAAAAGAACAAAATTATCTACAGATTATTGCTAAAAGTTGCCACTTTTAGCAACACTTTGTAGCTTTCTTTGGTCTTTCACCTAAAAGCTATACAACGTGCCCTAAAATACTAGGCTACATTATCTAGTGTCACACTGTGCCAAATTTTTGATTTTTGACTTAGTTTAGAAGTTTTTCTTTTTTTCGCGAATGGCGCTAACATCGCTGTAAACTGTAAAACACATTGTAATCGGATCGCCAACCCGCCTGCCAAGGGTGGCGATCCATAATGTTTGGCTTGTTGCAATCTTTATATAACTTTCTTAGGTCTTTAACCTAAAGGTTACACAACAGTGCCCAAAAAATACTAGGCTACATTATCTAGTGTCATACTGCGACACATTTTTGATATTTGCCTAAGTATAGAAGATATTAATTTTTCTGCGAATGGCTATGCTAGATCGCTGGAAACTAGCTCGAGTGTGGAACGTTATTAGTAATAATCTCCAATAAAAATAAACAAGAAAAAGTGGAAAGAAAATACGTCAATAGAAATATTTCCTTTTAATATTGCTATTAGTGTTAACCATAAAGACAATGCACATTTAACTTATCGGAATCTTTCGATCTTGTAATATTTCAGGGTTTCAGTAGTGCAGTGGTTAGCAAAGCTTACTCCGCATCTCAGAGCTCCAGGGTATGTAAAGGATTCGAGAAACATTTTCCCTTCATTTTACGGTGCGAAAATAATTGCTGAAAACTTGAACAAGCGAGGGTTGTAACAGCACCCGAAGAGGAATAACTTTACACCGACGTTGTATACTGTGCTTTTCATTCCATCCGAAGAAAAATTTCTTTTATAAAACATAAATTTGGTGATCTGGACGCAATATATAATTTCAGTTATCTTGAACCATGTTTTATTTTGATAAATTGTAATAAATACCTACTTAATATTCAAAAAACATAAAAGAAAAAATATTTGAAACTTACTTTATAAGAACATTTAGGGTAAAACGTCCTATTACCGCGGTAGTCAAAATCACGTCCTATTACGGCTCTATTTTATCTTTTTCAATTTATGATTCGTTGTGACTGTGTATGGTAAAGGTGACTACATAGTGTCCAAGGGAAACTAACAAGTAACTAATTACCCAGCACTCGTGCGTTTAAAATCGTTTAAAATGACTTAAAGTAATTATTTTGTGTAACGTCAGCGAAGCGAGAAGCTGTTTCATACAAACGCAGACTGACTCGTGGTAGAACATTGAATTTTCAGACTTCGTTTTTAGTTCAAACAAACACTTTAAGATTATGTTACTATATTCGAATACTTTTTACATTCAAGAAGTCTTAGTTAATCAAGTTGATTGCCGTTTAAAATGAAATAAAACAAGTAAATATAATAATAATTCTCCAACAGAAACTTTTACTATAACTTTATTTCAAATCACACTAAGTATAAGGTGTACACTTTTTAAATACCGATATACAGTTGGGCATAGATTCGCCCCTTAACGTGGTTCAGTCTGGAATGATCGTGCGCCCGAGTGTTGCCCGCTTAAATAGGTAACGTCGGCGCTGCCAACGCAACAGTGCTACCAATACAACAGTGTTGCCAACACGTCAGCGCTGCCAACACAGTGTTGCTGTTGTACAAAAACTTAAATAATCAGAATAACAATTTCGGAAATCATGACATTCGGCCATACGACAAACGTGCAGACTCCCGGCGCACGTTATTTACACATTTAACTTATACAATACAATAGGATAAAACAACCAAACAAAACCTGCATTACACAGGTATTTTATAATTTTAAATCATTAGCGAATACACAAAATCATTAATTCTATGAATTAAAACTAATCTTAAGACACTAATTATAGTAAAATTCAGATTCTTAAATACTGACAACTTGTCCGCTCTACAATACAAATCATGACATTCTGTATTTGTTTCATTACCTACGTTTACCGAATATAGAAA
Source organism: Euspilapteryx auroguttella (assembly GCA_951802225.1). Taxonomy (NCBI): domain Eukaryota; kingdom Metazoa; phylum Arthropoda; class Insecta; order Lepidoptera; family Gracillariidae; genus Euspilapteryx; species Euspilapteryx auroguttella. Next base: position 5,943,700 of record OX637666.1, read on the forward strand.
TTATTGTTTATTTACGTTTACCAATTGGCAAACAATTTATGTAAATACTTATGTAAATACACACACATATCTTCTATTATGTAAAAAGAAGATAAAAACAAAATGTATTATAACATTTGAGTATTCATTTAAAAATTAAAAATAAATTTTATAACATAAATTGGAATAAGTACAAGAGGACAACAATCATAAATATACATAATACCTTGATAAACCACTTACTTTTCATTATTGTTATCCATATTTCTATGATTATTCTTAACAATTATCTAATCAATTTTTATTTTATTTTTTTAAACTACATTAAACAAATAAATTTTACTTTAACAATGTGGTCGTAAAATCTAAAAAATGTACACGTGATGAGTTACAACAAGAATATTTAATATACTTAATAATTGTCACCAACATACATTATCTATACATATATTTACTATTTTATTTTATACATTGATTTTTATGATATACATAGATTATTATGATATACATAAATTATTATTTATATTTTAATATATACAATTATTTAGATTACTTTGATTTTGGACTACCTATACAATATTTTAGATACTAACCCTCTTATTCATAAAAAGTTAAAGAGCATATTAGTTATTTGACGTATGTCAATTTAGACTGGATGTCACGTATTTACCATACAACAAACCAGAGAAGTAGACCTCCAGTAACGCTACTTAAAATGTACTGTATCTTTATGAATAAGACGGTTAGTCTTAATCACTCTCGTTATCGTCACTAGAACTACTTGTATCAGATTTATGCAGTTCTAGGGTTTTTATGTGTATCCAGGGTCTTATCCTACCAGGAGAGATAATTGTAGTATAGGGCTTCCCTCTTTTATTGAACCCCGGTATATCGGCTATCCTATAACGGTCATTTTGCAATACCTCTGTAACCTTGTAAGGGCCGACAAACTTAGCCAGTAGTTTCGTGCTTTTCCCCTGATTATCAAAAGTATTGCCAGAGATTTTAACCAGATCTCCTACACTGTATTTTGCTGCAGGAGCTCTGTTACGATCATGTCTATCTTTTTATTTTCTCTGGTCCCTTAAAATATTTTGTTCAACATCTGTCCTTACAATGTGTTAAGGCTCCCAAGAGAGGAGATTATACATCGTTTAGATTGGATATTCCCGTCGGTAAAATCAAAGTAGTCAAAGATTTAAAGTTGTGGCCTACCGACGTCGAGATCAGAAAGTATAAAATCGTTGTTCCAAAAAAACTCAACAAAACCACGCACAAAATAACACATTTCATTTCATTTCATGTACAACAAATCCATAACATTATTGCACCAAAATGTACGTTCTATAATAGGAAAAACGGCACTTCTAGAGATGGTTTTAGCAGAACGAGTAGTTCATGTACTGGTAGTCACGGAAAATTAGTGCAAAAAGGATGAAATCCAACGTGTTGGGATCGAAGGGTATTGCCTAGCGAATTACTACTGTCGCACGCGCATCGCTTACGGCGGAACTGCACTTTATGTGAAGGACGGTGTTTTGTTTAGAGAACGGGCTGACCTTCAACGCTTATCAGTCGAGTATCACTGCGAAATGTGTGCAAACATGGAGACTTATGACATTTCTATCTGTTATAGAACTATTACTAAATCGACTTTTTAACGAAAATAAAAGATATATTATAGTAGGTGATATAAATGTAGATTTTCTCACAGCTAGCACTAATAAAGGATTAATTTCAGATCTATTATGCAGCTTTAACTCAAAAATATTGTCGGATTTCCGACCCGAGTGGCCGACGGCTCCAGCACCACCTTGGAGTGGGGTGGTAAGCCGTGAGGTAAGCCGCGAGGATCCCTGCGTGACGGGTATGCCGCTCGATACACCGATAAGTGATCACAGTGCTCAGGTATTTACATTGGAATGCTCACAACCGCGAAGCAACAACAAAGACTTGAAAATAAATCAAAACTTTATTGAACGGCGTTATTTTTCAGCTGATTCAATTTATTATTTTTATTCTGACTTTGCAAATTATAATTGGAATCCGATTTTATACGATAATTATGACATTGATATAAAATTTGTTAAATTGTTTTCTATATTGACATATTATTTAAATATACATTTTCCTATAAAATAGACATTAGTTAAAAAATTTACTAGTGCGCCATGGATGAGTGATGAACTGGGCCCTTAGTCGCATTGCGCAAAACGTAACTATCGAATAAAAGTAGAGTAGAAACAGTACGTTAATCGCAAGAAAATACACATTTGGTAGTCTCGTAATCAATTTTGCTATAACTATAGCAGTAGTATCGCAACAGATTGGAATTGACCAAAAAAGGGTAGTCTGCTCCATAATAAGATAATGTTATGATTACGTTCGACTGAGATTATATATGTCAATAATGATTGATATTAAGTGACAGTTGCACTACGCCCGTTCCAATTTCGTCTAATAAAACAGGATTTACTATTTAGGTAAAAAAAAACACAGATTATTCTATAGCTTGCTATTCATATTCTATTTCTATACCATAATGATCGATCAAAGTTACGAGACTCGCAATTTTTGACACAATCGTAATAGAGCAATAGTAGAATAATAAAAGAATAGAAGTATAATCGTAAGTTTAAGAGACTAGAGTCCCTGGTGACCTTTCAACAAAAATTTGATGATTTTTGCCAACTTAAACATCAGTTTTGCACAAAACGACATGATTGCGAGCTGTGTTCGGCAGTATTCTGAACTTATTAAGACACTCAGTAGGCGCGCTAGAAAAACCTTTATAGACGAAAAGAATAGCTAGTGCTAAATATCCGTCTAAAGAGATCTGGGGTAATTAATGATGAGATCTCGCAAAAGACTAGATCAAACACAATTCATCTCGTTGATAAAGGCCAAGATGTTCCTACTAATAAGATTGCGCAGCGGTTTAATGAATATTTCCTAAATTGCACATCCACTCTTAATATCCAAGTAAACAAGGAAGGTGCATTTAGGTTCTTAAAAAGGAATGCACATGAAGAATTTATATTACCCACAATTACCTCGTGACAGTCTTGATAAGGTATTAAAGAAAGAAAAAAAAGTTGCTTCGATCACCAAACGCATTAGATTTGTATGACATCTCAATTAATGTATTATTATCGATATGGCCAGTAATAGCTCATATCCTTGTTATTTTGATAAATGAAATGTTTTGTACTGGGAAATACCCGGATGTTCTTAAAAGTACGCGTGTGTGCCCTATAGGAAAAGGCGAAAAAACTGAAACCGGTAGCCACAGACCTATTACAACTGTACCAAACATTTCTAACTAATAGAGTCAATAGTGTCAGCCTCTCTTATGCAACAAGGAACTCTCTGAAAGGAACGAATTACTACCACGGCATCAGTATGCGTATAGGAAAGATAGATCAACAACCACTGCCGCACACCATGTGGTGGACTCTATAATATCTAACATAGATAGTAAATATAAAACGGCAGGTTTATTTTGCGACCTCACAAAAGCTTTTGATATTGTCCAGCACGATCTTCTACTTGAAAAGCTACGGGCATATGGCGTGAAAAGTAAGGCCTCCCAATTTAAAGAATCATTCCTTTGCAATCGCAACCAAACAGTAGAAGTCGTCACTCACGGGCGAAGATTAAGGTCAAATACGGGAAATATTACAATAGAAATTCCACAAGGGCTCTCTCTTGGAAATACCTTATTTCTGGTCTTTGTAAATGATATAGAACAGGCCGTTACTGATGGAACAGTTGCTTTGTTTGCAGATGACACAACGGTTATAATGAGTGCTCCTTCGTACGAAGAATTAAATGATAAGATCAATAAAACATTTACACAACTGGATAAATGGTATTCAACAAATGGTTTAATCCTTAATCCTTCAAAATCTAATCTTATCATCCTTAGCACTAGAGTTACAAGACCACCGCCACCATGCCTGATTAGCCCTATCCCTCTAGCCCAAACGTGCAAGTTCCTAGGTCTCATACTAGACTCTAATTTAAATTGGAAACAACATGTTGATATACTGTGCGATAAATTAGGAAGTGCCGCATATGCGCTACGAAAATTAAAACCGCTCGTTTCCAGTTCAGTGCTTAGGCAAGCTTACTTTGCGCACTTTCATTCCATATTGTCCTATGGTGTCATATTAAGGGGTAATTCGACAAACTCAAATCGTGCATTTATAATGCAAAAACGCGCCATTAGAACATTAGAGGGTAGTCGCAAATCATGTAGATCTTTTTTTAAAAAGTATCGAGTAATGACCCTGTACTCAGTATATCTTTACGAGATCATTACTTATGTCAGAAAAATATAGGTACATTCCGACGACGTGAGTGTGGCGGGCGGGCGCTGCGTGGAACTGGGAGCCTGGCCGCAGTTCCTCGTCGCACGGTGTTCGCTACACACAACCCGAGCGCCATCGGGCCACACTATTATGAGCATTTATTTGCCTACTGAGCTGAAGGCGGAATTCAATGAAGAAGCGTTTTGTCGCCGACTGAAAAATATTTTGTTGGAACATGAATATTATTGTATAGATGACTTTTTGAGTAAACAAAAGTCCGCCGTGTTAGGAAGGCTATTTGAAGGTTCCGCCTATTACGGAGGGTACCATCGGTAATAGGAAAAACGCAGTGTCGGTAATTTTTAAATTTAGTGGTATAAGAAATATAATTTATGAACATTTCGTTATTTAAGTGTAATTTACATTAGTTCTCAAGTATAAAACCAATTTTGGAGGTTCATGTTTTTGAACTAAAATCCTTGTTTTTGACGCTTAAAGTTGACAGTAAAATTTAAGTTTGTTAGAATACTGTGAAACCTAACGTCTGAGTTTTAATGAAGAAAAATAGTCTAATACAACGATTACTAACGATTTGAGAGTTTTATGGTAAAGTCAGAGTGCTCTTATGTGTAAGTAATAACTTACATTACCGAAATATCTTAACATTATATTTTAGAATTAGCATATAAAAACTCATTAGATATTTTAGTACCTACCGTATTAGGCTGTAAGGAATCCTAACACGGTGTATGGAAATTACAGAGCTAATAATTTAACCGTATTATTCATAAAGGTACCGTACATTTTAAAAAGCTTTACGGCAGGTCTACTTATTTGGTTTGTTGTATGGTAAATACGTGACATCCTATCTAAATTGACATACGTCAAATAACTAAAATGCACTTTACAGGGTAAGTAAATAATTAAAAAACTTACAGAAAAATGTATACTAAGGTTAGTTTTATCGTATTTTCCCATCAATATAATAATTGCATACTAGATTTTACCGCAACATTGACACACCATACAAAACTGATTATGATTCGTTGGTTGTTTTATTTATTATTGTATTTTGGTTTACTGTTTTGCTGTTGTTTTTTTTTTGTTTCATTTTTGCAACTTTCAACTTTCCATTTTTGTTTGTGTCAACGTTGTTGTAAAAAAATGTATCTTTCTTTTTTTTTTTAACTTTCTCCACTTGGGTAGAAATCCATTTTCCATCTTTTTTTACCGTTTGACTTAACCTTCACTGACTGCACTCTGCTGCTTCGCCAGTTAAATTTTCCTTTAAATATGTTTTATTTGTAAGTTTTCATTAAAATCTATTTCGTAGTTTTTACGTGAAAGAGTTACAGACATCCTTTATTATAAACTTTGTTGTTTAGAATATTAGTAGGATTGTTAAAACCCTCGGGCCTTTTTCAAATTAAAGTTTTATAACGAAAAAAAAAAGGTTAAGGAGGTTATCAATTCGACCTGTCTGTATGTTTGTATGCATGTTTGTCCGTGATTATTTAGATTTTGTCAAAACCAATTTTCACAAAAGTATTTTTTTAATTCAGAAGAAGTGTATTAGTACCTATTTTTAACCGATTTTAAAAAAGAGGAAGTTCTTAGTTTAGGTTTGTATCAGTTTATTGATTAAGGTTTCGGGTACACGTCCCGGGCCCTTTTTAATATGTCTTTTCCATCCGTCCGTCCGTCTGTCTGCCAAAGGCCCTAATTTCCGAAACGGCTCGATTAATTTAATGAAAAAAATTCACGATATTTTATTTGTCGTCAAAAGTATACTAACAAATATTAAAAACTTCAAAAAATTATGGAAATTTAGAGAAAATTTCAAAAATTGTGCCAAAATCTTCCTTTTTTGAACAAAATTTTGTCGAGCCTCTACTGAGATATTGACCTGGTCAACAGACATTAAATAATGATCATTTGTAACTTCACTTCACTTCACTTCACTTGCACTTCTTCGTTGGTAATAAAGCATAAAATCGGCTAATCGTGGGTCCGGCTCTTAAGCTGGTACCTCTGCCTAACCCTTCGGGGAATAAAAGGCGTGATATTATGTTTATGTATGTTTATGTAACTTCAATTATTGTAGATTAACAACAAATATTAAAAATTATGTTAAGAAGCTAGCCAAATTCACACCAATTACGCTTTTATGAGTATAACCTAAAGAAACGATCTCAAAATGGCGGCCGTTGTATGGGCTGTCTCGCTTCTCAACTCTTCCCTCATACTAATATACGCGAGATAGCATTCGTTCGGCCGCCATTTTCAAATCGTTTCTTTATCAGCGCGGTTTATAAAAAAATACGTCCGCATATTTAATTCATTCCGTTCCGTTGTGCAGAGAGATGGGAGAACGTTACGATGCCGTAGATTGATTGATTGATTGTTGTTTTGTTATTCGCCCTTTCAGGTCAGGCAAAGGAACATAATTGCCCATACAGCCAAATATCTAAACTAATGATATTACTGGAAACTTCTTAGCGCGAGGCCGTTTATTTAATAGTTGATACACAAAATATTATCAAAATAGCCCCTTACTAGGAAGAACCTGTATCAGTGCCAGTAACAATTACAGCCATTGCATACCATTTTCTGATTGCACGGAACCGTGAGCTGAGATGAAAATGTTTCATCGTGCGTGTGTTGGCATCCCATACTCCGTAATAGGCAGTGCTTACCGCCGTAATGGGCTTCAAACTTTTTTTTGCCGCCGTAATAGGAATTCCGAATTGTCAGAAAAATAATTATTTAAAATTAATTATCACTCTAGTATAAATAAAACGACAACTGAAATAGAAAATATAATTATCATGAGTGTCAAAAAAAAATTCAAATATCTGCTAACATATTTAGAAATGCTTAATTTCTTACCCTACTTTAAAATGTCGTCAAAACGCGCCGTAATAGGGCATGTTACCCTAGTTCAACGTACCTATTTCGTATGATGATAATTTCAATCATAACATCAAAATTACATAAAATTAGGACTGTTTTATCGAATATAATAAAGAAAAATATTATAAACTACTGCAACGAACATATTTACTTACTTATGAATTTATTTATTTATAAAATTTAATTTATATACTTACTAGTAAGTATTAAAAAAAATATATAATAAACTAGAGGCTGACCCGCGGTATTTCCCGCGCAGATTTCTCATAAACACAAAAGTCCCGTTTTTTCCCGTTCCCGTGGGAATTTCGGGAAATCCTTTCTTAGTGCTCACCTACACTCCCTAAGGAACCTACATGCCAAATTTCAGCTTTGTACTCCCAGTAGTTTCGGCTCTGCGTTGTCTGTCAGTCAGTCAGTCAGTCAGTAACGGAAGAGTTTTATATATATTGATAAGAAAACACATAATTACAAGTAGAAAACTGCTTCCAGATCGCCACCACCTGGCGGCACGGTGCCCAGCAGGCTGGCTGCATTGCCACGTTGAATAGCCAGGCTGATGCGCTGGCCCAGGTATGAGCCAGCCCGCTGATCACCAGTATGGTCGATTAGGCGCGCCGACAACTCTTTGTATAGGCGGCGCGCCTTCGGTCCCCATGTCTTACTTGGTAAGTAGGCAGTCATTTTCATATTTAACCTTCTATCCGATTCCACCGTAAGTGTTAAGTGTAAATATACCACAAGAGGGTTAGTTAAATGAATTGTATCTTCTGCCCACCCACCAGGCATGGTGGACGGAGGTGCACAGTGGGTGCCAATGAAAACAATATTAGCAATTAATTTATGACAATTGACTGTCATTTGTTATTAATTTGCGATTAAGTGAGTGTTCTGCCTCGTTTTTCTTTTTTTTTTTCTCTGTTATTGTATACCAGCAGTTCCCAAAGAGGTCCAGATGGACCTCCAGGGGTCCACGGAAGACTCGACGCGGGTCTTAGTTGGCGTGACAAAAAGTTATCAATATATTTAAAACTCTTCCGTTACTGACTGACTGACTGACTAACAGACAACGCAGAGCCGAAGTACTGGGCGTAGCGGGCTGAAATTTTGCACGTGGGTTCCTTGAGGAGAGTAGGAGAGCACTAAGGAATGAATTTCCGAAATTTCCATGGGAACAGGAAAAAACGTGATTTTGCTGTTTATGAGAAATCTGCTCTATTATAAGTTTGGGAATATGATAGAAATGTAACTGAAACTTTTTAGGTAGACTATGAGTTTGGGAACCTCTGGTATAAACTAATAGTATAAAGAGGAAAGTTTTGATTGTTTGTTTGCATGAATCGAATAAGCTCCAAAACCACTAGACCTATAATATTTAAATATTATAAAAATCCTTCAACCTCATCGCGTCGGGCGCACATAAACTGTGCATAATTTAAATGCGTTTGAGGGTAGTCAATCGTTCCACGGGTTCCCTAATGAACAAAGGCTACCTATCAATACGTAGGATGAAACAAGAAATAAAATGTATATATTCTAAACTAAGGCCAAATATGAAAAACGTGAAACAGTATTCCGATTGATAATGCAGCCTAGTGGGTTGACTGGAAGAAATCATTTTTAGCTATAAAGGCCGCCCATTGCATGCAAATTCAATTCGTTTGTACCCTGAATTTATTAATGTACTTTTGTATCTTACTTTGTATGCAATAAAGTGTTTTATATTCTATTCTTTAATATTCCTTGTAATTTTAGGGCACTGTTGTATAGCTTTTAGGTTAAATACCAAAGAAAGCTACATAGTGTTGCTAGAAACGGCCACTTTTGGCAACAATCTGTAGCTTTCTTTGCTCTTTAAACTAAAAGTTAGCCAATGAAAAGACCCCGTGAGAGTTCTAGATACTGCGATCGCCAACCCGCCTGTCTTAATAAAGTAAATCACATCATTTTGCAAGTTGAAACTAGATTATTTATGAGCTCTCTTAAACCTAGAACAATCCTGCAATTTCCAGCTTTTTGTGGTAAGGAATTGAAATAATGAGTAAATGATATATACGATTACGTCTCTCGATTTATGGAATGTCCCGTTAGATTTCGCTTTTAATGTCAGCTGAAAGACGTCCACTGCTGGAGAAAGGCCTCCCCCACAAATCGCCACAGCGACCGGTCTTGAGCGATCCCAATCCAGTGTACTCCCGCAGCTTTCACCAGGTCGTCTGACCACCTTGGCTTAAGTTCCGTGGATATTAATGTCATCATTTCAGCCGTAAGACGTCCACTGCTGGACATAGGCCTCCCTCAAGGCTCTCCATCTGTACCGATCGCAGGTGGCCTGCATCCAGCGTGGACCCGCAGCCTTGCGAAGATCATCCGTCCATCTGGTCGGTGGACGTCCTACGCTGCGCTTGCTGATCCGTGGTCTCCACTCGAGAACTTTTCGGCCCCAGCGGCCATCTGTTCTGCGGGCTATATGACCTGCCCATTGCCACTTCAACGAGCTTATCCGCTTGGCTATGTCGGTGACCCTGGTTTCTCTGCGTATGTCCTCATTTCTGATTCGATCCCGCAGAGAAATCCCGAGCATAGCCCGCTCCATGGCTCGTTGAGCTACTCGGAGCCTGTTCATAGCCCTATAGTGAAGCACCACGTTTCAGAACCGTATGTCATCACTGGCAGCACACATTGGTTAACTAATGTATTTAGTTACAATTTGTATATCTGTTTTTCCAAACACCTTCAAGATTTTGTTGGCACAGATGTTACTTAAACTTAAGAGGTCCGGCTTCGATTCCCGGCAGAGGCAAATTTTGGTATGCTGGATATCAATGCTTGTGTGGGTGTGTTTAAATGGCAGCACATATAAAAATGACGCATTTTTATATTTGCCATTTCATTTAAGATTTAATATGATTGCAGGTAGTTAAAATGAAGCTCTTACATTAGTTATTTAAATGTAGTTTTATAATTTTATTTTTATTTAAAAAATATATTTGTTTATTCTGTTAAACATATTTTATTATTATTATTTTTCATCTAGTAGGTAGTTTGATCTTTGGATTTTAGTTTTTTTTTTTGTTTTTATAAGGTTTTCAGCGCCATAGTGTCTAGGTAGAGCGGACCCTTTGAAATATTATAATTCGATTCTATTTCAATCATTATTACATCATATTGCAGTAACCAGCGTTTTTGTAAGTAACTGAGTAATAACTGACCTACATCAATGTAAGCATAATTATTTATTGATTTCTGTAATTCGAATCCTTTGTTTATTTTAATTTTGTTGTCTCAAACTTAATTATTGAGTAAGGTTCAAATAATAGATTTCAGCATTATCAGTAATTATGTAATTATTATATTTATTTAAGAGGCTTAGCACAGATAAATTTTCGCCACCTGCGAAAAAAAAACTTCTTAAGAGCCAGTTTACAGCGATGCTAGTGCCAATCGCGAAAAAATTTAATATTTTCTAAACTAAGGCAAATATCAAAAATGTGGAACAGTATTACATTCCACTAGATAATATTTTTAGCCTAGTATTTTAGGGCACTGTTGTATAGTTTTTAGGTTGAAGACCAAAGAAGGCTACAGGCTACTAAGTGTTGCTAAAAGTGGCCACTTTTGGCAATAATCTGTAGATAATTTTGTTCTTACTTAGAACTACTCAACTGTGCTCGAAAAATACTAAGCAAGATCAAGTGTCATACTGTGCCACAATTTTGATATTTGCCTTAGTTTAGAAGATATATTTTTTTTTAAATGGCGCTAGCATCGCTGTAAACTGGGACTTGACCACCATAGATACATTATCATTTTCAGACGCTCAGGAATACAACCGTAGTCGAATAAGGACGAAGCTTTCTATGCGCATTATTACTTTTGGAGTACTGTACATTATTAAGAATTTTGTGTGAGATATCATCAGCGCAATTGCAACTCCACTGTTGGACAAAGGTCTCCCATCCTGATAGCCACAAAAACCAACTTTGCTTGCGTTTGGCTGGCAGGCGCGTTGGCGATCGCATTGTGGCTCTTCAAGCTTTTCAACGAAGGATGCTGATGCCCGTCTTTCGGCTGTTCCCTTAGTCGCCTTTTACAACACCCGTGGGAGGAGATGGGGTGGGGATATTCTATGCCGTCACTTATCATCATCAATGCATAGTATAAAACAAAGTTGCTTTCCGCGTCTGTCCCTATGTATGCTTATATCTTTAAAACTGTGCAACGGATTTGAATGCGGTTTTTTTACTAGATAGAGTGATTCAAGAGGAAGGTTTATAAGTATAATTGATGAGCAACATAGTAAAAGGTTAGGCGGTACGAAGTTCGCCGGGTCTACTAGTAATTAATAATTATCTTCTTCATGCGTATGATTTAAAGGTATCCTAATAATCCTTATTTACACAAAATATATCCGAAAACTGTTGGTTCGCTACATTGAAATTAAATTAGAATTGATCATGTATAATAAATAGAGTTGTTTCAATCACTAAGCCGGGGCTACACGACATGGTTTTCTTAAAAAGGCAAAAACTGATTTTTATTATTTTAGTATGTTACTAAAACTGTAAAAAGCTAGGTTTGTACCTTTTCCTTTTTTCAAAATTCGCTATAGATTCAGACTTATAGGCACCTGAAATCAGTGATTTTGTGATAAGAAAATGATCCGTTAAAGTTGTTTTTTTTACGAAACTAATGCATATTTAAAAAAATCGGAAAACGTCTAATTAAACCTAGATTATTTTATGCTGAAGCGAAGCGATGGACATCAAAATCATTGGGAATTGCTAAGATTTTAGTAATGCAAAACGTTCTTCCCCAAAAAGCAAGATTCTTTAAAAAACATTAGCTCTCTCTCTGTCGCATGGTTGCGGTAAGAGTGCGACAGCATGAGTTATTTTTAATATTTTTGCGTTGCTATACCTGTCCTCCTATAAAAAAACAATTTTAACCGACTTAGCCCAAAGAATAAGAAAGCTTATGTACCGTGTTATACCTACAATTAATCCACATAACTCGAGGAAGAGATGGGTGTTGGGGCCGAAAAGTTAGACAGACAAAAGAGTAGACAGAACACCTCTAAGGTGGTCAGATGAAGGTTGCGGGAGGCACTAGATGACGTTTGCGAAAACCGGACATTATGGCGATCTATGGATAGGCCTATGTCCAGCAGTGGACATATTGAGGCTGAGATATATTATGATGAAATTTTTACCCTCTTAATCATAAAAAGTTAAAGAGCATTTTAGTTATTTGACGTATGTCAATTTAGACAGGATGTCACGTATTTACCATACAACAAACCAGAGAAAGAGACCTACAGAGAGAGAGAGACAGAAAGAGTAGACCTCCAGTAACGCTACTTACTATCTACTGTATCTTTATGAATAAGACGGTTAGCCTTTTATTGATTGTCAGAGCGAACTTAGCACCGCATTTGCCCTAACTTTTTTTTTAATTTCTATCAACCTTATTAAAACTATATTTCTTTAGGGATAATGTAGAATTCTTCAAATCGTCCAAGTAGATTAGTGTAGAAATCGCTTTTAGCGATAAGGTAGCTCGTTGTATGCTTATTCAAATGTTTTATTTATAACCTGTTATTTTACTTCTTTTGACTGCACCGTGGCTCAGTTGGCAGTGATGTGGACTGAGTAAGCGTGAGCACCCGGGTTCGATTCCTGGGCGGGACGAATATTGATATGATGAATATCGATGTTTGTTTCCGGTCTGGGTGTGATGTTCGTCTCTGTGTGTGTTTCGGGCGCCCTAGATACAGGTTCTTCCTAGTTAGGGGCTCTGAATGTGATGTGTTATTATTATTATTATTATTGTGTATCTTACTTTGTGTGCAATAAAGAGTTTTTTACTTTAACTTTCATTTACTTTAGTTTCGCAGCCTGTTCGATTCAAACAATCAAACCTTACTTTATTATATAACTGTAGATTAAAAGTATCCTTGTGTAAGGAATTTCAGACAAAACTCTACTGTTCTTACTGAGGTAACACATTATTATCGTCATTATACCTTAACCTTGAACTTGAGATAATCTTGCATGATCCACTTTCACGCGTTAATTTAAATATTACTAGTCGACCCGGCGAACTTCGTACTGCTTAACCTATTGGTATTGTAACCTTTGTGCATGAATAATAAACCTTCCTCTTTAATCACTCTATCTAATAAAAAAAACCGCATCAATTTCCGTTGCATAGTTTTAAAGATTTAAGCATACATAGGGACAGACGCGGGAAGCGACTTTGTTTTATACTATGTATTGATATTGATTATGCATTGCAGCCTATTCAACTCGGAGTTATTCGATTAAAATTATAACTAGCCTATATTAAAAAAATACAAGTCAAAAATTACGTCTCCTCCCAGTTTAGTTTTTACTAACACAGTTTGAGTTTCAAGTTTACACGCTGAAGTTTGAACTCGAACAAGCCTTTCTCGAGTACAAAATATCCTTTTTCTTTTGAGGGGAAACTCCTAACGAGTACCCTGCGACCCCGGGGGGAGTCGCAGGGTTATTTGGGGTTCGCACCCACTAAAACCCCGCCGGTGTCCATCTCGGCTGTTGGCAAGGGGGTCACGGGTGATCTTTCGATCGTTGTGTTCTATTTGGCGACCCCCTCCAACATTGGCTGTTTAGACTCTTCACGGAAGGACAAGTGGTGGTAGTCTCCCCTGAGCGCGGATGGTTCTTCCTACGCTCGACGGCGGAATCGGGACACCACGTTCCGCTGTCCTTCTCGGGGCCGTTATATGACTACACGAGGCCCCGCCTCGTGCACCCAACGACCCAGGGGTCCCCGCTTAGTCGCCTCTTACGACAGGCAGGGGATACCTCAGTCCTATTCTTCGGCCCGGTACTGCAGGGCGTGCGGCGGCGCTTCATGGCCTCGCGCCGCCGCGGCGACGAACTCGCTGTCTGGCCGGGTTCGCCGCCTCTCTCTCTCGTTAGGCCGTCTCCTTGGCGAGCATGACTGCTTTGCAGAAGGAGCAGTATAGAATATCCTGGCTCTAACCATCTCATACTCCGTCGAATGTATGCTCGATTCATCCCTTTGTTTGATTTGATCCACACTATATATTAATTATTCCATAAATATTATATTAATATAATATTAATATAATATTTATATAATATTATAAATGCGAAAGTAACTCTGTCTGTCTGTCTGTCCGTCTGTCTGTCTGTCTCGCTGTCCTGAGTAAACTACTAAACCGCTTTGAATGAAATTTAGTATACGGATAGTGAAGAGTATGAGAAAAGACATGGCTACTTTTTATCCCAAAATTCCTACGGGAGAATTGGGAATTTGATGTTAGAAGAGAAAATGCGCTGGCGAAGCCGCAGGGCACCCTCTAGTATTATTTTAAATTTGAATAGATTTTTTTTTAGTAGCTTAATTTGGGTCCCACTGCTGGGCAAAGACCTCCCCCCTCTGTATCCACGTGTCCCTTTCCTTGCCTGTGTGCTTTGATATTATTATACAACTAGAGGCTGCCCCGCGGTATTTCCCGCGCAGATTTCTCATAAACACAAAAATCCCCTTTTTTCCCGTTCCCGTGGGAATTTCGGGAAATACTTTCTTAGTGCTCACCTACACTCCCTAAGGAACCTACATGCCAAATTTCAGCTTTGTACGCCCAGTAGTTTCGGATTTGCGTTGTCTGTCAGTCAGTCAGTCAGTCAGTCAGTCAGTAACGGAAGAGTTTTATATATATTGATTAAAATGAAATAAATTATGAGGCATAAGTTCTTTCGTTCGTGAGGCACAGCACAAATGAAAAACTAGCCCTTGTGGCCCGGCCTGCCTTCCATATAAAAGCACAAACACATCTCAGAGGCTTATTCAATTTCACGCGTTCGCCCAGTGAATACGACCTATAATAAAAATAATAAAAACATATTTCTATTTTTGAAATAGAATTTTCGAACGTTTTTTGTTTAAAAAGTGACTGGCTGTTAGTTTTGGTTCTTATTTTGTATCTTTCTGCGTTTAGTTATTAGAGTGAAGTGGTTTTAATATTAAGGTTTGTTAATTTTTTAATACTTTTTATTTTTTTAAACAAAGTCATATTTATGAAGTTAAATTAGATATGTTATATTTTCTACAATTGATTTATATTTTTTTTTAAGTAAGGTACCTTTGATTTTTATCGAGATTGTCATTCGTAGCGAATTGTTATACTTACCTAAAACAGTTCTAGCTTTTACCCGCAGACTTTCCATTAGTAGGTACCTAATTAAAATTAACAAAAAGCGATATATCCTGTTTTTGTGAATGAAGCACATTATTATTTTATTTTAATTTTCATGAATCAAAAGCATCTTAAAGTCATATGTAATTGGAAATCGCATGAAAATAGGTTAAGCCGTTTGGCCGGTAAAGTTTTATCAAACATTGCCTCCTTGGTTCAGTTTGCATTGATGTTAAAGTGACTTTAGAGGTCCGGATTCGATTCCTTGCGAGTACGAACAAAGTTATGTTGAATATCAAAATGAATTGTTTCGCTATCCTGTTTCTGGGTGCGTTTGATTTATTGGGGGTAAAATAGGAATTAGAATTGCAAAGGCCAGTCTGTAGGCTATAGCTATGCACCTTAAAAATTATATATTAATAATAATACTAGTCGACCCGGCGAACTTCGTACCGCCTAACCTATTACTATGTGGTGCATGTATTATACATATAAACCTTCCTCTTGAATCACTCTATCTGACTGCTCCGTGGCTCAGTTGGCAGTGATGTGGACTGACTAAGCGTGTGCACCCGAGTTCAATTCCCGGGCGGGGCGTATATTGAAATGATGAATATCGATGTTTGTTTCCGGTCTGGGTGCGATGTTTCGTCTCTTTGTGTGTTTCGGGCACCCTAGATACAGGTTCTTCCTAGTTAGGGGCTCTGGGTGTGATGTGTTGAGACTTTGACCATACTATGTATTGATATTGATAGACAGTTAACATGCCACCATCCCCTTATCATTACAATTATTTTTAATTCGGTTTTTCTACAATGTTTTTTTTTTTTTTATAACTTAGCTAGGTACAGTCACGGACTAGGAGGCCGTAACAGATTTGTCTATGGTTTCGTCAGCCCTAGACTGTATTGCCAAAGAACAAGAGCTATTTTGCAATACAGAAAAACCGGAAGTGATACGCCGATCGTGTCCGCCACTGTACATAAAAATCTCGGATTGTATATTTACTTATTTCGGAATGGAGCCCGGTCCATTGAAAAGCATGCGAGGGGACAAATTCATCTCTTTGTTTTGTTTTGAGTTTACTCCAACTAAACTTACTCAATTTTGAACTCGAACAAGCCTCCGCCATACATACTGGGTGTTTCTGAAAAGGCGGTAATAAATCAAAGGAGGGATTCTGCTCACCATAACTAACAACTTTCCTAAAGCAACATGGGTCATAGTCTCAAAAAAAAAAACAGCTGTTTTATACATTGGTTCGATCAGCTGACGGGGTCAATGTACGGGACAGGTCATTTTTGTTTTGAGATTTCAACCCATGTTGCTTTAGGAAAGTCGTTAGGTATGGTGAGCTGAAGCCCTCCTTTGATTTATTCGAACATACTCCGCCTTGCTGGCTGTGTTGAAGTCGGACCTCAACTGTGTATTGTAGATTTAGTTAAACTTTGTCAGTTTTGAGTCTAAGTAAAAACTCGAAATGGATTTTTATGTAAATCTTAAGAGCTAGTTTACAGTTACGCTAGCGCCATTCGCGAAAAAAATAATATTTTCTAAACTAAGGCAAATATCAAAAATGTTGCACAGTATGACACTAGATAATGCAGCCTAGTATTTAAGGGCACTGTTGTATAGCTTTTAGGTTAAAGACCAAAGAAAGCTATAGATTGTTGCCAAAAGTAGCCGTTTTTAACAACACTTCTTTGGTATTTAAGCTAAGCTACATTATCTAGTGTCATACTGTGCCACATTTTTGATATTTGCTTTAGTTTAGAAGATATTAATTTTTTTCGCGAATGGCGCTAGCATCGCGGTAAACTGGCTCTTAAACTTTGTCAGTTTTGAGTCTAAGTAAAAACTCGAAATGTATTTTTATGTGAATCTTAAAGAGTTTTATGATACTGTAAGGATCACCAACGACATCAATATATAAAAAACTCTTCCGTTACTGACTGACTGACTGACTGACAGACAGACAACGCAGAGCCGAAACTACTGGGCGTAGCGGGCTGGAATTTTGCACATAGGTACCTTATGGATTGTAGGTGAGCACTAAGAAGGGATTTCCCAAAATTCCCACGGGAACGGGAGAAAACGGGATTTTTGTGATTATGAGAAATCTGCGCGGGAAAAACTGCGGGGCAGCCTCTAGTTTTATAATAATTATACCTACCTAGTCAATTATATGCATATGATCTGCCTCGTTACCCGGTACTTACAACAACTCAATGAACATCGGAATGCAAATGAGTCACAATGGCAACTCCCGCGCAATTATGATGCGGATCGAACTCGATTTACTATGAAATAAGAGATGAGTGTAGGCGTAAACCTGCTTATAGTCCCACGTGTTTGAAAGACACCTGAATAGGTAGGGGGTAAGGTAATTCGCGGAGCGGATAAGTTCGTTGAAGTGGCAATGGGCAGGTCATATAGCCCGCAGAACAGATGGCCGCTGGGGCCGAAAAGTTCTCGAGTGGAGACCACGGATCGGCAAGCGCAGCGTAGGACGTCCACCGACCAGATGGACGGAAGATCTGCGCAAGGCTGCGGGTCCACGCTGGATGCAGGCCACCTGCGATCTACAGATGGAGAGCCTTGAGGGAGGCCTATGTCCAGCAGTGGACGTCATACGGCTGAAATGATGATGATGAAGGTTATTCGCGGAGCTGAACACAAAGTTCGAGAGATCTCCCGTGACCTCCTTGCAAACAGCCGAGATGGACACCGGCGGGGTTTTAGTGGGTGCGAACCCCACATAAGCTTGCGACTCCCTCCGGGGTCGCAGGGTACTCGTTAGGAGTTTCCCCGACTAAAAAAAAAAAAAAGGGGGTAAGGTAATGCAAGCTAAGTACCTAGTATAGTATACTAGGTACTTACCTTGGTATCTTTAATCGTGTTTTAAGAGCCAGTTTACAGCGATGCTAGCGCCATTCGTGAATAAAATTTATATCTTCTAAGCAAATTATATCAGAAATGTGAAAAATTATTGCACTAGATATTGCAGCCTAGTATTTAAGGGCACTGTTGTATAGCTTTTAGGTTAAAGACCAAAGAAAGCTACAGATTGTTGCCAAAAGTGGCCGATTTTAGCAACACTTTGAAGCTTTCTTTGGTCTTTAACCTAACAGCTATTCAACAGTGCCCGTGAAAATACTAGGCTGCTTTATCTAGTGGAATACTGTTTCGCATTTTTGATATTTGCCATAGTTTAGATTGTATTAATTTTTTCGCGGGTGGCGCTACTGTAGCTGTGTTATGGCTCTTAATGATGCCGGATCGAACTCGATTTACTATGAAACAAGAGATGAGTGTAGGTGTAACACCGTACTACCTACATAAAGTGCCACGTGTTTAAAAGACACCTGAATAAATTGAATTCCTATAAGTACATACTACGTGGAATAGAATAGAAAACACTTTATTTCATACAAAGTAAGATACAAAAGTACATTAATAAATTCAGGGTACAAACAAATTGAGTTTGCAAGCAATGGGCGGCCTTATCGCTAAGAGCGAAATATCTTAGGAATAGGTTCTAGGTATTTTAGTTTTTTTTTATGTGATTCATTAGTGCAGTATGCTTAATTATATAACAAAATGAAGAGTACCTATTTTATTTACAAAATAAATTTGAAAAAATTGATAGAAATAAATAGGTCGGTAAAAATAATTTGTATTCTATTTTTTCAGGATTACTGTCATCTGTCGGCAAATAGTTGCCAACGATGAATTTGTTCTCGCTACTCACCACCGCGGCGCTAGTGTCTATGCAGTATAGCTTCACAGGCGCCCAGTTGATCAATAATGAAATGGATAACAATTTGAGTCCTATAGTTGGTAAGATAATAAATAATCTATTCTAAAACTAAAGAAATAAACTGTCTCTTTGTGTCTTACGCAATCACGTCTTAACTACTAAACCGATCTGTCTAAAAAATAGTACCTCTATGAGGCGGCCGTAAAAATAATTTTTAAGTAGGAAAATCCCACAGGAACTATAAAAAAATAGGTTAGGCGGTACCAAGTTCGCCGGGTCGACCAGTTATATTATAAGACTGCCTCCGTAGCTCAGTTGGCAGTGATGTGAACTGAGACGAGGGTGCACCTGGGTTCGATTCTCGGCGGGGCGAACATTGTTATGATGAATATCGATGTTTGTTTCCCGTCTGGGTGTAATTTACGTCTCTGTATATGTTTCGGGCTCCCTAGATACAGGTTCTTCCTAGTTAGGGGCTCTGAGTGTGATGCGTCTATTATTAAATAGGTACAGTGGCGGACTAGGAGGCCGTAACAGATTTGTCTATGGTTTCGTCAGCCCTAGTCTGTATTACCATAGGACAAGAGCTATTTTGCAATACAGAAAAACTGGAAGTGTTACGCCGGCCGTGTCCGCCACTGTACTTAGGTCAAAAAAAAGCATAAACTCGGCTAAACGTGGGTCCGGCTCTTGAGCTGGTACCTCTGCCTAACCCTTCGGGGAATAAAAGGTGTGAGATTATGTTACTTAGGTAAAAGTATGATTATGTAGGTGGACACAGTTCAATCTATACCAATATTATAAAGAGGAAAGATTTGTTTGTTTGTTTGTAACGAATGAGCTCCGGAAATACTGAACCGAATTGAAAAATTATTTCACTGGTAGGAAGCTACACTAACCCCGAGTGTCATAGGCTATATTAGATTTTCAAAAAATTTAGGGATCCTTACCTAAACTTAAATAATGTTACCCAAGGTGCAATTTTTTTTTCCGTTGTTTACATATTTTGACAGGTGGTTTGTTGTTGTCGTTTGTTTTTTTATTTGCCCATTCTGGGCAGTCAAAAGAACATAGTCTATAGAGCCAAGTCTTAAGTAGTATCTTATATTCTATGGCGTAACGAAGTAAGCCGGGAAAGCTCGTTGAATAATAAAATTAAATAATTATTTACTAGACCAGCCAGCACCGCGCCGCCGTTACCGCAAAGAGTTTGTCAGCTTCAGCACTGTGCCACCAAAGTTGGCTCAGCACATCGCAGGGACGGCCTTGGAGCTGCAGTGTACTGCCATGGGACACCCCGCTCCTACAGTGCACTGGGAGAGGAATGGGGAGCCAGTTAGAGATGTAAGTTTATTAAGAGCCATAGCGCAGCTAAAGTAGCGCCACCCGAGAAAAAAATAAATATCTTCTAAACTAAGGCAAATATAAAAAATGTGAAACAGTATTCCCCTAGATAATTCAGCCTAGTATTTTTAGGGCATTGTTGTGTAGCTTTTAGGTTAAAGACTACAGAAAGCTACTGATTGTTGCCAAAAGTCGCCGTTTTTAGCAACGATCAGTAGTTTTCTGTGGTCTTTAACCTAAAAGCTATACAACAGTGCCCTAAAAATACTAGGCTGCATTAATAATATTATTATTTTATTATGTTTCTCATACTCTTCGGTATCACGGGATGGAGACCGGTCCTTTGAGAGGCGTGCGAGGGGACGAATCCAACTCGTAGAGGCCCTTTCAACAGTTTTGCTATATTGTTTATGGATCACCAACCAGGCACCATTATTATTATTAACATTAAATTTTTCTAATCTTAATAATTTGTATGTTTGTCCGCGATTATCTCGAGTTTGGCTAAACCGATTTTGAAGCGGTTTTCAGAAAAGTATTCGTTTCATTCATGAGAAGGTTTAAGTGATTTTAACGACTTTGGAAAAGAGGAAGTTCTCAGTTTATGTATGTGTCAGTTTGTTGAAGGCGGGTCTCTTTTAAATTTTTTTTTTTTATGAGATCCGCCTAATAAAACTGAGAACTCCCTCTTTTTGGAAGTCGGTTAAAAAAGGTACTAAAATCTTCTCCAGAATGTAACAAATACTTCTGTGAAAACCGCATCAAAATCGGTTCAGCCGAAACTCGAGATAATCGCGGACAAACATACAAACATACATACATACAGGTCAAACTGATAACATCACTTTTGAAGTCGGTTAAAAAAGAGACCCGCTTAATTAAATTGAGAACTCCCTCTTTTCGGAAGTCGGTTAAAAAAGCTACTAAAATCTTTTCCAGAATGTAACAAATACTTCTGTGAAAACCGCATCAAAATCGGTTCAGCCAAACTTGAGATAATCGCGGACAAACATACATACATACAGGTCAAAATGATAACCTCCTCTTTTGAAGTCGGTTAAAAAAAGAATCAATATATATAAAACTCTTCCGTTACTGACTGACTGACTGACAGACAACGCAATTACGCAGAGCCGAAACTACTGGGCGTAGCGGGCTGAGATTTTGCATGTAGGTTGCTTAGGGATTGTAGGTGAACACTAAGAAAGGATTACCCGAAATTCCCATGGGAACGGGAAAAAACTGGATTTTTGTGTTTATGATGAATCTGCGCGAGTGAAACCGCGGGGCAGCCTCTAGTTTATTATATTTTTTTTCGATTCCAGTTCGGTCTAGAAAGCAACGAGCTTCTCCCAGTACATCCATCAGGTGTTGGCAACATCAACTCTGTCCTCATCATCACTAAGCCCTCAGAAAACCCCGAAGATGTCTACACTTGCGTTGCCAATGCGGGCTTGAAGAGGAAGACTGTTTCTACCACCGTTTTTACTTTACAAGGTAAATGATATGGTTTGATTCCCAGTCCACCCCCATTCTGCTTTTTTACCCCCTTTCGGGGGAAAAGACGTGAATGCTTTCAGCTCGCGTGAATGGAACCATTATTGTACATCCAAGTTTATTGGGAACGAGCTTTCCCGGCTTACTTGGTTACGCCATAGAATATAAGATACTACAAAAGACTTGGCTCTATAGACTTTGTTCTTTTGGCTGCCCAGAATGGCCGAATAAAAAAAAACAACAAAAACAAACCACCTGTCAAAATATGTAAACAACGGAAGAAATATTGCACCTTGGGTTACATTATTTGAGTTTAGGAAAGGATCCCTATTTTTTTTGGAAATCTAATTATAGCCTATGACACTCGGTGTTAGGTAAATCATGGCAAAATTCGAGTGTAGGAAGGATTTTCGTGCAGTTTAGAACAGAAATTAGATTAAAATTGGTAATAAGTTTAATAACAATGTTAATCATGATATACTTAGATAAAACCCACAAAGCTAGGCGTGGCGATTTTGTATACCAAAACGCTTTGTCCTAGTGGCGATGTAGCTTCCTACCAGTGAAAGAATTTTTCAAATCGGTTCAGTATTTCCGGAGCCTATTCGTTACAAACAAACTAACAAAAAAACAAATCTTTCCTCTTTATAATATTGCTATAGATAGAATGAGAATAGTTGATGCTTGATGTTAATAAAAACATAACTTTTATACTTAGTTTAACAAGTGTGCACCCCGCGATATTTTTTCCGTTCCCGTGGGGTTTTCGGGATAAAATCTCATCCTTTCTCAGGCCTTAGACTAACTCTGTACCAAATTTGATTCGAATCGGTTTTTGTAGTTTTGCCTTTAAAGCGAGACGGAAAAAGTTGCTTTCGCAATTTATATTGTTAGTTTGTATAATTAGTTGTTGTTTTTTTTGTATTTATTCGTGATTAAATAAGGTTCTTCTTTAGATATCATGCAATCATTTCTAGTTATAGTTGCATCGTCGGTTCCAGCGCTACAAAAATCTTTAAAAAGTTATTACATGGTTGTCATGGTTTATTGATCAAATCATAAACTTAATATCGATATATTTTGTCATAAATTCAACAGATGAAGATGAAGTTAACGAAGAGTTCATTCAAAGTCTAACTCCGATCTCGAACGCGCCAAGAATCGTCACTTACATGGGATATCTAATGCAGAACATGGGAACAACAGCTGTGCTGCCTTGCCAGGTAAAATAGGCTTACTTTAAGAGCCATAGCACAGCTAAAGTAGCGCCACTCGCGAAAAAAATTAATAAACTAATAATATATTTTTTACAAAAAGAGACCCGCCTTCAACGAACTGCAACAAACATAATTTGAGAACTTCCTCTTTTTCGAAGTCGGTTAAAATAGGTACTAAAACCTTCTCCTGAATGTAACAAATACAGTACTGAAAACCGCAATAAAATCGGTTCAGCCAAACGCGAGATAATCGCGGACATACATAGATACATACATACATAGAGGTCAAACTGATAACCTCCTTTTTTGAAGTCGGTTAAAAATACTATGCTGCATTATCTAGTGGAATACTGTTTCGCATTTTTGATATTTGCATTAGTTTAGAAGATATTAATTCTTTTCACGGGTGGTGCTAGAGGCATAGCACAGCTAAAGTAGCGCCACCCGAGAAAAAAAATCAAAGAAAGCTACTGATTGTTGCCAAAAGAGGCCGTTTTTAGCAACACTTTGTAGCTTTCTTTGGTATCTAACCTAAAATCTATACAACAGTGCCCTAAAAATACTAGGCTACATTATCTAGTGGAATACTGTTACACATTTTTGATAGTTGCCTTAGTTTAGAAGATATTAATTTTTTCCGCGGGTGGCGCTACTTTAGCTGTCGTTACGCAATTTTTATGTAAGTATCATCTTTTTATAGTTTAGATACCTATACCTTACTCCCCGCCAGAAGCGCTGTGTACATTGTATAGAATTTAGAACAAAGAGGAGTGTTTCACTTGATATTGCAATTTTGCATGTAGCTCAAGTTGTATGGTATATCTTCGACTGGCGCTTGAATCGTTCTAGTACAGTGGCGGACACGATCGGCGTAACACTTCTTGTTTTTCTGTATTGCAAAATAGCTCTTTTTCTCTCGTAATACAGTCTAGGGCTGACGAATCCATAGACAAATCTGTTACGGCCTCCTAGGTCCGTGACTGTACTAAGTCAATGGTGAAGTAAAAATTTTAGCTATCTTTTTTTCAGATCCAGAGCTATTCCAAAGCGCAAGTTTACTGGGAGAGCGAACGCGGGCCCATTTTTGGAAACCCTCGGCTACGGGTAAGAATATAAAATTAAAAACTAATAACTAAAATTTCTTTTTTGCAAAAAGAGACCCGCCTTCAACAAACTGACAAGAGAACTTCCTCTTTTTTGAAGTCGGTTAAAAACGTGCTCAAACAATAATCAATTTTGTGGCAATGTAAAAGTATATAGCGACATCTCTCGTCGAGTAGCGGTACTAATACTGCGTTTAATTCAGGTGCTGCCATCTGGTGACCTTCTGATAAACAGCCTCCGCTTCAGTGACATGGATGGATATAATTGCACAGTGAAAAATGCTTACGGAAGTGAAACTATTACAACCTTCGTTTATCCTATGCAACCTAGCAAACGTTGAAGGTAATTTTTGATTCTAAAAACTATTAAGGGTAAGCAGTACAATGATTGGCCCCTTAAGAAAAGTTTTGACTTTGAACATTTCTATGTGCCAAATAAGGTTCAAAATTGAAAAACTGTTAATGTAGGATGGTAGCTCATTTATCTGAGAATAAGATTAAACCACAGGAATCGTTATTTGCTAGCTTATAAACAACTTTATCAATAAAAATATAAAAATGTAGCGAAAAGTACAGTCATTGGCAGGGTATGTACAAAAATTGGCATACCCTAGTACAATGATTGGCATGACAATCATTGTACTTTTTGGGCATTGGCATGGCCAATCTTTATACTTTCCTAGGCCAATGACTATACTGATCCATTAAATTATTCAATAATGATGCCCAGACAATATTTTTTTGAGCTCAAAAATGAAAGGTACCCTTCATATACCTAAAATCGCACTATTATCTCTCGGAAATAAGAATACTAAATAAACAAGATAAAATAAAAAGAACATAATCAAATTGGTGAATTATTTAACTACAAATTTAGTACAATGATTGGCATAGGGAAAAGTATAATGATTGGCATGGCCAATCACACAAAAGTACAATGATTGGCCCTGCCAAAATCTAGTTCCTCTGATTTTATTAAATAAAAAGATTTAGCATTTTAAACGCAATTGTTGATAAGATTTGATTTAATATTTAAATATAAATAATATTAAAAAGCAAAAAATACAATGATTGGCATAGATGCCAATCAACTGATACTTCATACTTACCACAGGTACTAATGTTGGCCTACCTATTTTTGAGGTTAATATTTAGTGTTTTTCACGAATTACCGTAAATAAACCTGAATTGAAGTGTAATAAACATATATGGAAACATATATTGCAATTTAAACAAGAAGAAAACGAGTAAAACCATTCTAAAAGTTACGTACTTCTTACGATTTTCATAAGAAAACACACCCTCTGTTGTAGTCCAACACAAAGTATTTTTTTAATCAATTGCTAGCTGTTGCATTTAAAAACTATTAATTTCGTTGTAGAGTGTTTTAAATAAAGAAAAATATAAATATTTTTTCATTTCTGGTATATAAATACAACTCTTAATAAATAGATTTTTCATTGAAGGGGCCAATCATTTGAGGGGGGCCAACATTAGTACTGCTTACCCAATATGAAGCTAAACTTTATCTTTAGTTTTAATATTGGTTCCGTTTCTGACCGCTAGAGGCGCTTTACAAGTTGAGTGAGACTTGGTTCTTGATACAAATGTACTTCCAGTTTTGATGATTTAAATTAAAAACAAAAGAACGCTTTTTTCGAAATTAAGAAGAACAAGTTGACGAAAAAAATACAAATAAATAACATTTCGAAAAAAGAGAAAGAGTCAATGGGCGGTTTTATCGATCGAAGCGCTGGCAACCCACCGAAATTCGTTTCTTCGAATTTAGTTAATACCTAAATGTTGTTTTTTTTTCAGCTTACAATTTCCAAACTGCCAGCTTGTCTCCCGATCTCAACCAAAGAAAACAAAAATCGATGTTCCTAATTTAAATTATTTAGAATACTTATAATAATTTAGGGTTAAAAAATATCTATGATGTATTGTTTTTATGATTTGTTAAATTACTTTCTCAAATTGAATTACTAGGTATAAAGGTTTTGTTGAAATCCATAATTTTGTTATATAATTTAAATTATTGATTGGCCTGCCTCCTTTTTCACAGCTTTTATTTCGGCGGATTATGAGGCCGTAAAACAAAACATTTTAAATTTTTATATCCCAGAGTTTACACTCTTTAGCCTAACGCTGGGTCATTCATTTTAGTAAATGGTCCGTGATCTTACCCCTCATTCCCAATTTTCGTCTGTTGGGCCGATTTTAAATCGGGTCGTACTGTCATTGATATTTTCGTCTGGCAAGTATGAATAGCTTTATATACTGGGTATTTCTGCCAAGGCGGTAATAATCAAAGGAGGGACTCTGCTCACCATACACCTATCAACTTTTCCAAAGCAACATGAGTAAAAATCTCAAAACAAAAGTTAGCTGTCCCGAACATTGACCCCATCAGCTGATCGGACCAATGTACGGGACAGCTGATTTTTGTTTTGAGATTTTGACTCATGTTGCTATGAAAAAGTTGTTAGGTACGGTGAGCTGAATCTCTCCTTTGATTTATTACCGCCTTGTCAATAACAACCTGAATGTATAATTTTCTGACACTGGAACAGCCGATTTAAAAAAGGGCCCGTCATAAGAAAAACAGGATTGTAGTATTAGGGCTTCGTACTTAAGTTTTTTTTTTTGAGCTATACAGGGTGCTGTTGTTAAAAAAATGCATTTATTAATACGAGATTTTGCCATTAAACTACGTAGTTAGTTTGGAATACATATTAAATGTCTAAGTACAAAATATATTTAAATTTATGTTATCCAATTAAAAAATATAATAATATTATATCCAAAAATGTAAAGAAAATCGACGTGTTGATGTGTATTTAATGTAGTTTATATACTAAATATTGATTTATTATAATAATAAAAATTGTCTAAAATGTCTACCATACGCCGCTGTATCCCTGTGATTTGAATAATATAAATGTTTTCTAATACTGAAAGATTTGTTCTTTGAATTGAAATCCCCATAACTGAGAAAATTAATCGAACTCAGACTTATATTCTCTGTGAATAGAAGCGAAGATAAATTTAGTTTAGTTTAGTTTAATAGTTTAGTTTAATATTTAGTTTAATTGTAACTTGAACTTGAACCGTTCTCCGCTTCAAATATATTAAAAATCGAGTTCTGACTCCAAGGCAGTGAAGTATACTTCTCTACGCTGTAAAATCATTGCAAAAGTGAGTAGAATCATTTGACAGAGACGGGCTCGTTTGGGGACATCTCCACGGTAGAGTTGAAAATTCCAGAAACTTTCCGGAATATTCCGAAATTTTCGAGGAAACTTTCTTTATTTTTTGGAAAGTTTCCTGAAAACTTCCTCAGAAGGAAGTTTTCAAAAAAATATTTTTTTTATATTTAAATGTACAAATTGGTTATTAACGATTATTAAGTTGGTATTTATTTTACGGGAAGTCCCGACATGAAAAATTATCTCGCGATGCATTTATTTCGTGGCCGCTACCGTGTTTATTGTCAAAGGTAATTGTATTCTTATTAATTTTTGCCTGGGCGTGCATGATTCGTGCCTTTGGATACCTTCATTTTACAATTACATGCTATTTTTCACCTTTCTTAGTATAACTTTCAAAAATAATAGTAAATAACATATATTTTACGTGAAAGACTGATTAGTAAAATAAATACAAGATAAGTAAAACGTAAAAACACTATTCTGAACATATATAAAAAATAAAATAAATACTTGATAACTTCCAAGCGAGGAAGTTTTCAGGAAGTTTTCCGGAAAGTTTCCTTAAAAAAGGAAAGTTTCGTGGGAATTTTCACCTCTCAGGCGACTATTGTCGTAATGCAAGGCAAACATTTGTTTGCCTGAGCCAATTGGTGGGCACCCTGAACTACCTCGCCTCTCACAGTATAGGATACTTTACCAAATAGGTATCAATAGCAATTAGATTAGATGTAGTCTAATTGACCTTTAATAAGTGATATCTTGTATCCTATATTGAATAAAGAATTATTTGATTTGATTTGATATACGCTCAATGGAGTTAAAAACGGCTACAGCCAGGTTAATTAGTACTCAGGAACGACTTGTACGAGTGTCATACTCGACCGAGTAGCCTCCAAAACACTGTCTGAGAATTAGTTTGAGCCTTCTCTTGCTCCGTCGAGTGTATTCACACTAAGTTGAAGTAGGAACTCACTTGAGTATAATTGGAGAACGAGTAATTTAAACTTTGACAGTTCGGAGTCCAAGTTCAAATTCCGACTCGACTGTGATGAACTTTTGAATGTTTGTTTTAAGAGGCCCAGAACTGTTAAGAGCCAGTTTACAGCGATGCTAGCGCCACTCTCGAAAAAAACATAAATCATATAAACTAAGGCAAATATAAAAAATGTGGCACTGTATGACACTAGATAATCTTGCTAGATAAGTAGTCCTAAGTAAAAAGAACAAAATAATCCACAGATTGTTGCCATTTTTAACAACACTTTGTAGCTTTCTTTGATATTCAACCTAAAAGCTATACAACAGTGCCCTTAAAATACTAGGCTACATTATCTAGTGTCATACGGTGCCACATTTTTGATATTTGCCTTAGATTAGAAGATATTAATTTCTTTCACGAATGGCGCTAGCATCGTTGTAAACTTGCTCTTAACAGTTCTGGGCCTCTTAAAACAAACATTCAAAAGTTCATCAGGGTCAGATGCAGTAAATGTAGCGATCTATAAACTCCCCACGTTTATATTGCTACTTTGTAGTATTGTTTATCAATGATCGTCCTTGCCTAATGCGACAGGAGCTTAGGAATATTCAGAGCCAAAGTAAATATAGGATAAGAGTACTTAATTTCTTTATCCTGCACAACTCTTATGATTACAAAAATAATTTTGTACATTTTGTTACCTACTAAGTATATAAAAAAAAGTAACAAATAAAAAAAGTGTAAGCCATTTTATATGAGTTGTCTGTTGTGTGACTATAATAATCATATTCATACAGTGTATGAATATGATTATTATAGTCACACATGGTCCGACATGGTTCAGTGTAACCATGTCGGACCCACAATACACCTGACGATACCCCCGGGGGTATCATGGGACTTTTCAAAGTATAACGATACCCCTGAGTATGTATACTAGTGATGTGCTGTCCTACCTATAACTCAAAGGTAAGTAGGATAATAAGGTATCAAAATATACATAGTATAAAATAAAGTCGCTTCCCGCGTCTGTCCCTATGTATGCTTAAATCTTTAAAAATACGCAACGTAAGTTGATGCGGTTTTTTTTTCCTAAATTCCTGACTAAGAAATCGACCAGTTATTTCCGTAAATGATAAAAAAGCGCGTGCGAAGCTGCGGGTAAAAGCTAGTAAAGTATATAATAGAAAATGAGTTACGGTGTAGTGGCATAGAAATCCACCACTCAATCTCCTCCCATGGGTGCCTGCGAAGGATTCTGCTGCCCGTTCTTGGGATGTACCCTTAGTCGCCTTTTACGGCACCCTTGGGAGAAGGTGGTGTGGTATTAAACGCCGCAACCACACGCCACATAACCTATTGAATGATCTAACAAATTTGTCTGCATAGTGCATAGAGTTGTGTTCGAGTCAGTGCCACATCCGATCCGAGCTAAACCTGACCTTTGCACAAATGTTACCATGTCGCTGCGTGCTTTTAGCACTGCGAAAGCTTTAGAGAAGCTTTAAAGTTTTTTTTTCACTATCTTCAAGCATTAACAATCAACTTTACATCCTATTATCCCATACTATAAAATATTATAAACGTTATTAAGTTTGTAAGTGGATGTTTGTTACTCTTTCCCATAAAAAAATATTAATGGATTTTATTCAAAGTTTACAATAATATGGCTTATTATACATCAGAATAACAAATAGGCTAAAATTTAAAAGATATAAGCTAATCCTAACTACTTACATACTTACCTAACTTACTTACTTACTTCCTTACTTACTAATCCTGCGCAGACGAAGTCGCGGGCAGCTCTGCTAGGAAATAATAATATAGTTTTAATAAAATACTTCTTGCTTACCTAAGCACTTGACGTTATTACTTACCAGTAAAATAACACGATTTAGTCAGAAGATACATATTGTTATATAATATAAACAAAGCTTAAATCGTAGGAATATTACTAATATTCCTACGATTTAAGCTTTGTTTGGAGAATATAAAAAAATAAGTACCTACACATAATTTTTATAAGGTAAACATTATAAACTCGACTCCATAGCTCCCCTATTCCCACTTCCTCCAGTCTAAATGTGAGCGTCCCTCGCATATCTGTCAATGCCTTTCTTCATCGCTCTACAATCTAGAACTTCTAGGTTCATTATTAGAACTCTAGGTACTAATAAATAGATAGATAGATAAGCTGACATTCACAATGTTTAGAGTTTACTCGCTCAAGTTTGAACTCGGACAAGTCGTTGTGGAGTTCAAACTATTCTGACTCATACTCTGTGCTGCTCACTCACTGTGTTAAAGTCGAAACTCAACCTATTTGTATCAGTTCGTAGCGGAGAATAAGTTAAAGTTAAATTTTGACAGTTTGGAGTTCAAGATCAAACTCTGACTCAATCTTGACTGTGAACCTCAGCTTAGGTACCCAATCATTTTGTATCACTAATCACTTTGTATTTTGCTTTCTGTCCCTGATTAGAGATAAAAGGAAAATAAGAAGAAGAAGATTGAATCATTTTGGATAGGCGGAACTGCGAATGCTTCGTGGCTCAGTTGGCAGTGATGTGGACTGAGACGCGAGCACCTGGGTTCGATTCCCGGCGGGGCGAACATTGATATGATAAATATCGATGTTCGTTTCCCGGTCTAGGTGTATTTTGCGTCTGTGTATATGTTCCGGGCACCCTAGATACAGGTTCTTCCTTGTTAGGGGCTCTGAGTGTGATGCGTTATTAAAAAAAATTACTACCATGGAGTTAAGTAGTCGAATAATAATATTTTATAGATAGACTAGCTGACCCAGCAAACGTTGTTTTGCCATATAAATTATTTTTAAGGGGTACGAAAAATAGATGTTAGCCGATTCTCAGACCTACTCAATATGCTCATTTAATTTCATGAAAATCGGTCAAGCCGTTTCATTGTGACACGAGATTTTTTTATATAAGACTAGTCGACCCGGCGAACTTCGTACCGCCTAACCTATTGCTATGTTGCTCATGTATTATACTTATAAACCTTTGGATCACTCTATGGATTACAAAAAACCGCATCAAAATCCGTTGGATAGTTTTAAAGATATAAGCATATATAGGGACAGACGCGGGAAGCGACTTTGTTTTATACTATGTATTGATTAAGCTCTATCTATAAAATATTTCTTTTCGATTTTCGTTTCTATAGTGTCTAGAACGGACCCTTAAAGCCTTAAAGGGTGTCAAGTTAGTCATTTTAGAACTTTAGCGTAGTTAAGTTCGTCTCAAGACGAACACAGCTTCAATCATGGGACAAGAGTTTGCTAAACTACCCACGCTTTATACAGGATGCTTACATTACGACATTACATTAAAATATTTTTTTTTTTTTTTTTGCAAAAAGAGACCCGCCTTCAACAAACTGACACATACATAATCTGAGAACTTCCTCTTTTTTGAAGTCGGTTAAAATAGGTACTAAAACCTTCTCCTGAATGTAACAAATACATTTCTGAAAACCGCATCAAAATCGGTTTAGCCAAACGCGAGATAATCGCGAACAAACATACATACATACATACATACATACATACACACATACATACATACAGGTCAAATTGATAACCTCCTTTTTTTGAAGTCGGTTAAAAAAGCTTGAAGCGATAAGGTCGCCATTTGTCAACTTACTAATGTATATTTTTCTAATATAAATGTTTTTATGTATAATAAAGATCTATCTCTCTATCTATCTACGACGATTTGTAACAATATTTTAATTATTTATATTTCTACAATATCTACAGCTCATTGATTTGAAAAAAGAATGATTGTTTGTTTGAATTAAATTGGCTCCAAAACTACTACTGGACCAAATTTAATGAAATGAAATGTAAAAACGCTTTTACATCAATATATACAACTCATATTATAAATAAGAAAGATTGAGTGTTTGTTTGAATAGAATTGGCTCCAAAACTACTGGACTAAATTCAATGAAATTAAATGTAAAAACGGTTTATTACCAAAAACAATACACATTAAACATCAAAATAATACAACTACGCAAAAAAAGCTGCTCCGTAGCTCAGTTGGCAGTGATGTGGACTGAGAAGCCTGTGCACCCGGGTTCGATTCCCGGGCGGGGCGAATATTGATATGATGAATATCGATGTTTGTTTCCGGTCTGGGTGTGATGTTCGTCTCTGTGTGTGTTTCGGGCACCCTAGATACAGGTTCTTCCTAGTTAGGGGCTCTGAGTGTGATGTGTTATGTGTGTTATTAAACATACAGAAAAGCACATTTCTAATATTGAATTGAGTAAGCTTTTACGGTATACAGCTTGGCACAGATAACTAAAAAATTATGGGGGCGCCACTTTGTATGTGAATTTAGTAATTTTTATTCACTTCCTCCCTAAATAAGACACCATTTACGCCAAAAGCTAGTCGAAATCAAAAATCAACAAATTCATGATCTGTTTCTTTACTAGAAGTTATTAAGTAAGGCAAGGCAAACATTTGTGTGCCTGAGCCAATTGGTGGGCACCCTGAACTACCTCGCCTCTCACAGTATAGGATACTTTACCAAATAAGGTATCAATAGCGATTAGATTAGATGTAGTCTAATTGACTTTTAATAAGTGATATCTTGTATCCTATATTGAATAAAGATTTTTTGATTTTGATTTTTTTGATTTTGATTTTTTTAGGGTTTTCAACTCGAAATAAAAATGGTCCCATTTCAAGACACCGTTGTCAAGCTGTAAGGGCGGAATCACGTACAGTGGCGGACTGGGAGGCCGTAACAGATTTTTCTAAGGTTTCGTCAGCCCTAGACTGTATTACCAAAAAACAAGAGCTATTTTGCAATACAGAAAGCGCTTGTTCGCGCTGGAACAAGCGCCTATGGCCGCGCAGATATTTTCTATACATTTTTCGAACCAGGGCAAACAAGGGCTAGTTGCCAGCTTTGTACATGAATACGCCCTAAGGCAGTATGAAGTTCACCGTATTAGCTAGTGTTTGCTTATTTTATTGTTTACTAGTAGACCCATCGAGCTTCATACCGCCTTCATAATGGTGCATGTATTATACATATAAACCTTTCTCTTGAATCACTCTATCTATAAAAAAAACGCATCAAAATCCGTTGCATTGTTTTCAAGATCTTCTAAGTAAGCATACAATACACACAGACAGGCGGGATGCGAGTTTTTTTTATATTATGTATGATTCCCGGGCGGGGCGAATATAGATATGATGAATATCGATATTTGTTTCCGTTCTGGGTTCGTTCATGTTCGTCTCTTTGTGTGTTGCGGGCAGCCTAGATACAGGTTCTTCCTAGTTAGGGACGTGAGTGTAAATGCGTTATTAATATTGTTATTTTATGTAGTGATTTATTTTACCTTTCCCCCCTGTATAATGTAAGTGGGCTCTATAAACAACACTTGGCTTGAATTTACGGATTTGCTTCAATAACCATCGTTTAAAATAACCTTAGTCTATCATACTTTGGTTTTGCCCATCATAAAAGGTATTATTTAGAAATAAATAATAGCATTATTATTGTAAGTTCTTGGATCCGTCCGATCCTTAAGAGCAAATTTACCGCGATGCTAGAGCCATTCTCGAAAAAAATTAATATCTTCTAAACTAAGACAAATATCAATAATGTGGCACAGTATGACACTAGATAACGTAGCGTAGTATTTTTAGGGCACTTCTGTATAGCTTTTGGGTTAAAAAAAGCTTTAAAGTGTTGCTAAAAGTGGCCACTTTTGGCAACATTCTGTGTATAATTTTGTTCTTTTTACCTATGACTACTTTACTGTGCTCAAAAAATACCAAGCAAGATTATCTAGTGTCATACTGTGCCACATTTTTGATATTTGCCTTAGTTTAAAAGATATTACTTTTTTTCGCGGTTGGCTTTCTCTGGTCTTTAACTTAAAAGCTATACAACAGTGCCCTAAATATACTAGGCTACATTATCTCGTATCATACTGTGCCACATTTTTGATATTTGTCTTAGTTTATGAGATACTAGAGGCTGCCCCGCGGTTTCACCCGCGCAGATTTCTCATGAACACAAAAATCCCGTTTTTTTCCCTTCCCATGGGAATTTCGGGAAATCCTTTCTTAGTGCTCACCTACACTCCCTAAGAAACCTACATGCAAAATTTTAGCCCGCTACGCCCAGTAGTTTCGGCTCTGCGTTGTCTTTCAGTCAGTCAGTCAGTCAGTCAGTAACGGAAGAGTTTTATATATATTGATTAATTTTTTTCGCGAATGGCGCTAGCATCTTGTGGTTACGATACGATCGGATTGCCTATTACATTATAATGTTAGCCAAATCTGTGATACAGAAGTCAAACAGGTTGTAATAGTAATTGTCAAACCAATTATTACATACAAATAACATAACAGTTGCGTTGATGTAACGCGTAACGAAAACAAGGTCGCTTTGATCTCGATACGTCCGGCGCGTTACGAAAATGTACATTTTATTAATCTGTATAAATACAGATTTTTTTAAGTCGCTGGAGTTCAGAAAAGTTCTCAAATGGCGACCGCGAACCGTAAGACGCAGAGTAGGCAGTAGGCACACCCTCCACAAAGTGGTCAGACGACGTAAAACTGCAGGTGTAAACTGGATAAGGGTTGCTCAAGTTCGGTCGTTTTGGCGATTTATTAGGCAGGCCTATGTCCAGCAGTGGACGTCTTTCGGCAGATATTATGATTAATGATGATGATGTTTACTTATGAATTAATGGAAGTGTTTGGTTCTTAAGATTATATATTTTAGGGGTACAATTCTTAAACCATTTATTCACCGTATAAGAACCAGTTTACCGCGATGCTAGCGCCATTCGCAAAAAAAAACCGAATGGCGCTAGCATCTAAATAATAAATCTAAATAATAATAAATAAATATCTTCTAAACTAAGGCAAATATCAAAAATGTGGCACAGTATGACACTAGATAATGTAGCCTATTATTTTTAGGACACTGTTGTATAGCTTCTTTTTTTTTATATAAATAACAATCATAAAAATAAAATAAATGTCAAAATTAAAAACAAAAACAAAAAAAAACAAAAAACACAAGTCATAAAATAAAAATAAAAATCAAAATTAAATAAATAAGCCCCCAGCCCTTGCGCTCGGCTCAAAGGCTCCCATGACGCTGGCTGCATTGCCGCGCTGAACAGCAATGGACAGCCTCTGCGCCAAGAAGAAGCCCGAACGTCGGTCTAAACCTCTATCAACAAGCCGACAGCTGTTCAGCGCGGCAATGCAGCCAGTGTCATGGGAGCCTTTGAGCCGAGCGCAAGGGCTGGGGGCTTATTTATTTAATTTTGATATTTATTTTTATTTTATGACTTGTGTTTTTTTTTTTTTGTATAGCTTCTAAGTTAAAAACCAAAGAAAGCTACAAAAAGTTGCTAAAAGTGGCAAAAATATTTATGTATTAAAATAAAATATCTGTAATCCTACAGAGAATAGTAATTAAATACCCATCACTTCTAAGATCAAAGATTAC
This sequence comes from Euspilapteryx auroguttella, assembly GCA_951802225.1. Lineage (NCBI taxonomy): Eukaryota > Metazoa > Arthropoda > Insecta > Lepidoptera > Gracillariidae > Euspilapteryx > Euspilapteryx auroguttella. The sequence goes on from OX637666.1 coordinate 5,979,749, forward strand.
AACAGTGACAGACAGATGGACATTGTGATTCTTATTAGAATAACAGAGCAAACAAGTTATACACAATTTAATGAAATTTTAAATAAAGGGACCCGTAGCCTTGGTAGTTTGATCTTTAACTTTAGGACCTTTTATGGATTTGTTTACTTTTGAAGTACAAAGGGTCTCAAAAGGTTTCAAAAATATGCTGAGTGTATGTCATGGTTTAGATAACCATGACATACGGATGAAATAGTACAACAAACGAAGACAACAGGACGAACTAAACATATGTTTTTTTGGCTACCTTATCGTAACAGAGATAGATCTCTGTTACGATAAGGTAGCCAAAAAAACTAAGTGAATTTATTTATAGATGACACTAGGCTGTCCCGGCGAACTTAAAAAAAAAACTGTTGCTTTTTCAAACTTCCTCATACTTTTATTATATTTTCTCACTTTTTAAATCTTCCCTGGGCGAACATTTCAGAACCACAATCCGCTAAATCGGCCCGGCCGTTCTCGAGTTATAGCGAGACTTACGAACCACGATTCATCATTAGTTAGATAGATAGATATAGATAGTTAATAGATATAATCTTGACTACCTCTATAATATTTTCACTGTAAATAGCCTGAAAGATACCGCTTTAAACGATAAGGCGACCCACTCTACCTTTTCTCTTTTCTATTTTTTTTTCATCATATATTAAACGAGCTGTCCCGGCTTACTTCGTTACGCCATAGAATATAAGATACTACTAAAGACTTGGATCTATAGACTATGTTCTTTCCAGAATGGGCGAATAAAAAAACAACAACAACAACAAACCACCTGTCAAATATGTAAACAACGGAAAAAATATTGCACCTTGGGTTACATTTTTTGAGTTTAAGTAAGGATCCCTATTTTTTTTTTAATTCTAATATTTAGTCTTGTCACTCGGGGATAGTGTAGCTTCCTACCAGTGAAAGATTTTTCCAAATCGGTTCAGTATTTCCGAAACCTATCCGTTACAAACAAACAAACAAATCTTCCCTTTTTATAATATTGGTATAGATGTATCATCATATTAAAAAATAAAGGTTTCTTAATAACATTTTAATACGAAGTTGATCTGATGACAGCTGTACAGTGTTGGTCTAGGACGGCCTAACAGATTTGTCTATGGTCGCGTGCGCTCTAAACTGTAATACCAAAGAACAAGGGCTATTTTGCAATACAGAAAAACCGGAAGTGTTACGCATTCCAAGACCGCCACTGTACCTACGTAAAAATCCTCAAAAAATATTCATTACCAGCTGTCCCGGCGAACTTCGTATAGCGACTACAATTTGTATGGGAAAAAGAAATTGTCACTTTTACTAACTGCCTCTCAATTTTTCCATATTTTCTCACCTTTTAAACCTTCCCTGGACTACTACGAACATTTCAAAACCAAAATCAGCTAAATCGGCCCGGTCGTTCTTGAGTTTTAGCGAGACTAACGAACCACGACTCATTTTTATATATAATATAGATCACATTAGATTCATTTATTTCACACTATCATATTCATATTACATACAAAGTTGTATACTAAAATGTCAAAGTATAATGTGATCGTCAAAATATTGAACAAAAATTATATAAAAAAATAATAAGTAGTTACTTACTTAATTATTTAAGTACTATGTAAACAATGTCAAATTTTTAAATGTATAATTGTATATAAAATGTCAAATACTAAATAATAATTTCAATTTACTTGAATTACATATTGTAACTGTCGAATACTCAAATTACACAAATAATGTCCAATGTCAAACAAATTAATAGTTTAAAAAGTCATCTATACAATAATATTCATGTTCCAATATATAGTAAATAGAGATTTAATTCTTATCAATATATCGTAAATTCTAAAGCAAGAATTTCTCAATTTCGCACCGAAACGGAATGTTATTGCAAACGTGACGACAAGAATCCGGATTCGAAGCCCGCCCGGGCACGATCACGACATTTTCGATCCATTTAGATTTGCTAGGCTTCACTCTTAGAGAATATTCTTAGGTAAGTTAGATGTATAGTCTAATTGACTTTCAATAAGTGATATCTTGTATCCTATATTGAATAAAGAATTTGACTTTGACTTTGACTAAAGTTATAGAGCGCACTTATGCAAGTAGAACGTTAAGGCGGTAAGTCACGGTATGGCGCGAAATTCAAATTTTTTCGCGTTTTTTAATTATTCTGGCGAAAGTATTCATTTTTAATAAAGTTTTAATGAATTCGCGTATGTAAAAAACCATTTTCCACATTGTAATACAACGTTTTTCGAAGACAGACCTACTAATTTTGTGTCTAAGGACCTAACTTGATTTTTGGCCTTTATGTCCTTAGGCACAAAATCAGTATGTCTGTCTTCTAAAAACATTGTATTACAATATGGGAAATGGTTTTTTACATACGCGAATTCATTTAAACTTTTAAAAATATGTATACTTTCGCCAGAATAAATAAAAAACACGAAAAAATTTGAATTTCGCGCCATAGCGAGAGACCACCTTAACTCTACAATCTGATTCTATGACTACCAAAATATCTTCTGAAACATCGCAAATGTGAAAAATGTGATCCTGGCGCGGTTTTTTTTTGTGTTTTTTATTTATTCTGGCGAAAGTGTAAAGAATAAAGTTTTAATGACTTCCCGACGTTAAATATCGTCTCTCACATCGTTATACATCGTTTTTGCAAGACTGAGCTACTGATTTTGTGTAAAAAATCTTGATTATTAGCCAAATGTGGAATATAAACAAAATCAATAAGTAGGTATGTTAATTCTGTTAACAACTCTGTTTTGCAGAAACTATGTATTATACAATGTGAGAGAGGGTTATTTAGCTGCGGGAAGTCGTTCGAATCGTGGAAACCCGTAGGAGGAGATGGGGTCGTGGTATTATATGCCGCCACCTTACGGCAAACACACATTAACTTAGTATAAATGTTCCTTCCACTATCTGTCGCCATATTTGCTTAAATCTTTAAAACAATGCAACGTATTTTTATGCGGTTTCTTTTACAGAGTGATTCAAGAGGATAGTTTTTAAGTATAATACATGCACAACATAGTTATGGGTCGGCCGTACGAAGTTCGCCGGGTCGACTAGTTTATAATAAACTAAAATCATCCCGACCTTCAATACATCCGATGTATGTTTTTTTTTAACAACCATTGTTAGCTTCTATATAATTTGTTTCTGAGGCCACATATTAAATTATAGACCTCTAGTTTTTTTTTAATAAAAAAAAAAAGATTGAGAAAGGTCACGGACCATTTTGCATGGTGCCATCATTTCGTTTAAATTTTAGAGTTCTTTGTAAAATAATTTAGCTTTTTTTTTGAGGGGTTCATTCGCAAATTTGTGGGGTTTAAAATGAACTGCAGTAACGGCAATGCTAAAAAATTTCTTTCGGGAACAAGAAATTTCAACGAAAATCCAAATAAAGGGGCGAGTGGGTGCGACAGTAGCGCCACTTCGATAAATAATAATTAATATCTGACTTAATTAATATTGACTGCACCGTAGCTCAGTTGGCAGTGATGTGGACTGAGTAAGCGTGTGCACCCGGGTTCGATTCCCGGGCGGGGCGAATATTGATATGATGAATATCGATGTTTGTTTCCGGTCTGGGTGTGATGTTCGTCTCTGTGTGTGTTTCGGGCTCCCTAGATACAGGTTCTACCTAGTTAGGGGCTCTGAGTGTGATGTGTTATTATTATTATTATTATAGCATGAATAAAATAATACAGCCGAAAGTAATACGGATCCCAGTCTAAAAAAAACATTATTTGCTCTTTAACTTTTTGAGCTAAAACAGTGTAGACCTACATACATACTTGTATGTTTTGCAATTACCTACATTGTGTAACTTATAATTTGATTTGTTCAATTGGTAACGCTCGATCAATTTGCTACTGCAGTCGGGGAATCTACTGTGATTTACTTGTCTAGTCCAAAGCCGAAGTGACGACTCTATTCAAATTCAAATTCAAATAATTCTTTATTCAATATAGGATACAAGATATCACTTATTGAAAGTCAATTAGACTACATCCAATCTAATTGGTATTGATACCTTATTTGGTAAAGTATCCTATACTGTGAGAGGCGAGGTAGTTCAGGGTGCCCACCAATTGGCTCAGGTAAACAAATGTTTGCCTTGCCTTTGTAGTTGGGTCTGATCAGCGGCATGCTGCGGCAGGGCGCAGTCTGACGCCCTGCAGTACCGGGCCAAAGAATAGGACTTAGATATCCCCTGCCTGTTGTAAGTGGCGACTAAGAGGGACCCCGGAGTCGTTGGGTGCACGAGGCAGGGGCCTTGTGCATCCATATAACAGCCCCGAGAAGGACGACGGAACGTGGATGTCCTGGGGGTCAAGTTTCTTAACTAAATTCGATCGAGTTGTGATTGTCTTGTTAGCGACTTCGTTAACCATTGCTGTTTTATTTGTGCTTGTAACAGAAATTGTCTTTGTTAAAGCGGCAATTGTTAACGAAGTCGCTAACAAGACAATCACAAATCGATCGAATTTAGTTAAGAGAATTACCCCCCTGTTTCCGCAGTTGAGCGTTAACAGCTATCCACGCTCTGGGGGGATGACCACAATGTCCCCCCGAGAAGAGGCTCTACAGCCGATGCTGGAGGGGGGGAGAATTATACAACTTACCCGTCATCCTCCTTCTACATATAACCCTGCGGCTCCCCCCGGAGCTGCAGGAAACGCGTTAGGAGTTTCCCCGCCTTAAAAAAAAGGATGCAGTCTGGCTCCCGCGGCATGACAGCTGCCTCCGTACAGTGTTCTGTTATTTGGTCTGTTCGTGTTCACTTTAGGACTTTTTTTTATTTTACTTACCCCTCCTTTTTTAGGCATTACCGTCATCTGACCACCTTTTGGAGGCTCTGCCTGCTCTGCGTCCTCCGGTTCGCGTTCGCCACCCAAGAACTTTTTGACCTTTGCACTTGGCAAACAAAATCAATAATTTGCATTGTATTTGCATTACTGTACCTCTATTGTAATGGGTACAATATTGCACCAATATGGCTTATCGATCGATGTACAAAATCAATAAAAATGACGTTATATTAGATGTGACCTTGCATTATTTGTTCCCATAGCTATGCGTACTTGAACTATTGAATAGCTAACCCCAAAAGTATTTTGGTACACTACGCGCGATGGATTTAGGTGCACGATTTATGATGCCTATTTATTAGACACTAGCACCAATGTGGAAAAAAAAATATTTCTCCTAAACCATTACAAATATCAAAAATGAGATACTGTATGACACTACATAAACTTGCTTAGCACTTTTCTATATGTTTTAAGGAAATTTACAAAGTGTTGCTAAAAGTGGCTACTATAAAAGATAATTAGTGGATAATTTAGGTTTTTAAAGTTCAGGAATAACGAATGCAAAATACTTATCAAAATTATCTATTGCCATACGGGTCATATGTTTGTTATATTGGCCATGGTTATGAAAATTTCAATTTTATATCCTCTTTAGTTAAATAATAGTTATCAAACAGAGAGGAAAACACCTAAGTTCACCTTTATAATATTACTATTAAATATGAAAACGTATACTTACTCAGAGTTGCAGTGCTACAGGTCGTAAGGTCAAAAATCGACTCGCACAACAAATCACCGTGTACACATTAACGACTAATAATATCGTTGAAATCGCCTCGTCTCTGATCTAAATTTCACAAATGAACGCTCGCAGTCGCTTGCTCTATCACGACTCACATCTAGGGGGTAGACAGACGGACATAAATCGTTTCTTATGTAATTGTTATATTTAAAACTGCGTTTAGCAGGTACATACAATAAGGACACCGGCGGGGTTTTAGTGGGTGCGAACCCCACATAACCCTGCGGCTGCCCCCGCGGCTGCAGGCTACTCTTTAGGAGTTTCCCCGCCTAAAAAAAAAAAGGTACATACAATAACCTATACATACATTTTCTATGAAGCTATGGTTTTTTTTTTAATTTTTATAACCCATCACACTCAGAGCCCCTAACTAGGAAGAACCTGTATCTAGGGTACTCGAAAAACACACAGAAACGAACATTACACCCAGACCGGAAACAAACATTGATATTCATCATATCAATGTTCGCCCCGCCGGGAATCGAACCCAGGACCACCTAACCTATTACTATTTTGTGCATGTATTATGCTTATAAACCTTCCTCTTGAATCACTCTATCTACAAAAAAAAAACTCATCAAAATCCGTTGCGTAGTTTTAAAGATTTAAGCATACATAGGGACAGACGCGGGAAGTGATATGTATTGATTAATCACCTAAATCCCTTGACCATGGCTAGAGAAAAACACTTATCAAAAGTAAAGGTACCAACTTACAAAATTTTATACAAATAACACCAGTAGTTCACGATTAAATAACACTCGACTAACACCTTTACAAGTAGAGCTATTAAGTAATTTATAAAATTTAACATTCAGTAATAAATAAGGGCTAGTGTACACTGGCGAGGCGATACTTCGAAGCGGTAATTCAAGAATTCAAGACACAATGTAAAAAGCATTTTTACATTGTGTTAAATACTCATATCGTTCACTTTTTAATTGTTTAAATGAAAATGAAAATTATTTATTTGCAAGGAATATGGTATACAAAGATGGAATTTTACACGTAAAATATATATATATATATATAAATTATGTCTCACACACTCCGCCAAACATTTGACGAGCAAATAATTGTATGTGTAAGTACTTAAAATTAGTCATTTTTGACATGCATATTATTTTAGGTACAACTTAATATCTAAATTTATATGGAAAATTTAAAAATATTAAAAACTCTTCATTCTCAAATTAAAGATTTAATAAAAATAATTAAAATAAACACATCACACTCGGAGCCCCTAACTAGGAAAAACTATCTAGGGTGCCTGACACAGAGACGAACATTACACTCAGACCGGAAACAAGTATCGATATCCATCATGTCAATGTTCACCCGCCGGGAATCGAACCCAGGTGCACCCGCTTATTCAGTCCACATCACTGCCAACTGAGCTACGGAGCAGTGAAATGAAGTAAAAAAAGAGGAAGTAAATAGTAAAATTTTGAATATGAGAGAAATAGGGCAATGCACGTGTTAATCGCTAAAAAATATTTCTATAAAACAACCCTGTATGCGATGGCACGCAGGCGATGCAGTTAAAACCTCAATTTTTGGTACGTACAAAAGTAACAAAAAAAAAAATTAAAAATACTTTATTCAATATCAGATACAAGGTAGCGAGAGGTTCCTTGCAAACCAATGTGAAAGAACCCTAAGATTAATATTTTTCTTTAATCCAAAAGCCCTTAACATTTGATCAGTACTCTACAACTATACATAATATTTATCTGACCTAATAAAAGCGTAATACTACGCTAATTACACCAATTTCGTGTTATTTATGATCTTTGAAGATTTATTATTTATTTAGATAACATAGTGAATTGAATTGAACTTGTGATTTGCTTTAGGTATGAAGGGCGTTACGTTTTGCAATAATTATTTAAGGCATATACATATGCCTACATGTAATAGTTATGAGCGCAATATCTATCTATTTTAACAATCAATAATATAAAACTCTTCCGTTACTGACTGACTGACTGACTGACTGACTGACAGACTGACTGACAGACAACGCAGAGCCGAAACTACTGGGCGTACAAAGCTGAAATTTGGCATGTAGTGTAGGTTCCTTAGGGAGTGTAGGTGAGCACTAAGAAAGGATTTCCCGAAATTCCCACGGGAACGGGAAAAAACGGGATTTTTGTGTTTATGAGAAATAGGCGCGGGAAATACCGCGGGGCAGCCTCTAGTCTACTATATTGAGATAAAAATACCCGGTTACTTTTTTTTAGCCGTCTCCGTAGCTCAGTATAGCGTAGCGCGTTGCGCCACGGCACGGAAGGTTGTGGGTTCGATCCCCGCAGAAAACACCACATTTCGATTTCTCACATAAAATCACGTTGTGGTGGTTTTCGGTTGGATAGGACATTGCAGGCTTGAATCACCTGATTGTCCGATAAGTATGATGATTCCGTGCTTCGGAAGGCACGTTAAGCCGTTGGTCCCGGCCGCAGTAGTGGTCGTTATAACCGCGGCGACAAGCTGGCCCCTTGTCACGTTAGTAATAAAGCATAAACTCGACTAAATAGCTCTCAAGCTGGTGCCTCTGCCTAACCCTCCGGGAAATAAAAGGCGTGATATTATGTATGTACTTTTTTTATCGAAAATTTAATACCCGGTAGGCATAGTAATACAGGACTGATTCCTAAAAACAAAATTAAAAAATAATGAACCCTGCTCACTTAAGGTACTACGAAAGTTTATGTAAAAAAAAACTTAAAACGTTGTGTAGCATCAGAGCAATGACCTAGCTTGGCGGTGGCTTAGCTGGTGCCAGTCGAGTCAGGGGGTGGAAGGCAATGCGCAGGGGGGTGAACAAGGAGTCCATCGGTCTCAGAATATTTCGTTTTTGAAATTTACAAAAAAAAAAATTAAAGTTAAAGAAATGTTTTTTTTTTATAATTTATTCGAGTCATTCAAATCAAGAGATTTCGACCCATGTTGCTTTAGGAAAGTGTTAGGTATGGTGAGCTGAATCCTTGCTTTGATTAATACCGACTTGTCAGAAACACCCGGTTTAAAAATCAATCACGGTTTGTTAGTCTCGCTAAAACTCGAGAACGGCCGGGCCGATATAGCTGATTTTGATTTCGAAATGTTCATAAAAGCTTCTTCCGAATGTAACAATTATACTTTTCTAAAAAAACGATTCCACCAAACGCAAGTAAATCTCAAAAACACATACATATATACATTCTATAAACCTATAACAAGCTATAAACTGATTGTTTTAAGTCGGTTAAATCAATCAATATACCGGGTGTTTCTGACAAGGGGGTAATAAATCAAAGGAGGGATTCAGGTCACCATACCTAACAACTTTCCCAAAGCAACATGGGTCGAAATCTAAAAAAAAAAAACAGCTGTTCCATACATTGGTTCGATCAGCTGACGGGGTCAATGTATGGGACAGCTGATTTTTCTTTTGAGATTTCGACCCATGTTGCTTTGGGAAAGTTGTTAGGTATGGTGAGCTGAATCCCTCCTTTGATTTATTACCCCCTTGTCAGAAACACCCTGTATATAAAAATCTTCCGTTACTGACTGACTGACAGACAACGTAGAGCCGAAACTACTAGGCGTAGCGGGCTGAAATTTTGCATGTAGGTTCCTTAAGGGGTGTAGATGAGCACTAAGAAGGATTTCCCGAAATTCCCACGGGAATGGGGAAAAACGGGATTTTTGTGTTTATGAAAAATCTGCGCGGGAAAAACCGCGGGGCAGCCTCTAGCATCGGTATGTAACAAGTGAAGCCAACAGATGAGCTAGATTGGTTAATTATAAAAGATTTATAACAATTGTTTACGACACTTCCTTCGTCTTATTTGTAACAATAGAGTGGTAACACTATGTGGTAGGGTGACCAAGCTTTATAAACCTTTTTTTATTGCTGTTAAGTATCGGAAATATAAAAAAAAATCATAACTAGGGCAATTAAATTATAAAAGCCTTATAAGAAAAAAAAACCCTGTTAAAGGATACGTAAAAGTATTAAAAGCTGCATTGCTGAATTAATATATTTTTTTCTTACACTCACTTACGTTTTTTCTTGCAAAATCATAAGAAATTACCTCTAAAATAATAAGAAAAATGTAGAATAGAATTGAAAACACGTTAATGAATACAAAGTAATATACCAAAGTACATTATTAAGTTTAGGGTGCAGACAAATTGAATTTGCATGCAATGGCGGCCTTATCGCGAAAACGAGAATTTCTTCCATACAACCCACACACACACACACACACACAATGTATTATTCGGACTAGTATTTTGTTTTATAAGTTTACATTCAAAGTTCTATTGAATTCATTGAGTAGCTAAATCACGTTGTGGTTGTTTTCGGTTGGATAGGACATTGCAGGCTTGAATCACCTGATTGTCCGAAAAGTAAGATGATTCCGTGCTTCGGAAGGCACGTTAAGCCGTTGGTCCCGGCCGCAGTAGTGGTCGCTATAACGCGGCGACAAGCTGACCCCTTGTCACGTTTGTAGTAAAGTAAAGCATAACTCGGCTAAATTTGGGTCCGGCTCTTGAGCTGGTGCCTCTGCCTAACCCTTTGGGGGAATTAAAGACGTTTCAATTTAGATAATTGAGCACGACAGAAAAAAGAAAAAAAAAAGCCACAAAAAAACTCGAAAGAGTGGCCACCCCACAAAACCGCAGATGCATCGCCATACCATCCCTATTGTTTTAATTTCGCGCCGACACAAACTAATTTCTATTTGAACAATGCTGAACGCATCACCCTCCTTTCTCGTGAGAGTCGGTAAACCTTGACATACTTTGTATAGGTTTACAACGTATAGGTATTTTGTTTGATTATTCAAAGTGTTAAGAGCAAGCTTACACCGATGCCAACGCCATTCTCGAAAAAAAAAAGATATCTTCTAAACTAAGGCAAATATTAAAAATGTGGCACAGTATGACACTAGATAAACTTCTTCTTATTCTTTTTCTTTTTCTGTTATCCCTTGCGGGGACATAGGGCTTCAAGAATTTTCCTCCAGTTTTGGCGGTCTTGAGCAACAGCGGGTAACTCCTCCCAGTTTAGTCCCACACTATTTGCTTCTTGTAGCGAGAACCGGTGCCAGGTTGCCTTCGGGCGTCCCCTTTTGCGTCTTCCGGAGGGCTGCCACAACAGAGCTTCCCTTTTTTTTTTTTTAACGAGGGGAAATGCCTATCGCATTTCCCGACGCTCGGGGGAGCGTCGGGGGTATGTGTGGCTCGCACCCACTAAAACCCCTCGGCAGCCGTCTTGGCGCTTGTGGGAAGAACCCCGGGAACCACACATTATAGCGTCCGAAGTCTTCCCACGCTCAGCTACTATTAGCTTCATGCTCGGGGAGGGCATATTGTTCCCTCCCTCCCCGGCTCGCCTTTGGAGCTGCGGCGGCACAGTGCCACAAGTTGTGCCGCCGCCCATCTCAGGGCCGTTTGATGAGTGTGTCGGGCCCCCGCCCTTCACACCCACGACCCCAAAGACCCCTTTTAGTCGCCTCTTACGACAGGCAGGGCATACCGTAGACCTATTCTTACGCCCTGACCTACAGGGCTTACAACAGAGCTTCCCTGCAAGGACGTCCATCTGCTCTTCTTAACGAGTGTCCTATCCAACGCCACTTTCTAGTTCGGATTTCCATTTCAATTAGCCTTTGCTTTGTCAGATAAACAGATTTGCTAGATAAACTTGCTTAGTATTTTTTGAGCACATTTTAAGTAGTCCTGAGTAAAAAGAACAAAATAATTCACAGATTGTTGCCAAAAGTGGAATTTTCGAAGGACGGGCAGCAGGGTCCTTTGTTGAAGATTTAAACAACCATACTGCGATCGCCAACCAGTCTTTTTTTCGCCAAGCGTGGCGATTATGGCAAGTGGTGGTCTCTGGAGGAGGCCTTTGTCCAGCAGTAGACGTCTAATAGGCTGCGATGATAATGATGATAATAAGTAGGTAGGTATCTGTGTTTTAAAATTGAATTCATCAACATCATCATTTCAGCCGGAATACGTCCACTGGACTGGACACAGGCCTCTCCCATAAATCGCTACAAGGGCCGGTTTTGAGCGACCCTCATCCAGTGCTCTATTGCAGCTTTCACCAGGTCGTCTGACCACCTTTGGGAGGGTCTGCCTACTCTGCATCTTTCTGGGGTTGCCACTCAGGAACTTTTCGGCCCCAGCGACGATCTGTTCTCCGAGCTATGTGCCCAGCCCATTGCCACTTAAGATTCGCAATTCTTTTGACTATGACGGTGACTTTAGTTCTTTGAAATTGAATTACTTTTGATTATATGCTAATGTTGACTTTAGAGAACCGAGAGCGAGACATGCCCTGTTATTCATAAAAAGTTAAAGATCATTTTAGTTATTTGACGTATGTCATTTTAGACTGGATGTCACGTATTTACCATACAGCAAACCAGAGAAGTAGACCTCCAGTAAAGCTACTTCAAATGTACTGTATCTTTATGAATAGAGACGATGGTCTCTAACTATGGCCCTAATCAGAAAGCTCAAGGTCACTCTCAAAGGGAAAGGGCTATGTTCGGAGTTTCTCTGCGTAATCGAATCATAAATTATGAGTTCCGAAGAAGAACTAAATTCACCAGCATAACCCAAAAACTTGCAACAATTCAATAGCATTGGGCAAGAAATAATAAAAAAATAATAATAACACATCACACTCAGAGCCCCTAACTAGGAAGAACCTGTATCTAGGGCGCCCGAAACACACACAGAGACGAACATCACACCCAGACCGGAAACAAACATCGATATTCATCATATCAATATTCACCCCGCCCGGTAATCGAACCCGGGTGCACACGCTTACTCAGTCCACATCACTGCCAACTGAGCTACGGAGCAGTCAAATCGTATCTTTATCTGCGCGGCTTATACCCTGTTTCTCATTTATATTAATGACCTTTGCAACCTTAATCTTCCAAATTGTCAAATTTTTACTTACGCAGATGATACAGCCTTAATAATTGACGGTGAGAACTGGGAAAGTACTCAAAAACATGCGGAATATGTTTTAAGGATTGTCACTAAATGGCTCGCCAGTAATCTACTAACTCTAAATGTTAAAAAAACCAATTATCTTACCTTTTCTACCAGATTATGTTTTCAACCTCCATCCTCATTTTCCCTTAAAACTCATGTATGCAATATCTCAATAAACCATTGTACTTGTGATGAAATCTTAAGAACTCACTCCATTAAATATTTGGGTGTTCTTATAGATAGTACACTAAACTGGCAAAATCACTTAAAAAACCTATCTAATAGAGTTCGTAAACTAATTTTTGTTTTTAAAAGGCTAAGGGACGTTGCTGACCCACCCCTACTTAAGACTGTTTATTATTCTCTTGCACAATCTATCCTTTCCTACTGCATCTCTTCATGGGGCGGCGCTGGTAAAACAGCAGTATTACCACTTGAACGAGCCCAGAGGGCAGTGCTGAAGGTTATGGCATGTAAACCTTTTAGATTCCCCACCAAAGAGATTTATGATTATTGGCGTGTTTTGACGGTGAGACAGCTGTTTATTTTGTCTATTGTTTCCCGTAAGCATTGTGAGTTATTTTATGTTGATAATTCTAATAAAAGAAGATTTGATCTTGTTTGCCCCACTTTAATATGTAGAACCGCTCTTGCTATGTCCCACTACCAGTATCTAAGTCCCGTAATCTACAATAAAATCAACAAAACCCTAAATATATATCCTATGACATTTCGTAATCAAAAAATTACTTTAACCAATTGGCTTCTCACACTTTCATATAGTGATACCGAAACTCTCTTAAAAATTAAAATTTAAATTTCAAATTTCAATTTAGTTATCTTAGTTTTACATATAATTATATTTTTTTGGACAATGACGAACTGACAGACATACAATTAACTTTAATTTAACTCAAATTTCAAAAATTAATTTACTTTATAAAATAAAGTTCTGTTAACATCTGAAATGTAGGCTTGCATGTTTTGCATGTTAGAATTAAGTGTACCTTATTTCTTAAAATCTTTTGATATTATACTGTCTCCGTGGTCCGGCAGAGAGCGTTAGCGGTTGCAACACAGTTGCAACTAAAGCAACCGCTATCGTCTCCACAGTTTTTTGTGTTTAATTTGCTTTTTTGCCTAATAAAAAAAACATAGGACTTTTAGTTAAATTTAAGTAAATGTAGTTTACTAGACTTTCAATAAGATAAGAGATACCTTGAGTTCTTTCATAAAAATTCTCTTAATTTTGATTGCGTTTTCAATAAATAAAATTTCAAAACATAAAAGTAATTTGGGTTAAAAGTTAAATATAACATTGCAAAACATGTATTTTTTTCTTTATTATAATTTTTCGCGTTACCTACTGTGAAATAGTGAAAGGTAAGTGAAGTAAATTTTAATGCGGTTTTAGGTAATAATTGACTGGGTAGAAGAGACGGTACCGTCTGGAAGGTCACAAGTTCGCATCTCGGTTAGGGCAAATTGGTCATACTTTGAATCATCGTCGTCAGACGAAATATTTCCACTGCTGTACATAGGGAAGACCCAACAGAATGCTGTAATGACTGGTGCCTACCTGCTATTTTAATGAATATCGACTGACCACCGTTTGGTAGTCTGCCTTGGCTACTCTGTATCTTCCGGTGCACTGTCGCCACTATAGAAACCTTCGGATTTATGACAATTTAGGCTTTGCTTCTTGTCTTCCATCACTGTTGTATCAATTGTTAAATGCCATATTTGAGTACAGTCACGGACTCATCAGCGTAACACTTTTTTTTTCTTTCTTGGCTGCTCCGTGGCTCAGTTGGCAGTGATGTGGACTGAGTAAGTGTGTGCACCTGGGTTCGATTCCAGGGCGGGGCGAATATTGATATGATGAATATCGATGTTTGTTTCCGGTCTGGGTGTAATGTTCGTCTTTGTGTGTTTCGGGCACACTAGATCCAGGTTCTTCCTAGTTATGGGCTCTGAGTGTGATGTGTTATTATTATTTATTTATTTATTTATTTATTTATTTAAGGAAAACATACAGCTTTAACAAAAAAACATTTTAAACTAAAATAGTTATTAAACACATAAGCCAGTTAAGTTTTCACAAGTATACATAAACAGAATATACTATCTGTGAGAAAAACAGTAATCATGGAGTTATATAAGTACATGAACAATATTTAACAAACCCACAAAGTTAAAACTAAGCATATCTCATATTATAATAAAGTATTAAATATTAAGATCACGACATTTTTTCTTAAATTTTGAGATGGTATCGCCAAATAAGTCTAAATTAGTACAATTTTGATTGAAGATATCGCTTACTCTATTTATAAATCTATTTTGCGCATAGTTGGTTTTACACACGGGTTGCATAAACAAACGGTTGGAACGTGTCATAATCTTTTTTGGACATCTAAAGTTTAATTTACTCAAAATGTACGGTGAATCGATTTTATTTATAAATTTATTATTCATGTAGCCGTTTTCCACTATAATTCGCATCCCGCGCCACATAATCATATCGTCCTAATTATGAAGATGGTCGCCGTTGACGAAGGAAGGCAAGAGGTCTTTATCTTTATGTAAGTAATGTTATAACTTGTCGACCCGGCGAACTTCGTACCGCCTAACCTATGAATATTTTGTGCATGTATTATACTTATAAACATTCCTCTTGAATCACTGTATCTATTTAAAAAAAACCGCATCAAAATCCGTTGCGTAGTTTTAAAGATTTAAGCATACATAGGGACAGACGCGGGAAGCGAGTTCATTTTATACTTGTGTTGATTTATATAATGTATTAACATGAGCATTTGGTCGTATAGGAATCAACTTAAATAAATCACTACTAACAAGCGATGACACGGATTCCTGATGCTTTATAATTAATATTTGTATATACTTAACATATGTTACTCTTATATATTATTATTAGCAACTACATAGATCTGGTATTTTAGACGAACGAAAAATTTAAAATGGAGGAGGTTTTCATGTCGATGTGTTAAAAAAATAACTATTTTTAAAGATTATTTATAACTAGTCAACCCGGCGAACTTGGTACCGCCTTATTACTATATTTGCATGTATTAACTTATAAACCTTCCTCTTGATTCGCTCTATCTTTTAAAAAAACCTCATCAAAATTCGTTTCA
Organism: Euspilapteryx auroguttella; assembly: GCA_951802225.1. Lineage (NCBI taxonomy): Eukaryota > Metazoa > Arthropoda > Insecta > Lepidoptera > Gracillariidae > Euspilapteryx > Euspilapteryx auroguttella. The sequence continues at coordinate 5,995,609 of OX637666.1, forward strand.
GTTTTTAAGATTTAAGCATACATAGGGACAGTCGCGGAAAGCGACTTTGTTTTATAAATTGAAATTCTTTGGTCTATGTTCGGGCTTTGGTTATTCTTCAAAACTTTTTATTACCGATTCGATCACGTAGGCAAACTTTGCCATCACACAAATATCTTTTTTTTTTATACGTCTGATAAATTAAGATCGTAGCTTTAATTAAAGTTTCCCAGCTCACGCACATTCCTTATGCCACAGATGAGTCTTGGACCTAGGTCGAGAAGTAGACACTTAGGTCATCCGTGATCTATAGCCTAGACTCTAAACGTAACTATCTGGACAGGTTTGGTACTATAAAACGAATAAGGGCATGTTCAGACAGATGTAAATTAAATATGCAGAGTTGATAAAAATTATCGCATCAAGTCGTCAACATTCATTAGCTAATTCGCTATGCTCACAGAGTTTGTATGAAATATCGGTAGAGATTCTGTACACTTTTGATTTGAGCTAAGGGTTTATTTAGCTGGTAGCATCCTTTTTTTGGCTCGTTGAGCTACTCGGAGCCTGTTCATAAGCCCTATAGTGAAGCACCACGTTTCAGAACCGTATGTCATCACTGGCAGCACACATTGGTTAAATACCTTCGTCTTCAGGCACTGAGGAATATTGGACGAGAAGACGTTGCGTAGTTTCCCGAACGCCGCCCATCCTAGTTGGGCTATGCTCGGGATTTCTCTGCGGGATCGAATCAGAAATGAGGACAAACGCAGAGAAACCAGGGTCACTGACATAGCCAAGCGGATAAGCTCGTTGAAGTGGCAATGGGCAGGTCATATAGCCCGCAGAACAGATGGCCGCTGGGGCCGAAAAGTTCTCGAGTGGAGACCACGGATCGGCAAGCGCAGCGTAGGACGTCCACCGACCAGATGGACGGATGATCTGCGCAAGGCTGCGGGTCCACGCTGGATGCAGGCCACCTGCGGTCGGTACAGATGGAGAACCTTGAGGGAGGCCTATGTCCAGCAGTGGACGTCCTACGGCTGAAATGATGATGATGATGATCCTTTTTTTTTGTAACGGGGGGAAATATTTATCGCATTTGGTTCGCACCCACTAAACCCCCCCGGCGGCCGTCTCGGCGCTTTTGGGAAGAACCCCGGGAACCACGCATTATAGCGTCCGAAGTTCTTCCCACGCCCAGCTGCTATCGCATTTCCCGACGCTCGGGGCAGCGTCGTGGGTATGTGGGGCTCTCACCCACTAAACCCCACCGGCGGCCGTGTCAGCGCTTTTGGGAAGAACCCCGGGAACCACGCATTAAAGCGTCCGAAGTTCTTCCCACGCTAAGCTGCTATCAGCTTCGTGCTCGGGGAGGGCATGTTGTTCCCTCCCCGGCTCGCCTTTGGAGCTGCGGCGGCACAGTGCCACAAGCTCGCCGCCCGTCTCGGGGCCGTTCCTGGCCTCATCCTGCAGTTTGCTGATGAGCTCGGATGGCTCCTATAAATGTGGGGAAATGCACAATGCCTCCAAGCACGCGAGCTGTGGCGAGTGCAGGCACTTCTCGACCCCCACAAAGAAGAAGATGGTTTTTTGATTGCGTGCGAGCAGATTTAGACTAAACACCGTCTTATTCATAAAGATACAGTAGATTTTAAGTAGCGTTACTGGAGGTCTACTTCTCTGGTTTGTTGTATGGTAAATACGTGAAATCCAGTCTAAATTGACATACGTCAAATAACTATAATGGTCTTTAACTTTTTATGAATAAGACGGTTACCCTGTTAATCATAAAAAGTTAAAGAGCATTTTAGTCATTTGACGTATGTCAATTTAGACTGGATGTCACGTATTTACTATACAACAAACCAGAGAAGTAGACCTCCAGTAAGGCTACTTAAAATCTACCGTATCTTTATGAATAAGACGGTATTTGTATGGAATTTTGTAAGTTAATGAAACGCTAGCCGCTAGGCTAAATGTTATCATATAAATAATTTCTTTTTTACAAAAAGAGACCCGCCTTCAACAAACTGACTCACATAAACTGAGAACTTCCTCTTTTTCAAAGTCGGTAAAAATAGGTACTAAACCTTTCTCCAGAATATAAGGAATACTTCTGTGAAAACCGCATCAAAATCGGTTGGACTTCTTGCTATGCCTCTTATGGCGGTAACTCACGGTATAGCGCGAAATTCAAATTTTTCACGTTTTTTAATTATTTTGGCGAAAGTATTCATTTTTAATAAAGTTTAAATGAATTCGCGTACGTAAAAACCTATTTCCCACATTGTGATATATCGTTTTTTAAAGACAGAGTTACCGATTTTGTGTATATTCAAGGAACTTGTTTTTGGCTTTTTACCCCATAAACACAAAATCTGTAGGTCTGTCTTCAAAAAACGTTGTGTTACAATATGGGAGATGGTTTTTTACATACGCGAATTCATTTAAACTTTATTAAAAATGTATACTTTCGCCAGAATAAATAAAAAACACGAAAAAAATTTTATTTCGCGCCAAAGCGAGATAACAATGTTTGGTTAAGACGACAACGCTGAGCCTCCTTTTTCACATTTACCTTAACCTCAATGGGCACAGGCCCTTAGTTTTGTTTTAGTAATCGAATCGAACTATTAAAACAGTTTATCGCCCAGTGGCATTTTAATCATTAAGTGCTTGTAAAGCCTTCGGTACCTTTATTTATTCGTGGATAAATGCCGTTAAAAGTATTCCGTCCACGATCTCCGCGATACTATAGTAGTATAAAAATAGTACTACACACAGTAAGGGCACTTCCTGCCTCCCTTAGCCAGTGCGGCTTCCCCGCTCTCGGTTACCTCTCAGTGACGCTCAGTAGAAAGAAATAAAGCAGCGTCGCATGTCTTATCTCACTCACACAAGCATGGTACGCGTGCACGTAAGCCCTTTAGGTCCGGGCGTAAGAATAGGTTTACTACGGTATGCCCTGCTTGTCGTAAGAGGCGACTAAAAGGGGTCTTTGGGGTCGTGGGTGTGAAGGGCGGGGTCCCGACACACTCATCAAACGTCCCCGAGATGGGCGCGGGCACAGCTTGTGGCACTGTGCCGTCGCAGCTCCAAAGGCGAGTCGTGGAGGGAACAATATGTCCTCCCTGAGCACGAAGCTGATAGTAGCTGAGCGTGGGAAGATTTCGGACGCTATGCGTGGTTCCCGGGGTTCTTCCCAAAAGCGCCAGACGGCTGCCGGAGGGTTTTAGTGGGTGCGAGCCCCACATACTTATTTTCCGGCATTTCCGCTCGTTACAAAAAAAATATGTACGCGTGCACGTACACGAGTTTCGCCTGTGTGCGAAGCCACGTGGTTTTTTAACCGACTTCAGAAAAGGAGGTGATCAGTTTGACCTGCATGTATGTATGTTTGTCCGCGATTATCTTGAGTTTGGCTGAACCAATTTTGATGCGGTTTTCACAAAAGTATTTGTTATAATTAGGAGAAGGTTTTAGTACCTATTTAAACTGACTTCAGAAAAGAGGCAGTTCTCAGTTTATGTATGTGTCAATTTATTGGAGGCGAGTCTCTTTTTAAATAATTTCTTTTTTACAAAAATTAACCATCCTTCAATAAACTGGCACATACCTACTCAACTGAGCACTTCCTCTTTTTCGAAATCGGTTAAAATAGGTACTTAAACCTTGAATGTAAGAAATACTTATCTGAAAACCGCATCGAAATCGGTTCAGCCAAACGCGATAAACGCGGACAAACATACATACATACAGGTCAAACTGATAACCTCCTTTTTTGAAGTCGGTTAAAAATGAATTATAGGTCTTGTTTTTGCTATATATAAGACGCCACACAACACAAATCTTACATAACCTAGGTGAACTCTATAGCTGTGTATTTCACTAAGTATTTGCAATCAACTCAATATCTATTGAGATATTGATAATATATAATTAGGAACGTCGATTGCATAGCAAAAAGTAGAGCATCTCTTAATATTGAAGGTTGTTTTAAATTAGTGAACGAAACTTCAAATAGATTATAACATATCTTGGCACAAAAATTTAGAAATTAAATACTGTATGGAAATATGACGGATTTTCGAAAATTTCCATGAAGATTTCTACATTTTCGTGCTGCAGTGTTGTAGATGTTGAGAAAAATATTTGAAAAATAATCATCAACTTAATTTTATCCAAACCTAAGGGTTTTATCCAAACCAAAAACTGGAAGAAATTAGTCTAAGTGAAGAGGCTGCCTATTACAAATTATGTATTAATTTAAGAAAATTATATAAGTATGTGATTATTGATTGCAAAAAAGTGTTTATCTACGCAAAAATTCTATATTGTAGCTATTCAAGATGAATCAAGCTACAAATAATTAAATAATAAGGAAAAATTATTGCAATTCATTCAAAATATTATAATAACTAGTCATCTTTAATAACTTAAACATTTTTTTATCTCGCCCTTCGATACTGATAAATCCAATCGAGTTTCGTAAACCAATTTAAAGTAACTTCGTAGTGTAATATGTATCGTCTTTACATTAAGAAATGATTGCATTATTTCATTGTTTGGACTTTGCCAGCATGAAACTTAAAAGTGAGGTCACAATACATTAATTTGACTGCCTCCGTGGCTCAGTGGTCAGTAATATTGAGTATAATATTAATAATAATAATAATAACTCGTAGAGGCCTACGAGTTGGATTCGTCCCCTCGCACGCCTCTCAAAGGACCGGGCTCCATCCCATGATACCGAAGAGTATTGAGAAACATAATAATAATAACACATCACACTCAGAGCCCCTAACTAGGAAGAACCTGTATCTAGGGTACCCGAAACACACACAGAGACGAACATTACACCCAGACACACGTTTACTCAGCCCACATCACTGCCAACTGAGCCACGGAGCAGTGTGACTTTAGGAAGTCTGAGTTCGATTCCCGGCAGGGGTGAATGCTATGAGAGATATCGATGTTTGTTTCGGGCATCCTATATAGACACAAGTACTCTATTACCAAAGAACAAGATCGAGCTATTTTGCAATACAGAAAAACCGGAAGTGTTACGCCGACCTAGACCGCCACTGTAATTACATATGTCGTAGTAAGATTTGATAATTTGTTTTTTTGCAAAAAAAACTAGGGATTTTGCGAAAACACGGTTAATTTGATATAAGCATTTCTTTTTTTCAATCATTCTGACATAAAGCAGTTTCTTTGCAAAAAACCTAGTATAATTGAAAACTTTGAAACCTTCCTTAACTCTGATTGGCTAGGTTATTGCTTGCTGGTAAACTCTTATTCTGATTGGTTTGTTAACATATCCTTTGACGCTGCAGAGAACCAAGCAGAATAAGAGTTGGACAGCAAGCAATACAATCTAGCCAATCAGAGTTAAGAAAGGTTTCAAATTTTTCAATTATACTAGGTTTTTTTGCAAAAAAAACTGCTTTTTGACAGGATGATTGGAAAAAAATAATCCTTAAATTAAATTATCCGGGTTTTCGCAAAATCCCTAGTTTTTTTTGCAAAAAACCTCATTATCAAATCTTCCTACGACACATACAATATACTGGGTGTTTGTGACAAGGCGGTCATAAATCAAAGCAGGGATTCTGCTCACCATAACTAACAACTTTCCAAAAACAACATTGGTCAAAATCTCAAAAAAAAATAACAGCTGTTCCATACATTGGTTTGATCAGCTGACGGGGTCAATGTACGGGATGGCTGATTTTTGTTTTGAGATTTCGACCTATGTTGCTTTGGGAAAGTTGTTAGGTATGGTGAGCAGAATCCCTCCTTTGATTTATTACCGCCTTGTCAGAAACACCCTGTATTTTTGTTGAAGGTTATTCCGTGGCAATTAAAACTAAGATGAAACCGTCTTATCCTAAACTATTTGCGAAATTTTACAATCGTCTACAATAAATGGATTCGTCTTGGACTTCTTGCAAATGATAAAAAAACAAATCTCGTTTTGAAATTTTACCTGATTGTTTTATGTATTTTTTATTTAGCTCGAAATATTCTCGGACTACCTAACACTGTTTACTATAGCTTACATAAATTATCAATCATTTCTTTTACTTTCACGAGCTTCAGCAAAAAAAAAAGTTTTTTTTTTTTGTGGATCAAACCGATCAAACGTACACAATGTGGTGCTTAAGAGACACTTTAAAAACTAAATGGACAATGCGCATAAGACCTATTATCATTCTGTCTGTAATTATTTTACGCCGCAAACATAGATAATGTTTAAGAGCCAGTTTACAGCGATGCTAGCGCCATTCGCGAAAAAAATTAATATCTTCTAAACTAAGGCAAATATCAAAAATTTGGCACTGTATGACACTAGACAATGTAACCTAGTATTTTTTAAGCACAGCAAAGTAGTCCTAAGTAAAAAGAACAAAAGAAAACATAGATTGTTACCAAATGTGGCCACTTTTAGTAACTCTTTGTAGCTTTCTTTGATCTTCAACCTAAAAGCTGTACAGAAGTACCCTAAAACTACTAGGCTACATTATCTAGTGTCATACAGTGCCACATTTTTGATATTTGCCTTAGTTTAGAAGATATAAATTTTTTTAGCGAATGGCGCTAGCATCGCTGTAAACTGGCTCTTAAACTTCAAGATAATGATATGACCGTTTTCTCGATTTTGGCACCATTCTACTTTTTTTTTTGGCTAAAATCATTTGAGTCGAGATAGGTCAGTCTTTATGGCCAAAATATTTATTCGACTATCAAAATCTCGAAATCGAGACAATCTCTGTGTATCAGAATCACTCCCCCGTATGACATTCACTTGCTCTATAGGTAATCGCTGGTATTTATAACATTCCTTCATTGAATCTGCATTTTGTATCTCACCTGCACCTGCACCTGCATATATCAGATGCACCGTCATAGCCTTATTTGAAAGGATAAATCAATAGCAAGAAATCATAGTGTCATTCCACTATGATTTCTTGCTATTTGAGGTAGAGCAAAGAAGAACTGTATAACTATGTTAAGGCTTGGTGGTTCAAAAATTTGTGTTTTTGAGATTTTTTTAAACAATCTGAGACATACAAAATTGATGTCTTCATTCTGAAAAAAATATATGTGTTAGTTAAGGATCTAATCTAGTCATCATACTAAAGGGAAACAGGATCTAATTAATTTTAGTTGATAGAAAAAAATCTCAAAGTTACCCCTTTTTGTTCCGTTTTTTCCATTTTATTTTTAAACCGCTGATTGTTTTTATTTGATTTTTGGAATGAAAATTGCTGACCTTAAATTTTAGACATACTACTATAGTAAGAATTTTTAAGTTTAACGAAAAGACAAAAAACCAGCAAAAACTAAAAAAAAACATCGTTTTCGCGCGGTCCGATGCCATGCCGCGCCGCTCCCTACCCCGTCAGTACCCTTGTGGCCACGGCCGAGGCCGGTTCTGTGTCAATTTTTTGTTTTCGCGCTCTCGTATTTCGTTTTATTTTTATTCAAATGTAAACAAAATTTGACAACAGATGTCAAAACAATGAACCATAACATCTGATTAGGATCTGTATGGAGCTGAAAGAAACCAATTTTGATACCGATATTACATTTATAAAACCGTCGCATTACAAACTTACCTTTTTTATTCCCACAAATAAAACTTAAATCATAGGTTACTTATTATATAGTTATATCATATCTTTGTTAGTTCTGTGGCGCCGATAACACAATATTAATATTACATTAGCACAATATTACGTGGTATACTTACTCAAATTACTTTAAGAAGGCAGTAATTTATGTCTTAATAGAAAATGTTTCCTTTTTATTTAACGCTTTTCGGTTTTTTCGGCTGTTTAATTTTTTGATGAAAAGATTTTATTTTTTGCTTTTCAGTTTAATTTTAAGGAATTCCCCCCCCCCCTCACTTCAAGGTTCACCTTCACCTCAAATCACCCTCCAAACGCTGGTCTCACACCCCTGAAGGTGGTCAGACGACCTGGTAAAGGTTGCGGCCTATGTCCAGCAGTGGACGCTATCGTGTGAGATCGGCTGCTTAAAATCAAAACCTAGTAACTCGTTTTAACAAAAATATTCAGGAGAGCCAAAAAACGGGTCGACCACTTTAATTCGTTGCCCCGAAGAAACCAGACGCAATAGCGATTTCGGTGTTTGACCAAAAGTTTGACTATATTGTTGACTATAGTCACACTTAAATCGATCCCACTATTTTTTTTTTTTAATTTACCCAAATATGACAATGAAAACAATTTCAAAACATAGTATTTCACACTTAGTTAATTAACTAAGTGTGAAATACTATGTTTTGAAATACAATCTCTGAGTTAATTCTCTACTTTTTAAAGCAATTTATATTTTTAGTTGTACGTTTCGAATGAAAAATGTTATTTTTTGAAGTGCATTCATTTAAAAGTTATACAAATGATTTATTTGTGGCAGAATTAAGTTTTGTTTACTATTTGGTTACGACTCGTGGTTAATTCAGCCAAATTTGTATACTGTTTATGTAACTTACTAAATTCCATCAAAATTTGATTGATTTTATAATCGGCGCCAAATTCAAAACATAGTAAGTCAGCTTTCAAATTCATAACCTAGTAAGTCGGTTGAGTTGCTAGGTTTTTTTATTTGTAATCCGACATGCGCTATGTTAAGAATATGTACTTCATGGAAATTTCAATAACTTTTCCAAATTGGGTAGACTTAAATTAAATTTTATTTTTAAAATTACGTAAGAAACTGGGTGTTTTAAGGTTCATATCAAATCTATACCGCCTAGTAAGTCGAAAAATGACAAAAATGGTTTTTTTTGCAAAAACACCAGTTACTAGGTTTTGAATTTGGGCAGCCGAGATGATGATGATGATTATTATTATATTAGTCGGCGAGGCGCTTCTCCAGAAGTCCCCCAGAGTCCTCCAGAAGAAGGCAGGTAGTCGCCACTTACAATGGAACTGGTGGGGCGAGTGTTGAAAATTTTGCGGTTTTTGTAATCCAATCGTCGTAGGTCGCCAATTTAGAGAACTCCTATGTCCGCCCGCCTGCAGTAGAAATAACTCCAGAGGTTGAAGAAGGGATGATATATTTACACATGGTTAGGTACACTATTTACAAGAAAATGAATGCATGTTAATGTGTACAGCGGCTGAGATGTACTGCCTAGCGCACGCAGGGCGTTGCGCGAGGCGTCGTGCGGGGCGTGCTGCGCCCAAATCAAATGTATAGCAATAGTATGAGACCGTTTACGGAGACGCGCATAGGCCTATGTTCGATATCGTATAAGGAAACGCGTCGGCTCCCGCGGCGGCGACCGTGGTGGCGCCTGCGTCGGAACCCACACGACATCCCGCACAACACGCCGCGTCTTCGTAAAGGAGGCCTTAGGGTGTGATTTTAGTTCCAAATAAAAAAAGTTATCAACTCAAACTATATCGTTATTTGTTTTAAATTAAAACAACCAGTGGTGTTTTATTTATATTGAGAAAACACTACAAAAAGGGTTTACTTTGATATTTATTTCTACAGAGTGAAATTCATTACATCTTGTTACTTTTTAATAACTTGTCTAAACTAAATCCTACATCTATATTTTTCAGAATTAAGAAATCTGTTTTATATTTCTCAGATGGTTTAAAAAAAACTCGTTATTACAAATACCTTACCTAAACGCAAATTCTTGTGCGCTGAAACGAAAATCGGAAAGAAAAATTGTGCGGTAGGTATAAACATCTCGATTTAACTTCGGCTTGTATGAAAAGTAATAAAATTTAAAACTGCCGCGACATTTCGCATTTCGACGCGCGCATGTCACAGCTGCGAGGGTGGGGGACCCTCATACCTAATTAGGTAAGAAGCTTCAAAGTACAGGCCGTTAAGGCGGTAACTCACGGTATGGCGCGAAATTCAAATTTTTTCACGTTTTTTAATTATTTTGGCAAAAGTATTCATTTTTAATAAAGTTTGAATTCGCGTACGTAAAAACCTATTTTCCACATTGTGCTATATCGTTTTAGAAAGACAGAGTTACCGATTTTGTGTATATTCAAGGAACTTGTTTTTTGGCCTTTTACACCTTAGACACAAAATCTGTAGGTCTGCTTCCAAAAACGTTGTATTGTAATGTGGGAGATGGTTTTTTACATACGCGAATTCATTAAAACTTTATTAAAAATGTATACTTTGGCCAGAATAAATATAAAACACGAATAAATTTGAATTTCGCGCCATAGCGAGAGTTACCACCTTAACAACAGGACAGTATAGCAGCGCAGAAATATTAAGAAAAACTCATGCTGTCGCCCCCTAAGCGCAACCATGCGACAGAGAGAGATCTGTTTTTGATGAAATTCGCGTTTCGGGGGAAAACGTTTTTTACTACATACATCTTAGCAAATCACAATGATTTTCATGTCCATCGCTTCAGCATTAAATAATCTCGGTTTACTCATTTTCTTTTTTTTTTTGTTAAATATGCATTTTTTCGTAAAACAAACAACTTTATCCGACCAATTTTTTATCACAAAATCTGTATTTCAGGGGACTTTAAGTCTGAATCTTTAGCGAATTTTGAAAAAAGGAAAACGAACAAACCTAGTTTTTTATAATGTTAGTAACATACTAAAACTTCATGCCGATTGGAATATAATTAGTAGTGGAAAAACGTTTTCTCTTTTTGTATGGACGCGTTCGGGGTATACGGTCCTCTACCATGGATTGGTGCGATACAATACTACCACCCTATCTCCTCCCACGGGTGTCGTAAAAGGCGACTAAGGGAACAGCCGAAGGGCGGGCAGCAGCGTCCTTCGTTGAAATACTTGAAGACCCACACTGCGATCGCCAACCCGCCTGCCAAGAGTAGCGATTCAACTACCTATAATTGTTTTTGGGCTTGATGAGGATGAGCTTTCGGACAAGAGTTAGATAATTTTTCAATGTCTCTAGTAAAAAAGTGTTTAAGCTGTAATACACCATGCATAAAAAAAAATTAAAGCATCATGTTTCATGTTCTTATTAAGAGCCAGTTTACCGCGATGCTAGCGCCATTCTCGAAAAAAAGTTATATCTTCTAAACTAAAGCAAATATCAAAAATGTGGCACAGTATGACACTAGATAATCTCGCTAAGAATTTTTTTAGTACAGTAAAGTACTTAGTCCTAACTTAATAGAACAAAATTATACACACATTGTTGCTAAAAGTGGCCACTTTTAACAACACTTTGTAGCTTTCTTTGGTCTTCAACCTAAAATCTATACAACATTTTTTATATTTGCCTTATATAAATTTTTTTCGCGAATGGCGCTAGCATCGCTGTAAACTGGCTCTTAAAAACAAAATGGCGGTTTTTATGTTCGTGCGATCGATTTCTTAATTTTGTATCATAATTATAACTTTTAATGGCATGAATGCATAAATTATATTTTTTTATAGGTAAAATACTTGTGCATGTAATTTTAAAGAGATGAGTAATGTAATCATAAAAAATATAATTGTCTTTATTTCTCAATGCGTAAAAAGTGATTGGCCCTTTTTTCATCAGAACTTCATAGTATACATTAAATTATTTAATTATTATGTAATTATCTATTACAAATTACTTTCAAATATGATGATGAAATTTTGTGGACAGATAGTCTAGAACCTGAGAAAGGACATAGGCTACTTTTTATCCAGAAATTCTCACGGGAACATAAGGAATTATATATGTTTTAAAGGAAGTGCGCTGGCGAAGCCCGGGGACTCCAGCTAATATAATGTGATAAATGCGAAGGAACTATGTCTGTCTGTCTCGCTTTCCTGAGAAAACTACTAAACCAATTTAAATGAAATTTTGTATACGGATAGTCTAAAGCCTGAGAAAGGACATAGGCTACTTTTTATCCCGAAATTCCCATGGGAAATTTGGGAATTTGATGTTAAAAGGGAAAATGCGTTGGCGAAGCTGTGTGGCGTCCACTAATGATAAATAACGTACAGTGGCGGACTAGGAGGCCGTAACAGATTTGTCTATGATTTCGTCAGCCCTAGACTGTATTACCAAAGAACAAGAGCTATTTTGCAATACAGAAAAACCAGAAGTGTTACGCCGACTGTGTCCGCTACTGTACAAACAAATTGTTTGGTATGAAAAATGGCGGTAGGACTTTTAACTAAAGATATAAACAAATAAGGATTGCTACTAACACAATATTTATGATTAATGTAGTCAAATCTTTTAATACAGTTATAATTAACAATACAAACTTAACATAAGGTTAATTTCAAACAAATAAATAAAACACTAACACTTAATTAATATTAATGATATTTTTTATGACAAATGATTTCTTGTCCATCATTATACACAATAGTTGAGTTATGTATGGTAATGGATGATGGGTTATAGTAGGTTGGGTGCGTTCAAGGTTATACAATTGTTATACAAATTTAACCATTGACTTGCAAGCTTTGTTCTTCTTTGACTGCTCCGTAGCTCAGTTGGCAGTGATGTGGACTAAGACGCGGGTTCACCTGGGTTCGATTCCCGGCGGGGCGAACATTGTTATGATGAATATCGATCTTTGTTTCCCGGTCTGGGTGTAATGTTTGTCTCTGTGCATGTTTCGGGCACCCTAGATACAGATTCTTCCTAGATAGGGGCTCTGAATGTGATGTGTTCTTGTTATTGTTCGTACCAAAAAATTTCATATGGGTTGCCTGGAAGAAATTGCTTTTAGCGATAAGTCCGTCCTTTGCATGTAAATTTAATTATGTTTACCATTAATTGTATACTGTTCTTTTGTATCTTCTGTGTGCAATAACGTGTTTTTAACTTCTTACTTTAACTTAATTGTTAAATTTGCTTAAATGAAATTTAGTAAACATTTATTTAGTCTTTGCTTGTGTTTAGGGCACCCTTATAACAGGTTATACCTAGTTAGGGGTTCTAATTTGTAATAAGTTACGTTACTTTCATAAAAATGGGCCAAACATTTCGATCTACCAGTGACCTACAATATCCTAAACAAAGTTAATTCATGCCTATACGTCTAGTAAGTCTAATTATAGGTTATGTAATATTCTATGTAATACTAAATTGATATTTAATATGATGTTATGTCATATAATGTGAGATGCACCGTGCATCAGTATTAGTGGACGGCTTTATTCAAGACTCACTTTAAATCCTAGGTCTGACCACAAGTGAAGTTAAACCTGGTCTAAATCCCAAGACTAGGGTTAAATCATTAATTCGTCATACAATTTGTGATGATGTGATGTCAAGGGTTTTGTAAGTCTAACTTTTTTGTGGTAGAGTAGTGTAGTTCTGACAACAAATACAGTTAGACCCGGTTTAAAGAGTTAATACTAGTTCTAAATCTGCGAATTTTGCCCTGATTTCGTGATTTAAGAGGATATACAAGAAATAAATCAAACGACCCAATGAACAGAGATAGAGCTTCGATATAGCATACTGAGGGAAAGGGAAAGTCATATGTCAGTTGCCCACATCGGTTACTACATTTTATTGGAAAAAGTACTAAATATTGAATATCTTTTTAATTATACTACTTTTAAATCAAATTTGAATTACCAGAATTTGATTTTGTTTATTAGCATTATTCCTAGGTTGTTTCCACAAAAACTGGTAAGTCATTTGGAAGAACTATAGCTATTCCCGTTTTTTGGAATGGTTATCTTTGACGAAATAATGTATCGAGGTTTTTTGTTGTTGTTAAATCCTCAAAAAGGTTATATTAAAATTCCAGACCTTCATAGACAAAACCTTTAAAACTCATATAGCGCCTTAAGGGGTGAAACGGTGCGAAACTAGCGCCACTTCGAAAAATAATTGGTATCTTCTAAATCATGGCTGCAATAATAAATATGCACCTTTGACTCCCTAGATAATCTTGCTTAGAATTTTTAAGGCCCTGTTGTGTAGTTTTCAGGTTCAAAATAAATAAAAAAACCGTTTTTGCCTAAAGTGTCCACTTTAGTTTCATGTTTTTTTTCTTTGGTTTTGTGTTCATAGGTTTTTTTTAGAAACTTGTTTCACTCTCGTATAACGTTGGTCCAGTCCTTTACCCAGTGGTAAAGTGACCACTGACCCGCGCTACGTTTTGTAAATGAGTATTTCTGTATGACTGTATAGCAAAAACTAATAATCACTATTACGACATGACTATTGTATTATACTACTAGCTGACCCGACAAACTTCGTACCGCCCAGCATTCTGAATTTTTGAGAATCAATACATAGTATAAAACAAAGTCGCTTCCCGCGTCTGTCCCTATGTATGCTTATATCTTTAAAACTATGCTACGGATTTTGATGCGGCCTTTTTTTAATAGATAGAGTGATTCTAGAGAAAGGTTTTTAAGTAGTAACATTGCACAAGATAGATATAGGTTAGGCGGTACGAAGTTCTCCGGGTCGACTAGTACTCTATAATGTAACTACGCAGGCCCAAGTTCGATCCCTAGTGGATGCACATACAATATTGCAATATTATTTCTTGCGTATTTTAAGTTTAAAGCATTAAATTCTGCGTGCGTTGAAGTCTTTTCTTTTAAAATTTTACAAAATAACGAAAAAAACTACTAAATACATAATATACTCAATTGATTTCAATAAATATTAGGTATATCTAACTTCTTTTCAATATTTTCTTTTTTACAAAAAGAGATCCGCCTTCAACAAACCGACACATACATAAGCTGAGAACGGAAGTCGGTTAAAATAGGTAGTAAATCCTTCTCCTGAATGTAAAAAATATATTTCTGAAAACCGCATCAAAATCAGTTCAGTCAAATGCGAGATAATCGCGGACAAACATACATACGGGTCGAACTCATAACCTCCTTTTTTGAAGTCGGTTAAAAGGGCAGATATCCATGGTGGAGGCACTATTAAAATTGTTAATAGTTTTTCGTTAGGTTAGTATTTCTTCAATATATATGTCGTAGTAAGATTTGATAATTAGGTTTTTTGCAAAAAACCTAGGGATTTTGCGAAAACACGGATAATTTGATATAAGCATACTTTTTTTTCAATCATCCTGACATAAAGCAGTTTTTTTGCAAAAAACCTAGTAAAATTAAAAACTTTGAAACCTTCCTATAATCTGATTGGCTAGATTAATTGCTTGCTGGCAAACTCTTATTCTGATTGGTTCTCTGTAGCGTCAAATGATATTTTAACGAACTAGTCGACTAGTCTCAATACAAAAGACATCAACGCGCGCTGAACTTAACTTTTAAAGAGCTTTTGAAGCTTTTAAAGCCAAAGCTTATATTTTTCTGTCCACTCAAACATTTGTTGAAGCCACTTCTTAATCTCTTTATTAAAGTGCTCAGTAAATAAACTTGTATTGTTAGTAGATACTTTATATTAGGTACAGTGGCGGACACGGTCGGTGTAACACTTCCGGTTTTTCTGTATTGCAAAATAGCTCTTGTTCTCTGGTAATACAGTCTAGGGCTGACGAAATCATAGACTAATCTGTTACGGCCGCCTAGTCCGCCACTGTACCTACTTATAGTTATTTAAAAATGAAGTTATTTTTTTTTGTCTATCCATGTTTTGACTTGAGCAACTGTATGGTTCAGTTGGAGGTAATTTCGACTGTGACTTCGAAGGTCTGAGTTCGATTCCCTGCGGGGGCCAACTTTTTATAATGGTACACCCATACCAGAAACAAACATCGTTATTGATCATAACAATGTTCGATCCGCCAGGAATCAAACCCAGGTGCACACGCTTCTCAGTCCACATCGCTGCCAACTGAGCCACGGAGCAGTCTATAGTCAAATAATATAACAAACTATCTTCTTTTACTTCTATGTATATAAATATATTAAAAATGATTCGTGGTTTGTTAGTCTCGATAAAACTCGAGAACGGCCGGGCCAAATTAGCTGATTTTGGTCTTGCAATGTTCGTAGTAGTCCAGGGAAGGTTAAAAAGGTGAGAAAATATGAAGGGGAAGATAGTAAACGAAATACGAAGTTCGCCGGGACAGCTAGTAGGTCCATAAAATAAACAAAAAGTTTGTATGCAATATTTTGATTGCACCAAAAATCGTCTGAGTCATATTAAATTGAATTTATTTCTATTATAACACTTTAAAAACGCATCGAAAACGTTTATCAAATTATCATTTCTAGATGCGTAAAAACTTAAATGATCTTTAGGCTTTATAGGTGTTATAACACTTTAAGCTGTAAGCTATAATTCTAATATACAGGCTTGTTCTGAAAGGGCGGTAATAAATTAAAGGAGAGTTTCAGCTCATCATACCTAACAAATTTCCCAAAGCAACATGGGTCGAAATCTCAAAACAAAAATCAGCTGTCCCGTACATTGACCCAGTCAGCTGTACGAACCAATGTATGGAACAGCTGGCTGCCCTTTTTTTTTTTATTTCGACCCATGTTGCTTTGGGAAGGTTGTTAGTTATGGTGAGCTGAATGGCTTCTTTGTTTTATTACCGCTCTGTCAAAAACAGCCGAACAGAGAGAAGGTAAATCACTATATGTTAACAGCCAAAAAGATTTTTAAGGTCGAAAATTCCTTTTTTTTATCTTCACAGAAAAGTAAAAAAACTAAATTATGAAATCATAGCTTCCTAAAATCATATCTTATAGCTTCTAGTATTACAAAAGTTTAACGATAGTTTAATTCATATTATTTAAAATCGTGATGTACCAAGGTCATAGGTAATCATATAGGCGTTACTATAATATATTAGTAAAGTAAAAGTTAATCGATTTACTTATGAAGGAAATCTAGACTATATTCTTAAGGTTGTTGCGCATTTAACTATTCGAGCCATTAACTCAGTTGGCAGTGATGTGGACTGAGTAAGCGTGTGCACCCGGGTTCGATTCCTGGGCGGGGTGAATATAGATATGATATGAATATGATGAATATCGATGTTTGTTTCCGGTCTGGGTGTGATGTTCGTCTCTGTGTGTGTTTCGGGCACCCTAGATACAGGTTCTACCTAGTTAGGGGCTCTGAGTGTGATGTGTTATTATTATTATTATGTTTCTCAATACTCTTCGGTAACACGGGATGGAGCCCGGTCCTTTGAGAGGCGTGCGAGGGGACGAATCCAACTCGTAGAGGCCCTTTCGAGAGTTTTGCTATATTGTATACCTATGGATCACCAACCAGGCACCGTCACTAAATGCACAAATAGATCATGCACCCAGAGACGGCACCCAGAAGGTGATAGGAACTATTGCAAAATGGATGACAAGAAATGGTTTATGGGGGTGAACTGTTTAATGGACCGGTTAACTGGTGCTATGGAGTGAAATACCGGTACGCCTGCCTTTAATGCAACATTTCACTAATTATCATGGCAGGCGGTGACTCGCTGTCCACTGGGTGGGCTTCCACTAAGTCGCCGATATATTGGCAACGGGTCGCAACACTGGTCGTGGACAGCTAAGGTTGTCGAGAGGTGAGACTGCGGGCAGCATAAGATGCACCCGGCGTTATGACATTTCACACTTCCAACCTGGAGCATAGGCTTCGCTCTTGCTACTCCATAGGCTTCGCTCTTGCTACTCCATTATTATTATTATTATTAACTGCAAAAGTACGGAAGGCTTCACATAGGCTGACATTGACAGTCGTGTAGCCCGTGTAGCCCCTTCGTCTGTGTGACATCCATTTTATGGAATAAGATGGCGGATGCTATTTTCCCGCATCTGTGAGACATCCATAAAATGGAACAAAATGGCCGCCAATGTCCGCCGTTAAAATTTCAATGTTTTGGTCTGTGATTCTCTATGAAAGACCAGTCTAGCATTCCAGGTGACGGCATATGTCCATGGTACCGTTGGATGATTGATGAAACTGATTGACATCAATTTTTATATTAATTTTGGACATAAACATTAAAAACAACCGTCTGTAACGGCATCCACTTTATGGATCTCACAGACTAAGAAATGCGAAAACAAGATGGCCGCCAAAGCTGCCAAACAAGCCAAACAGTCACTGACGAAAGTCCAAAGTGTCAAAAATATAACTTTAAATCGTTCTCCGCTCCAAATTGATATACATAGTAGAGTTCCGACTTCGTGACAGTAAAACAATGCGCGACGGATTATAAGACAGCTCGAGCCAGGATAATCAGAACTCGGGAATGACTTGTCCGAGTATCATACTCGACCGAGTAGCCTCCACACACTCACTGTGAATTTCAGCCTTAATCGTCTTTATAAATGTAGTTTATTGCTCAATTTCTAATTAATTGTTTAAAGGGCTTTCCTTGGTTTGATCTACCTTACTTAGTTTAGTTTACGGGCGAATTTCCGCAATTTGACAGCTATCGTGCCTATTTTGCGTGAAAAAGGGGTAGCGCTACTCTAACCACCCCAGCTCCTCCACGAAGCTCAGCAGCGCTTTCACGTTGCCTACTGCCTCGCGTACGGTGCTTGGGAACCCTAGGTACTTACGTCTGTATACTTCTACCTGTGTCCTGTGTCTGTATACTTCTGTCTAATCTACCTTACTTATTTGGGATCATTGTTTCGGGAAGATGGATTTAGTTTTTTGTACCATGTTCCTGCATTAACTTATTAAAAGAAATTAACAAAATTACTTTTTTTTTTTTTTTCACCTACTTCATGGGTTATCTAAAAACCATTCACATGACAGCTAGTTCTAAACAAACGCTGATATGACATCTATTGTTTTTGAGTAGCTACGACCATCACCGTATTAATTTTTAAGCATATCAAATGAAAGACTGCTCCGTGGCTCACTTGGCAGTGATGTGGACTGAGTAAGCGTGTGCACCTGGGTTCGATTCCCGGGCGGAGCGAATATTGATATGATGAATATCGATGTTTGTTTCCGTTCTGGGTGTCGTATCTGTGTTTGTTTCGGGCACCCTAGATACAGGTTCTTCCTAGTTAGGGGCTCTGAGTGTGTTGTGTTATTATTTATTATTATTATATAATATGTATATATTTCTTGCGTAAACAGTGCCGTTAAGTTAGATATAAATATACCCTAATACCTCCCGCTGCTATCGTGGGAGAAGCGTGCACGCAAACCAAATGGATGATCTATAATATTGATTTTTGACATGAGGAAGAGGATTTAGTATTGATCTATCACGGATATTTATACATGAACGTCATTCAAGTTAGTTAAAAAATTGTGTATCAGCTCACCATACCTAAAAATAATTCAAAGAAATAAGGCCGAAATCGCAAATCTTTTTTCGTAAGATACTGATTGACTGACTTACAACTTACAGGTCAAACCGCTACAAATAGAGATTTATAATTTGTATAGGATAGTATAAAAACCCGATTTTTTCCGTTCCCATAAGAATTTTGGGAAATTATTCCTTAGTGTTCCCATACACTCCCCACATGCAAAATTTCAGCCCGGTACGCCCAGTAGTTTCAGCTCTGCGTTGTCTGTCAGTCAGTCAGTCAGTCAGTAACGGAAGAGTTTTATATATATTGATATTGATTAGGGGTGTACTAAGGAAGTAATTCCTAAAATTCCTACGAGAATGAAAAAACAATCAACGTACTTAACAGAAATGCATATTCTAAACCATATAAAATCAACACTTTTAATTTTGCAAAATATTTTTCGGAGACTGATAAGTAGTCCTACGTAGTAGCATTCTTTATCTATCTAAAAGCTAAGCAACAGTGCCCTTAGCGCTCCAACAGACGGTGTGGCAACGACGGGGCGGCACGGTAGCGGCGTCGTCTATTTGAGCGCTTAAAACACCTAACCAAGATTATCTAATACCACGAACAGTGGCGGTCTAGGAGGGCGTAACAGAATTGTCTATGGTCTCGTGCGCCCTAGACTGTATTTACCAAGAAAGAACAAGAGCTTTTTGCAATACAAAAAAACTGAAAGTCTTACGTCGACCTAAACCGCCACATATTTGATATTCGAAAAAATGATATAAGAACCCTTCAATGCATAGTATAAAATAAAGTAGCTTTCCGCGTCTGTCCCTATGTATGCTTAAATCTTTAAAACTACGCAACAGATTTCGATGCGGTTTTTACAATAGATAGAGTAATTCAAGAGGAAGGTTTGAGTATAAAACGTGCACAAGATAGTTAAAGGATAAGCGGTACGAAGTTCGCCGGGTCGACTAGTTTTTGATATTTTAAAAAATGAATTATGTACACTTCAATACATAGTATAAAATAAAGTCGCTTTCCGCGTCTGTCCCTATGTATGCTTAAATCTTTAAAACTACGCAACGGATTTTGATGCAGTTTTTTTTATAGGTAGAATGATTCAAGAGGAATGTTTATAGGCATTTATGTTCTTTTCTTCGAACCCGGCGAACTTCGTACCGCCTTATACCTATTACTATGTTGTGCATGTATTATACATATAAACCTTCCTCTGAATCACACAATCTTTTAATAAAAAACGCATCAAAATCCGTTGCATAGTTTTAAAGATATAAACTTAAGCATACTTAGGGACAGAAGCGGGAAGCGACTTTGTTTTATACTATGTATTGATTGATATTGATTCGATTTGCGATACTATCGGTGTAAATGACCTCTTCTGAAATACAGTGGCGAAAAACTAAATTTTGTCATCTAGTTTCGATAGAAAATCTAGAGCCCCTAACTTGAAACCTAACCTATCTCCGCACAACATCTAAGTTACATTTAAGTCAGCGATACCAATTGAGATCAGCTATATAAGCTCCCACAATCACTTTACTTCTCTCAGTGCCGCTTCGAGCTTTGCTAACTTAAGTGCTACTTTACTGTAACTTAAGTAAGATAAAGTCAGTATTGTTCTTGTGCTAGTGTTGTGTTAACGTGTTTTTGGAGGTGTGTGGATTTTTCGAGTTATTTTTATTTTTGTTTGAGTATAAAACTTTATTTTTTTAAGGGTACAAAAATTTCGTTGTTATATTTTTTATTTTATTATAAGTCTTATGTAAAAAAATATGATTAAATTAATTAATAGTTATACCTATAACCCTTAAACACTAAATAATTGATAACATCAAAAAATTACTATTTTTAAAATAATATTAAAATAATTATTACAAAAAAAATACTCGGAATTGAAAAAGCTACTCCAGAATAGTATTATAAAAATATTGGACTGAAGTTTAAAATTTGTTAAAATATACCTATCGTTTTTTTTTTTAATTTTAGGCATACAATAAACAAATCGTTTACTAAACTAAGCTACAAAATTTAACCTTTGACTGGCATTAAGAAACATAAACCAACCACGCCATGTATTGCTATACCAACAGATACTAAGTCTTAATTTAAATTAAACCTATCGTCAAGATAACTTAACTTTAACGATGCGCTACATAACTTTAAAGCGTAGTAAAAATAATAAACACTAATCAATCAATCCTACTAAGAGACTCTAACTAGGTTGAACCTGTATCAAAGCGCCCAAAGCACAAACGTTGATAGATAAATAAAGTTTTTATTAAAAAAATAAAATTGCCGAAACAACTGAAAAGCTTAAAATAAATAAGTTTTTTTTTTTATTATGACTTAATGAACTCGCTTCTTAAAGTAATCTAAGTATACCAAGTAATTTTAAGATCAAGTTATTTTTTATGGGACTAACTTCATGGTCGATTAAAAAAAGAATTATGAGAATCGGTCTACCTACTCTGTGAAAAGTTAAGCGTACGTGCAGAGACAGAGCCTTAGAAATTCTAAGCAAGAATGTCTAGGGAGTCAAAGACGCATATTTTTGATTTTGCATTGTTTAAAAGAAATTAATTATTTATCAAAGTGGCGGTATCGCACCGTTTCGCCCATTTATTCGACCCGGCGCACTTCTTACCGACTTACCTAATTCTAAGTTGTACATGCAATAAACATCATAATATACCCCAACATTTCTCTTGAATCACTTTACCTATTAAAAAGACCGCATCGAAATCCGTTTAAAAATTTTAAAGATTAACCCCCTTACCACAAAAAAGTTAGACTGGTCTAAATCGCGATTTTGTATGACGAATTAGTGATTTAAACCTAGTCTAGTGATTTAGACCAGGTTTAACACTTTTTGTGGTAGAGCCGTAAAGCATTCATAGGGACAGATGCGGGAAGCGACTTTATTTTATAATATGTATATTGATGATTAGCTACTCCAAATACAAACTTATCCTGTGCGGCAGAAGTCACGTGAACCAGCTAGTAATTAATACAAAAACTCATATTGCAAACTCTGTATTGGTTGTGAACAATACTGGGTATCAAATAACGTGATAGATCCGCGGTTTTTGCTATGAGCTGTTATTAAGTTTGTGCGCACGCGTGTTGCTCTATGGTTTGCACCCAACGCGGTCGCATGCTAACACTTAATTGTTACTGCATTCCATAGGGAAGTGCCTAAAATAAAAATATTAGGTACAGTGGCGGACACGGTCGGCGTAACATTTCCGGTATTTCTGTATTGCACAATAGCACTTGTTCTTTGGTAATGCAGTCTAGGGCTGACAAAACCTTATACAAATCTGTTACGGCCTCCTAGTCCGCTACTGTACCTACCTCATTTAAAAGGGTAAATAATAATGTGTATAATTACTTATGACCCTCCAATGTAGGAGAAAACTCGCTAAAACTTTGTGCCAGTTAACCAAGACAACCGTTTACAAATAAAGGGGGTTAGCCAATTAGCCCAAAATTTATAAATATAATTTAAAAAAATATCGTAATGATTTTTGTTAAGTTTAGTTCATTAAAGTTTAATTGTTACTTCCTAAATAAACCATTAAAACAAATACTCCTGAAAAAAACAAAAACATTCATAAAAATACTTTAATAAAAAAAAAAAAAAAACTTTTTTAGCGTAATTTTCTATTTTATTGCTTTTTGATCAATTAGCTTTACCTTTATGATTATAGAACATTTTCCTTTACACTCAAGTTAATCTAGTTTTTAAAAATCCTCTCGAAAAAAAATAGACATTTAGTTTACAAATAAATTAGTTTACAAAATCAACACTTCCAATTGAAATGTACACCATCTACTAAAACAATAAAGAGCCTTGACAATCCGTGGGACTCTTTCGTAAGGTTACAGCTAGAATTTCTAGACTTCAGACTACCTAGGTATGAGCTGACCTATAATAGTAATAACGCATCAAACTAGGCAGAACCTGTATCTAGGGTGCTCGAAACACAAACGTCTTGTTAAGAGCCAGTTTACCGCGATGCTAGCGCCATTCGCGAAAAAAATTAATATCTTCTAAACTCAAATTCAAATTCAAATTCAAAATTCAAATTCAAAATTGTATTTATTCAAAGAACCAAGACAGAGGGTGGATAAAAAATTTATATCTAAAACTTAAACTAAAACACATTTAAACTATCTTTTTTTAACGGCACGACTTTACAAGGCTTCGTGTCTTACGCTCTTGTTCTCAAGATTCCATTTTGATTAGCAGTGGCCCCCGCAAACTAAGGCAAATATCAAAAATTTGGCATGACACTATGCCAGTATGACACTAGATAATGCAGCCTAGTATTTTTAGGGCACTGTTGTATAGATTTTAGGTTAAAGACTAAAGAAAGCTACAAAGTGTTGCTAAAAGTGGCCACTTTTAGCAACAATCTGTGTATAATTTTGTTATTTTAAGTTAGGACTACTTTACTCTGCTCAAAAAATACTTAGCAAGATTATCTAGTGTCATATTTTAGAAGATATAATATTTTTTCGAGAATGGCGCTAGCATCGCGGTAAACTGGCTCTACATTATCTAGTGTCATACTGTGCCACATTTTTGATATTTGCCTTAGTTTAGCAGATATTAATTTTTTTCGCAAATGGCGCTAGCATCGCTGTAAACTGGCTCTTAAAGATTGTCGTATATTGTAACGGGCAGCTGGTAGGTATCTAAAAACAATTCAAGAGTAATTTAACTCACCATTGTTCGTAACCGTGTGTTTTTGCATGAGACAATTTTCTCACATTTTGGCGACAAAAGTGATATCAACAGAGATCACAATATTAATTTTCTCACCCATGTCACGCGTGTTATATGAAACCTATTATTTTCTCTTATCGTTTTAATCTTAGCACTATAAAGCATGTAAGAACAATTCCTTTTTTACGTAAGTTAGTTGTTTGGCAACATTTTCTTACTAACGCTGGTACCCAAAAGTGGCGACCGCGAACCGGAAGACGCAGAGTAGGCAGACCCAACACAAGGTGGTCAGATGACCTGGTGGACCCTGCGGAAGTACACTGGATGACAGACATTTTGTGACAATTTTTGGCCGAGGCCTATGTCCAGCAGTGGACGTCTTTCAGTGGATATCTATGTTTGTTGTCTAGGTCTGGATATGGTTCAGGCACCCTAAATACAGGTTCTACCTAGTCTGGGCCTCTGAGTATGTGAAAAGGGATTGTTTCTTGTATTAATTTTTGTTGTTATTTTCAGATTCATACAACAAATAAAATGGAGTGCTCAAGAAAGGTAAGTTGATATTTTTGAAAAGTATTATAAGTGAAAAACTATTACGTATTATGCTTATTAAAAGTATATTAAGTGACGAATCCATATAAACACTTACAAATACAATACTGTTAAAAATAAAAAAACTTGCAAAGGAAATTAAAAGTAAAAAACATGTTAAGTAAGTTATTTTAAGTCGGCTCCAAACCAACTTACCTAATTCATAACTAGGTAAAGTCATAAGGTAAAGCGTGCATTGGCTTGAGAACCTCTTCCGTTTTTTCCGTCGGCTAAATTATTTAAAGAATTGATAAATACCGCTGCCTCGCGGTATCACTCGCGCAGATTTCATATAAACACAAAACCCAGTTTTTTTCCGTTCCCATGGGAATTTTGGGAAATTATTCCTTAATGCTCCCCTACACTCCCCAAGGAACCCACTTGTAAAATTTCAGCCCGCTTCGCCCAGTAGTTTCAGCTCTGCGTTGTCTATTAGTCAGTAACGGAAGAGTTTTGGTATAGCATGGCATGATATCTCATTATTGAAATTCAAGTAAATTTCGATACCTGAAATTAATTTAAAACATAGTATCCTAGTATAGAAAAGTAAATATAGTTATAATAAATAAAAGATTTTATTTTACAACTGTAACGACTAACAATGCGCAGTTAGTTTCACTTGCAAAACTATAGTTAAACATTTAAAACTATCGGATTTAACATTTTTGTTGAATTATAGTCTTTATGAACTACGCATTAAGGTATTAGGATACTTAGATTGATGTGCATGCTACTATCCGTGTTTTATATGTTACTTAATACATCATAGTATGTAAGGTTGGTTATAATAGCACACATATTAAAGTCAGGCACAAAAATTTAGAAATTAAAAATTGCCAACCCTGTCAAAAGTCAAAAATGATTATTTAATTTCAATATATAGGTAATAGGATACAAGATATCGCTTATTGAAAGTCAATTAGACTAAACTAATTGGTATTGATACCTTATTTGGTAAAGTATGCTATACTGTGAGAGGCGAGGTAGTTCAGGGTGCCCACCAATTGGCTCCGGCAAACAAACGTTTGCCTTGCCTTACGACAATGGTCGCCTCTAAGTATATTTTTCTAAAAATCCGTCAAATTCTTATAAAGTTTTGTCACTAAAAAGATAAAGAAATCACAGAATATACGTCGACAATGGTGGACCGCATCGATATCATTAGAACAAAACTTAAAGCTTAGAAGACAAATGTTCTAAGGTTTGAAACATAGACAAAGAAGAACGCTGGAAAGGTTGTTTTTTCTTTAACTTTTCATTCAATACAAAAGACATCAACGCGCGCAGGAGCCAAATACAAAGTCAAAAATTATTTTTTTCACAATATAGGATACAAGATACAACTTATTGAAAGTCAATTAGACAATTTAATCTAATTGGTAAAGTATCCTATGCTGCGAGAGGCGAGGTAGTTCAGGGTGCCCACCAATTAGCTCAGGCAAACAAATGTTGGCCTTGCCATACGACAGGTCGCCTGGAGACGCCCTCAAACGAGCCCTTCTCTGTCAAATGATTCTACTTTCAATGGTTATCCAATGATTTGCTTTTCGAAGCACGGAAGCGTTGGTCATAAATTCAAAGTCTGAAAATCAATATCAATATCATCAAAACATCGTATAAAACAAAGTCGCTTCCCGCGTCTGTCCCTATGTATGCTTACATCTTTAAAACTACGCAACGGATTTTAATGCGGCTTTTTGTAATAGATAGAGTGATTGAAGAGGAAGGTTTATAAGTATAATACATGCACAAAATATTAATAGTTTAGGCGGTACGAAGTTCGCCGGGTCGACTGGTACTCAATAAAAATGGTTATAACCTTAACCTAATTCAAAAACAGGTTTTTCCTTATTTTAATCATTTACATACTTAATTGTTTTTTTTTAATTCCCAATTGTCATTTTAATTCGATATGAATGGCGCATACTTACCTATACAATGCAATTTTATAATTGAACAATCATTGAAGTTATTGCAAAAAGTAACGATTAATTTATTCATTAGATCCTTAGATAAGGTGAATCGAAGAATAGAAAATAAATCTCAGTAGATATAAAATTGATTAAATGAGGACATACGCAGAGAAACCAGGGTCACCGACATAGCCAAGCGGATAAGCTCGTTGAAGTGGCAATGGGCAGGTCATATAGCCCGCAGAACAGATGGCCGCTGGGGCCGAAAAGTTCGAGTGGAGACCACGGATCGGCAAGCGCAGCGTAGGACGTCCACCGACCAGATGGACGGATGATCTGCGCAAGGCCGCGGGTCCACGCTGGATGCAGGCCACCTGCAATCGGTACAGATG
Organism: Euspilapteryx auroguttella; assembly: GCA_951802225.1. Classification (NCBI taxonomy): domain Eukaryota; kingdom Metazoa; phylum Arthropoda; class Insecta; order Lepidoptera; family Gracillariidae; genus Euspilapteryx; species Euspilapteryx auroguttella. The sequence goes on from OX637666.1 coordinate 6,022,415, forward strand.
GAGAGCCTTGAGGAAGGCCTATGTCCAGCAGTGGACGTCTTACGGCTGAAATGATGATAAAATTGATTTGGAAGTAATTTTTACTGTAGCTTTGAAGATAGAGTTTTGATTCTCGGCGAGAGCACAAATAGTTATGATGGAGTGACTTCGGAGTTTTAGTTGAAGATCCATATTTTTTTCTTGGTCTGAGTTTATTTTTAATATCTGATATACGTTTCGGGCATCCTAGATACAAGTTCGACCTAGTTAGGGGCTTAGTTATGCGTTATTATTTTTACTATATTTAGATTTGTAGAGCAAACTTAATAATTTCAATACAGTCTGAGTGCCTTAGGTGAAAAAAATATATAATAATATGTACCAAGCGATTAAAAGTAAAAGTGAACAAACGTGTTCTTAATTGTTTGTACGCTCTCAGATATATAATCACCTAACTAAATCCTGTTTGCAACACATTCTATATTAAGTACATAACTTCGTACATATCTACTTCTACTATCTATCTTCTATATATATATGTCGTAGGAAGATTAGATAATTAGTGTTTTTGCAAAAAAAAACTAGGAATTTTGCGAAAACCCGGATAATTTGATATAAGGATTTTTTTTCCAATCATCCCGACAAAAAAGGCAGTTTTTTTTTTGCAAAAAACCTAGTATAATTGAAAATTTTTAAACCTTTCTTAACTCTGATTAGCTAGATTGTAGTGCTTGCTGTGTAACTCGTATTCTGATTGGTTCTCTGTAGCGTCAAAAGTATTTTAACGAACCAATCAGAATAAGAGTTAACTAGCCAGAAATAATCAAGCCAATCAGAGTCAAGAAAGGTTTCAAATTTTTTAATCTAGATTTTTTGCAAAATAACTACTTTTTGTCAGGATGATTGAACAAAAAGTAATCCTATTATCAAATTATCCGAGTTTTCACAAAATCCCTAATTTTTTTACAAAAACACTAATTATCAAATCTTCCTTCCTACGACATATATAAAGCTTTTAAACCGTATATTTATTTCTAAGATCTTTATTATTGTAACAAACTAGCTGTCCCGACGAACTTTATATCGTACTGTTGTTTTTACTAACTTTCCCTCAATTTTCCCATATTTCCTCACCCTTTAAACCTTCCCTGGACTACTACGAACATTTAGAAACTAAAATCAGCTAACTCGGCCCGATCGTTCTCGAGTTTAAGCGAGACTAACGAACCACGATTCATTTTTATATATATATACTAGAGGCTGCCCCGCGGTTTCACTCGCGCTGATTTCTCATAAACACAAAAATCCAGTTTTTTCCCGTTTCCATGGGAATTTCGGGAAATCCTTTCTTAGTGCTCACCTACACTCCCTAAGAAACCTACATGCAAAATTTCAGCCCGCTACGCCCAGTAGTTTCGGCTCTACGTTGTCTGTCAGTCAGTCAGTCAATCAGTCAGTCAGTCAGTCAGTAACGGCAGAGTTTTATATATATTGACTAGTCGACCCGGCGGACTTCGTACTGCGTAACCTATTAGTATTTTGTACATGTATTAACCATACGTATTAACCTTCCTCTTGAATCACTCTATCTATTAAAAACAACACAACAAAATCCGTTGCGTAGTTTTAAAGATATGAGCATACATAGGGACAGACGCGGGAAGCGACTTTATTTTATACTATGTATGTATTGATATTGATAGTAGATGAAGAAGTGTAATATAAACTTTGCGACATCTTCATATAATAAACCCATTACTTCGTAATCATATCTTGCATAGAGCAACAGTAATTCATAGTAAATTACTATTACGTAATTATAGCGACGGGTACAGAGGTCAAATACAGTAGTGCAAAGTTACATTATATGGCTAGCATTGAACTATATTCTTGGTGTGCTGGCGGCATAGTTAACACCCCCCACCTCCCCCCACGGGTGTCGTAAAAGGCGACTCAGGGAACAGCCGAAGGACGTGCAGCAGCGGCCTGCGTTGAAAAACTGGTATCGCCATTCTGCGATCATCAATCCGCCTGTCAAGCAAAACAAAATCAAAAGTCATGTCTTTCCAACAGAGGCTCTTGCTAGTTAGGGGCTCTGAGTGTGATACTTACTTAAAGCTTACTTTAGCCTTAATTCATTCGTACTGCACTACTATTTGAAAAAAATTGAAGTCCCTCCACCATTCCTGCGTCGTATTTTCCTGTCTGTCCATCTGTCGATTTATGACACACATCTCGTGCGATTCCCTTGACTACTTCCCAATGTTTGAAATCTTCTTTACAATTTGTTTATGCTAGCTTATTATGGAGATTACTTTTTTTACTCCACACTTATGTTTTGCATTAACTAGAGGCTGCCCCGCGATTTCACCCGCGCAGATTTCACATAAACACCTATTATTATTATTATTACTTGCCTATGTTATCCCACTGCTGGGCAAAGGCCTCTTTCCCCACCTTCCACATTTCCCTGTTCTGGGCAGATTCCCACCAGTCCCTATCGTGTGCTCCCAATTCGTCGCTCCATCGCTTCCTGGGGCGACCACGTCGTCTCTTGGCGTGTCTCGGGACCCACTCATAAACACCTAAATTCCGTTTTTTCCCGTTACAATGAAATTCATTCCTTAGTGCTCTCCTAAACTCCCCAAGGAAAATTTCAGCCCGCTACGCCCAGTAGTTTAGGATCTGCGCTGTCTGTCAGTCAGTCAGTAACGGAAGAGTTTTGTATATATATTGATTTTAGGCTCATCGTCGACGTTACTCAGACGGAAAACGTTTACTGCTAGGCATATACCTAGACATTTTTTTTTGTAACAGGAGGTCTATCGCCTATCGCATTTTCACTAAAACCCCCCGGCGGCCGTCTTGGCGCTTTTGGGAAGGACCCAGGGAAACAAAAATTATTGGCATCCAAAGTTAGAAAAAATAGAGTTGGTTATAAAAGTTCGTCTCCATAGCGCAGTACCTAACGAGCCGCGCGTAAGCACAGCAATTTGTTTCATCTCTGTACGCTGACTGTAATACCGATGCTGATAGCCGAGTAGCGTCAGCAAAACAGTTCATTTAAATGTTATTTTTTCTACATCTACACAAGAGGCTTTAATTTTTTTTCTCATAGACAACTTTCTGGTACCGATAAACTCTCCATTTTTTACCATATTTTAAAAATTTACATTACTTTTTGTCACAAAAATTTAGACCCCTGCGAGTCTCCTGTGGGCTCAGAAACTCTCATCTACACTAATGTTTTAAATAGTAAATATTAGTTTATATTTGTTGGTTTGTTTGTTTCACTATTAGAATCCTACATTATCCCCAATAATCAATCTTTGTAAAACATAATATTAAGGTTGAAAATAGCATTCGTATCAAAGCTAGCGTTTTTGTATTTAACACGAGCTTTCCCGGCTTACTTTGTTACGCCATAGAATATAAGATACTACAAAAGACTTGGCTCTATAGACTATGTTCGTTTGACTGCCCAGAATGGCCGAAAAAAAAAACAACAACAACAAACCACCTGTCAAAATATGTAAACAACGAAAAAAATATGCACCTTGGGTTACATTATTTGAGTTTAGGTAAGGATCCCTAATTTTTTTGAAAATCTTATATAGCCTATGACACTCGGGGTTAATGTAGCTTCCTACCAGTGAAATAATTTTTCAAATCGGTTTAGTGTTTCCGGAGCCTATTCGTTACAAACAAACAAATCTTTCCTCTTTATAATATTGGTATAGATAAAAATTTCACAGTTATTATAAATATGTATTTTATTTTTCCTTAGAAAAAATTTACAGCTATTTATTTAAAAAAAATTTTTCAATTTTTGGTGTTCCTAATATTGTACTGATTTCCGAGGGAATGTAATGTAAATAAAGAAATTCTTTTAATCATCTTTGAATCAGAAATACCTGTGGTAGGAGACTCCACTCTTCCACAGAGACAAAAAGTCATTCAGTCAACATCTTTTTATCTGTGAAATTATTAGTAAGATAAAAACAATTTTAATAAAATTTATTACAAACTCATCTTTTTTGCTATCTCTACAATATCTCAAACTAATGTATGTGGGAATATCTAAGGTTATGTTAGAAATGAATGTAGCACAAACGACCGGTACGGTGGTTAGGTTAGATATCGTAAATCACTATATGTCTTAGGTTCGGTTCCCATCACAATTTTTTTTTAGTTTTATTTTTTAAAGGATTGTAACTAGTAGTGTTTGCCCGGATTTTTGTGATAAAAAGTAGCCTATCTTAGGATTTTCATTATTCCTGTACCAAATTTTATTTATATCAGTTCAGTAGTTTTAATGTCAACGCGAGACAGACAGATATATAGATATACATTTCGCATTTATAATATCAGTATGGAAGTATGGTTATTGCGACACACAGATCTTTAAAAAAAAACAGTGTTTGCCCCGGCCGGTAGTCGAACCCAACCTACTAAATCACAGTCAACACCACTAACAACTAAACCACTGAGGTGGTTATGTTTATTCATGAATAACTTGTGTTATTATTTTAATTGGCGAACCATGTTGCGTTTATATGTTGTTTATTGTTATTTGCGTTTAAGTAACGGCGGACATTTTGGATAAGCATCCGATAAAATACTTGTTCATGTTTGGTTAAGGCGAAGATTATCAGTATAAATGAAAATCATGAAATAAAATTTAAATGATATTATAATAATAAAATGTTTATTAAAATAAATACTTACAGCTATTCGTGGGACTCCCCTGGATAGTTTACAAAACCTGTATTAAAATGGTAGTGAGGAATTTTCAGACTAGCGCTTATAATACGGCCGCTTTTGCTTTAATGTATTTTTTTTTCTTCGCTGTTTTATTGAATTTACTTTTACAAACAAAAATTGCCATGAATAATGTTTTTCGGGCACCTTAGATACAGTTCATCCATAGTTAGAGACTGCAAGTGGAAATAAAATTATAGAATTATTTTTATACAGTACTAGTCGACCCAGCGAACTTCATACCGCCTAACCTTTTAGTATTTTGTGCATGTATTACACTTATAAACCTCCCCCTATTTAAAAAAAATCGCATCAAAATCGGATGCATAGTTTTAAAGATTTTAGCATACATAGGGACAGACGCAGGAAGCGACTTTATTTTATACTATGTATTGTTGATAAAAAACAAAAAAAAAATCATCTTTAAGCTTGTCAAAAAGCGATCTTATTGCTCTAAGCGATATCTATCTAACGTGACAATTTTTTTACAGAATTAAGACTAAGAATTATTAGAAACAAACAACTTCCCCTTAATTGTAATTAACGGCTTCCATTACCGATGAAAGGTTTACAATAAAAACAACTCTTAACTCCCGCTGTTTGATAATTAACGTGACAACGTTATTGAAATAACGTGTTCACGTCACGTTACGTTATTTAACACGTTAACTTGCAGATTAAATAATAATAATGCAAGACATTTGCGATTCGTTATTTTCATAATGTATTTTTAGGCAGATCATTATGTAAATGTTCTGTGACTGAACCGATATGGCTAAAAGGTATAAACTACTTCTTCTATATACATGGTGTCCCAAAAGGTTAAGTATCTATGAAGGGGGGTGATAGGCGTGATCACAAGGGTCACCAGAAAAATAACAAATAAAATTCCCAAAAAAAAAAAGCAAATTCACCGAAAGGTGTAAAATTTTTAGTTTTTTAAATAATGCCATTTATTTTTTTAATACCCAGAGGGGATTTTTTTTCTGGTGACCCTTGTGATCACCCCTATGACCCTCCTTCCTAGCTTACATAGCCTTTTGGGACACCCTGTTAAAGTATATAAAAATGAATCGTGGTTCGTTAATCTCGCTAAAACTCGAGAATGGCCGGGCTGATTTAGCTGATTTTGGTTTGAAATGTTTTTAGTAGGTACTCAAGGGAATGTTTAAAAGGTAAGCAAATAATATGGAAAAATGGAGGAGAAGTTAGTAAAAACAACAATTAAAATTGTAACATGCGATAATTGTAAGTTCGCCGTGATAGCTAGAACTTTAAAAGATGATTTTTGTAAAGTTGAATTTACGAATTTATATAAAAACCAACTCAACTCCACTACCGGTATAATAAGCGCTAGTAAAACAATTACTTTAATGTTGGCAACATTACGACAATCGCGGAAGCAGCTCCTGGCAACACAGAAGATTTACTTTTTTAATTCTCCTTACGTAATCGTGGGTCACGACTTTATATCTATTCTTCCTTTTTAGAAATAAATAATTTTGTTTTGTTTTTTTTTTTAATCTAAAAAACTGAGTTTTAGGTGTAACTTATTTGAGCAAAACTTAAAAAAAAAAAAAATCGTAACGTCACTTTTAAACTAACTGCCTAACGACAAAAAAAAAAATATTAATAATGCTTGACGTGATTTAGAATATTTTTTTGTTTAACTCAAATTTGCCTTAACCACACAAATCACATTTCTTATAAACAATTCAATTTACTTACAACTTCCTTACCGAAGAGTAGACTACATTAAAAAGCTATTAGATAACCCGGCAGAGCTTTGATTTACGAGCTTTATGTAGAGCAATCATTACGTAGGTATACCTTAAAGTAATTTGCTTGACCAGTCGACTGTTCTACCACAGTATAATAAATACTACATACAGTATGAGCACTCCCTGCCTCCCTCAGCAAGTGCGGCTCCCCCGCGCTCGGTTACCTTTCAGTTACCGCTCAGTACTAATGAAGCAGCGTCGCACGTCTCATCTCCCTCACACAAGCATGATACGTGTGCTTTCGAGTTTCGGCTGTGCGCGAAGCAACGCGGTTTTTTCTATACAGTGTCCGAGGTGTGGTTCTTCTAAAAGTTGCCACTTTAGGCAACAAACAGAACTGAAATTCCTTAGATTTTGAACACCTGAAAGCAATAGTACAACACAGTCTTAGTTAAAAGTTTAAAAAAATCTAAGCAAATTTATCTAGTACATCATGAGCGCATATATTTGATTTTGGCCATGTTTTTTTTTTTTTTTTAATTGGTCGTTTTCTTAATAACACTTAGTTTCAGCTACATTTCAATTCAGCTTCACAAACCAAAAAACTAAAACGCAAACAGACACGGGTTTTTTTTTAATGAGATTATAAAGTATTATATCATAAACATAATATATCAATATCACATTGCTGCATTTTCAATGTCAAGATTATTTTTATACAATGTTATTACTAGCAATTGTATACAACTTTATTGTACAATCATCACGAAAAGTTTTTAATTCAATATTTTTCCCTAATTAATGGATTATGATTCAATGCGCTTCGTGTCCGATTTCAATGCTAAAATCACGAAAACTTGAACTTTTTACTCTTGAACATTACAATTTAAATGTTTTTCTTATAAAAAAAACTTTAAAATTCTTCAACATACATGAGGAATGCGGTTTGCATTTCAATATTAATAAATAACCATTATTATAGTCTTAAAAGACATATCATTATTAAATAATTATTTAGGATGTTTTTTTTTATGTATGTTTATTGTTTTAAAAAAAGACCCTTAGTAATTATTAAAACATGCAGGAAACAACCTAAGGCTTGGATTCGATCAAACCACGACTAAGTCTAATAAATAAAAAGAGACATAAAGAAGTAACATCATTAAAATAGACACATTAATAGTTTAACCTTTCTTCCTATATCATTAAATTGTACAACTAAAACCTAGCTTACATAATCCAAAATGGCGGCTGGCTTGTTGTAATTACACTTTTGTGCACGACTGTACATTATCTAATACTGAATGGGGAAATCAATCGTAACTTCTGATGATTGGTCTTGACCCTTGTTTGGTTTGCTGCATTTATTTTGTAAAATTGTAGAACCAAGTTCAATCTTTTTTGCTGCAAAAAGGAGTTTTGTTTGTTAGCCTGTTTGAACAAAATTTCCGGCAGATCTTCAAGTATATAGGTAGGTAACTAGATTTACGCCCTGCAGTACCGGGCCGAAGAATAGGACTGAGGTATCCCCTGCCTGTCGTAAGAGGCGACTAAGAGGGGACCCCGGGGTCGTTGGGTGCACGAGGCGGGGGCCTCGTGTAGTCATATAACGGCCCCGAGAAGGGCGGCGGAACACGGTGTCCAGTTCCGTCGTCGAGCGTAGGAAGAGCCATCCGCGCTCAGGGGGGACTACCACCACCTGTCCCCCCGTGAAGAGGCTACCCAGCCAAGGGAGGGGTCGTGGAGCTGAACACAAAGTTCGAGAGATCTCCCGTGACCCCCTTGCAAACAGCCGAGATGGACACCGGCGGGGTTTAGTGGGTGCGAACCCCACATAACCCTGCGACTACTCACGGGGTCGCAGGGTACTCGTTAGGAGTTTCCCCGCCTAAAAAAAAAAAAAAGGTAACTAGATTTTCGATTCCATAAATAAATTACATTCAACTTGCCGGCGAGCTTTGTACAGTTGAATTTAACATAATACATACTATACTTTGTGCATTTGTGTATGTATTATACATTTGAACCTTTTTCTTTAAAACTCTACCTTTAAAAAAAACCTGCATCATAATAATTTGCGTAGTTTTAAAGATCTCAGCCTCATACACAGAGATAGCGCAAGCGACTTTGTTTTTTAATATATAGTCTTTAAAATAAAATATTTCTGATGTATCATCCATCTCAAACGCAATTCGTTTACTGATAGCCCCACAGAGTTTTCCACGTGGACGAAAATTATTGAATAGAGTGAGATTGCCGTATTTGCCGCAGTAAAGTTGGCTATCGAAGATGGCTCTTTAAGACGGTTCAAGACTGTGTATCGCGAAAATTATATTTTTTTCGTGTTTTTTACTTCTAGCGAAAATATTCGTTTTTAATAAATACTAGTCGACCCGGCGAACTTCGTGCCGCCTAAACTATTAAAATTTGTGCATGTATTATACTTATAAATAAACCTTCCTCTTCAATCAATATATATAAAACTCTTCCGTTACTGACTGACTGACTGACTGACTAACTGACTGACTGACTGACAGACAACGCAGAGCCGAAACTACTGGGCGTAGCGGGCTGAAATTTTGCACGTGGGTTCCTTAGGGAGTGTAAGTGAGCACTAAGAAGGGATTTCCCGAAATTCCCACGGGAACGGGATTTTTGTGTTTATGAGAAATATGCGCGGGAAAAACCGCTGGGCAGCCTCTAGTCACTCTATATATTACAAAAAACCGCATTAAAATCCGTTGCTTGTTTTTAAAGACTTAAGCATACATAGGGACAGATGCGGGAAGCGACTTCATTTTATACTTACTATGTATTGAAAAGCTAAAAGCGGCCACTTTTAGCAACACTATGTAGCTTTCTCTGGTCTTTAACTTAAAAGCTACACAACAGTGACCTAAAAATACTAGGCTACATTATCTAGTGTCATAACTGTGGCACATTTTTGATATTTGCCTTAGTTTAGAAGATATAATTTTTTTTTTCGCGAATGGCGCTAGCATCTCTGTAAACTGGCTCTTAAGTTTTTCAACGTTGCTGCCCGTCCTTCGGGAGGTTCTCTTAGTCGCCTTTTACGACACCCATTACTACATTAGACATTACATTAATGCTTTTTAATGTGGGAATATTTTCATTTTCGTTACAAAATATTTCCGCTGTTTGCTTGTAAGTTATACCTAGTTTTTTTTGTTACTGGATTAACTACTGCTCGTATTGTCAGCAAGTTTAGACAATAGGGTTCTTTGTACAATCTAGAGCGGTTTTGTAACAATGCATGAAGAGTTCATACATCAGTGGGTACTTACGATATATTTTTGCAGCAACACTTGTCAAGGTCAACTTGGGATGGGTGTATATGTATATGTTTTTTTAAAACGAATTGATTTACATGAATGTAAAAATGATAAAACCGGGAAGGGTATAATTATGTTAAGTTTAAATTCGTGAATAGAATAGAAAAAAGCGCGTTGCTTCGCGCACAGCCGAAACTCGTGTGCACGCGCATCATTCTTGTGTGAGTGAGATAAGACGTGCTATTTGTACAGTGGCGGATTAGGAGGCCGTAACAGATTTGTCTATGGTTTCGTCAGCCCTAGTCTGTATTACTAAAGAACAAGAGCTATTTTGCAATACAGAAAAACCGGAAGTGTTACGCCGACCGTGACCGCCACTGTACTGAGCGGTAACTGAGAGGTAACCGAGAGCGGGATAGCTGCACTTGCTGAGGGAGGCAGGGAGTGCCCATACTGTTTGTAGTACTATTTATTATACTGTGCTTTTGAAGACCTACCTACATCGAAGTACATATTTAGCATACCTTGGAATTGACTAATGCCTATGCTATTCACAAAACCTATCTTTTGTTGATGCGTCAGGTAATTAAGTCTGCCTACTACACTACCACCTACAGATTGTCCTATTTTCAAGTATCAATGACACCTTTAGTGTTTATTAGGCATTCTAAAAGCGTAAGTGACAATGGGCAGGGCGTAGTTTGAAGAACAGATTGTCGCTGGGGCCGAAAGGTTCTCGAATGGCAACCGCGCACCCGAAGACGCAGAGTAGGCAGACCCTCAACAAGGCTGTACTTATATTTAAAACAAAACAAAGTATCAACAATAGACGTAGTATCCCTACGCTTTCTGTCTGTCGCTTTACTTATATGGTTAAATTTTTTAAACTATGCAACCAATTTTGATGCGTTTTTTATACATATTGAGATTCAAGAGGAAGCTATAAGTATATGTCAAGCACAACATTGTAATAGGTTAGTCGGTACGAAGTTCGCCGAGTCGACTAGTTTAATATTAAACGCATAGTAACGCATCACACTCAAAGCCCCTAACTAGGAAGAACCTGTTTAAAGGATGCAAAACACAATGCAGAGACGAACAAATACACCCAGACCGGGAAACAAACATCGATATTCATCATTAAAATGTTCGCCCCGCCGGGAATCGAATCCGGTTGCCGGCGTCTCAGTCCACCTCACTGCCAACTGAGCTACTATCAATACATAGTATAAATATAAAACAAACTCGCTTTCCGCGTCTGTCCCTATGTATGCTTAAATCTCTAAAACTACGCAACGAATTACGGTTTTTTTTAATAGATTAAAGTCATACAAGAGGGAGGTTTATGTGTTGTGTATAATACATGCACAACCTAGACATAGTAGGTTAGGCGGCACGAAGTTCGTCGGGTCGACTAGTTTTAATTAAATTCTATGTTCTTAATTCTTAACCTAAGATTAAGTTTTTAATTGCAATCTGGATCTCTTAACCACGACACTGAGTTGAGATTATGAAATCTTCATTTAACTGCTTGCTTTGCTCTGCTTTGTGGTTATATTTCTTATAGCGGTGGGTTGTTCCTACCACGATCGTTGCAAACCTTTTACCCTATTTGTTAATGTGGATTACTGGTTGCTGAAATGGTTTGTCGTTTGTTTTTAAAAGGTCTTTCTTTACTAAATTTGCTTATTATTATTATTATTTTTTTAATTTTATTAAACTAGTCGACCCGCTGAACTTCGTTCCGCCTAACCTATTAGTATTTTGTGAATGTTTCTCTTGAATCACTCTATCTATTAAAAAAAAACGCATCAAAATCCGTTGCGTAGTTTTAAAGATTTAAACATACATAGGGACAGACGCGGGAAGCGACTCTATTTTATACTATGTTTTGATGATGAATCCCTAATTCCCTTGGTATCACGCTTTCCGATTCGTCTAGTTACTTATTTTTAATTGCGTTTGGTATTATCTCATCCATTGTATTGTATGTATTCCCGTAGTATTCGCGAGGTGTTCTTCACACAGCGGTCGCTACTCAAAAGTTCTCTACTTCTAATATTAAATAGGTACCAAATATAGTTCAAAGGATACAATGATGCATGTAAAGCGCGAGCATCCGTTCGTGCGCGAGCGCAACTTGAACTTTGTATAACATTCCTTTACAAAAGGTTACCTACGGCTAATTTGTGGATTGTATGTATTGATGCTTCGGTTTGCCCTTAAATGCTTTGCTATTGTGATGTCGCCATAGCTCAACACTTTATATCCCAAGGTTGTATTATGGGTCCGCTGTTTTTCTTCCTTACTTCCATTATAATCTAACTATCCACATTCTATAATAATAAATGCGAAAGAAGGTTAACTCTGTCTGTCTTTTCTTGGTTTTATCAGCAAAATTACTGAACCGATTTAAATTAAATTAGGAACAAATCAAAAACCTGAGAAAGGAAAATCTAACGGAAATAAATAATTGGAATTTTGCGGGTTTTTGTGATATTGCGCTTGCATATCTGCGGGGCGCACCGCACGCTACTTTTGTATAAATTTTGACGTTGTTGATATTATTATCTGTAAATCAAAAATATATTCTGCCATGGTTTAGAAGATATTTATGATTTATCGGGAGTGGCGATAGTTTCGTACCGTGTAAGCCCTTAATTTTATTTTATTTTTTAATATTTTTGTTAAACACGCCCTCCGGTCGCGATTCAAACTTCATACTACAACCACTGTTGCTCGCACAACATTAAAAGTCTTTGGTTAAATAGTTTTAACAATTTATTTAGATTTAATTTTACAGAGCACATACATTCGGTTCACGGGAGAGTTGAGAGAGAGAGAGGAAACTTACATAGACAATACTATAGACTATTGACTATAAAGCATGTAATATACTAGCGTTTATTGACTATGGAAGTTAAAGCAGGAACTACACTATCTTAGGTTGAATGTTCTTCGAACATATTCCCGGGCAGGGTTTCTAGTTTTAACATTACAATCGATGTTACATTAACCTTTTGTTACAAAGTTATATGAAATTTTAAGACAAGCGTTTTATTTTTAAATAAACAACTTCAATAACTGAGATTACCGCTATAGGATAGTATAAGCCTATAATTTTTTTAACATTTTAAAACAAAGCAATGAAAAGTAACACATTACCGTACTAGTTAAAATATTATTTAAATTAAATAGAAAATTATGAAACTTATTCACATAGGTAACACATAAGGTAACAAAAAATAAGTTTATTTTTATAAAATTATCTAATCTATAGGTAACACGCAAATCTTATTTATAGCTCTACGAGTAATACCAGTTGGCGTCTTTATATCTACTACCCGTACATTGCCATCGGTTCCTGGATATAACTTTGCGATTCTACCCATTGGCCAGTGGATGGGTGTCGTGTTTACATATTTTAGAAAGAACTAAAGCTCCTTTTAGTAAATTAGCTGCTAAAGCTTGCCATTTTGCCGTAAAATGACCTTTGCCTGACAAAACAATAGGTTTCTTTGTGAGAAAGGCACAGATGCATGCTGCAAACGGCCACTAGCTCTTAAATAATTATCGCCATCTCTAGACAAATGAAATTTATTTAAATTAGATTTTACAGGAGTTTTGTTAGTCAAGATTTTTATTTCTGCTGAAAAATACACTTGTTGCAGCTGTGAAATTATCTTATTACTACTTTCTAATTTCGGGTAGCATTAAACTACCGGTTAACTTATTGTTTTTATTTTTACAATTATAAACAAATCTTAGCATATACGCTACTACGCGATTCAACTTAGTGTAAGATGAATATTTCTTATATAATTCAGGCTCTTCAATTATTATGAGCTCTTGTTTGTCGCGCGGCTGCAACAGACAAACTGAAAGGTTGCAATTTTTAATTGCACTAAGTGACTCTGGTGAAAAGTCAGGAGATTGCAGCTATGGCGGTCCATGGAACCAGAGCTGGTTGCCTTGCAGGTTTGCGCCGCTGCAGCCTCGCGACAGACAGTCCGCTGGGTTAATGGCGCCATCTATGTGGTGCCAGTTACATTCGTTTTCTGTAAGAGACTTAATTAAATTAACTCTATTTTTTACAAAAGCCGGTAAATTTTCTTTTGCTGACTGTAACCAACATAAGGTTACCATTGAGTCAGAAAACAGTAAACATTCATCAAAATTTACTTTATTTAGTATAGTTCTTATTTTCGCAAACAACTAGGCTAGAAGCAATGCCGCGTTTAGTTCAAGTTTGGGTATTGACAACTCATTTTTCAACGGTGCTATTCTAGACTTAGAACATAATAATGTTAATTTAACATACTCGTTATGAACCGTCCTTACATAGAAACAACAACCAAATGCTACTTTAGAAGCGTCGCAAAACCCTATAAGCTGTTTTTTATCAGCGTTGTGCAATTTTAAATTGCGATTAACATGCAATGGCGGCATCGTTATCAAGCTTTGATAGAAATCTACCCATTGTTTGAGGAAATGATCAGGAATTTTGTCATCCCAGTCTAATTTTTGTTTCCAAAGTAGTCGTAAGAACTCTTTCGCCTTAACCGTTACTGGGCCAGCGATCCCTAGAGGATCGAAAAAGGAGCCTATAAAACTCAAAATTGATCGTTTGTCCCAGTGTTGTACTTCCTTTGCAGGACATTGAACGATAAAATCGTCGCCTTTTGTATCGTAGGTTATACCCAATGCTTTCATGCAAAAATTGTCAGATCCTAAATTGTGATGGTCAAAATTTCGCTTTTCTTCTGGTATAGAATCCAGAAGAGATTGGTCATTTGATGCCCACTTGTGTAGTTCGAAACCACCTTTCTCGAGCAAAGATATAAATTGATCTCTTACTTCAATGGCACCAGGGATGGTGTCAGCGCCATAAAGGGCGTCAGCGACATACATGCTGGAGCGTACTACCTCGGCGGCCGCCGGCAGCTCGGCGCCGCACCGCGCCGCCAGCTCCTCAAGACATCTTGTTGCTAGGAAGCTCGAACTTTTCAGGCCATAGGTTACAGTCTGTAATTGGAGAATAATTTTACGGTTATTTTTGTCACGCCACAAAATGTTCAAAAGATTTTTCTGCTCTGGGTCTATATTTATGGCACGAAACATGTGCATTATATCACACAAAAAGACCAACTCGTGAGATCTAAATTGAATTAAGATATCAAAAAGATCTTTTTGAACCTTAGGACCGTTCTGGAGCACATCATTTAAACTGTTATGCTGGGCACTAGCTCTAGTGTTGCCATTGAAGACAACCCTAACTTTTGTCATTTTCTTATCCTCCTTTATGACCGGATGGTGCTGCATAAAATACAGCTCTTTGTTTTTGACCTCAGGATCATGAAGTTGCAAAACCTTGGCATGACCTAACTTGACGTATTCGTCAAGAAATTTGTTGTATCTTTTGTTTAAATTTTCATCTTTTGCCAGTCTCTTTTCGATAGAACTTAATGTTTTATTTGCAATAAAGTATGTGTTGCCTAAATTGAGCTGATCTACAGGTGCGCTGAGAGGCAGAGAAACCGTGAACCTATTGTCCTCTAACTGTACCGAGTTTTGGAAGTCGGCTTCACAAGAATCTTGCTTTGCTATAACCTCCCTTTTGATTTCAGGAACAAGTTCTGTTTCCCAAAATTTTTGTAGGAGGTGATCAACTGAGTCAGACTGTAATGTGGCATGCAATACTATTTGATTGCCATTGTGAGACTGGATGGATGGAATTTTGCCTATAATTTCGCCTGAAACTATTGCGCCAAGCTCGGTGTTAACTAGGTACAAATTTGAGTCCCCAAGCTTGACCTTCTCAGGAAGAAGAATGTTGAAGAACACATCAGCTGCCAATAGAAAAGATATCTCACCTGGTGAAGCAAACTGATCATCAGCCAGCGTCATTGATGGGGGTACTTGGACATTTCCTTGATCTATTGGAAACTGTGGTAATTGTGTGGTGATTTTGTCTACTATTGAAAATGTTGTATTACATTTAAAATTGTTCAAAGTAGATTGAATGTCTATATTGACAGCCTTAGAGACGGGTTTGGCTTGTTGCCCTAAAGCTGTGACATTAATTTTTGAGTTTTGAAACTTAATTTTCAATTTTTTGGCAAGGTCAGTCTTTATGAATGAGACCTGACTGCCGCTATCCACTATACCCCTAGCGACAATTGGGATGCCATTCTGACCAAGCATTTTGACCTTCACAGTTGGCAACAACACAGTGGAGCCAATAGTATTGCTGTGACGGTGGGAAGCTATATCGCTATCATTGCTGTGTAGCAGAGTGTTGTGGTCTTTGCTGCTGCACAGATTGCACTTAAAGTGAAATTTACATTTTTTGTTTGCGTGGAAGCCAAGACATATTTTGCACAAATTATTTTGGCCCACGAACTGAAGTTTCTCAGAGGAAAGTTTTGCTTCAAATTCGGGGCATTTGTGTAACTTGTGGGCATTGGAGCTACAGAACCTACAGGAGTATGTCGCTAGGTTTGTGACTCTACTTTTATTAAAAGTATTGGAAGTTGACGGCTTACCTTCGCTCTTTGTGCTCTCTTCGAAACTGCTGGCTCGTCTCTCCACAAAGGTGAAAAAATCATCCAAATTTGGCAGCTTGGTGTTGTCTCTCTCACCGTGGTATGCCCTGCAGGTAAACTGATCTACCTTACGTAGTAGAATTGTTAGTATTATCATGTCCCAATGTGTGGTTGGTTGGCCAAGAGTTTTTAATGCCCCCAAATGTTGTCTCGCATGGGATATTAACTCGCGTAAACAACTGGCAGTCCCCTTAGCAATGGGCAGATAATCTATCAATGCTTGTATGTGATTGAAGATCACAATGCTTTTGTTGTCATACCTAATTTTGAGAAGATTGATTGCTTCTATGTAAGAATCTCCTACCAAAGGAAGGCCCTCTATGAGAAGCAATGCTTCTAGCTTTAAATACTTTCGTAGGTAAAACAATTTTTCTACCTGACCTAGTCGGTCATCATTGTCAATGACAGCATTGAAGATTTCAAGAAAAGCTTGAAACTTTGTGATATCTTTTCCATCAAAATGTGGAATTTCAATTTCAGGTAACCTGATTTTAAATTGAGAGCTATTTTGTGTGGTGGGAGGTGCTGTTGTGGAAGAAAACCTTGCTAAGAGCCTTGTGATGTTGGACATAACCTCCAAGCAATTGGGTACTTTTCATTTACTACTTTAAAGTGTGAAGACCTTTTTTTACCCTTAATTTTTATTTTTTTTACCATGAAAACTTATTTAAAATGTATATTTTGTTGTATTTATTATACGTATGCTAAATTAAGGAATAACAAATAGTTATTACTTTAAAATAATGGATAATTTATACTGAAATGTCACGGAACATGGTCTGTGAGAAATCCGTTTTTTGACATATTTTAATTTTTTTATTTTTTTCAATTCATTATTTTGTCAAACTAATCAAACATTCACAACTAGAAATAATTTATCGACAAAACTACGCAAAATATAAACTAACATAATGATTATAAATAAGTTTTTTTGATATAAAGATTTTGTGAGATTTTTTTTTGTCACGCACATGCAGGCATCTGGCCATGTCTGCTGACGTTCATAAATTGTGTTTCGTTGGTTTGGTAAAATTGGCAACACTTTGTTTTAAAAGAATAAGATTGTGCATTTACTTTTCTTCATTCGATGTGCAGTGCAAAAGTGATTTGGTAAAGATATGTTATTTTTTATTCTTAGATACCTTATTTTGTCGAGCATGTCTCATCACAAACATGAATTAAGTTGTATTCACTGAGGTTATGTAAATTTAATGGCTATCAATTTTTTAGGTGGATTATTGTACCAAATTATTGTGAATAAAATCCCATGCCGCTAGAGTCATTTCTATGCCAGGTTTTGGCGCACACGTTCAAAAAATGTCACAGACATGGCTTCGCATGAGTGTCACAAACATGGATTTTTAGTAGCATGTTTGTGACATTTAACCATGTTCGTGATATTTTACATTAAAATTGTTAAACATTAGTTAGTTTTCATAGATAATTTCATAATAAAATACGTAATATTTGCGTTTAATTATTATAATTATATAATGAAGATGAAATAACTATATTTCAGATAAAACCTTACTATATTTCAGATAAAACCTTCATTTGTTTGTATATAGCGAGGATATAATCCTATAGAAGCAATAATGTACTGACTGATATAAGCGAATTGCTTAAAAATAGTAGCAGTCTTAATTTGATTTTTTTTTTAAATTATATCATACATTTTCGGACAGAATTGAGAAAAAAATCATAAAAATTCTAATATAAAAGAATATAAAACCTACATCTCAACATTAAAGAGTATTTAAATTTGTGCATCGTTAGCAAGACTTCATGTATTGTGATATTTTTTCTTGAAGTTTATTGTTTAAGTTAACTTTTAATCAAAAAGAAAAAAAATGAATCATTCATATGATAATTTTCTGTATGAAAAAGTCACAAACATGGGCTAAATGTCACTAAACATGTCTTATTTAGCTAATAACTATTCAGTAGTCACACACATGTATGCTTGTGTCACACACATGTCCGTATTATTTTTCAAATATTTATATTTAGCCTCATAGACATTTCCAAGCTCAGCCACATATATAGCAAGACTTCTTTAATCCAAAAGAACATTAAAAAAAATAAAAACAATTTTTTGGAGATAACACCCTCTTCTACAAACTTGGTGAAAATGACCCAATTCTCTTCTGTCTCATCATCAGCAAAGTTTTCTTCACCAACATCATCTCCATTTCTACATACTTGGTACTCTATTGTAATTTGTTTGTATTTTTCCAGTGACTCTTGTAGCTGTTTATAACGTAAATCCAGTCCTTCCCTGTCCAGACAATCGTTTTCATTCTGCTTGGCCACGAACTTATTTGCCTTGGTGATGACACCCTTGATGTGTCCCATTTGTCCCTTCATGCGCCTCATTTCTGCTTCTAGTTGAAGTGTAGCTTCTTTTCCAGTCGTCATGGCGAACACTGTAGCTGTAGTTCCTAGTTTCACTTTATTTTGAAACAAAATATTCGAAGCGAAATTTCGGTTTCTTGTTTACAACTCGTAGACAGGTCGACAGATTGATTGAAAACGATGAGAAGATTGAAGCATAGACAAGGTAGATGAAGATTAAGATGACACGGAGAACGGCAAAGAATGAGTCTGTAGAGTGAGATGGATGGAGCTTCCGCTTTTTGTCCTTTTCTTGCAGCAAACAAATGAAGGTGCAAAGTGAAGAAAAAAATGGCGCTTTGCCGCCGAAAAAATTTCACACGGCGTCACTTGGAAAAACTTGTAGTATGCGACTATTTTGGTTGCCCGTACTCAAATTAACTGTCCTTTGGCACTTATAAACTGATGCAGACGTTTCTACGGCGATACGGCACAACTTTGATGATTTTTTCTTGATAAAATATTTTCGATCTGATTTTTATAAAGGTCCAAATTTTACACTTATCGCGTGATTTATGCAAACTTTTTATTTATTTTGGTTTCGGCACCATAATGTTGCTCGCACAACATTAAAAGTCTTTGGTTAAATAGTTTTAACAATTTATTTAGATTTAATTTTACAGAGCACATACATTCGGTTCACGGGAGAGTTGAGAGAGAGAGAGGCAGTGTTGCCAATGGCTATTTACCAGATTCCCCAAGATCACTGGTCAAATTCCCCAAATTTGGGGAGAAAAATATCCTGATTCCCCACAAAATCCCCACACAATGAAATAGTGAACTATTTACGAAAAAACTTAAAAATCAACCATTTATTAACAACAAACACTTAAAAACTCGCAATATCACTTTTAAAAAAATCATCCGGTAAGTATATTATAATCCTCCATCGGTTTTCTCTTATGTTCAGGCTTCATACATGTAAAAACTAATAAAGTGTAAATTTAACTTACTCGAGCAAAAACCAAAAAAATAAAAATAATCAAATATTTTCTAATTTACTTTAAAAAAACAAATATTTATACATAGGTTTACATTACATAGCAAAGACTATCAACTAGTTCTGCAAAGACTATATTAAGGATATCCAACAGACTGATTTAGGGTGGGGTGATACATTTCACTATTGTATTTCGCTATTATTCAGTAATTTAAACGAATAAGGTAAATAAACACTTCCCTAAAGATAAGTTTGAGCCGTTTTAAAAATTAAAATAATTATAGGCCGTAATTTATATTTTATCAATGGATGTTTTGGTTGAAGTTTTTTTGAATTGGTCAAATGCTAAATTCCCCGCATATTCCCCGCACAGTGCCTCTCCCCACAAATTCCCCAATCGCTTCGGTATTCCCCGCAGTTTGGGGAATTCCCCACACATTGGCAACGCTGGAGAGAGGAAACTTACATACAGTGTTGCCGTTTAAAGAAAAAAAAATGCGCTAATCTCATCCCAAAAATGCACCAGATTCCTACTAAATTTTGGGTTCTGAAATCCGCTAAAATGCGCTAAATTTTTGCTAAAGTTGCACCAGTTTTCCACTAAGTTCCGTTAATATTACTCGAATATTTTTTTTTTTTCTTCAGAAATTGACCAAATATCCTCTTAAAGTGCGACACAAAAATCTTTAGTCACGTCGCAACTCACCGGTCTTAGCCAGTTTTTAAATTCCTCCATTTGCTCCCACTCAGGTCTATATTTCTGGCTATAAGCCTTTCTCTTCAGCGGTACCTCCATTTAAAATTTTCAGGAAATAAAACAAGAAGCAAAGTTGATACCGCAAATGAAGAAAAACTAACCAGAAAGAAACCCTACAATGAAAAATCAGAGCGAGATAGCTACATTTTACGTCTCAGTTTTACGTAGATGAAAATACGAGAAAAATAAAAAAAAACGCAGTTACATTGTGGTAGAGGAATAACCGAACGACCGACTGCTCGTTGCCAACTGCCAACGTCTATGGCTTGTCTATGGTAGGTAAATCATCAGTCCGGCGGTTTCCTTACTCTGAGCATCAGTCGTTGATTTTACCGACCATAGACTTGTTGCTGTATTTTCTTTCGCTCAGTTAAGGCAGGCAAAAGTTCAGTTGTCACCAAAAACCTCCTTACCATAGACTTAATTAAGTCTATGCGTTCATTTGGTTGCCAATGTTGAAAAATGCGCCAGATTCCGCTAAATATTTTTTAGCGCATAGTTACGAAAAAAAATGCGCTAAAGACCCAAAAAATGCACTAGATCTAGCGCAAAAAGCGCTAAAACGGCAACACTGCTTACATAGACAATACTATAGACTATTGACTATAAAGCATGTAATATACTAGCGTTTATTGACTATGGAAGTTAAAGCAGGAACTACACTATCTTAGGTTGAATGTTCTTCGAACAACCACAAGGCCTTTGACTAAGAATAACCTTTGAACTTGAACCAGATTTATCAAATTCAAAGAATAAATCACAAAAAACAATTGAACTCCTACATACTTCGCTTTATGTAACACAATGTGTATTTTGCACAGAACAATGTAAAAAACTGTGCTATTACTTTATTACATGCCATTCATACCAAAACAATTGTTTTTCGCAATACTATGTTACACTTTACTCGCCATTGTGATGTCTTAATTTATTTGCCTTATGGAGGTGGCATACCACCCCCATCTCCTCCCACGGGTGTTGTAAAAGGCGACTAAGGGAACAGCCGAAGGACGGGTAGCAGCGACTTTCGTTAAAAATCTTAAAGAGCCATACTGCGATCGCCAACCCGCCTACCAAGTGTGGAAATGATGGAAAACTTTCTCTACAATTCTGTCTCTTTGTCAATCATTGGGGGAGATCTATGTGACCCTTTTTTTATTATAATTTTTTCAAGGCGGGGAAACTTCTAACGAGTACCCTGCAGCCCCGGGAGGAGCCGCAGGGTTATGTGGGGTTCGCACCCACTACAACCCGCCGGTGTCCTTCTCGGCTGTTGGCAGGAGGGTCGCGAGCAGTGATAATTCTCCGCGACCCTGGTCGTCGTCCCGGAGCGTGGATAGCTCGCCCCAACGCTCGACGACGGAAACGGGACACCCGCGTTCCGCCGTCCTTCTCGGGGCCGTTGAATGAATGCACGAGGCCCCCGCCTCGTACACCCACGACCCCGGGTTCCCCTCTTGTGACCCTGAACCAACTCGCTGCAAACACTAATAAGACTCACATTCTCAGTCGAGTCGCATCTCGAACTCGCACTCCAAAGTGTCAAAATGTAACTTAAAATCGTTCTCAACTCCAAATTATCTATACCAATATTATAAAGAGGAAAGATTTGTTTGTTTGTTTGTAACGAATCGGCTCCGGAAATACTGAACCGATTTGAAAAATTCTTTCACTGGTAGGAAGCTACACTAACCCCGAGTGTCATAGGCTATATTAGATTTTCAAAAAAATTAGGGTTCCTTACCTAAACTCAAATAATGTAACCCACGGTGCAATATTTTTTGCCGTTGTTTACATATTTTGATAGGTGGTTTGGTTGTTGTTGTTTGTTTTTTATTTGGGCTATTCTGGGCAGTCAAAAGAGCATAGTCTATAAGCCAAGTCTTTTGTAACATCTTATATTCTATGGCGTAATGAAGTAAGGTAAAGGCACCGGTGTTGGACATGGCTCCTATTATGGACATTTCAAATTCAGTTTAAAAAAATAAGAAATCTGCTGTGTCCTATTCCTGTTTGTAATTATTTTTATGATTGGTAACAATTCCTCTACCACATACAAACATTTAAAAGTTAATAACTATAATAGATTCGAAATGAAAAATATAAGTAGTGACTTGGGCAGAGAATGGGTAAAAACTAAGTGATTTGCGTTAAGGACTTGATTGGAAGTATGTTGATTTTACTGAAAATTTATAAGATTTTTTTACATTACTATGCAATTATCTGTTATTTAATAGACTAGGAGTGCCTCTAAAACCTTATATTTACATTCTGCCTTTAGAAAATGGCTGGAAAATGAATGTTCATGATTGGTTCGGTTTAGTAAGTACTCCCCAGTCATGGACATTATGTCTATGACTGGATTATTAAAAAAAAATGTAACAATATACATTTATGGTCACCAGACTATATGCTTTTAGGTAGTCCAATCAGATTTGCTTTAGCACATCTAGATCCAGTCTTGTACATAGGTCCATGACTGGAGTGTCCATGACTGGGCCTTTAGAATGGACCCGTTTATTTCTTCTACTATAAAGTAAGTTTGATAAAATATTTTTGTCTTTTTAATGACTTTTTCAGTAGGACCAATTCGTTAAATGTCTCTTCTAAACTTTGTTATTTATTAATGGTTTCCAACAAAGACAAAACAAAAAATACGAAAATTACGAACGCAAAAGATGGTTTCAATTGACAAAGAATTAACCGGATGATTTTTTCTTATTTTTTGAATAATTTGAGGAATAGAGAAGCAAAGAACTATCAAAGATATTAAAGAACTACAAAAGAAGGCATCCAAGACGCATATGAGAAGTTCAGGTCGCACGGCTCTCATATAAACTCATATCAATCTTATAAAAACCTTTCTAATTTACTAAGAGACTACCTAAGCCTATTCGGAATATTTTATACATACATACATAACGTCACGCCTGTATCCCATCGGAGGGGTAGGCAGAGACAATTGATTTCCACTTGCTACGATCCTGACACACTTCTTTCGCTTCTTCTACAGTCATAAGCCTTTTCATACACGCACGGCGGTTTCGTGAACTCTTCACGCGGGAATATTTTATGAAAAGACATATTCTAGAAAATTTTATGTTTTATCTAGCGTGGCGATCATCTACTCTACTCTTCTTATATGGTTCATCTGATATAGTATTTCCAGAATTGAGATACTTCCACAACTGAACGCTAGCATCAAATTTTGAAACAAGTGTTGGCCCTTCACATTTTAAATATTTCCTAGCTTCAACTTCCATTATAATCACTTCCATCTAATGCTATAGGTACACAAACGTATACTGCTTGCCTTAACTAAAAATATGTCTCTGAAACTTTAATAATCATTAATGAGCCTATTCCAAACCCAATACGTTTCAATTATACCTTTTCGACCAACGTTATCATTATTATATTTTTATTATTAGCCTAAACTTTCCTACTGCTAAACAATGGTCTTTTTCCCCTTTTCTACACTTCTCTATCTTGAGCGGACTCCCACCAGGGGGTCGGGTTTCTTGACTGGGAACGATCGACTCGTAATTGTCTTGTTGGCGGCTTCGTTAAGCATTGCCGCTTTAACAAAGACAATTTCTGTTGCACGCCCAAAGAAAAAAGCAATGGTTAACGAAGTCGCTAGCGGGACAGTTGCGAGTTGATCGTTTTTGGTTAAGAAACTTGGCCCCCAGGCCATGGCCTGGCGTGTGCTCCCAGTTCGTCGCTCCATCATTTCCATCCATTTTTTATTACAATAATCTAAGTTCGCCATAATAACCGGTCTTGCGCGATCCTCATTTCAACCTTCTACAGTTCGTCTGACAGTCAGGTGACCGTTGGGTCAGGGTGTCATGTCAACCCTTTTGGGGCAGTACCCTTTTGCCTTTTTTCAGTTCACTGTTGCCAGTTGCCATTATATTTTCTCGGCACCAGCGGTTATCTATTCTTCGAGCTACATAATAATATCTGGCCTGCCTGCCCATGTTTTTTTGGCTTCTCTGGGATTTTTGGTTTGGTTTTTCTGCGGATCTTTTATTTGATCACGCAAAGAAACTGCGAACAGCCATATAGGAGAGGCCTATGTTCAGCAGTGGATGTCTGTCCGCTTAGATAATGAAATTTCTCTTAAAACTTCCGTCCAAGATTGGATGTCCATAACTGGATAATGTCCATCACTGGGTGTCCATCACTGGATTTTTCATGTCCATGACTGGTGAAAAAAAAGCGTTTCTTTTTTCTTATATTTTGTTAAACAATTTGTTTAATAAAATTATAAAAAAAATACACAATTGTTAAAAAAACCTCGCTTCATTTCATGTTATAACTTTTACACCTGTAGCGATCATAGGTTAGAAAATATTTGCGAAAAACTGAAAAAAAATCCTTATAGCGTCCAAGACTGGTGCCTTTACCTTAAGCCAGGAAAGCTCGTTATACATACTTACATAGTCGAGTTCCGACTTCGTGACAGTAAAACAAAAATGATCCACGGAGTAAATAAGTATAAGACAGCTCGATCTAAGATAATCTGTACTCAAGTACGACTTGTCAGAGTATCATACTCGACCGCGACCGAGTAGCCTCCAAGCACTAACTGAGTTTTGAACTAATAAAGGAATCCTAAGTTTTTGGTAGTTTACTCGACTATCAGTGATACTTTTGTATTTTTTATTCCATGAATTTTAAGGGGCTAAACCGATGGTAGGTAGGTACTTACTGATATATATTTTTTACTTTAAATTATGAAATGACAGAAGAAGCTATAATTAAGTTCTTCCTAACCACTGAAGGTTGTTCTGCGGTCTTATAAAAAGTTATTATGTCAAAATTGCGCTTAAACTCCGCTGCAATAAAACTAGTTAAGTAATTCCGAGTTCTTTATGATTTTCTGTATGTCTCGGGCACCCTAGATACAAATTCTACCTAGTTTATTATATAAGAGGTCTCATAGGTTGAATGTGATATCTATATCTTATTTACCAATAATAAAGACGAACTATTTGATTGTTTGTTTGTTTGCATCAAATAGGCTCCGGAAATACTGAATCTATTTAGAAAAAAAATGCACCTTTGGTTACATTATCTGAGGTTAAATAGGATCCCAATTTTGTTTGAAAATCTAATAAGTATAGCCTTTTTCACTCAAGTTTAGCCTCCTAACAGTGGAAACTGGTGGCCATCTCGGCATTTTTCGGAAGGACTTCGGGAAACATTAAACCTCATCGCGTCGTGTGCACATAAACTGTGCATAATTTAAATGAGTTTGAGGGTAGTCAATCGTTCCACGGGTGATCGGCGTCTTTTATCCTTCCTAAAGTTTTACATAACTATATGTAACACTTCCTGTTTTTCTGTATTGAAAAATAGCTCTTGTTCTTTGGCAAAACAGTCTAGTGCGCCCGAGAAAGTGTTACGCCGTCCAGGTCCGCCACTGTACCTACCTACCTGAACCGTTACTGACTGACTGACTGACAGACAACGCAGAGCCTAAACTACTGGGCGTAGAAAGCTGAGAATTGGCAGGTGGGTTCCTTGGAGAGTGTAG